>CM075061.1:165002834-165634084 GCA_037428765.1 Rubia yunnanensis
CTACTCCATCTGTCCCATGTCAAATTGAACAAAAAAAAATTCACGTCCATTAAGAAATTTGTTTAATTAATAATGTATAATAACGGTAAATAAAAAGAAACTTTTGAAAATTTACTTGTTACGATGAATCCAACCATATAATATACGATGATATTATTATTTATATAACTATTCAAACAAGTAATTAAAATTAAATAATGAATAATAATATAAAGTAAAGTGTGCATTTTAAACTGGGACGGGTCTACGTTTTCGTTACTTTAGGAAATGCCGTAGTTTACAAAATTAAGAACCACTCAAAATGTACAGTCCAAAATTGCAATTCCATGTCGAAAAGCTGAAAAGATTATATTGTTGGCCAGACTACACGGTAATGCATGGTCCATAAACGTGGCATAATAAATGTGAGCACCAACATTTCTCAACCAATTTATCGCCTCAACTACATTTGTACAAGTACCATTCTTTGTATTTTGTTGTCCATATTTCTTTCCGTTTTTCTAATGGTGGCATCATAGGTTTAACTGTTTGAATTTATGTAAAGAAAATGAGTGGATGAAACTGAATGTAAAAAAAAATAAGATGGTAAATAAAAATGAAGGAATCTTACCGAAAATAAAATGTGTGTTATTTAAAGAAAACATCTCAATAAGATAAGTATACGGTTAATTGAGAAATGGAGGGAGTATGCTCCTTCCAATATAATTTATCAAATGTTAGGGGTTAGAGCTGCGAAGCAGCAGCGAAAGAGTTTTAGAGAGAATAGAGAAAAATTTAGGAAGCGTTAAAGCGTCAACGATTACAACACAATTACAACACAAGCATTTTCTATTTATTTATTTTTTAAAATTCTGGGAATATTTTGATCTATCTACTAAAATTTGGGAAAATCAAGATTGACCGGGGCTTCTGACTAAAGGGATATACATATACATACAAAATCAAACCTTTCGAAAAAGATATTTTATTTCATGCCATTTTTCGAGTTCCTTGGATATTTGCTTGGAGCTTCCAAATCAAACCTATTCATTCAAATGTACCCTTCTCCTTAGTTAGGCAGTATAAAATTAAATGGTGGGGTAGCTATAATCCATAATTTTGCTCTCCTAAAGCAGTCACTCATTATTTCCAAACATGAGAGAAACTTAGAATTCCACCAAAACAGGGTAGTACTTCCATTATTCCAACCATCATTCAACCAACACCAATTCAGCAGATTCCTTGCCCAACACAAATTCAGCAGATATTACAACCACAACACATTCCAGGATCTCCGATTCCAGCAATTGAGCAAGATGAAGATCTTCAAAAAAAATTTAGCATTTTACAAGCAACTCAAAAGTCAGGAAAAAACCATTAAAACTGAAGACAATCAAATGTATGATCAAGACAGTCAAGATCCATTTAACCTCTGAGTGAGGTAAGCAATGACGTATTCCAGAAGATAGTGGAGGGACCTACACTCCACTACGGCACAAAGCAGTAGAAAAGCAAAAGTGGTGGATCCCAGCATCCATAGAAATTGAACCCAATAATTCAAAGAAGCAGCAGAAGTGGATCCCAGCTTCCACTATCTTCAATCAACCAGACAGAAGAAAGTGGTGGGCTCCAATCCAAAGCAAAGGCCCGGATTCAATAGAAAAAAGCAGAGGACCAGATCATTTCGGACTTCAAAATTTTATCCAATCTTATGTAATAGATTAGAATCTCATGACTATAAGTAGGAAGTTTCATTTCATTCAAAGAAACGCTTGAATTATCGCCCCTCTTGTACATCTTACAATCTCTCCACTCTGAGCTCAACGTTCATACTTGAGTTCCCAGCCTTGTAAACCTTGTAAGCAGACACCTCCTGAATCCCTTAACTCCTATCCTCATCCTTGTAAAGCTCATCCATTCCCATTCCATTCATTTGTAAGTTATTACAAATTAAAAAATATTCATTCCAGTACTTGATTGCTCTTTTATACTTAATTTTACTATGGTTTATTGTTCACTAGTTACTATTCACTATTCACAATTACTATTCACAATTACGGGTTAATGTTCACTAATTTTACTGTTCACTATCACTGCACACTTTACTGTTCACTACTGTTCATGTCCCTGGGAGTAATTTGGTATCAGAGCCAAGTTTAATTGTCTTTTAATCCCCACTGAAGTGTTAAATTATTATCAATTGAGAAGTTTAGTGTTTGTATTAACTTGTATACTCTTAGCGTTGGTTTAGCACCCGGAGCCTGCAAATCGGTTGGTCAACCTAAGGAGAGGTGGTCCACGTAAGGTATATGTGTGGTCCCGTTAAGATACACGTGATTAATACAACAATACACTGATCAAATTACTAATAATTTAATATGGGAGAAAGGATAAAAATATTTTTATTCGGCAGCTCAAGTACTACAAGTCCAGGATCTAAATCATCAAATATTTTACAAAGTCATGAAATCCAACAAATTTTACCCAATAAAACTATTAAATCAATTTATCAATATGGTATATTAGAATTCAATAAATCATACTCCATTAAAATTCATGAGGAAATATTGCCAATGAATCAGGAAGTACAGTTAATCCAATTATTATCATCTAGGGCTATTAAAAAATATAGAGAATAAAATTATAGGTTCTTGCATTTTGGTTTAGTTCAAATTGCATTACATCCATTAGTCAGATTAGGATTAGATACTCCTATATTCATGGCATTTAGAGATGATAGATTAATAAGATATAAAGATTCTATATTAGCAATGGTACAAACTAATATATGTAATGGTACAATAAGATTTGATTGTATTCCAAACTATTCAGTTAGCTTAACAGATCCACATATAATGGATTCTTTAAAACTAGATATTCAATTAAAACAAGATAGAATAGTTAATGATACAGAACACTTTGTATTCATTTACAGAGTATATTTCAAACTAATGCAATCAATGATTCCATCAGCATTAAAATTAAATCCAACAGAAAAAGAAGAATCAGTATGTGTGACAACAAATTCAGATAATATTCAGATAGAAACACCTAAATTATTAAAATGGAATGAAATTACTATTCCTGAAGAAATATTGGCAGAAAGACCATTAGGAATCCAAAGAAACATAAGAATTACTGAATCATCACAATAGAAGACCAGAATGATAGCAAAGTATTAATAAAATTTAACAAATCAATGTCCGGTAGATTTTCTCAAGGCCAATCATTTAGATATTCAAATACAGATAGTTATAGAACTCATAGGTATTCAACATCGGATATCCCTATACACTTTAATGATGCAAGAGTGATTTTCAAAATCAAGTATGTTCAAACCATCTCAATGCCTTTTGGGATAGAAAAAAAACATATTGTTTCATTACCCTATGACAAAGAATTTAATGAGCAACATATTCCCATTAAGGATAGACCTATTCAAATGAATGCTGAATTAATAGGATTATGTAAACAAGAAATTCAAAGTCATTTAGAAAAAATAGTAATAAGGAAGAGCAAATCTCCATGGAGTTGCTCGGCATTTTATGTAAATAAAAATGCAGAAAAGGAAAGAGGAATACCTAAATTAGTGATAAATTATAAACCATTAAATAAAGTTTTACAATGGATTAGATATCCTATTCCCAACAAGAGAGATTTGATTAATTAATTAGTTAATGCAAAAATATTTTCAAAATTTGATTTAAAATCAGGATATTGGCAAATTCAGATAGATGAAAAAGATAAATATAAGACGGCATTCGTAGTTCCATTTAGCCAATATGAATGGAATGCCATGCCATTTGGATTAAAAAATGCACCATCTGAATTCCAGAAAATAATGAATGACATATTTACTCCTTACTCATCATTTGTAATTGTATATATTGATGACATATTAGTTTATTCAAATACAATTGATAGCCATTTCAAACACTTATATATTTTATTAAAAGTTATGAAAGGAAATTGTTTGGTCATATCCGAAGCTAAAATGAAACTATTCCAGACTAAAGTTAGATTCTTAGGATTTGACATACATTTAGGACAAATTAAACCCATTCAAAGATCAATTGAATTTGTAGATAAATTTTCAGATAAAATTAAAGATAAAAATCAATTACAAAGATTTTTAGGATGTGTCAATTATATTTCTAATTTCTTTCCCAATATTAAAATTATATGTAAAGATCTATATGAACGATTAAAGTCCAATCCCCCTGCATGGTCAGAAAAACACACAATCTAGTAAAAGAAATTAAATTAAAAGCCAAATCATTATCATGTTTAGGTATTTCACACCCAGAAGCATTTATGATAGTAGAAACAGATTCTTCTAAAATAGGATATGGAGGCATATTAAAACAAATGCATATAAGGAAAGTATCCATAGTTAGGTATTATTCAGGATTTTGGACAAATACACAAAAAAAATTATTCAACAGTTAAACAAGAAGTGTTATCCATAGTTTTATGCATTTCAAAATTTCAGGATGATTTATATAATTAAAAATATTTATTAAAAATTGACTGTAAATCGGCAAAAGACATTTTGCAAAAAGATGTTAAAAGTTTAGTTTCAAAACAGATTTTTGCCAGATGGCAAGCTATTTTATCAGTACTCGATTTTGATATTCAATTTATCAAAGGAAAGGATAATTCTCTTCCAGATTTTCTAACAAGAGAATTTCTTACAGGTCATCATGAGTAAAAATTCAAGTTCTTCCAGTTCTTCTAATTCAAGATCAGCAAAAGATTATATTCCAAAACCATTGACTCCAATCACTTCTTCTCAGGATTTTCCCCCATTGACATATTCCACTATAGCTCAAACTCCCCATTCCAAGTTACATTCTACATCAGACTCCATCCCTTCCAATTTAACTTCAAATTTCACTCCTCCACCCAGAGCATATACTCCATTACCTAGTACCAAATCATTTCCATCAGGTTCCAAAACTCAAACTTATTTTGATAAACCCAATCCTGAACATATTATAGTTACTCATTTTGAATCTGAACCAGATATTCCACAACTAAATTTTTTTGTTTCAAATCTCTTTTTACCATCCTCTCCCTGGATGGCTGATGACATCCATAAGACTCAACAATATTACGAACTTATTTTGGTAGATACCCAGTCCATTGACATCCAACATATTCCAAATAAAAATAACCTAGTAGGATAGATTACTCAAAAATATATATCAAACAAATCCTTAGCCCTCATCAATTCTCCAATATTCATTCCCTTAATACTTTTTCAGTTGATCTAATTTTTAAATTTTTTCTTTTATTACTTTATTGTCCAATTGTTCTTCTATTTTTAAATAACTTAATTCTTCTTTTAAAAATAGAATGCCTTCTGTTTTCTATTTAAAACACATATTTTCTTATGTATAGAATTAGATTGTAATAAGTGTAGCTCGATTTGGCTAGGAGGACTAATAAAAGAGAATAATAATTTTTTCCCTAATATTTTTGTACTAATTCCTTCTTGAGTTTTTTTAAAAGGGGTTATTTGATATAAAAATGGATTTCCTAATACTGCATCATAAGATACATTTTCTAATATTAAAGATGAATGTTTGATACAATAATCATTATTACATATAAATCCATTGGATAATTTCTTTTTAATAATCATTGGAGTACCATTCGCAGTTGATAATTGTTCATTGGTTTTTTCTAAATATTTGCTTGGAATAATTCCTGATCTAATACAGGATTGATCTACCCCACTATCAATTAATGCTATTATGGTTGTACTAAAATTTTGAACACATATTGTAACTAATGAATACCATTTTTCCATATTAATTTTATTAATAACATTAAAAAACTGTTGATGAGATGAGGTCACATTTGATATTGGAATGTAAGAACTGCTAGGTTTTTCTAATGTTCCAATTTTTAATTCTAATTCTAAATCTTTTTCTTTTAAAGCATTTAATTCATCTTTGATATGATTAATTTATGATTTTAATAAATTAATTTCTTTTCTTAAATCTTGAGAAGTTGTTGGATTTATTACTGGTTTCTTTTTTTCTAATTCTGAATATTTTTAATTGTTTTACTTAAATTGAAGGCTTCTGTTTTACCTTCTTCCAATACTAAATTTTTCAATTTTTGTATATTTTCTGTTTTATCTTTAGAGTCTCCTATTTTATCTATCATATCTAGTATCTCTTTTGTTTTACTATTTGTACTATTTAACATATTAATGGTTGGAATGTTACATTGGCAAATATCTTCAGAACCACTTGAAAATTCTGAACTTGATTCATAATTTGATTGTTCAGTTTCTTAATTATCAATTAATATGGATAATAATTTATTTCTTTATTCTTGGTCTTCTAAAGCATTAATTTTCTTTTCTGTTTTACAGTAATTTGCAGTATGACCAAATTTTTTACATTTAAAACATTGAATATATTGAAACCTATTTTGTTTTTTATTGAATTTTCTCTGTCTAGGATTTATCTTTTCATAATTATGATTATTCTTTTTATGATAATATTTATGCCTCCTAAATTTAGGATTCCTCACATGTTTGTACTGAGATGATGGGGGTTTGATTCCTGTTATACCAAATTGTTGGCAAAATGAACCCATCTCCTTTCTTTCTGAACCATATTTATGTTGAATTTTTAAATCTTGACATAAAGTTAAGGCTTCTTTTTTACGAAAGCAAAATTTTGGCCAAAAGATAGTGTATTATAATCTATCTTATATGTTCCTAATGTTTTTTGTAAATTTGTTATTATTCTTTGAGAAAATAAGTTTGGTAATCCTGTAATAAATTTTTCTTTCCAAAATGGAGAGTTTGAATCTGTTCTTCTGAAAAATTGTGTCAAAAATATACCTTTATACCACTTAAAATCAGTTAATGTTGGGCATCTTAAATTAGTTAAACATATTTTTGAACTCTCTAGTGTTTCTTCTGGGTTTCCTATAAAATACATTGATATGACATATAATAAAAATGCGGATCCATCTGGAACCATTATAATAACATTACTATGTTTGGTTCCGAAGTGTTTAATTTTGCTTTGTAGGCCATTATGGCCATGCCCATTTCTTGTAATATATTTAATATTTGATATTCTGATAATCCATCTATGTTCCATTGGTATATGGATGAACCATCATAACTATTTAATGTTGGATTTCTTTCTTCATATTGAATATCTGGAGGAGTAGGTCTAGGATAATAAGTTTTTGTATTATGATTTCTCCAATTGTTGTGATATTTGTGAGTTTTTAATTTATTAATTTGCATTTCAGGTTTATCTTCTAATTGTCCTTGAAATTGTTGTTCTATTGAACCAATTTGTTTATCAAAATAATCTTCTGACTCTTCTTCCGATATTTCAGAAGAGGAATCATCTGAACTCTCTAATACTTGTGGATTTACTTGGGATATAACTCTTATTTGTTTAGAACTACTAGCCTTATCCTTTTGTTTTAGTGATAATGATTCTTCCATTTGTTTTGAAAAAGGTGATACCTAAAATGAGGTTTAGAAAGTTTAGTTTGAAATGTCTATGGCTTGTTATCTAATTTAGTAGAAATAAAATCAACTTGATTTGCTATAGTGTGCAATATTTTATTTGAATAATTATTCTGTTGATAAACTTTTTTAAGATCTCCTAAATTTATAGATTCTATATCTGCTCCTTCTCTTCCCGATTTTAGAGGGGAGGCTGTTACTATAATATTATCAGTGGTAATATCTAATAACTTGAATGGTGGGTGTATAGAACTAACCATTGTATTATTTTGCAATTTCTATTTTTTTGTATAGATTTGACTGGACATTTATTACTGGAATTTCTATGAATTTATCTTTTCTTATTATTCGTTCTTTTTTCAAATAATATTCTAACCACATAAAAAATTTTATTTGTTTAATTTTCTTTTCTGATAATTCCTTATAAAATTCTTGTTTTAATTTTTCTGTAGTTTCATTACTAAGTTTTTCAAACCAAGATCTATTAGTAATATTTTTTGTATTATAATTATCATTGTTTAAATATATTTTATCAATTACAAATTCTTCTATGCTATTCATCATATTGATTTCAGATTGTCTCATTTGACTAGGAGTTGGAGAACCTATTGAATAACTAGTATCTGGAATAACTTCTGGCAATGGAGTAGAATATCTTACTCTTGCATCATTAAAGTGTATCGGGATATCCGATGTTGAATACCTATGAGTTCTATAACTATCTGTATTTGAATATATATATATATATATATATATATATATATATATATATATATATATATATATATAAATGTATATATATTTGCCCCCGCCATTCTCTAAAGCATCCATAGGAGGAGGGCGATAAATTGCTGCATTTGACCCACAGCATACGGTCTTGATGTTTGTTTATGAGAAATTTCAGATTATATTTTAGGTTTGGGTTGGATGATTGATGCCGATGTAGTGTTGTCATGGCAATAGATACGTCCTCCGTCCCACCTATTTTTAGGTTCTTTCCTTTTTAGGATGTCCCATATGTTTTGCACTTTTCACTTTATTTTCAATTTCGACCGGGTCTTATTCATTTTTTAAAATTGGGACGGCCAATTGTACCCCATCAGCGCATGAGTCATAAATCATTAAATAATGAATCTTTAAAAATACTTCTTCTTTCTCTCTCAGCAAAAATAACTGGAACGAATGGAGTACATCGTTATAGAGTAGAATAGAAGATTTGATTGAAAATATCAAAAATACCCTCGTCCTAAGAGATTCAACGGAGAAGGATAATGGAGTGATCAAAATCACACACTCTTATTAATAAAGTGACTAAAATATGCTTATTCACTCTGTTATCATGGATGTTAATGAATGCTCAAACTATTTTCATTTAATAGTGGAATCTATGAGCAAGACATGAAGAAATAGATTTGAGGTTTTTTTTTTTTAACAAATGTTCGGACTCCATTTCATTAAATAAATTCATGGTGCTCCACACAAAGGAGGTGAGCCTTCCCTGTGTCTAATACGGTGTAATTAGAGACTGAACCCTAAAAACTTGTCCCAAGCCGGATTCGAACCTGGGGTGTTCCTGGGACGGGCAAGAACTGGGCTATTCCCAGTTGGTTAGATTTGAGGTTGAAAATGAAGGCAACCCAACAAATGAGCTTTAGCCACACAATAACAGTAGATCGCTGATGTGAAGATTTAGACCAGTTCCTTAATGAATGTTCTCCAATTCCTCATCCACAATCACGTGAACCAAAATTTCCAAACATATAAAACAAAAGAAAATTACCAATTTTTCAAACTGTTCGATTACTGTGACATTATTTGCTATATTAATGAAGCGGGGCAGGGCAATAAACTGAGAATTCCGGGTATCATGTGTCCTAAACTCATAATTCACAATCCATCACTTCTAACTGTATTTTTCAACTATTTATATACTGTAATTAAAATTGAAGAGCTTCGATCCTCAAATTGTATTAAAAAATAGGTAAAGTCTTGGGAAAGACGGTCTTTCCATAAACTTATGGAAATACGAGTTTAATTAGAATAATAAAAGATAAAAGATCTAAATTGCAATATTAAAAATTTATCACGCAACGTGTAGTAGTAATAAAGTTTATAACCCAATTCATGCAATCCAAAAATTTTATCTTCATTTCTTCTGATTTACACTTTAAACTTTAATCTTTCCATGACTTATGGAAAGACCGGCTTTCAAGAGACGAACTCAAAAAATTATATTAAAATATTATTATATTTAATTATAACAAAAATTTCATAATATATTTTTAATAATTTTAAGTTATATTAAAAATATTAATAAAAAATATTTTTCATTAACAGTGCAAAGTTACCTTGACTTGACACTGAGGAGTATTATGCAAATGAAGAATTTGTATGCCTCGTCATAAATAGCTAATTTTTCTTGATTAATTTCAAGATATAATCTCATATGAGACAGTTTAAAATTTGGATAGAAACATTTTTATAATTCTCTCCCCATTTTCTCTCTATTAGGAAAAAATTGAAAAAGAAAAAAGTCCTTGTAGGATATGTGAAAAAGAATGAAGAATAGTGAAAAGTCTCCGCCTAAAGTTTAAACCGACTAAAATAAAGGCCATCAGAAATAATATCAAACTTGAACTAAAGATTAAAAAAAACCTCGAACTATTAACAACCATTGGTTGTATTTTCGCACCGTGCAAAATCCTTTCTACAACATACAAATGCACGTGCAAAATTAATTGAAACTCGAGATTTCAAGAAATCCCTCAAAACATCTACCGTAAATCTAATCCAATTAACCATAAGTTGAGCTAGAAGAAGACATAAAAGCCAAAGCCCTGGTAACATCCTTAACAAACGCGCCAACCGCAGCGTGCTCCTCAAACGCCCGGACATCCGCATTAGTCCTCAACATCTCCGGCAGAAACAGCCAAAGCCCCGTGCCCATAACGAACACAAACACCAAACCCGTCCCCACAAACCTCGGCACGCGCCACCTCTCTCCAACGACCTTCTTCACCACAATCTCCACTGCCAAGGCAGCCCCATGGAGGAGAAAAAAACCGGTGACCTTCCACGTCGGCCACTGCCGCCCCATGTAGTAAAATATCAGCTCATGCATTAGTCCCGACACCACAAACGTAGAAAACACCGCCGGAAGTGGGGCCAAGCTCCGACCAAGTATCTTCTCGGACAAGTAATGGACGGGGTCGTACACCGTGGGGCGGAGGACACGTGTCACCATGATATTCCATCTACGTCCCCAAAAATCTTGAAGTGAGGTGGAGAGAAGCGGTTCATTGAAAGTCGGTTCGAGTTCTGCCCCGAGAACCACCCGTGCCACGGTGGCAACCGTGGCGAGGATGATCTCTAGGGCAAAGTACATGTGGAAGCAATACATGATCCATACTGCAATTGGGTGGAGATGGTGGTGGTAATCGTATAGCTTAATCATGGATGCTAGGAGAAACCCTTTTACCACGTAGTTCAACACCGAGCCGGAGGTTTTCACAGAAACAGTCTCTCTATTACTCAAACTACGAATAGTGGAAACGTCTGCATGGGCCTTCCCAGAAGTTTTCGCAGAAACAGTCTCTCTATCAGATGAAATGTCTGCATTGGCCCGATCAGAGGTTTTCACAAAAACAGTCTCTCTATCTGCATGAGCCCCAACTCGCCCTCTCCTCTCCCTGTTCGAGTGATCATCTGATTTTTTGATCCTGATCGGGAGGGAGGCAAGGGCGAGGAAGCGGGGGAGGGAGAGGGCGGGGTCGGAGAGGGGGCCGAGGCCAAAGGCGAGCATGATGAGCTTGAAGGTGGAGAGCCATGCCACGAAGAAGGCGGTGGTGATGCCGAGGAGGAGGGAGTGGAGGTTGAGAGGGAGGAGGATGAAGAGGCAGAGTATGGGGAGGAAAGAGATGAATCTTGGCAGGCCCTTTGGGATTTCGATCACTCTTCTTGTGGCTAAGTAGCAGAATGTTAAGGAGATGTAAACGCAGAGCCATACCTTGAAGAAATTGGTTATTTCTCCATCCATCCAATACAGAATCACCTTCTTCATGTCCCTTTGCTGCATCTTTTCCATGGTCAAAAGTAGACGAAAATGGGAGCAATTATGAAGATTCTGGAGAGTCTTTTGAGTGTCTCTGAGAACCAGTCTCATTTGTAGAATTGGTGGAGGATATTAATTAGTGTAGAATATTTGGCAAAGAAAAAATCCTTTCAGAGACAACTCTCACTTTCAGTATCGTGTTTCAAGCTCATTCGGTACGTAATTGTAATTTAAAAAACCAAAAAGTCTAGTCAAGAAGTTGAAAACTAATACTCGCCTCTTTGCCCAAAATCTGCCCAAAATCTTTTCACGGTCCCCAATAAACATGTTTGGCTATAACTATGTATAGCTACGCACAATAATGACAAACAAAAATGTAATATTTTGAAACTATAGGTTACGACAATTCTAACCATATCTCATACGATAAAATTATTGTTCATATACCTATTCAAATATGTTGTCAAAGTTTAGCATCTTTGACCCAAAAAAAATTATGTGCAAAATAGGCTGGGACGGAGGGAGTAGTGTTTGGGAGGCCAAATCAAACTAAACACTCTCTCCGTCCCAGATTAAGTTACACATAATCTTTTTCACAGTCTTCAAAAATATGTTTGACCATTAATATAAAATTGATATTCATAAATATTACGACGAATCCAACAATATCACATACGATAATATTACTGTTTATATAACTATTCAAATTCAAATACGTGGTCAAAGTTTGACGTTGTTAATTGTCAAATAGTAAGTGGGCAACTTGCAACTTAATCTAATAGAGGAGGAGTAATTAAATTTGTTCAAAACTTTGTTGTTGGAGTCAAAGTTTCATAGGTTACTGTTAAAAATGGCAGAAATGAAAGGAAAACTCAGTGGGGTTCCTCTGGCTCTGAAGAGAACAGTCCTGAAACTATATTTATTGTACTATTCAAGCAGCAGCCCACAGGAAGATGGAAGCAGAATTTTGTTGGTAATTTTAACAGTCAGAAGCCAAATCATAAACCACATGAATTCTTGCAGCATAAACATAGTTTAAGGTTTTATATATGGACATCATCATTAGGCCATTTGGAAATTAGAACACTAGTGACACTACCACAGAGTGCCAAAGCAATGTAAAGGAAGTTTAAAAACACACATGGAAGAAAAAACAATAGCCTGAGTTTCACCAAGAAAACGAGAAACAGTGTCAACAAGAATCTTGTACTTGGAAAAACACATCTTTGAATTACTGCTTAGCTAGACTAGATAACTTTTCAGGCCAAATGCCACTATGCAACTCAGTGCTGTCAATGAACAAAACAACCTGTTTTATTGTTAAGAAACCTACCCGATTCATTTCTATCACCTCGCGTTTCTCGTGCTCATCCTGAGTAAGGCAAGACTTTCGTCACTAGCAAAACAATTAATTAGAGAGCTACAAAAGGGAACGTCTCAAGCATTTATATGTCGAATGCACCCCCATAAACCCTAGATAATGGAAATTTCACTCAGAACACGAGTGTCAGAAATGTGTCATCAAACAGATTTAGTATGCGTACAGTAAAACCTACAAGAATCGCAGCTAATTCATTAAGAACAGGACAGGGTAAACTAACCAGAATATCAACACCTGTAGCAATTTTCCGCAAACCAAAACCTGGATCCTAAACAATACAATCTAAGTACAATATTAAAAATTACCTCCGCGTTGTACAATCATCCTCGTCGTCGTCATCATACGAGCTCGAATCCCCCAGCTCCAGTAAAACCCACAAATTCCATTCCATCACAGTAAAATCGCAGCTAATTCATCAAGAACGGGACAGGGTAAACTAACCAAAATATCAACACCTGTAGTAATTTTCCGCAAACCAAAACCTGGATCCTAAACAATACAATCGTAAGTGCAATATTAAAAATTACCTCCTCGTTGTACAATCATCCTCGTCGTCGTCATCGTACGAGCTCGAATCCCCAGCTCCAGTAAAACCTACAAATTCTATTCCATCACAGTAAAATCGCAGCTAATTCATCAAGAACAGGACAGGGTAAACTAACCAAAATATCAACACCTGTAGCAATATCAACACCATCACTTTTCCGCAAACCAAAACCTGGATCCTAAACAATACAATCGTAAGTACAATATTAAAATTATCATCTCGTTGTACAATCATCCTCCTCGTCGTCGTCGTACGAGCTCGAATCCCCCAGCTCCGGACAAAGCTTCTCGTCTGCCGTTTTTGTTTCGAATTTTTCTTCTTCCATTGAAAGAGACGGTCAGGGTTTAGCGGGAGGCGGAAGTGATTAATTTCACGTGTTTTTTAAGAAGAAATGAATGATTTATGGAATTAATATGTGCCAGAATTTGATTCGTTTATACAATGTAGTATTCCTGTTTTTTAACTTTTTCTCTCTACATTTGCAACTGCTTGCTTATTATTTTGTTCAAGATTTTAACTGTGCACTGCAAGATAAAATGCATTTTACAGGTAATCTTTATTTTTCACGTGTTCCAAAGCTGTTTAATCTTGTTTTCTTTGAATTACACTTAAGAGGCTCAGTTTTTATGTGAATTCGTTGCTGAAATTCTAGGGTTTTCTCCGAGTAGATAAATTATTTCTTGAGCTTTTCGGCTACTGATAAGCTCTTTCTGTTATCTTTTCTGCTTCTGCTTTCCTATCTCAATTCTTCCATGTAGTAGTTTCGCGTAATCAAGGCACTCTGCAGTCTCTTGAATGTATCCATTTCTGAGTTATTAAGGTTAAAGACAGTAGCTTTTCAAGTCAAAAGGTAACATTACAATATGAGCATAATATGCACAAATACAAATGAACAATATCAGACATCAGCTGTGAGTATAATACATCCCAGAATCAACTAATTGCGACAAAATTTAAAGACATGAGATCAAACTCCACTATGCATGCTGCTGCTGTTCATATATCTGCATATATGCTTCCGAGAGCGCAACCATCTGTGGAAGAGTTTCTGAGACGTGCAGGTCTTGCATCTCGTACCTGGAAGGAAACAGCAGTGATCGAAGTTAACAACTACGATTATTATTATACTAAGGAAAAAAAATACCTCGTGTAAATCAACTGTTGAACATTACCATAGCTCTTCCGATTTCCTTTGCACAAACACTCGGTATGATCCTTCACCTGGTTTGCCATCGTGAACTATGTTGGCAATCAAATCATACTTGGTCCCGAGTTTCTCTTTGCCTTTTGGTGCTGGGAGCGGAATGTAGTCCTTGAGCTCTAGATTCTTCACCGGGAAATTAACTAAAGGAAAACAAGCACACGTAGTTAATGGAGACTATAAAACTAAACAGCCCTTATCCAATCCCTAGAGACAGTTATTCTGTTGATACATACCTAGGGTGGGATTCTTCTCTACAAAGAAGTTGTTCTTTGTAAAACGTCGCATGTGAAGAACTAGGTATCGCGGCAATTTAGTCACACGATACCTCATCCTGGCCATCCTAGGTCGCACAACTTCTGTCACCATCTCGCCATCAAACTTCTTCAAGATGTTAAAAAGGGGAACCTGAGGGCAGTTTCAGCAAATAAAGCAGTCAATAAGATACACCATAATGCTACAACCATTTCATACGCAGAGAAGAGTAGCAGGGGTCTCAAAACAAGAATCTTAGTCTGATATATACAGCTTAATCTAATGGTCTATGTTTTATGGTAAATTCTGCCAATCAATTCTTTAAAATAACTTTCAAATAGAGTGGATTATATACCTGAGGAATGATGTTTTTTTCCATCACATCTTTGAAGAGTGGGGGTGGTGGCAAGTCTAGACCGAGCATCAAGAATGGCATCCTGGTAGTCTCCGTAACAAGATGACTCACTCCGTTCCCAGCCTCTCCCCCAGTTCCATAATCAGAAGCATCTCCATTTTTTTTTCTCTCATTGATGGCTTGACTATGACCTTCCTTCACTACCTCCAACTCTCCCTATTAAGATCAGAGTACAAAGACCTTAAATATATGCAAAACGCAAAAAGCTGAAAAGACAAGATCAAAGTTTTATAGAGCTAACCTGAAAGCACTGGTGAATAATGCTGCTACTTTTCTTTGAAGTCCTAAGATCCATGTGCAGTGTATTGAGGAGCCATGACATAAACTCAACTGGATCAGACTGTGCCCCAATTCGAAACTTTTTCTTGCTGGCTTTCATAACCGCTTGCAAGAACTCATGTGGACTAACCTACAATAACACGAACATTAAAATAGAAACCAAGAACAATAAACAAATCCTCAGAGCTAACACTTAATCATACCTGGCCCTTGAAGTTTCTTGCATGCCAAATTTTTCGCGTAAGCTCTCCAAACCGCTGAACAAGTTGAGATCTGCTATGCTGATAGTTCTCGGGGATAAGGAAAAAGTTCCTCAGAGGAGTAACCCTCATCAGGGATTGGATAGTCACATTAACGAAATCAGTCTCCTTGATGTTATTCAGTCCCACCTAAATCACAGTTCAAACATGAAAAACTCAATTGCAGGGTGGTAAAAAGCTACGGCAAAAAAATCATAGAGTGAAAGTTAATAACAAACCATTCCAGGAAGATAATCTGATCCATCAAGAGCCCTAGACCACTGCTTATTCTGGTCAAGCTGGTCAACCTGTTCCCTAGAAAATCTGCATTCCAATTCATCACAGTTACAATACCACACATCACTCAACATTTTAGAGAAACAGATATCAGGAAGTGCGTTGAAGCCAAACCTCGGGTTAAGAACATGTCTGATATCATCCAGCGACGGGTCGATAATCTCATATCCATCAGGGAGGCAATAAACCTTCTCTGTCCGAAGATTAATGTACACATGGTGCCCTGCTTCAAGACTATGAGTATAGG
Organism: Rubia yunnanensis; assembly: GCA_037428765.1. NCBI lineage: Eukaryota > Viridiplantae > Streptophyta > Magnoliopsida > Gentianales > Rubiaceae > Rubia > Rubia yunnanensis. The sequence continues at coordinate 165,019,239 of CM075061.1, forward strand.
CATGAGACTTCTGCCCCCTCCCCTGGAAGTACTTTCCACACACCAAACACGCATACACATTCAAATTCGACAGAGAAACCGAACAAAACTTCTCAAAGTCAAAATCTAACACCTGTAACAATAATCAACACATAAGATACTTCAGTACACTGCATTACACCGTAAACAGATAAACCCTAAGTTCAATTTAACAAGAGACAGAAGAAGGATAAAAAATTACCTGTCGATTCACTGTATCTAGGTACGGGCAATCCCTGCGAAGATCAATCGATCGACTACGCTTCCCGAAAGCTCCAGTACCGTAGATTCCTCCATCATCCTCGTAGTCGTCGTCCTGTTCTGGAACCTTTTTGACATCCTCAGTTATGTCGTCGTCATCGTCATCGTACGAGGTCAGGGGAAGTAATGCATTTTCTTCCACCTTCTGCCGCTTTGAGCTCGCATATTCAAGCTCTGTAGCTTCTTCTTCTTGGCTACGTTTCATTTTCCCCCAATTTGAACGAGATGAAGCTCTACTGTTCGAATAAATTCCCTGAAACCCTAGAATACGAAATGCAGATTTGAGACTAACTGTCAGGTGAATTAGTCATAATTGTACAGTGGCAGCTCTTCAAGCTTTGATTTATTTAAACACAAAATCTAAATCTATGTACAGGTACATGAATCCTAAATGCAGGTAATTTTAATGGTCAATTTACTATATTATCCTTATGGCCTGCATTTAGGAGTTTTGTAGCAGCACTTAGGATTTGATTCTAAATGTATAACTTTAGTCCTAAACAATTTCTAATTCTTGAAGTAGTCCCCCATTAATCTCGATAAATATTCTCAACTGCCTCATATTTTTCATCTGAGTTTTAAATGTTGCAATATTGATTTCCTAATAAACAATACGACAGAAATACAATAGCCAATCTAGTATTATTACACCATGAAGTGTTCATGAATACAAACAACAGCCCTTCTAATGGCTCTACACCATAAATCTAAACTATCAGTACAGTATAACGAGGACAAACAATAGTCACTCTAATAAGTTCATATTAAAAACAACATATAGCAATACCAAAACTACAAACAATGATTCCAATAGCTGTACATAACATATATTCCACTCAAGAGATGACACTGAAAAATTGAGGAACATAATCTTAGATTACTCAAACTACATCTGTCAAAAATATAAGTCATTCAGTGACTACATTAAGTACTTCCATTACTTATTAGTGAAACGGGGAAATGTTTTATTTTCTGCAGAAGGAAAAGAAAGAAAGGTAATCTCCACAAACATAACCAGCAAAGTTACCTGTCAGAGAATGAAATCTATCAAAAATTAGACATTAGGATATAAATAGCCTAAGCTACCGCGATGAAGTGTAGGTATGGGGGAATATTTTAAGAATTAGAAATGGCTTAGGACTAAACTGTATAGTTAGAATTAAATCCTAAATGTAGGTCCCAAACTCCTAAATGCAGGTCATAAGGATAGTGTAGTAAATTATTCATTAAAATTACGTGCACTTAGGCGTTTTGTGCCTGAAAATAGATTTGCCACAAAATTCATCAGATACACATACATATACCTTAAGAAACTAGCCAAGATAAGGAACAAAAATTGAAAACGCTATTGATGAAATCCCTAAATCCTCCATTCTAAGCACATATGACATAGCCTCCAAGCTTAGTGTTAGAGCATTGGAAATCTGCAAAACTGCGGAAAGAACTTACAAGTTGAGCTGGAGTAGCAGCAAAAGAATCTAAGCACACGAGTGATTGAAATCAAAAGCGACGCAAATGCATATCCAATCCACTTATGATTCATCGAATCACATTTCAAGGATGAATTTCGATAAATATACATTCAAAGAGCACAAAGGTAAACAAAAACGCCCTAAGGAGATTCTTTTCCCAATTGCCTTATGATCGGTATAGATGTAAATATAAACAGTGTGATTCTAAGTACTACATTCCTTTGTTCGTATTTGTTCTAAGCTCGTGTGTAAAATAGGTAAACAACAAACAAACTACGATTTACCAAAAGTTAAGCAAAGAACGGAGAGATTAAGATTTGCTCCTAGTTGCGCTGAAGCAAAAGCAGAGTATGGTGTCCGAGGGTTCAGACAAGACGGCCGCGATTATTAGCGGCAAATTCGTCGGCGGCAGCGATTTACTGCTTCTCTAAAGCCGGCGGCGATTAGCGGCAAAGACGATACGGCGGCTTCTGGGTTTACGGTTGTTTCTGGTTCGCCGATACATGGAAAATTATGGAGGAGATTTCTCCATGACTTGCTCTTGGGCTGAAAAAGATAAAGCTGGGCCAAATTGTATTTTTTAGAAAACTAAATGATGGGCCAAAAGGTGGGCTATAAGCTACTCCCTCCGTTCCAAGATTATTGGCCTATTTACCTTTTTAAAATCAAATTTGGTAAACTTTAACCTTAAATATAAATTAATATATATATATATAATAAAAATATCATGTTAGATTTATCTTTACATCTATTTTCTATATATCAATTTTACATGCAAAAATATTATATGTATCTAGAGATATTAATTGTCAAACATAATCATTGAATATTGTGAAAAAGTAAATAGGCTAATAATTATGGTACGGAAGGAGTATACTTTAGTGCCTAGATATTGCAGAAGGACATTTTAAGACGATATTTCTGCCTCTTTTTTCTTTTACAAAACCAAAATATTATGGCTTTGATTTTGGTTAGCATGAGTGGAACTGATATCTATTAGGCAAACGACTTCACGAGCCCTTCAACTCTTTTTAACTGTCTCTTTGGCCTCTTTTCTTCTTTTTTCTAATACTTTTACCCTCTGAATTAACAAAAATGTTAAATTCCCATCCTTCCGTTTGGTCAATCCGTTAAAAGTGAAGTCAATACCGTTAATTTCTGAATTCTTAACAAAATGAAGGGTAAAAAAGACTTTTCATATTTTACTTAATTACAATCTAGCCCTCACTCTTCTTTTCTTCTTCCAGCCCCTCCCAGCTCTGCCATTCCCGTCGAACCACCGCCACCTCCGCCATGAACTCTGTCTTCCGCCACCGCCGCCATGAACTTCGATGTCTTTCCAATCGGCAACTAATGTTTTTCGACCGGCAGAAGACTCTGAAATCCCAGTGGAGATGAGATCAACCACTTTATATCTTCTTCGCCCATAATTTGCAGAGATCGAAGGAAGACTTTGCAAGAGTTATGGCTTTGAAACATTGGTGTCGGAGCTCATGGTCACCACTCCAAAGTCGACGGGAGGAGGCGGGTGGGGCGTTGCCATTTTTCACACCCTGGCTTTAAAGCCCACGCCACCACTCTAAGAACGACAATGACGCTAGCACTTCAAATCGGGTTATGGCCGATCAATTGGGTTATGACGATGGCGCCACCACTCCAAGAACGAGCTGGTTTGGTCATGGTCGATCAATTTGGTCATGCCAGCGGTGGGGGAGGAGCTGTGTGTGGTGGGTTGAAGGAGAGGGTGAGATGGTGGGTGTGGTGGACGACGGATTCAGCAGCGGGAAGGGCAAGGGCAAGGTGAAATAAAATTGAAAAAGAAAATCAAAAAGAAAAAAAAGAGGAAAAGGGAAAAGAAAATGGAAAAGGGAAAGGAAATAGATAAAATGGAAAAGGTAAAAAATGAAAAAGGGGAAATGACAATTTTGCCCTTAAATTTGACGTTTTGACCAAATTTAATGCCTTGATTGGTAAGAAGGGCCACGACTCAACACTTTTGTTAGTTCAGGGACGAAAGTGATCAGAAAAAAAATGGGGGCCAAAAGGGTCATATGAATATTGGAGGGTCTCTGAGATCGTTTGCCTTATTTATTATATAAATTACTAAAATAGTGTATTATAAATTGTACTACTCTCTCCGTCTCAGCCATATCTGCACGCTTTGCCAATACATGTCTGACCATAAATGTTAACTAGTATATAGACAACAATATCTTCATGTGAGATATCGTTAGATTCTCTGCATAATATATTTTCTAAATATTAAATTTTAATACAGTATATGTAACTAAAGTTATCGGTTGTCAAACATGACCTGAGAAAATTGACCAAAAAGTGTGCAGATATGACTGGGACAGAAGGAAGTAGTATCATATATTAATTAAAATTTAAAAGAAAGACAAAGTCTTGTATAAGACCATCTCACGGTGAGACCGAGGATTAAATTGCAAAGATTTCAAGATAGGGTTTCATATTGATGTTTTAAAAGTCCAGGGATTTAATGTGTAATTGTAATAATTTGCAATTTAGTCCAGTTTATTAGTTTTTTGCCCCCGAATTTAGTTTGCTCTTTTCCTATTTTGCCTTTAGTCCTTGGTTTCACCATGAGACAGTCTCACAAGAGACGGACTCTATATAGAGTCTGTATTTTGAAAGACGATCCTTTCATGGGCCTCTTGAAAGATGGTTTTTCCATAATCTATGGAAATATTAAGGTTTAAAGTGCAATTTAAAACAAATGAAGATAAAAATTTTGGGTTGCATGAATCGGGTTATAAATTTTATAGATACTACACGTATAATAAATTTTTAATATTGCAACTAATACCTTTTACCTTTCTATTATTCCAATAAAATCACGTCTTTCCATAAGCCTATGAAAAAATGGTATTTCCCAAGACATTATCACACACACACACACACATATATAAAATTTTTGGATTGCATGAGTTGGGTTATAAATTTTATAACTACTACACGTTGCATGATAAATTTTTAATAAAACAACTAATACCTTTTACCTTTTATTATTTTAGTTAAACTTCATATTTCCACAAGTCTATGGAAAGACGATATTTCCTAAAAGTGTGCCATATTTTATTTTCCTCATGTGTCGTTATTTAAAATTTAATCTTTAGTGTATTTATATAAAACGATTGATCTCATATTTTTATTGTGATAAATCACTCAAAATAAAAAAAAATTAACCAATCTTATCCTAATAATCTAAATAATAGGATTTTCTGACATCCACATCAATGAAGATTTTCATTTTTTTCTAAATCAAGTTTTTTTTCCCTAAAAGAGCCATCATTAAATTAAGTATTTGCAAAATGTTTTATTTTTACTTTTTTAAAAAAGTGTGATTCTTTTCCTCAACTAAAAAAGGAACATTGAAGTCACTCGTTTATAGTTTAGCATGGATCACAATTACCTGGCAATGCATATTCATTTTAGTCTGAAGAAAAAATTCGCGAGGGCAAAAAATAAGGGAAACCAATTGTTTTATGCAAGAATCCTAATCAATTTTAAAAGAAACAATGCATTTTTTTGTTGTTCCATCACACTTACAAAATATAAAATATAATTTAAGAAACTAAATTATCTCAGTACAAAAATTTAATAAATACATATAAAGTCATTAAAGCATGAGAGTCCCAAGCACTGTAAGATTGAATGAGTAAGAGGAATGGGAAAAGAAAAGCACATTTGGGAGAAAAAACAATAGCCTGAGTTTCACCAAGAAAATGAGAAATAATGTTAACAAGAATCTAGTACTTGGAAAAATCAAATCAAGAACCCATCTTTTCCTCTTCTTTTTCTTCCTCTCTTCCCTCCTTGAGAAAAGTAGAAGCAAGTAGATTGGCAACATTAAAACTAGTCTATAACCAAAAATCAGAGCTACATTAGGATAAGGCAACAGCAGCAAATAGCCCTCCTCTCTCATTATTCAGTTGCTTGCCATTCTTTCTTGATGTCAAATGTGTAGTTGATCTCCAAGTGGCACTTGTTATCATCATCAAGAAACTGTCCAAAACACACATGAATCCATCAGTTTCACATCAAGTTTCATTAAAGGCCACATCTTGGACACCAATTCACAGTAGTGGTTCATCAAAATCAAAGGATAAGGAAAGGGAAATCAAACAAAATGGTCCCCTTATTTGTCACATGAGTCATTTAACCGTGTGAGCACACCAGATCTTTAGAGGGACGTGGAGAACGCTCGATTTCAATTATATTGCATTAAGGTAACCAGGAGCGAAGATGAGTGTGGATTTTACCTTGGTTCGGGCGGAGTATGATCCGCGAGCAAACATGCCAGAAGGGGTGGTGTCCTCAGGCATTTCATGAGTATAAGGCTCTGACTGAGGACTAAAAGTCCCAATCATCTCTTTTGTGCTGTCAACTGAAGCAAAATCGATGAAAGAATCTGAGTCTATGTTGCGAGGGCGCTTCGGAAGAGTTCATAACAACATAGTCAAGAGAGTTGTAAGAATGTACCTCTGATACCGGTTTTCCAGACAGTATTAGTGTACTTGAGGCCAGAAACAATGTTGTTGTTAACCTGGAAGCTGAACAGAAGACTGTAACGGCATCCCTCCTTGAGTACAAACCACGGCCCTTTTGGGTTCCCATTCTCAGGGATCGGAAGCAAGATATCAGATCTCCCCGGCGATTTGATCAAAAGGCTCAAGATCTTCACTTCAGGATCCGGAGTTTCTACAACTTCAAACAGCATAAAGTGAAGCATGGGAGAGAAGAATAAAAATGCAGACTTTACAAAGTGAAACAAAATCAGTCTCAAACTTTACAAAAAGTAGTATCACTTTAACTGTTCTGTTCAAAAATCAAAATCTGAATCCAAACAATGGGTAAATCAGAAGCAATCATCATAACATCATAGGCTTTTGGTACATTCATTCAGCTCAAGAACCATCAAATACTATATTTGCTACCATTGTCGGTAAGCATCAAATCAATTACAGACAAACTTTACACCATTGTCTGAACAGATATGTTAAAATATTACCTCCAACAGAATCGACATTCCCAAGAAGTTGCTCCTTCCACCTTCTCAAACTCTCATCATCCTACATTGCATGCATCAAGATCTCAGAATTCAATGACCATTAATCCTCAACAAAACAAAAAAACAAGGAAGATTAGAAAACAAAAGATCAAGAACTGAAAAAACAACCGCATCTTTCTCCTGCAGTTCCTTGAGAGTGAATTGAGGACCCAACTGGATATTGGCATCAGATTCCTCTTCCTCTTCCTCCTCGGTGGTGTAAATGGAGCTCTCACTCATCTGCCTGTTAATCTTTTCGACAGATTCCTGCTCAATCTCGGGATCCGCCGCACTCTTTTTCCCATCCTTGTTATCCTCGAACCCCATGTTGCTTCCTTTGGAACTCGAAGCTACCCCAACAGCCAAAGACATCAACAATCACAACACATTCAAAAACAAAAAACAACCCACGAATTCAGACACAAAACCAACTCCAAAAGTGCCAATCTTGGCCGTTTTGGTCCTCAAATCAAGAAATCTCCCCCTCGTTTTTCAGTGGCCTCAGGGAACAAAAGGGGTGGGAAAAAGGGATGATTGGCCTTCAATCAAGACAAGATATAATGGGAGAGAGAAAAGGGCGATGTGGGGTAATGGCAATGGGATAACTCTTTTTGTTTTTTTGGTTTTTGGAAAATGGAAACTGAAGAATGTTGGGTAAGGAAAGGGTCGTGTGGCGATCCGAAGATCGTGAGGGGCAGTTTGAGATTCCACAATATGAGGAGGGCCGCTTACGGACAGCCTAGGATTGGGTGGAAGAAGATCGAGATTAGGAAAGCTATGCCCTTTGACCTATCCTTACCGGACAATCAATCAATCGCATACCATGAAAGTCTACTCAATCCTTTCCATATTCATGATATTCAGTTTCTTTTCTAATGGAGAATGATGTGATGTGATGGATTTTAGACGTAATTAGACAGTATTTAAGGATTGAGAATGGTAGATTTGACTTTCCATTCATGCCATTCTTTCCATAGAACTTTTAGCGCCAAATTTTACCATACTTCATCCATGTTTTTTTGGGTTAGCACGTGAGATCTGAAGCAATTTGTCGGGCATCAAACCGGTTGATTTCGACGTTGGCGGGGATTATGATGGTTATTTAGAATACGCAGATGGATAATTGATACTCATAACCTAATTCATACTCATCGGCCTAAGATCATGTTATTTTCGTCTGGTTTGAACTGAACGGTACTGAAAAACTAAAGTGAAAATTTATATTTAATCAAATAAAAATTAATTGAGATATAGTTAGGATTAAAAAGATGAATGAATCTCCTTACAGGCGGCTTGTCCATAAGCTTATGGACATACTTACTTTTTTTATCTTTTATACACTGCATTTGTTAAGTTACATACAAAATTTAAAATTTTTAAGATATTTTTTATATCATATATTTTTATATTTTCAGCTTCAAATACATTGCTTGTTTTAACTTATATAATACAATATTTAAATAAGTGGGTGTCCTGACAGGCGGCATGTCCATAAGTTTTTGGACAGACCACTTATTTCTTACCTTATACACTGCATTTCTTAAATTACATACAAAATTTAAAATTTTTGAAAATATATTTTTATATCATATATTTTTATATTTCCACCTTCAAATACATAATATTACTTGTTTTAACTTATAAAATGCAATATTTAAATTTTATAAAAAATTACAACATTTAAGGCAAATGTCCCTGAGGACTGTCCATAAGCTTATGGAAAGACCGTCTTTCCTGAGACTTTTCCTATTTAAATTATATAAAAAATATTACTTACATTTAAGGTAATAGCTCCTGTGGACGGTCCGTAAACTTATGGAAAGATCGTTTTTTCTGAGACTTTCTCTAAAAAGATTAAGATACACTACTTGAACGAAATCCGATTACGTGGCGGTTAAGAAAACCATATCGAAAGAAGACGGCAAAATGATCTTGTAACTGCTCTATCTTTTCATTTAAAAAGAATGCTCATAGAACATATAGTCTTTCAGGCAGCAGCCAATCCGATTACCTTTTTTGCAGAGACCTATCGATTTATCAGTTGGTCGCATCGATTTTTCCGCTCAGTTGAAAGCTATAAATCAGGTTTGCCGTAGTTCACTTATAGAACCATCTAATTGAATTCGTTCCCAATAATCATGAGATAGTTTGAAGGATGAGAACCAAAAACCTCAATCGTGAAAGCAAATCCAGCAAAGATGAGTGCACAAATATCCTCTTAATTTATTTGTTTCTCATGTATTTAGAGTCCATTTTTCTCTTGTGACCATTTTTTCCCTCTAACTTCACTTCTAACTTACTATAATGAATCATTTGTTTATTTAGGTCATAATCAATCTGGCTAACCACTTGGGATAGGGCAGTGTGCCCTCCAACTGCAATCCAGGTTCAACTCCCTCCTCCCCTTGGAGTGGCATTAGTATGGGGTTTAAGTCTCCGTATACACCGTGTTAGGTGTATTAGCCTCACTTGGTGTGGTCATGTGGGAGTCTCGCCCCACCTTTGTGTGAGACACAGGGAAACCTCACCCCCTTTGTGTGAGGCAACTTTGACTTGAATAAAGTGTGGAAGACCTCCAAAAAAAAAAAATCAATCTGGCCTGCTAATTCATTCGATGGCTTTTTCCCCCCTTTGTGTAAGACAACTTGGACTTGAATAATGTATGGAACACCTCCCAAAAATATATATATATAAAATAATCAACCTGGCCTGCTAATTCATTCGATGGCTTTTTCTCTGTTGTCATTTAACTGCAACCTGTTCATTTTTCGTGTCGGTTGGGATACATATGGCAGAATTGCCTGACATAACGCCATGTAAAGATATCGTACGTGGTTCAATTTCCAAGGGTTGAGGTACAGACAAAATGATACTCCCTCCGTCCCAGGGGAATTTGCACATAATCTTTTTCACAGTCTCCAAAAAATATGTTTGACTGTAAATATATGTAACTACGGATAATAACGACACATATAAAATTGATATTTAGAAACTACATGTTATGACGAATCTAACAATATATCATACGATAATATTATTTTTCATATATCTACTCAAATATGTGGTCAAATTTTAACAACTTTGACCTCCAAATAGTAAGTGTGCAGATTTGGCTGGGACAGAGGGAGTAGCTTTCTACATTTGTACAAAGTTTGCAGTTATCATTTCAACTTCAACCTAACAGGAGATGAAAAGAGTGAAGCAAAAGAAGGCCCCCTTTGTGTTCATTGTATATCATCAATGCTCTACCAATTTCTTCCAACTTCCAACACACCATCCATCATATCATCCAACCTTAAACATAATTAGGACATGATGTTTAACCTAAATCAACTAATGTACCAACAATGCTTGAAAAAACCGCAACCGCGTTTGTATCTGTTAAGAAAATCGATTCCATCATTCTCAACGTGCATAAGGAAAGTAACAGTAAAGATGATCTAAAGGATGGTACCAAAATTTGCTAAGTGATCAATCACTTCCCCATTTTTTGACAACGCTCTCTCTTGCTGAGCTCTTGGCAGGCGTTTCTTCCCAGCTAACTGGACTAACGTTGGCATTGCCTGTTCGATTCAGTTTACTTGTTACTAGTGAGGTGACGAAGGTAAGCCCGGCCCTTGTTCTTCGCAAACCTAGCAACAACGGATTCAAAACAACAGCTAGCATGACGTCGCCTTTAGCTATTATCAGAAACTGTAAAGAGCGCAAGTTGCAGTATTAGATACGCAATTTGCACATTGAATAGCTCACATTGGTAGAGATCAGGAACTAACCACGGAAACGATTCCCAAGATTGTGAGGATTATCTGTTGCGCTTCTTGCCAGAAGTGGTCGCCATCGGATCCACCAAACCATCTACGCCATCCAAACCAACCTCCTCCGCCAAAATCACCACCACCACCTGATTCCTCCCTTCTCTTTATTTCTTTGTCCCATTTCTCGAACTCACTCTTCTTCCCACCAAGCGCACTTTCTAACGCTTTTCTAGCCTGGTCCTGTAGCACAAAACCAATATAAGGACACCATTAATAAGCTACTCGGTAAACTTGAATAAGCTTTCAAAATTCACTTCGTAATCCTCAGATGCACAAATGAATAAGGTGTCAATGTGAGCTCCACTCAATAGTGATGGAACGCTGCAAATTGATGCTTCTCTCAGCAAATGTGATGCGCAACTTCCTATCTGTGGATTTCACACGATTTGATTGAAGCTAGGTTGAAAAGAAATATCCTGATCTACTGTTTGTCCAACCTCATGAGTCGAACGTAGACAGAATCACAAAGACGGGTGAACTACAGCAATCCCTTCCACTCCCAAGAAATATATAATAGCTGACGCATCAGTGCCTCATAAGCTTACGTGAAAAATCATCTCTTTTGGAGGGAATGCAAACAAGGTTTGATATTTTCGAAGATTTATACATATACAATATCCCAATAATTAATCCTATAGCCAAAAATGCAAATTGCATATCTTGCATGAGCATTGAGTAACCAAAACCTCTATTCTTACCCTTCTCTTTCACAGTGTTTCAATTCCATCCCCTGAGTATTGTTTCTCAGCAAAACAATAATCTAAGAAGCCCAATTGGATTTAGCGACCACATATCCTATAAAAATTCCTTAAAAATTCAAAACCAATCTGCAAGATAGTCTCTTTCTAGTGTGAAAATTCTCAGGAAACCTTAAAAACTTCAACTTCAAACAAAAAGGTAGCATCTACAGTGTCTTTCTCCATTCTATCCAGTCAGCAAGCAAGAAAACCTTGAACTTCCAAACAATATCATAAGCAGTAAAAGGGCTCCCATATAACCCATTTCCGCATCTTAATTCATTATAAATCAGTGGAATTTATGTCTGAAACTTCAAAATGTAGTTCAAAATGGGATTCAAACCTGTTTTCTGTTGTCAGAGAAGAGGCAAGAAAATCTTGAGTTACACTTGAGGCTTCCCTGAAGGGATTCCCAGGTGAGTTGGCTGGCGGCGGCGCACACTGAGTCGCGGCGGCGGCGCAAAGTCGGCAGAGTCGGAGGACTCTGGTTGAGAACCAGCGCCATGGTTTTTGCAGTCTGGTCCTTTAATTTCCTTACCTTAGCCTATTTTGAATTGCAGGTGTCTCGTCTTGTGTGTTCCAGGAGGAAAATTAAGGGGTGGAAATGTGATTCATGGGAAGTTAGAGTCTAAACAGTAAATCTAGCTAATATAAATGTAGAAATGAGTCCTATAAAATGAATCTAAAATTTTATGGCAACGTCAAGACCTTCTTTGTTCTTGCCATATATTTATGGGGAAAATAATAAAAGCGTAAAAGATTTTAGTTGTAATATTAAAAGTTTATTGTGGGATATGTAGTAGTTATAATGTTTATGACCCGATTGATATAACTCGAAAATTTTATCTTTATTTGTCTTAATTTATGGTATAAATCTTGGTATTTCCATAGTTTATGGAAAGACGTTCTTTCAAGAGATGAACTCTAATTTTATTACTAGTAGCTTCATTTATTTCTTTTTTATCAAGGCAAAGTTTAGGGAAACACCGTTTTCCTATAGGTTTATGGAAATATGAGTTTAGTTGGAATAATAAAAAGGTAAAGATTTTAGTTGTAATATTAAAAATTTATTATGGAATGAATAGAAGTAATAAAGTTTATGACTCAATTAATGCAACACAAAAATTTTATATTCATTTCTTCTAATTTGCAGTTTAAACTTTGATCTTTCCATAACTTATGGAAAACCCGTCTTTTAAGAGATGAGCTCATTTATCATACTCCCCGTGATAACTTTTTATTATTTTTATAATTTTTTTTTCTGGTGATAACTTTTTTTTCCACGAAGGTCTCTTGTTAGACCAAAGAGTCCATCTCTGGAAACAGTCTTTCCATAACTCATTGAAATACCATGATTTAAATTGTAAATTAGAATAAATGAAGATAAAATTTTCGGGCTGCATTATTCGTGTCATAAATTTTATAACTACTACAAGTTACATAATAAGTTTTTAATATTGCAACTAAAACTCTTTACCTTTTTTATTATTCTAATTAAGCTCCGTCTTTCCCAAGACTTTGCCTCGACCAAATATCAAAAAATTTATTTCCATAATGTTTAAATTAAATTATAATTATTTATAGGTTGAGATTTATTTTAAATCTTTTTTAATATAAGTTTAGGCACCTCATTGCAAAAAATAAAAAAAATAAATACTTGTCATATTGAGTATAAAATCACTTTATTAGTCATATTGATTATAAAATGATCTCGTCTAACGATTAGTCGATCTAAAAGAATAATTTGTATTATTAAATAAATTTTTGTTTCTTTATTACTTCCTCTATTTTATCTAAATTTTCACGTTTTTTTATCCATTCCACCTAAATCTGCACACTTTTTTTACTGAATCTATTGTGGCATAATGCCATTTCAACTAAGGCCCTGTTTTATGGAGTTTATATGAACTGATCGGATTTGATTTGATTTGATCTGATTTGATTTGAACTGAAATGAACTGAAAATAAGTGTGTTGAAAAATGGCACTAGTATATAACTAAATTAAGGTAAATTTCACCAAATTTATTTCAAATAATCTACAGAGAACAGGGCCTAAACGTTATAGAAAAATACCTACTTATATCCCCTTAAAAATGCAATTTAACTCATTCATATTGGTTTTAAAAAGAATCGAGATGATCATCTACAAAATACATGAATCAACCTTTAAAGTGGTACCAACATCTTCAAATTAGAGGTTTGATCCCACAAAAAAAAATCTTGTTTAAGAAACTTAAAAACTAAAACAAATCATTATGAAGACAGTAGCCATGAGAAATAGAGGGAACATAATCTTCAAATTCTTCACCATCCCCTTGGCCTTCTCCTTGAAGATGAAGAAAGCTTGAAGCCACCAACTTTTATCAACGGAATTCATCAAGAATGCAATTGTTTTCTACATGTTGAATTGAAGGTGAATTGTGAATTAATATTCTTAATTTGTTTATCTTAAATGAAGGGCCTGAGATCTGAACAAATTATACATCTCACCAGTCTAAATGGTTCAATATGAAGAATCGGCTCCAAGAACATATCAACGTTCCTGAATTATTTTACATCAAACAATATTTTACACGGCATGCTGTTATTTACATACGGATTGAAATCGAAACTCAAACTTAATTTAAGAATGTTGGGCAAAAAGCGTGCAATTTCAATTGAAACAGATGGAGTGTGTTTAATTACCTTATCACCATTTTTCCACGATACATATGACATGTGTAGAAGCTGAAACCTTTGCCCAAAGGAACATGATTCTTTCTCCATTCTGCATTTTAAGAAGATAGGGGAGGTTTATCAATAAAAACTTCTATAGAATAAAGGAAATTTTGTTTATAAAACATAAAATAAAAACCTAGTTTCCAAGATATTCCAACATTCAGCCCATCTTGAAATGTGGGTTGCACTATGATCTCAATGTTGTTCCCCAAGTGCTTCATGAGAGATGTGAAGAATGCCAACACTTGCTACACGAAAGCCCGAGTGACATTCTGAAGTGGTCGTGTTTGTAATACTAAAAACAATATGATATTGGTTATCTTAATTGTACCTCCTTTCCACAAAAAGGTTGGAACGAGGATGCAAAATTGCAAATGCAGAGACATTCATCTCCAATTACATCAGAGATTTGATTGTCGCTCTTGTTCTTGATAGCGGTGTAGAGCTTGAGAACCGTCTCTAGAGCCCTCGTGTTGTCATCACCACCACCACCACCACTTTCCGACCCATCACGAGCATTGCATCCCACCAACTTTACTCTAGCCTTGCCTCTTTTGGCTAGTTTTAAGTTATGACTAGTATTTCTAAAACAAAATTGATGGTTTTGTACCTTTCTTTCAGCATTGCTTCTCAATCTCATCATGCAGCTAATACGAGATTGTTGTTTTGTCATTCCTGTATTTGTGAATTGTAATGATGGTGTATAGAACATTTTGCTTTAAAATTTAGATTCATGCTGAATTGGGTCAAGAATTTCAGTTGGGTATATATAGATGGACTTCAATCCTAGAGAAAGAATGATGAAGCTGCAAGCTAAGAACCATTCTTAAAAGTTGCTAAAGTTTTTGATATTTTGTAAGATACTGTATGCTTCTTGTTGAAGCCATGAGTGTTCTCGAGAGCCATATGCCAGCCGTGTTCTTAGCTTCTTCATCCCACGTTTAGGCTGCTTTATAGCAAAATGGGCTTGATTTGGAAGAGACTATGAATAGGTAGTGGTGGTAATTTTGATGATAGATTGAGTATTTCATGTACATTTGTACTCCCTCCGTCGTTACTATTTTTACAGAGAAAAAAAGAAAGTATTTTTAAGGATGAGTTCATCTCCTGAACGAATAATATTCGCTGCCCTTGAAACGAATGAAACGAATGAGTCTCATCGTTCCCTAGGATAAAACCATCGAAGGTACGGCCCGAAGGACTATCACCGACAAAGACAGTCCCATCGTTCCCTAGGAAGGACTATCACTGACAAAGACAGAAGATAAGACTCGAAGTAGGGAGCAACTTGAGAATGGTGCGAGGTTTCTGTCTCACATAGAGGCTCTATTTATAGATGTCTTAGAAACCCTATGGGAAGATACGTGGAAGATCGGATTCCCGTAATCAGAGAAAATACTCTAACCACCAAATATTTTATAAATATTTGAATAGATTCTGGAAACATAAGAATATCATATTCCTTATCATGATTAACCGCGTATCAAATCTCGATATTCCACACGTGATTCTTAGAATATTTGTTACGCGTTTTGGGCTTTGTAGAGACTTCCACACGATCCAAACCCATTTTAGACAGTCAAAAAATTACTAGAAAAAGTTTCCATTCTCAGAGTGACTCTTTGAGCATCCATATCTCATTCACCTTTTATCCGTTTTGAGAGTTTAAACCGTCCATTTTATAGTACTCATAGAGGAGAATCCAAAAACGACGCCCACTGACTCTATTTCAGTTCGAGCCCAACTCAAAACGAATTCTAAAAATTGACGAAATTCAACTTGTTTTACAATCACTTTCCAACAAATTTCAAGTCAGTGCCGGCATGAGGTCCAGGCTTTAAGTTTCCAAGTCAGGACATGCATATGTGCACTTTCAAAGATCAGGGGATTTATTTGCAATTACAAGGAAGTTTGAGGGCACATATGTCATTAATCCAAATAAATAGTGAGGGATTTCAAAGGATTTGAAAACGTCGTCGTTTCCCAGCACCCCCAATACGACCACACAAGAAAGAAACCTCCTACCCTCCTTCTTCTTCTTCTTCTTCTTCTTCCCGAAATCTTCTTCAACGTCAGTCAGAGTATCAGACCAATCCCACAGGAAAACAAGTTGGCGGGAAATTTGTGGGATTTGTGTTAGTATACTGTTTCATTGAGGGATATCTTAAAAAATGGCGGCGGATTTAGTATTGGACACTGCGATCAGAGACTGGGTTTTAGTACCCTTGTCGGTGGTGATGGTGCTCATCGGAGTGCTCCGTTACTTCGTATCTAAGCTCATGCGTTCTTCTCAAGTTCCCGATCGCAAAATCGTCAAAGAAGGGTACCCAATTTTTACTGAGATTGTGTGATATTTGGTGGACATTTTGTTTTCGGAATCTTTGGTGCTTATTTTGTTTTGTTTTTTCCGGGGATTTATTCAGGCAGGTGATCATCAGGGCTAGGAATTTAAGGGCGGCGGCGAATTTAATTCCGGCTAAGTCGTTTCGAGCTCGTAAAGCTTACTATACTAACGAGGTTGGATTTTCTTCTTTTGTTTTCTGCTGTTATTGTTGTTTATAGGATTAATAGTTCATGCAAGAAGAAACCATCAGCTAGGAGCTAGAAAGATTAAATCTTTACTATCACTTGTTTCTTTGTGTGAAGCTTTGGTTGAATAACCAGTTCTTTCGTGATTTTGATTATTGAATTTTGGGGCGGGGGAGTCTGTGAAAAGGTTCTCGTTGGTTAGATTGTGCGTGGAGAACTATCCATGGCTAAGTTTAGGGAAATTTATATGTTGTGTTGGTAGAGGCCTGTTGAAAGATTAGCAACCTGACAATAATCTAGAATCTCATCATCGTGATACTGACATTCTATTGTCTTCGTGGAATAGTAATCGAGTCTGTTCAGCGAAATTTGGCATTGGGGTGCAATGGTTGCAAATGCTGTATATTTGAGAGCTCAGCTCTATGGCTAAGGGAGAATCTGATAACTGTTACGTGCTGCAAGAGTGCAATCTGATCTGATGTAGGAAGGGAGGTAGACAGCCTTGCTTTTTTGAGCGTTTGAGTAGGGTATTTTCACATTGCAGTTGAGTGTCCAGTCCAGGCTCCACCATTAATGTGTGCTGTATACTGCATCAAATTCTGCATCTAACTGTTACTCGATAAGAGAGAACATTTTCTGGTTCCCTCTTCTACTCCTGGTAGTTATTATAAAAAATGTTGTAGTACAGAAGGAGATGTCATATCTTTCCCGCTTTATTTTCTGTGAGGACCTCTTTGGTTCGTCTTTCTTGTTAATAAGGATGGCTGGGTGATGAAATTTTTTCATCGAGTTGTCTGGTTGAGTGCTTCATCTATTTTAATCGTTAAGAGTTTAATTATGAGGACCACTTATGAAGCCTCTTATCATCAAACGGATATATGGTCAGACATTTATATGAGAGATGTTGATCATCAAGAGATACCACTCTACATTTGTAAAATTATACTCTTGTCCTTAGAATCTAAGCCTCTAAAACATCGGAATGTGATTTTGCAGGAAAATGGATTGTTACATGTGCCCAAAGACCAAGCTCCAAATCCTCAGGCCCAAATGTTTTCTGACCCAAATATGGCTATGGACATGATGAAGAAGAATCTATCAATGATCATTCCTCAGGTGACGTAGTACCAAATAATTGTATCACATCATGCCATTGTGTTCTTTTAAATGATTGTAATACATAATCGTTTTTGTCTTGCAGACTCTAACTTTTGCTTGGGTCAACTTTTTCTTCTCCGGGTTTGTTGCAGGTTTACTCCTATTTTCTTACCTCGTTTCCTTTGAACTTGATGTGCAGATTGATGAATGGTCGACTTGTATTATGGATCTGATTTTAGTGATATTACCTGTATGTCATTGAGCTATTTGGCTCCTTATTGGGGATTGATCCCATGTTTCTTGGAGTATCGTTTCTTATACTCTTATCATGCAAGTATATACTTAGATTGTTTCTTTCTATTGTGTTTCTAATTGATGTACTCCTTGTGATATTATTCTGCAGCAAAGATTCCTTTTCCATTGACTCAGAGGTTCAGGTCAATGTTGCAGAACGGTATAGATTTGAGTACAGTGGATGTCAGCTATGTCAGTAGCCGTTCATGGTAATTCATAATGCACGTTAATTTTGAAAAAGAAGAAAATCCATTTGGAACTCCGGGATTATTTTCTTTTGAAATCCTTTATTACCAGCTCTGACTGTAGATACCTTCATATTAGGTATTTCCTGAACCTGTTTGGATTGAGGGGTTTGTTTAGCCTCATATTGGGAGAGGAAAATGGTGAGCCTTCTAGATAAACAACCAAACCTTGAAAAAAAAATTCTATTACACTGATTCCACAAGATATTCAAAGCAATTTTTCTTGGTGCAGCTATGGATGACACACAGCGTATGATGCAAATGAGTGGGTTTGGATTTGATCCTTCGAAGGTATATCCTTCCACACTTCGCTGTTGGCTTTTGATAAATTGGTGAAATCAGTAAGTAGAATTTACGGAATTTGGAGTTTTGATGGTATTTTTTATTGTTTGCTCAGAATCTGGGCGCGGAGAAAGATGGTCTAGATATAGTTCAGCATGACTGGGCATTGCCAAAATCCGAGCAGCGAGCAGAAGCCGTTTTAAGGAAACTTTTGCACTAATTGTATCACTTGTGATCACCAAACTTTTGATCCTGGAATTCTGGAATTGTAGAATCATGACCATTTTTGAGTATTCATATATGCAAGAATATGTGCATACCAAATTCACCGTTGTCCTCAGCTCCCAGCGTTTTACCATTTTTATGTATGTAACTGGTGCCAGTGGTGATTTTGTGTCTCAAACATCACTGATAGGGATTGAACTTTAGGAAACATTTAATGCTTTCTCAAATCTTATGGAGTGGAATATTTTAGGAGACATAATCCAGGTGCGTGTAATTTGTCAAAGATGAAGGAGGAGAAAAAAAGCTGCCACGAGCTAGTTTTAACTCTCAAGGTATTCAGTATCATAAGTCAACAAACGCAGTCGAACTGGCAAAAGCCAAGTACTCCCTAGGTCCAAGCCCAAATTATCCTTAAATTCTTGCACATTGTTCGAGAAACATGTTTCGCCGTTGATATATTTAGCTACGTATAATAATGACAAATAAAAAACGGTTAGTTACAAATTACTTGCTACGATAAAACCAACAGTTGTCGCTCATTCACGTCTTCCTTAACGTGTGTACATGACAATACTTCCACAAATTACTCGTACGCAAGTTGAAATACGTGTATGAAATTGAATTTCACTCCTACAATAAAACATGGCGTTCATAGTCAACAACAAATGCAAACAACAATATCAACTGTGACGAATCAACTGATTCTGAGATCAAACTCCGCTATGCATGCTGCTGCTGCTCATATATCTGCATGTACGCTTCCATTCTGTGTCCAATACTAAATCCGCCGCCATTTATTATACTAGCACATATTTCCCGCCAACTTTTTTCCCTGTGGGATTGGTCTGAATCTCTGATTGACAGGGAAGAAGGCTTCTTGTGGGTATGTTGCCAGTTTAATTGGAGTTGGGGAAACGACGGCGTTTTCAAATCCTTCAAAATCCCTCACACATTTATTTGTATTAAAGACATCTGTGCCCTCCGATTGCCTTGTAATTGCAAATGAATCCCCGAATCTTTTGAAAGTGCCGGCATGAACCCCGCTTGGTAGACATCTGTTCTGCTTTTTAAATCACCCATTCTGTTTTTACAAGCGGTGGAAAAGATGTAGTTTCTTCCTAATCTGTAATTTGGTTGGATGACCCTACACATCCTGACATCTGTAATCCATGTGACCCATTTGAATAATATGATTAATCTATCTATGTTCGTGAAGGAAACAAACGTGATTGGTAAACCACGTTAAAATATGTGCTTTTCTTTCTTGCTTTCTTTTTCTATGACTAATTTCCCCATTAGTTCTAAGGATACTTTTGCACTAACTGATCACCGAACTTTTGTTCCTGCTATTCTGGAATTATAGAATCATGATTCATGACCATTTTTAAGTTTTCATATAATGCAAGAATTTCTGTTGAAGTTTGATCTTTCACTTTCTTGTATTCCATGGAATCTTAAGGGAAACTCCACAAATGTAGCTCTGATATGGGTGGAAAAGTGGATTAAGAAAGGGACCGGAAGAATTGATCTGTCATCTTGCTATGGGATTTTTTTGCTTTGTTCTTGTGTGTTTAGCTTTATCTTTTTTGGCCATGGCTAATCATACTGCCTTGAAACTTGAGCTCACCATAATTGATGGTTTGAATATTAATCAAATGTCAACAATAACAGTGCTTATAAAAGTCATATCAATCTGCATGAACAGGAAATTATAAGAGTGCTTTCTCCCACAGTGCATGATCCAATAAATTTGGGTGTAGTTGCGGTTCTTCTGAAAATTGGGCATCTTTGTGGCGTTCTTTTGGATTTTAAATTTTTTTTTACGCACCATTTGGAAGACGCATTCGGCGAATACATCCTCAGTTTTAGTAATAATTTTTTCTGAGCTCCTTTTGGAATGCGTCCTCAATGCATGCAAATTTTTTTATTTTCTTGTAGGGGACGTCTGAATGCGTCCTCAATATTGTTTTAAATCTT
The DNA here is from genome assembly GCA_037428765.1 of Rubia yunnanensis. Classification (NCBI taxonomy): domain Eukaryota; kingdom Viridiplantae; phylum Streptophyta; class Magnoliopsida; order Gentianales; family Rubiaceae; genus Rubia; species Rubia yunnanensis. The sequence goes on from CM075061.1 coordinate 165,039,982, forward strand.
TTTTTTTCCAGTTGGTATTGAGAACTGAATGCGTCATCTCGATTTTATTAAATTAATTTTGATTAAAAATGCGTCCTGAATATAACAAATAATTTTTTTAATCCAGAATTTTCTGAATGCGTCGTCAATTTAAAATTATTTTTTTTAATCTGTCTATTATTTAATTTTTCAATTATTGTTTTTTATATTTTCGTTTTGGGTGAAAATAGTGCATAAGTTGACTTCTGATTGTTTTATGATTTTTTAAAATTTTCAGTGATGATAAATGCATCGGAAGAATTTGAAAGTCCGCTTTAAAATTTATGATAATAAAACATAAACATCCCACTTACGTGACTGAAGATAATGGAAAATTTTGATCGTGGGATTTACAATTTTTTAAATAGTCTTGAATATAAAGTATGAATGAATTATTTTATAGAGTAGGAATGAATTATTTGAATCACAAATTGGGAATTTTTTTTTTGTTCGAATTGTGCACTTTTTCCACTGTTAACGAATATAAATAAGCAAAAATGTACAATATCCGAAGAAGACGTGTCAAACAGATAGGTACAGACGTAATGAAATGAGTGCTCAATGGCATGTAATGTACTAATGGCGCCCTCTGCAAAGCTTTTCACCCGTTCCACATGGGGAAGGATGTATGGTGCGGGATGTGCGTCGTGGAACATCCATCTCAGTAAAAACATGTAAGTCGTCATGCAGAGCTCCCTCTGTAAAATCCTCCTCCATATCGTCTCATGCGTCCTCATTCGAATCATACTGGACATGTGGAAATCTGTCTGTATCTAATGGAGCAGTAGGCGACATGTATGCATGACTAGCAATGGAAGTAAGATATGCAGTGAAATCAATTGTAGTAGTGTCATGTGTGACAGTTCACCATGTGATGGTCTGGGGTTCGTTGGACTCGCATATGAGGGTTCGGCTTCAGATGAACCAATGTGGTCTGTAGGGGCCCGAGTATGCGGTCGCCGACCACCTTGTCAACCAGGTGGAGTTGGACAGTGGCTTCTGATGTCATTATATCTCACACCAGGGGGAGATTCCTCACAGTGCACATATGGCTGATAAAACTACAGTCTGGAGGGCTCATGCGCATATTGTAGAGTACGTGTGGCAACACCATGTACCCCCTGATTATGTCTGCGAAACGTGGGGGACATTCGTCCAAATTAATATATGACATGAGGCGCATCTCGGACATTGCCTGCAACTACATAAATGAGATATAATATGTTAGATATCTAATATTGAGGGAATCTAAAGTATTATTTGTTAATACTATTAGAAATTTAGGAAATACCATATACTCCATAGTAGCCCCGTCTCCATGGAAACCCTCCGTAATTGTTTGGGGTCGTCTGGGATTATCAATTAGGGTCACTGTCCTGCGAAAATACCACTCCATGTATTCTCGACCGGGTGTGTACGAATCCGCTGACCCAAGTACATTAACTTGTTGCTCTGATTGATGTTCCCAAGCATCGAGATATCTTCTCAGTTCAGCACGCCAATCCATGCCTGACCTCTCTCGACGGTCTCTAGTATGAAGTAGTTTGTGTTCATCCCTAGTGACCAACTGGGTGGGTATTGGCTGGATAAGGCCAAACTGCATGAGACCACGATGAACATGATGGTACTCTACGACGTGCCAGCAAATAAGGTCAACACACAGTAGCCAGTTGTACAGTACTGTGGGAGTTGTTGCACGACATTCTCAGTGTATGGCTGCCAAATAAACTGACATAACAGACAAGTGTTGCGGTTAGGAGAGAAAACCCCTTTTTCCATTAGTTCAAAAAAAGGAAATCTGAATTACAATATACATGACTGTCATGGAGAGATGTCAACTTATCGCGGTACACTTTCAGTACATGCATGGGTGATTGTGATAAATCGTACCGGGGTCTCCACCTGTGAGGGACAGAACGAATAATATTAGCCATTCTTAGTAATTTCAAAGGTTTAAAAATTGTGTCTTTACTAACTGAATACGAACCTGGACCCAAGAGCACTCATCGTGACGGTCACTGGAAGTCGCCCGGCCGGCCGGATGGATGGTATTCTCTCCCATGCCCACAACTGATAATAAGTCAAATAAAATTTAATATAATATAAGAGGTCATTATGGACAGTATGTATAACTGACAAGTTTAACCAACAATGTTACTTGTACTAAGACAAGTGGCCCAAATAATGTTACATATAGTAAATATATATTTTTTCTTTATATTAATGTTATATCAATCACCATATAATTTCACTATAAATTCTCATTATTTTTATCATTATTGCATGATTAATGGGATTACTTGCTAGTGAAAGGTTTAGCGTTTAGTCAATCTACTCAAAGTGAATCGGTTGTTAAAAATCCCTTGAAAAGGTTGTCGTCTGATGGTACACGAAAGCGGTCACTGTGTGGAAATTTATTTTGCTACTATATCTATACTACTCCCTCCGTCCCATGGGAATTTGCACAGAATCTTTTTCACGGTCTCCAAAAAACGTGTTTGACTGTAAATATATGTAACTACGGACAATAACGACACATATAAAATTGATATTTAGAAACTACATGTTATGACGAATCTAACAATATATCATACGATAATATTATTTTTCATATATCTACTCAAATATGTGGTCAAATTTTAACAACTTTGACCTCCAAATAGTAAGTGTGCAGATTTGGCTGGGACAGAGGGAGTAGTTGTTCTTGCAGTGAGAAAAATAGGAAGTTTTTTTACCTTTAATTAATTTAAGGTGAAATAATGGACAAATTAGTAGAAAGAGTGTAATTAGCAATGTATGAGTCCATTTGAGTGTAAGAATTGACAAATCAATCCAAATTAAGAAAGAATTGAAGCAATGTAATTCTAGGTAGGACATCCCAAAATAGAAAGAGTGAAACCAATTAGTACAGGGTGAATGGTATGGTAAATTATATGATATCCGGTACTATGAGTATTGTATTCTCAGTGTTATTTTGTGTATTTTGTAATATATAAATGTGCATTATTCTCTGTATTATTGTGTGTTATTACAAATTATTTGGGATTATTGTATAAATAATGTAATGCATTGATAAGATATAAAAGATTTTATTATAGTGCATTGATATTAAATCAATGACACATCTCATCAGTAACGAGGATTACAATATATATATATATATATATGTGTGTGTGTGTGTGGGGGAAAGTCTCAGGAAATGCGGCATTTCCATAAGCTTATGGACAGTCCTCAAGGGCATTTTGACTTAAATGTTGTAATTTTTATAAAATCTAAATATTGCATTTTATAAGTTAAAACAAGTAATAATATGTATTTGAATGTGAAAATATAAAAATATATGATATAAAAAAAGATTTTCAAAAATTTTAAGTTTTGTATGTAATTTAAAAAATACAGTGTATAAGATAAGAAATAAGTGGTATGTCCATAAGCTTATGGACAGGCCGTCTATCAGGAGACCCACTATATATATATATATGGCCACAACAAACCAAAGTCTAACATGAATAGGATTCTAATTCTATAAGGAAACTATCATCAATAAATAATTCTGTACGGAAACCAATCATATAAGGTAACTACCATTTATAACATTTCTCATAAGTAAATGATTTCCATTTGCTTAACATGCACAAATAATAAAATTAAAATGCACATATACAATAAATTTGTAATGCATGTGCATATTACACCAGGGATACAGTATAATAATAATAATCGAAATAGTATACACTCAATCTCCTACAAAATAGGAAAGTTATTTAACTGGATTCCCGTATATAGATAAAAATTCTCGTGGAATATTCACTTCTAGTATGCAACTAAAGGACCACTAAGTTTTGAAAGCTTGAGCATCCTTAGAAGTGGAGGGTTTAAAGCTTAAATTAGGTTAGCAGAAACTAAGGATTCTCGATTGATAAAGTAGACCACATAAGTTGTCCAAAGTAGAAATAATCATCATCCACAACCACAAACAATTAAATGATTGGCGCCATTTGTAAATTACAGTTACCGTAATCATCGGGAGTTCAAAATTCTAAAATTTTCAACACGGTGAATTTGTCTTCTCCAATTACCTTCAAAGGGGTAGCATGCAAAAGGATTTGATTGTGTTTGTGCCTTTGTGCTCATATTATTCAAATTACCATTCTAAAGTAGCATGATTATTACTATGATGTCTTCTTTTTATACATTAAAAAAAATGTACACTATATTTTTCATGATCTTCGATACACATGTTTAGTTGTTAATATTTGTGAACGCGTATATAAGTGAAAGACCTTGTGTGTAATTCCATGTATATGGGAAGTATTTATAAAGAGATGCGGGGGATAGAATAGTAACAATACATTTTACCGGAGAATTCAAGATTAGTTTATAACTACTCTATCACCACCGTAAGTAAAGTGTGAGAAGAAAAGACATGCAAGATTTGGAGTGAAATAAGTCAAAAAGAGAGCGAGAGAGGCCGTTGATGAATATATCAACGACTTAGAGTAATGAAGGAATGTACCCGGCGTAAAGCTTCCGCATAACGCTTGAATAAAAAATTGTCTCTTGCACAGAGTGATAGTCGATATTTGTTTGGTGGTGCTTAAATCATCATCCACAAAAATGATAGAGCGAGAGAGGCCATTGATGAATATATCAACGACTCGGAGTAATGAAGGAATGTGGCTGGCGTAAAGCTTCCGCATAAAACTTGAATGAAGAAATTAACTCCTGCACAAAATGATAGTCGATATTTGTCGGGTGTCGATTGGTGTCAAATGATAGTCGATATTTGTTGGGTGTCAAATGATCATCATCCACACACAAAAATAGAGATTGAGATTTACTCTTGCACAAAATGACAGTCGATACTTGTTGGGTGTCATTGAGTAAAAAAAATGGAACACTTGTTATCACGCAGAACAGGAGGTGGTGGAGAAGACAAGGACACGCGTAAATCGTGTATAAGATGACAAACCAAATAAGTTCAACAGCAACATTTGTCACTGAAAAACATTTTAAAAGTTGATATCTTATAATACAGTTGTCACAAAAAATCTAACAGCATCACACACGATTTTATTGTTGTTTATATATTTATTTGAATATATGATCAAAGTTTGATAATTTTATCATGAAGAAAGAAAGATCGTATTCTCCATAATTTATTTGCACTTCAGTTCATTTCAGTTTGGAAGATACTTAATTTGGTATTTAGCTTGATTTGGCCATAGTAATACTATTTACAACCCGAGTTTAGATCAGTTCAATTCAGTTCAATTCAATTCAAATCAGTTCAAACCTCCAGAGATCATGAAGTGCCTAATTTAGTTTAGCTGGGCGTAGTATTATGCAGGCACAAAGCAGTGATCCCGTCGTTGTCCATGTTAGAAACATGATTGGCCCACCAGAATGAAGATAATAGCAAGAGAATCAGAACCAACAAGAAGAAAGAATAGTGTTATAAATGGACACAATGTTGGTTCACATACTCGTTTTCTTTCACATCATCATCGTCTTCATGTGTCACCTTCAACATAACTCACTCCTGGTTGAGATCAATTCACCTTTCCATTTTCCTAAAAAAATAAATGAATCAGTGCTTTATCACAATCGCCACTTCTTTTAACACTTGTACGAGCATAAAGAGGAACTTGTTACTTGCACGGAATCAGCATCATATGTCTCGCTCACTTGTCGATCATGATCGACAAGTGAGCGAGACATAAGATGCTGATTCCGTGCAAGTAACAGATCGCCAGGATGGAATCAGCATCCTATACTCACTTCTCGATCATGATCGACAAGTGAGTGAAACATAAGATGCTGATTCCGTGCAGGTAGCAAATTTCTCTTTCTACTCGTACGATCGACCCGTGTTATTAGACACCAAGCACGTGAAGCGTACTGATGAATTGTATATGAAGTGTTGCAGTCCATTGGAGCTGCTCCAATAGAGTTGGGAAACTACAGTATGTTACATGACATGAATTTTTGTTTATTTACATGGTTGATTCACCTGAGTAAATAATGATGATGATCAAAATCATCAAGGCTTGAATGATACACCCTTTGAAAGTAAACCGTACAAATATGCCGAAAGCAATAGCTACATGACATTTGATTCCATTAATTCAATTGAGATGTATATAACCAATAATGTTGCCGAAGAACAATTCCTAAATATTATTCCCGATGAATTATTATGAATGTGTATTATACAAAATATATTATACTCCCGTGTCTCTATATTTGTGTCTTACTTCATTATTCATCAATAAAGTTGACATTGTTTGAATTGTAATAAAACATAAATATTAAAATAATTGTGTGATATATTGCTATATTCATCTTGACGCATATTTTTAGACCATGAGTCATGGAGAGATCAAGGTTTAGAGTGCAAATTAGAAGAGATGAAGATAAAGTTTCTGGGTTGCATGAATCGAGTTATAAATTTTATAATTAATGCACGTTGAATAATAAATTTTTAATATTGTAATTAAGATATTTTACCTTTAATTATTCTAATTAAACAATATCATTCCATAAGTATATGTAAAACGGTCTTTTCCAAGACTTTGGCATTTAAGATACTAAAAATATATAATCATCAATCATCAATCATCAATGAATAGTGAAAAAAGAGAGAGTGAAACACGATTAGAGGGACGGGTGGAGTAGTAGTTATTAATTAAATTATAATAGTGCATAACTTCACAATAAAAATACTATTTTTATAATTGAAATAGAAATATTTTTAGAAAATATAGAGCGTTTACTCTAGAAATACTCCCCCTGTTTCACTAAGAGTGGCACACTAAACTTAGGCTCTTAGATTAATGTGAAGAAAATGAGAGGTTGAAATTGAGTATAGAAATTGAAAAGTAGAATGAGTGGATGAAATTGTAGAAATCTTACCAAAAATGGAAAGTGTGTCATTTAAAAAAAAACGTCCCAATAATCCAACTGTGCCACTCTTAGTGAAACGGAGGGAGTACTCTACTACTCTGCCAATATACTCTACTGAGTGTTCGTGCATATATACTCCGTTTAGTTATTTATGACACACTTAATATAAAATTTAAATTTGCTTTTATTTGACACTCTTTTCTTTTTTGGTGAGATTTCTTCAATTTCATCCACACATTCTACTTTTTACTCTTTACATTCAATTTCACCCACCCATTTTCTTCACCTAAACCCAAACACTTAAACATATGTGCCAATAAAAACAAAACTGAGGGAGAACATTGAACTCTCATTTTTACATAAAAAAAAACAAAAAATCCCTCATTTTAAAAAGAGTTTAAGTTGATAAAAAAAACTTGTAAGAGTAACATGAGCAATTTTATTTTGTACAAACAATTTAATAAACAATTACTTCCATATATTTAGATCATGTTTATTTTGAGCTGATTTTTATTGAATTGAATGGACTAACATTAAACATAGTAAAAGAAATAAGAATATTTTACAAAAATTATATTAGATAACAACAAAATTAAACTAAACTTAAATAAAATGCAAATAAGTTGTTAAATAAAATGCAAATAAGTTGGAAAGAATGGTACCTCGACTATAATTTCAAGGGGAATTTTGATTTTGATGGAAAGGCCGAGGAAGGATTAAGGTACTGTTATCATATGTATATATGTATATAGTATCTTAATTGAATTGAATAAAAATAAATGTATTAAAATTAGTAATGATATATCTAAATTTTTCTATGTTTCATCAAATTAAACTTGAAAAAAGTGTTTTTATAACCCTACATAGTTCACATGAGTGCCAATATAACCTTTCAATATTTGAAAGTGTCAATATAATCCTATCTAGTTAGTGAAAGTGCTAATATAACCCTCTCCGGCAACTTTTAGCCAAAATTTTATAAAGTTACACGTTTGCCCTTCTGAAAAAAATTAAAATACAAAAAAATAGAAAATGATGTTATTACCCTTAGACTCATCACCGGACCACCATTGGATTTTCGCCGCCGGATTGCCACCGGACCAACGCCGGATTGCCGCCGTTGGACCACCGTCGGACCGCCGCCGCCGGAACAGGTTGGGTTATATCAACATATTATGAAATCTTATTGGGTTATATCAACACATCCTGATGTTTGTAGGGTTATATCAGCACATTTCTAATGTTTGTAGGGTTATATCAGCGCATTTCTAATGTTTGTAGGGTTATATCAGCACATTCTTAAAACTTATAGGGTTATATCAGCACATATTGTAAATATTAAGTGTGTGGTACTCGGTTGGCATTAACGGGCGACCACATCATCATATACACCATTATAACATCATAACAATATCATATACAACATAAAATTTGACATCATGACACCATTGTTAATATTAAACACCATTATCACATATGATAGCCTCATTTCAAAACTTATCAACATTAAAAACCCTAGGTCGAAGAACACAATAAAATAACAATCACACATAACACCAAAGGTCATCCAATCATTAATCTGGACTAAACACAACAAAATATCATTAAAACCCCTATATTATATAGTATGTACTGATATGACCCTACACTTTTTACTAATGTGCTGATATAACCCTATCAGTTTTCATAATGTGTTGATATAACTCTACCTAATCCGGTGGCGGTTAGGTGGCAGTCTGGCGGCAGTCCGGCGGTGGCCTGGTGGCGGTCCAGCCCGATGGTGGTCCGGGAGTGGCCCGGTGGTGGTTCAGCGATGGTCCGGCGGCGGTCCAGCGAACTATGAGGGTAAAATTGTTCACCTAATTTTAGAGTTAGCCCAAAGGGTATTTTGGTCAATTTACATAGAGTCAATGTCGAAAAATTGAGGTCAATACCGGAAATGAGGTATGAGGGTTATATTGGCACTTTCATTAACTAGTTAGGGTTATATTTGCACTAAAAACTATCATAGGGTTATATTGGCATTTACTCAAGTAGATAGGGTTATATTGACATTTACTCAAGTAGATAGGGTTATATTGACACTTATCCCATCTTGAATTAAATTGAATTAGGAGGAATTTTGCTGACAGGTGGTTCGACCGTAATTAAGTTATGGACAATCGACTGTGTTTTTAACTTAGACACTTCATTTATTAAATTCAACATTAAATTTTCAAATTCAAAAAATTTAATTTTCAAATAAAATATTATATTTTTATGCAATATTTACGATATTTTCACCTTTAAACACACCTCGTCACATACTTTACCTTATAAAATACAGAAACTAAATTAACAAATCGTAAAAAGAAATGTCCGTAAACTAATGGACTGAACATCTTTTCTAAAACGTCACCTTACATTAAACTGAACAAAACCAAAATACAAATAACCTGGGCATGAGCCAACTTGGTCAGCAAGTCCTAATTTATTTTAGCAAAGAGTGGTGGTGGTGGGGGCAATCACCACCGCCCAACTCTCTTAACCTTTTGCACCTTTTCATAGGTTCAACTTTACAACAACGACTCCTTGTGAAACCTGAAAGATTTGGGGAATATACACCTCTGTATGAATGTCCAGATTCACTAACACCTCTTTTGTTTCCGCTCTTTAAATTCATCAACCTTCTATTCATAGTTATCCGTTTGAAAGATATATCTCACATCGATTTCTTACAGAGATAATGACTTGTATATAAGGTCTTGGGTCACCTTCCCTTAGCACCAGTTGGTTTTAAGATGGAAGACCGAGATACTTTGAAATTTAACATGGTGTCAGAGTCCGGATTGAGTTATTGGGCCGATGTGGGTCGTGGAGTGTTTCCACGTTGGCACGTGAGGGGGCGTAGCGGATGTGATCCAAGACCTTATGTATAAGTCATTATGTTTGTTAGAAACCGATGTGAGATATATATATCAACATTATCACAAATTCGGATTTTAAAAAAACTATCTGCATAGAATATCATTCCTTTAAAATATGGTATGTTTCAAGATTTAGGATCCGGCAGAATTTACAATCTAAATACATTTTTAGTGTTTTGTGAACGGTTAAGGACATGCTCTTACTTATAAGCACGGTTCTATCAAACACACCCTTAGCCATTTCTGTTAGTACTTGTATTAAAATCCATAACAATGAGCAGCAGAAATATAAATTGAACGTATAACCTATGGAAATTAGTGCCTTTAAAACTGTTTGAACATTCCCTAATCGAAGAGCATTCAATTAATGAATGTAGATTTCATTTCACTAAGATAAATTAAAGAACTGTTTGAGATCTCCTAGCCTCACATGGTATCATGGTATGAGATTAGATAAATATACGTAGATCGATCAAAACATTGGATCTCAAAATTCGATTCGATTTCCAATGCCAACAATCATGCAGAAACCAAAAAGCTTCAGCAATTCTATGTGCCCCTCTTTATACTTTATGCAAATGGCACACATTTTTATTTAAATCCATTAAATATTAAAATAATAATCTAAGTATTTTATTGCTGAATTTTATATGGCCTTGATCCCATCTGAATTTGCACTCTTCTTTTTTTTACACTATTTTCTATCAGAGTTTGACAATATATTTGAATAGCTATGTGAACAACAATATCATCGTATATGATATTGTTCGATTCATCGTAACAAGTAATTTGTTAGCATCAATTTTTTATTTACCGTTATTACATGCAGGTAAACATATTAACGGTCAAACGTGTTTCTTAAACACCGTGATAATGATGAGGGTACAAATTTATGTGGCACATAATGAGTATTAATTATGTAAATTTTCTATTAAGTTATATAAAACATTCTCTTAAACCATCTTATCATTCGATGAAATTATTTTATAACTAATAGAATAATTTGATGTTTGTTTTCATTTATTTTAACAGATTTTTATTATTTAATGCAACAAATCAATTAAATTGGGAATTGAATGTTAGTCTAGCGGTTGAAGTCTAGTGCTATTACCATGAATAGTGCTATTACCATGAGGTCATGGGTTCAATTCCCACCAGGGCAAGGGGTTTATTGGGGGCTCATTTGAGTTATTACCCAATTTTTTGAAAAAAAAATCAATTAAATCTGATTAAAATGATTCGCCTCATTTTCATGGAAATAATACTACCTCCCCAGTTCCACATAAACTTCCTAGTATTTGCTTTTGGATGCGGCAGCCTCTTTTGACGTAAAAAATAAGCTTTTGTAAAAAAATTCATAAATAATGTTATGAATAGTGCAAGTTCGATGAATTAATCGAGTAAATTTGATAAATTAAATGACTACACATAAAATAATTTACTAATAAAAATTTATTTCCTAATTGAAGGGAGTATATATTCTCTAGAAATAGAGTGCGTCTATTGAAATACGGTTTTTCCATAAGATGTGGAAAGACCAAGGTTTAAAGTGTAAATTAGAAAAAATAAAGACAAAATTTTCGGGTTGCATGAGCCGGGTTATAAATTTTATAACTACTACATGTTGCATACTAAAATTTTAATGTTGCAACTAACACCTTTTACCATTTATTATTCTAATTAAACTCCGTCTTTCCACAAGCCTATAGAAAGACCATCTTTCCCAAGACTTTGTCTATGATATAGTACATTATCCATCCTGAATAAAATATGAGAGTTGCTTCCATCTCGTTCTTTTATGCAAGCTGATGTGAAAGAGAATAAGTGTGAAAAAGTAGAGATATTTTAGTAAAATAATGAGTTCGATTAAAAAGTTGTTAAAATTAAAGAGCACAATGTGAAAATCTTACAATAAATTTTAAATTGTATCATTTTTAATGAGATAGATAAAATTTTGTTGTACCACTCTGTCCCAACCCAAATTACCCACATATTTTATTAAACTATTCTCTAGCAGAGTTTAACTGCATATTTGAATAAACATATGAAAATAACATTATCGCATGTGAGATAGTTGAATTCATCGTAACCAGCAATTTCTAAATATCAACTTTTTATTTACTGTTATTATACGTAACGGCTGTTGCTCCGCGGCAAACAGTATGCAATGATTGAGGGGTAATTGGGCCGGGAGAGTACTATTTTATGAAATAGTAGGAAAAGAACTACTCCCCATGTTTCATTAAGAACGGCACATTAGGTTTAGGCTCTTGGATTAATGTGAAGAAAATGAGAGATTGAAATTGAGTGTAGAAATTAAAAAGTAGAATAAGTCGATAAAATTGTAGAAATCTTGTAAAAAATGGGGAAAAAATCTTAATAAGATAAATGTGTAAAACGTAGGAAGTTAGATTACGATTAACATAAACCAAGCTAAAATAGGTGGAAGGGTGGACAGCACTGAACTCAAGTGATATCTTTTATCTCGTCAAATAAATGAAAAATACTCCCTCTGTTTCATTAAGAGTGACACATTTATCTTATTGAGATTTATTTTTAAATGACACACTTTTCATTTTTGGCAAGATTCCTATAATCTCATCCGCTCATTATACTTTTTACTTTCTACACTCAATTTCAATCTCTTATTTTCTTCACATTAATCTAAGAGCCTAGACCCAGTGTACCTATCCTAGTGAAAGGGAGGGAGTACTAAAATAAGAATATCAAATGACAATTTGATCTGAAAGATTCAGTGAGTCAGCTCCAGCGTGGCATTTTCAGGCGGCACGCACGTAGTGGTCCCCATTCTAGTCACGGGTTGTACTATCTGTAAAGCTCCACATCACCGGACCCACAACCCTTCACACATTACTCCATTCTTTTCATTTTATATTTAGAGGAAAAGATGTACTTCAACACTCTTTTTTCGGCAACGTCTTGGTAAAAAAAGTTTTTTCCATAAACTTATAGGAAGGTGGAGTTTAATTAGAATAATAAAAGTTAAAAAGTGTTTGTTGCGATATTTAAAAAATTACTATATAACACGTAATAGTTATAAAGTTTATAACCTGATTCATATAATCCAAAAAATTTATCTTTATTTCTTCCAGTTTACATTATAAAATTTTATTTTTTTCATGACTTATGAAAATACCGTCTTTCAAGAGGTGAACTCCTTTTTTAAAAAAAAAAAAAATTTCTTCACATAATATATTCGTTCACTCATTGTATGTACTCCCTTCATCCCAGCGGTATTTGCACATGTTGACTTTTACAAGTTGATTAAATTTATTTTTGACCGTTATCTTCTTTACATGTGCATATTTAAAAATAATTAATATTATGAAAATAGATGTTACGACGATTCTAACAAAATCCCACGTTATAGTATATTTTATATAAATTACTCGATTTTTACTTTTCATATTAACTAATTTTGACTAAATGAACCGTCTTTGTCCAAATACAGCTGGGACAAAGGGAGTACTCCTTTTAGGAACAACTGGTGGAGCACCATCGCGCGTTGCGCGATATCATTAATTAAAATATTGAAATTAAGTTTTATTTAAAATTTTAAAGTTTAGTCATTTAAGGAAATTGTATGAGTTATGAAGTGAAATAATTAATTTAGTAGGAAAAAGTTAAATATTGAATACAATAAAAATTGATTAATTTATATTTCAGTCAAATTATTTTAAAAATAATTATTTATATGTTGACATTCATTTTTAAAAAGGTTATATAATTAAATGTATGTATCTCATTGCAATGAATAAAAATAAATATCAAATGACCTTATTAGTTTAACTAATTATAAAATGTCATCATTTAACAAGTATTCTGTCTTAAATAAGACTTTGTCGTACATCAATAAATAAATATGTATAAATATTTCTATCAAAAGTACTCTATCATTGTATAAAAAATCTAAACATTTTGCTATTTCAGATTATGTGTTTTTTAAGATTTTTTTCAAATATATATGTGTTTATATATATATATATATTATAATGAGATATTTATGGTTTTCAATGTACCTTTAGAAGTTATATATTTTAACAAGTTGTGATTGATTATATATAGTAAATAATTAAAATCAGTAACATATTATAATATTTGCATGTTAATAACTTATGATTGATTATATATAGTAGAGAATTAAAATCAGTAACATATTATTATATTGGTATATACTTCCTCTGTTTTACTGTGTTTGGCACCATAGGTTTAGGTGGTATTTTTTTTGTAAGTTGAAATGTGTGGAGTAAATTGAGTGAGAAGAGTAAAGAGTTTAATGAATGGTTGAGAAGATGTATTTTTTGCTAGAAAAGAAAATGTGCCAAACTTAGAAAAACATACAAATATGTTAAGTGTGTCAAATTTTAAAAAACAGAAGGAGTATGTTATTTTTAGAAAAAAAATGGGTTCAGGATAGTCAAAATAACTCAAATACCCCTCGATTGGCAGACAGAAAGCACACAATATCTATTATGGGGTGTTTGGGAAAAGAATATACTATAATATTTTAGTTTTAAATTTAAATAATCTACATTAATAAAGACAAATAGTTGTAAAAAATAAATAATCCACTTTTTATGTTAAGGAAGCATAGTTTTTCCGTTCTATATTTGAAACTTTTTAAATATTTTTTTACATTAACGTACTTTCTTTTTGATAAATTCATTTAATTTATCCAGTGTTTATTTTTTTATAATTCAATTTCACTCGTTGTTATTTCAAATAAAAAATTAAATATATTAAGTGTGGAGGAATGGTGTGAGTATTTATTTGTAAATAATAGTTCAATAATAATAAAAAAAACTCCATCTCCTTTCTTATGTTTAAGATTCTTTTCATTTTTCATTTCTTAGATTGTCACATCTGTATCCCCTGATAAAACGTACTCCATTTGCTCATTTAATCTTGGCACACCACTTTTGACACAGAGTTTTAGAAGGTGTCATTTGTGTGGACAAAAATGTATAAAGAGGCAAAAAATTAAAATGAATAGCAAAAATTAGTAACTTAAATTACTCCCTCCGTTTTTTTTTCCATTGGCATACTTACTAAAAATGGTGTTTTTTTTAATTGGCACTTGCTATTTTGGGCAAGTTTAAGGTTTTTACATCCACTCATTTTACTTTCTCTTCTTTCAATTCAATTTCATCCACTCATTTAGCATCTCCTCAATTCTAACACCAAAAGAGAGGCGCCAATGAAAAAAAAAACGGAGGGAGTATGTTATATTTGGAACGTGTTAAAATAAGAAAAATATCTGAAAATGGATAGTGTGCCAACAATAGCTTAATACCTTGTCCAGTTGAGCTAATTTGATGCTAAATTTAATTTATTAGTGTTGCATTTAATTTATTAGTGCTGAATTTAGTTTATTGGTGTTGAATTTAGTTTATTTGTACTGAATTTAATTTATTTGTGCTAAATTAAGTTTATTGGTACTAATTGAATTTTTTTGATAGTTTATTTTTTCAAAAAATGAAAAGAATGACTCACAAAATGATGTTGTACTTGTAACATATTCTATTTTTAGAATTATTACTCGACCGGTGACTGCTAAGAACCCAACTAAATATTTATTTATTATTTTGTTCTTCCAGTGATGAGGTTATTAGTGATGAATTTAATTTATTTGGGTTGAATATAATTTATTAGTGCTGGATTTAGTTTATTCTTATTACAATGTAATGTAATTTAATACCAGCTGGACAAGGCCTAAATCATTATTACACACTCATTCAACATTGTGCTCTATTCATTCATTCCTCTCCACATATTTCAATTTAAAAAAAATAAAGTGTAAAATGTAGGAATGTAAAAAGTTTTAGTTGCAATATTAAAAATATATTATGCAACATGTAGTAGTTATAAAGTTTATGACTCAATTCATGTAATTCAAAAAATTTATATTCATTTCTTATAATTTATACTTTAAACTTTAATTTGTTTATGACTTATGAAAATATTGTCCTTTAAGAGACAGAGTAATTGTCAAGTAATTTTTTCCAAAACCAAAAGGCCAAACACGATATAACCACGTCATCGTAATTAGGCTGGATGGGGCCCGCGTTGTGGCACCGCCCGCATCGTGAGGCAGGGGCATGACCCTCTTGGCTTTTTGCCTCGTGTCCACATTCCAGAATTTCTCTTATTCATTTGTCATCGTTCATACGTTTATGAAAATATGGAGTTTAATAAAAATAAAAATAAAGTTAAAAGATATTAGTTATAATATTAATAATTTAACGTACATTAGATATAAAGTTATAATTCAATTCATGTAATCCAAAATTTTATCATCATCCTTTCATTTGCACTTTAAACCTTGGTATTTTCATGGTTTATGAAAATACCGTCTTTCAAGAGACGAACTCTATATCAAATGAGTCCATTAAGGCGGTACTTCCATAAGCCATGGAAAGATCAAGGTTTAAAGTGCAAGTTAGAAGAAATTAAAATAAATTTTTTTTGCATGAATCAGGTCAAAAACTTAACTACTACACGTTGTATAATAAATTTTTAACATTGCAACTAAATTTTTTTACCTTTTATTATTATAATTAAACTTCGTCTTTTCATAAACTTATAGAAAGACCATATTTCCCAACACTTTACCGTATCAAAATAATTGATTTTTAATTCAAAATTTTCTCTAGAGTTTTTGTAAAATTGTGATCGAAACATTGGTCGTGGGTATCATCTTACCCATTAATCGTCCTAATCCTAATCTTCTTCTTTTTTCAAGTTGAATGTTCTTTTTTTTTTATAATGATTTTATCATCAGAATCATGCAAAATTGAAACAAACTGTTTCAAAAGTCTTATTAATTAAATAATTATAATTCAAAATATATTATAGTTTCAAAAGTCTTATTGTGTAAATAATTACAATTTCAAAAGTCTTATTGTGTTTTAAAACCCACAGACGGGATCAAGGGGGCGAGGGGGTGCTAGCACCACCCCAAGATTTGTGCGGCCCGGAATTTAGGTGTAGAGCCACCGAGAACCACCAGATTCCGCCCCCCTTGAACCCAACTAGCGTCCCCTGCGTCGAGTTGAAGAAGACGACCTCTGTTATCCGATATTCTTTTTTTTTGTTTTCTCACTAAACAAAACGACATCATTTTGCCATAAGTGAAACAACGTCGTTATGTTAATGTAAAAACAAAAAAAGGATGGCCATTTAGGCTGAAACCCAATTGGCCCATATACAAACGTAATAGAGGAAAGTGAAAACCCCACCTTTCGATTTCTTAGAGAAGAATCGCATCTCTCAGAGCTCAAACTTTGCTCTTTCCAGTTCCCACTTCCGTCGACCACCATGACCAGTGGCCGTCCACCCGCTTGCGTTCGTCCGCCCGCCTGCGTCCGGCGTATCCGCCCTCAGCCAAAGACCACGTCCGAGCTAAACCAAGGGCAAGGTATGCAAGGAGAGGAACTGAATTGAATAACTTATTTGTGTAACTTGTGTTGTGTCCGAGCCAATTTTGTTTTGTGTAACTTGTGTTGAATTAAATAGCTTATTTGTGTTAAATTGTGAATAGTATATTTAGTGTTGTGTTGAAATTTGAATTCCATGGACTGTGGACTATGGGACTAACTTATTTGAATTTGGTGGACTTGTATTGAATTTAAATAGCTTATTTGAATCATGTGGGTTGTGAATAGATTATTTGAATTGAATATCAGATTTTTCCGTGTCTGTGCAACTTGTGTAATTACTTATAAATTTATAGTAATAATTTAATTTGAGATATTTTTCTAGTAATAATTTAATTTGACATAAATTTATATTAATAATTTAATTTGACATATTTTCCGTGTTTGTGTAACTTTTTATGCAGTGATTTGTCGTACTTGTAAAAATCTAATTATTATGTATTCATCTTATTAGGTAAGAGTTGTTATTTAAAATATTATTGTACTTAACATTCTTTTTTGCCTCTCTTTTCAGCCCCCTTACTTAACATTCTGGTTCCGCCACTGTCAAAACCCGGTAGATGATCTTCTGTCTAACGGACGGCTTTCTCAATTTATAATGTACGTTTAAGCAAAGTGATGGATGGTTGAATTGGGATAGGAATTTGAAGTAATAGCTCAAGTGGCAAAGGAATCATTCCATATTCTATAGTAGAGATTAATTAAACGTAGATTTTTTTTTATCAATTTGATTAATGACAACATTTTGGGAAAATCGTCTTTCCATACATATATGAAAATGTGGCGTTGAATTAGAATTATAGAAAAGTAGATGGTTTTAGTTACAATATTAAAAAATTATTATGTAACGTGTAGTAGTTATAAGTTTATGTCCCGATTAATGCAACCTACAAATTTTATCTTGATTTCTTCTAATTTGTAGTTTAAATCTTGTTATTTCCATAACTTATGGAAATATTGTCTTTCAAAATACGAACTCTTATTAATACAAAAAGTTGAATCTTCAAATATTCCCGTTTTTTTGAAAAATTAATCATTCCAAGATGATGGGAAAAGCGTCTAGCGGCGATTACAATAAGTGGAATTGGCATCCAACCTAACTATCCTCTAGCAATAACCAATTTATTACAAAGATATTCAATTACATGTCAACCAGACTGGCGTGTGTACTAGTACAGATTAGAGATCCAAGAAAAAACTGTAATATCGCTCTCATGGATATTAACTCACTTCCGCAAAAATCATGACCACTTGGCAAAGATGCGCGTATCAGCATCATTGTCACTACGCCAAACAAGGATCTACAACAGCTGTAACACCACTTGATCTTAATCCAAACACGATCTATATTGTCCAAATTGTAAACACCTTAAAAAATACACATCGATAAGGGAGCAACTAATAGAGAAACACAAACGAAATAACAAAAACTCGATCTGTGAAACCAGATCGGACAAAATACATCGAAATGAACAATTGGATTAAATATTCATCATGGACCCATCAATCTAATCTATTAAGTCGAAAACAATAATAATGTATGAAAACAATCCAAACTTATTCAACAACGTGAACATTAAAAATATATCAATTCAAAGTTTCCTTATCTCCCCATAATGGTGAGACGGGGAAAAGATGATGAGAGAAGAAAACTACAGGAGGCGGCGGCTGTAGAGCTTAGACGAGCAACATGTAATAGAAATTATTTTTCAAATATTTCCGTTTTTAATTGTTTTAGAAGAAAAAAAAAGTAGAGATTGAGATTATAATTAGGTGGGGAAAAAGAAGTAGAACATGGAAGCATGATAGTCCTTAGTCACCGGAAAGGGCTACTGCACAAAACACAGAGATGAAGCACTCAAGAAAAGTGATGATAGTAACCACTGTATTTTTCTCTCTTCATTTGGCCCTCCACCCATGTGCCATTGCCCAACTCTTGTAACCTAACATGTAATAATGCACTAAATTAACCCATTTCTTTAAATATGTCAACTTTTTTTATAAACTTTTTTTTATGAATTTAATGAATTACTATTTCAGTTTTTTTATATTGGCACTATGATAATTTTAAGATAATTTCTTTGCACTATTGGCACTATTTTATCTATTCAACTTACTTTTTACTCCCTCTGATCCTTTAATTCATTTTAAATGGTATAGCAATTTTTGAAAAGTGAAATAAATGGTGAAAGTTGAATTGCGAGAACAAATTGAAGAAGATCTCATTGATCCCTTACCTTTAAGATGTGTTCAGGTATAGTCTTGTGTATTTTAAAAGTCTTTAAAAACTGATTGTTATTTTGTGTAGTTTGATACGAGATACGTTCAGTTTTTTTGATAAGGCATAAAGACATTTATGATAAAATGTTAAGCAACATTTTTTTTTTGTTAAATGAGATGTATATTAGATGATGAAGTGATCATCCTCTATCGAGAAACCATCCTACAAATTAGATCTAAATCCATCGAGAAAATCCTATCAACTCAAAATAACTTCACAATTCGAATCGATTACAGTAGCAAGTATCAGACTTGATATTTGTCTCTTGTAAGTTACATGTTTGTTAGAAAGATACGTCAACTACACACTACTTTATGACAATATAATTACGGCGGGACTCCCGTTAATGCCCCTTTCAAAGGTGGTTGAAACCTCCTTTATAAGCAATTTTTCATATTTTATTCGAAATCACCATTAATTGGAACAATTATAGATTTTTTTGCACTAATGACACAAAATTTGATCTAAATACACTCTCCAATTCATTATTAAAATAATCTAGAGCTAAGTGCTCATATAACCCTATATTTTGGTGGTATGTGCCAATATGATCCTGTGAAGTTGGAATGTGCTATTGTAATCCTATGATTTGCTTGAATATGCTAATATAACCCTGGAGGCCGGAATTTGGCCGGAATTCAGTAAAATAATTATTATACCCCTAATTTAAAAAATTAAAAAATAGAAAATAGAAAAGGTCTTTTTCACCCTTCCCCATCTTCTTCTTCCCCATTTTATTTTTGCTCTCTCCCCATTTTATTCCTCGTTTTATTTCTTCTTCCCCGTTTCTAAACCCTATTCTTCCCCATTTTCTCTCTAATCCCTATTTTCCATATGAAATTCCACCACCACCACCACGTCCTGCCTTACCCACCACCACCACGTCCTACTTTCCATCTGAAATCCCACCACCACCACATCCCTCTTTCCCGTCCTGGCTTACCACCACCGCATTGGTGTAGCCTCCGCCCGCTCAGCCGCTCGTATAGCCGCTGTCACGCGCCATCACCCGCCGTGCTAACCCTAATTTTCACCGTCGCTAACCCTAATCATCGTCGTCGCTAACCCTAATCACCCTCGTCGATCTGGTGGAAAGCCTTCTCGATCTGGTGTCCGAGGCCGAGTGATGGGGTCGCTACCGCGTGGCTGGTGGAGCATGGGAGCCGGAGGATGGAGTCGTTGTCGTTGTGTCTGGTGGTGTCCGGTAGCTGGAGGGAAGAGCCGTCGTCGCCGCCATCTTTGAGATTTGATGGCTTGTTTGAGGTGGTTAGTTGGGTGTTTTCTAGCTGAGGTGGCTGGAGGTAGCGCCGCCGTGGTGGCACTGCCACTCCTAAACCCGCTCAAGGTTTGCATTGTGTTTCTTGCTTTGATTTTTTAAGATTTGATTTGTACAATGAATCCGGAATGATGGTTTTAGATTGTTTGCTGAGATTTTTTTTGGCTGTTATTGTTGGGAATTTTTTTCGGGATTTGATAATTTGTTTGGATCAATATTTGTTTGATATTGTTTGGACTACGTTAAACATTTGGTTGGGATTTTCCTATCACATAAATCTGTTCCGGCGGCGGCATGGTGGTGGCGCGGCGGCACGACGAAGGTGGTGCGGATTGGCGGTGTCAGTGGTGGTGGTGATGGTGCTTCTGAAGATGCAGAGGAAGAAGAACTTAGGGTATTTTAGTCAATAGATTTGTAATTTGAAAGCTATGGGTATTTTAGTCCTTTTGTATTTGGTCAATGCTAGAAAATACAAAGTCAACATCGGAATAGTGCCAAAAGGTTATATCGGCAGTTCTGATGCAAAAGACAGGGTTACAATAGCACTTTCCAACTTCACAGGGTTATATTAGCACATACCACCAAAACATAGGATCATATTAGTATTTTGCCTAATAATATAAAATTAAAAATTAACAGTGATTATGATAACAACCAAATTTAAAAGGTCGTCTGAAGATACAAAGAAAAAAAGGGTGTATAAATAGGTACTACCTTCGTCCCAATCAAAGTCATATCACAATTTTACACGAATATTTATGCATACTAATGTTGTCAAATTTTAGTCTAAGGTGGAGGATTGAAATGAATCGGACAAATCTTAATCACAAATTTCAGCCCAAATGGAAAAATAATCATAATGTATACATTTGGACCTTGGTGGGGATAAACGAAAATAGAAAGTAGGAGCCTTTGACGGGGCAGAGGGAGTATATTTTAAACAAGTCTAACAATAAATAATGCAAAAAAATTAAGTGGATCGCTATATCACGCCCTGTATTTTATTTGATTATGTCATGTATTTATACTATTTAAGTATACAATATGTATTTTTAATTTAAATAATTTAAATATGTTTAAATTAATATTAAATGAAATTTATTATTTACCACCACCGCCGCCGCCGGCCATCGAGCATCGCTGCCGCCATCGCTTCTCTTCCGCTCACCGCTCGTTTCCCTTCTCTGATGCCGTCACTTCACCGTCGCCGTCGCAGCACCTCTGTCGCTTCTCGTTTCCCTTCTCCGCTGAACCGCCACCGCTCGTTTCCCTTCTTCGCTGAACCGTCACCGCTCGTTTCCCTTCTCCTCTGCTCTCCGCCGCTGCTCGTCTCCGGTCTCCTTCTCCACCGCTCTCGTCTCCGGTCTCCTTCCCCACTGGTCATTCTCGGGCGAAAGTCCGTCTTCTCCGGTCTCCTTCTCCGTCGCCCGTTCTCTTTTCCTCGCCCCGGCCTGGTTCTCCTCTCCCCGTTCTCATTTCCCCGCTCTCCTTCCCGTTCTCCTTTCCCCGCTCTCTTTCTCCGGCCCCGATCTCATTCTCCTCTCCCCGTTCTCCTTTCCCCGCTCTCCTTCTCCGGCCCGGCTTCTCTTTTTCCTCTCCGGTTCTCCCGCCCCAGTTCTCCTCCGCCTCGGTTCTCCTTCTCCTCTTCGGTTCTCATTTCTCCTCTCGGTTTGCTCGATGGGGACGAAGGAGAAGACAAGCGGCGGGCTAGGGTTTTGCTGGGGATGGGGACGAAGGAGAAGACGAGGGTGGAGCTGGGAACGGCGGTGGGCTACCATGGACCTGGGGACGGCGGCGGGCTACGGTGGAGCTGGGGACAGATGGTTGGGGACGAAGATCTGGGACGACGGTGGTGGTTCCGGCGCTGGCGGTGGCAGTATTGTTTTTTTAAATTTTTGGTTTTTAATTTTATTTTGAAAATTTTAAATTAGTACTAGACATATATATACGTATTAGGGCGTAAACTAGTAAAATACAGGACATGATATACCATCACCCAAAATTAACCCACCTCAACAGAAGTACCTACTATAAGCTTTTTTAATCACAATTAAAGTTAATGTATATTATCCCTTGCAAAGTGAAAACATCACAACAAGACATCCCAATGGCCTTCCCTGTCATTGATTTAGATGACATATGATATCATGCCAGGACACTCTATTTTCTGAAAGATTCTCCTTTTATTTTTATTTTTTATATCAATTAGTGGTACTCCTATTCCTCTCCACATCATCTTATTTATTAAAATCAATTAATAAAATGGTGATTAGGCACTTTTACACTGCTATAAATACCTCTCACAACCCTCACTTCTCCTCACCACTCCTTCATTCCACTACTCTTTGCTTACATCATCTCTTCTTTTTGCTTCTCCAATCCAATCTTTTCTTTTTCCAATGGCCAGCGTTGAGGTATATATTCTATATTCTAAGCTTATAAAGTTAGATCTACTATGTTTTTTCCTCTCCTAATTTTCCTTGGAGATTTTCATCAAAGAATCATTTGATTCATATGCATGAAGAAAACGTTCTTATAATTAATAGATGTTATGTTGTATTTAAATTTTATTTCCAATCTTCCATTTCGAAAAATCGAAACACAATAGATCAGTTGCAGCTAGCTGATCATCTGTGTATATGGATGCATATATAGATTTTCTTCAATTAAAATTATTGCGCTTTGATCGTATATTCGAACAGATGCATGGACAATAATATTATCATCGTAATAAACTTTTTACGCATCGCTATAATACGTATTTACATAGATCAACAGTCAAACATATTTATTCGAGATCGTAAAATAGACTCTGTACTGTTTGATCTGATCTTCCATTTGGGAAAGTCAAAACACAGTAGATCAGTTGCAGCTTGCTGATGAACTATGTATATACATGAAAAAGAAAATCTAAAGAAAAAATGGTTTTTCATAGATTGATATATCCTTAATTCTTTTTAAAAACATTTCAGGTTGAACCCGCTCCCGTCCCAGTTGCAACTGAGGTGGAAACCACCACCCTTGAGACAGAAGAAGTGGCGCCAACTCCAGCCGCCGTCGTTGAGGAAACCGCCGCTCCAGCTGCCGAGGAGCCGGCAGAAGAAGAGCCAGCTGCAGTCGAGGAGCCAGCCGTAGTTGAGGAAGCGGCTCCAGTCGTCGAAGAGACGCCGGCTGCAGAGGAACCAGCCGAAGCTCCGGCTGTGGAGGAGCCAGCAGCCGAAGCTGCAGCTGAAGTTGAAGAAGTTAAGACCGAGGAGCCAGCTGCTGAGGAGCCGGCAGCTCCCGTAGCCGCCGAGGAAGAAGCTGCGGCTCCAGTTGTGGAGGAAACTCCAGCCGCCGCCACCGAAGCTGAAGCGGAAGAGTAGAATCAGTACTTGGATCTGTGTCTACGAGGGTTGCGATTGGCATGCTTTGTTCTTGTTTGAGTTTTATTTGGTTTATTAATTATTATTGTTATGGTATTTATGAGCTTTGAGGTGAGGCTTATTTAATATTTTTATGGGGTTTTAAAAGAGCTAGAGGTGGTATTTTTGAAAGTTATATGTGATTTTCATCTGGTCTAGGTTATGTGTCAATGTATCTCTCTAGCTCTTTTTTTATTTTACTACTAGTGATATTATTATGAATAATTTGCATTTTGTTTATTTTGATGGTGATGATTAGGGGGTGGGTATTGATTTAGTTTTTAAATGTTTTGGTTTATGTGCTTCTGTTACTAATTGATTGAGCAGAACTTTTATAAGTTCAAAATTGAAAATCGAACCGTATTTATAAAAACTAAATATGGTTTATTCGATTTTCAATTTAAATTCAAATATGTTTGAATAAATTAAAGAGTCCGTCTCTTGAAAGACGGTCTTCCCATAAGTTATGGAAAGATCAAGGTTTAAAGGGTAAATTAGAAAAAATGAAGATAAAATTTTTGGGTTGCATGAACCGGGTTATAAATTTTATAACTACTACATGTTGCATACTAAAAGTTTAATATTCTAACACCTTTCACCTTTTATTATTCTAATTATATCTCATCTTTCCATAAGCCTATGAAAATTTCCTAAGACTTTGCCTAAATTAAATTGAAAAAAATACAAATAATAGTAAACTATTGCTACCTAAGCATTATATGTAAAGTATGTTTTTTTTAAAAAAAGAAAGAAAGTATAAATATGACATTTCCTACCTAAACAACAGTATATAAAATTCAGTGCTTAATAAAAATATGACCATCAAATTCTAAACTATATGAATCACAAAGCCAAATTATTCAGTTAAGTAGTTTTTGAAAGAAATACGAAATAGAACTATTTGAAAATGAATATATAAAAATAGGTAAATTGGTCTAAATTTTATTAAGAGGTCCCTTTCTTTTCTCCATATTTATTAAAGCCCCTATGTTAAAGTATTATTGTTGAACTAATATTATTTTACGATTTATTGACATATATTTTATTTATTTGTATATTTGTAATTTGGTTTTTGGGTCGATTCTCAATTTATGTTTAAAAATCATAAATTGAACCATAAACCATATTCATATTAAATTTAATTGATTCAAATATTTAATTATTTATATATTTAATTTTATTAAATTTATTAAATTTCTTAATTTTAAATAATCGATTAAATATTAAAAAATTAAAAATAAAATATGCAGCGCTGTGAAGAAATTGCCCCGATGGGTTCTTCAATTTGATGGGTTATTCATCACTGTGAAGATATTACCTCGCTGCTATGAAGCCCTCGGCGGTGGTGAAGCATCGGCGACGGAATTGGGCTTCACAATGTCGGGGAAGCGGCTGGGCTAATTGGGTGGCGTGTGCGACTGAGTTGAGTTGGTGGTTCATCGCAGCTGGTGGCGCACAACTCGAGGAAGGGTTTCACATGTTGGTTCATCGGGTCAACAGAACTCCGGCGGTGGTGGGCCAATAGAACTCCGGTGCCGCTAAGGTTTAAGGTGGAGGTAGTGGTTATGGGGGAGGTGGGCGGCGATGTTGGGGTTGTTGGTGGCTGCCGGCGAGCGGGGGTGGTCCGTGGACGGCGCAGTGGTGGCCAGTTGGCGGCGGCGGTGCACGAGAGTGGCGAGTTTAGGGTGTTTGTTGGAGAAGAAGAAGTTTGGGGATATAATGGTCATTAGATATTTAGTTTTAATTTTAGGGGTATTTCTATCTTTTCACTAATGGTTAACGTTGGAATTGCATCGGTTAATGCTGGATAGTGTAAATTGGGTAAAACTACACATTTTAACAAAAAGATATGGCTAATTCTATGCTTTTAGATTTTACAATGCCATTCTTGCATTTTTTCAGTCTTATATGATCATTTTTGCACTTTTTCCTAATTTTTTTGCCTGAAACAAAATGCACTTCTAATAAAGGCAAAATCTTGGGAAAGACCGTCTTTCCATAGGCTTATAGGAAGAAGAGGTTTAATTAAAATATTAAAAAATAAAATATCTTAGTTGCAATATTTTAAAAAATTATGCAACGTGTAGTAGTTATAAAGTTTATAACTCGATTCATGCAACCAAAAATTTTTATCTTCATTTCTTCTATTTTGCACTTTAAACCTTGATTTTTCCATGATTTATGGAAAGACCGTGTTTCAAGATACGAACTCTCTAATAAATTGGTGGGAATAAGAGATTATTTAGACTTGTATGGTGTTTACGTTGACTTCAATATTAATTAAATTTTATATAAAAAAGTTTATATTTGAATATAAGCATTAAATTTGATCATTAAACTATACTGAATTGGGCCTAAATTATGTAGTCAATTCATCCTTTCGTCTTTTGGAAAAATGAAAAAAATGACCCTATTAAATGATGTAGTGTAGAACTAACTCTGTAAAATTTAAAAGTGCAAAAATAATTCTATGTTTTGAAAAATTTGTGCAATTAAACCCATTTAGGTCAATTCCGAAGTTAACTAAAAAATAAATCATTGACCAAACATAAAAAGACACAAATACCCCTATGTTTAAGACAAAAAAATTATAGACTATTTCACCCTACACTTCTTCTTCTTCAAACACACCTCTGACACTGCTCCACCACCGGACCTCCGCCCTCCGCCGCAGGAACTGTCCACCACATGCCGCCACCTGCTCCTACCAACACCACATCTGCCGCCCAGAACCACCAGCCTTGTCTCCCAAAACCACGCCCCGCCTCTCAGAACCACGCCACCACCTCTCCCCGCCCAGAAACCCTAGTCTCTACCTCAATCCGCTCGCCTCCATCCCCTCAATTTGCTCCGCCGTCGGCCTTGCCTCCCGAAACTACACCCTGCCACCCAAGAACCCTAGCCACCACCTCTCCCCACCCCAGAAACCCTAGCCTCTACCTCAATCCGCTCACCTCAATATCCTCAATTCGCTCCACCGCCGCTACTAGTGTCATCATTCTCTCAAATCCTTCCCTTCGCTGTGTCGCTCAAATCCTCTAAAAAAACCTCATCACCATCACTACTGTCACCGTCCACTCAAACCCCCACCTCCATTCCCTCCGTCCGTTCCTTCGCCACTTCTACTGTCATTGTCCGCTCAAATACCCTAAAAAAATCCCGTCGCCACTCCATGCCCTCCCCCGCTGCTCAAATCCCTCACCTCTGCTTGAATCCACTCGAATCGCAAACAGAGAGTGCCAACGACGGTGAGGAGAAGGTCGTTGGCCATTTGAATGGGGTGGGGTCATCACTGTCGTTGGTTGAGCGACGGTGAAATAAAATGGCATGTCACCGGTGATGGTGTTAGGCAGAGGTGGCAATGAAGTGAGGAAAGAAAACGGCATGTCACCGGTGGTTGGGCGGAGGTGAGGAAAGAAATGGGAGCAGAGTTAGGAGTGGGGGTGAGAAGGTCATTTCAAATTTATTTATTTATTATTTTTTAACTTTAGGGTATTATGGCCATTTCACCGATCCACAATCATCGCCTCCTCTGTGCTTAGTGTAAGCATCTCCACCGTTCCAAGATAGTTGTAGAAAATAAGGGTAATATTGTGTATTTGTATTCATGTAGAAAATATGAGTAATGATGTGTGTTTGTATTCATGATCTCATGGTACACTATACAAAATACCTGTACAAACTAGGAAATGAAAATAAATTCTAATTACAATTACAAGTAATATCTATATTTTAAAATAATAGCCGACACTCCTCAACAAGTCCGTCGAACCCCCGGCCTCTCTGGCCCCACCGTACTTGACCCGGATCCGGATTGGAGGCGGGTTTGAACCTTATTCTCCCATTCCTCCTCGCCGGAGCTGACGCCGGAGCCATCTGTTGATGGCACCCCAAAACCCAGATTTGTGATACAGAATCTTCAAATGTGTACAACAAAAAACCAAATTGCATAGGTATGAAGTCAGCTTCCATTCCTGGTCTAAAGAAGAAAGCGAAGGGAAAAAAAAGAGAGGGCAATGGAACCAAACGACACGATGAAGAAGAAGAACATAATTGCCGCCGCCACTACTAATTAAAATAAAGTGAGAGGGCAAAAACTAATTTGGTCCTTTTTAAAATTGAACGGGGAAAATAATAGTTGCCCAACTTTCCAGGCGATACCAAGATTATATTAGCACTTATAAAAAATTGAAAGTTATATTTGCACTTAATAAATAACTAAAGGTTATATAAGCATGGTTCAACTTAATTCTTCCTCCTGCTAGATAGTTGAACAAACTTCCTTTTTTATTCGGTGAAAATACATTTCTGCCCTTGGATCACAGAGAACCAAATTCTAAAGATAGGTTGTTTGAAATTGGCCCAGATCAAAATCACTAAAGATGGATTTGGTGGCATTTTTTATTTTTCCGACATGGATGAACTTTAATGTGGGTCCTCACGTATTTGGACCAATGATGAGGACTGAATTTTTTTTTATTACAACCGACAATGATGAGTCTTTAGATTGGAACTATATACACCGACACGATCGCCCAAGTGGTTAGGGACATGATCTACATTCTTTGGATCACGAGTTTGACTCTCTGCAGCGACAGTGTGGGAGTTTCTCCTGTAGGAGAGATTCCTTGTGCGCACCGAGTACAGTCGAGGGTCATATCCTTTACTGCGGGAGTACTGTGATTTACCTCTCCGGTTATGGTTGTGGTGTCGGTGCGGCCGGGACGACTGAGGGCGAGCCGTTTGATCGCCTTTTAGATTGGAGCTATATGAGCCTCTCACACCCTCGCTACCAGACATTTAAAGGACCTTATTGAAAAAAAATTATTCGCATTTAATTTTTTTTATAACAAAATGCATTTCTTATTATTCCTGGATTATTTAGACTTGTATGGTGTCTTCAATATTAATTAAATTTAATATATATATATATATATATATATATATATATATATATAACCATTAAATTTGATTATTCAACTATGCTGAATTGAGCTTTAATTATGTAGTTGATTCATCCCTTCTTCTTTGCATAGTAGAGTAATTCAAATCACACATCTATCAAGAATTTAAAGTTTTAAAATAATTATTACCTGATATAGTGAAACTGTGTCAATAGTGTATATGAGTATATAACTATCCAATTATATAAAAAGGATCATACTTTTGTATATTTATATTGAAAAGCCTAACAATTAATAATGCAAAAGATTAGCACACCTCAACAAAAGTACTTATAAGGTTTTTCTAATACTAAAAAGGCTAATAATAATGCAAAGAACTAACCCACCTCAACAAAAGTAGTTTTAATGTATATTATCCCTCGTACAAAGTAAAAGCATTCCAACTAGACATTCCAACCTCCTTTCACGTCATTAACATTATTAGAATCATGGCTATTATTATAAGGCAATTGGATACAAAAGTAGCTTTAATTGAACTTGATCATATATATTGAGTTATAACTCTGTTAATCGTTAGTATGGGATTCTTATACGCCCCTTCATGTGCATCGGTATTAATCATCGTGCAAACGTGGATATAGAGAGGTCAACATGCCAACATTGGGCTATGATACCGTATTCGAATTACGAGCTCCTATCATAAAAACAATTATTACTATGTAGGGATGATCCATGATATTATATATTAAGTTATAACTCCGCCAGCCACCAATGTGAGACTCAAACATACATATTAACCCCATCTAGAATTTTAACAATATCTTTTTTTTAAAATCAAATTAAATCTTAATAATTTTATTTTTTCATATTTTTATAAAACTTCAATTTTACTCATTTATTTTATTTTCTAATTTCTAACTTAATATTATGCAATCATTCAATCTAGCTAAAAGTATTTACGAAACAAAGAATAACATTATTAAAATTTCGAACGGAGTGCAGGACATATGGCATGAGACTGTCCCTTGAAAAACTGTATTTTCATAAGTTATG
Organism: Rubia yunnanensis; assembly: GCA_037428765.1. NCBI lineage: Eukaryota > Viridiplantae > Streptophyta > Magnoliopsida > Gentianales > Rubiaceae > Rubia > Rubia yunnanensis. The sequence goes on from CM075061.1 coordinate 165,070,187, forward strand.
GAAAGATCAATGTTTAAAGCGTAAATTAGAATAAATGAAGATAAAAATTTTGGGTCGCATGAATTGGGTTGTGAATTTTATAACTACTACACGTTTAGTAATACTTTTTTAATATTGCAACTAAGACTTTTTACCTTTTATTATTCTAATTCAACTTCATTTTTCTATAAACCTACTCCCTCTGTTTCTCTAATAGTGGCACATTATTTTTTGTGTTAGAATTTAGGAGATGCTAAATGAGTAGATGAAATTGGATTGAAAGAAGAAAAAGTAAAATGAGTGGATGTAATAACCTTAAACTTGGTATAGATAGAAAGTGCGATACTATAAAAGAAACGAAGTGAGTATGAAAAGACAGTTTTGTCCAAAATTTTTGCCATGGCAGGGCATGATGTCAGGACACTTTTTTTAAAAAAAAGATTCTCTTTTTATTTCATTTTAATACTTCCATTCCTATCTCATTTCATTTATTAAAATCAATTAATTAAATAGTGATTATGCTCCTTCACATTGCTATAAAAATAGCTATCACAATCCTCACTTCTCCTCACAACTTCTTCATTCGCAACTCTTTACTTACAACATCTCTTGCTTTTTTTTCTTCTTACATTCCAATCATTTCATTTGTCTTCAAAAAAAAAAACAAAACATTTCATTCTGCAATGGCCCGTGCTGAGGTACATTAACTCTATATTCTAAGTTTATAAAATCAGCCCAAAAATTTCCAAGGAGATTCTCATCGAAAAATCATTTAATTTCATGCATGAAGAAAATATTTTATTAGTAATACTGCCTAAGATTTTTACTTTCTACTTTTGTCTGTTTCAATCAAAAGTTTCTTTTTAACCTAAAATTTATGGTTAAAATTTGACATATTCATTCCAATTCTCAACTCTTACTTTCTTTGACACATCAACACACATAAATGCTTGAATAAAAGAGTTATAAAAACTCTTACGCTGAGACGGGCAGAAGGAGTAGAAAATTTGTCGTATTTCAATCTATTTCTGATCCTCCGTTTTGAAAAATCAAAACACTGTAGATCATTTGCAGCTTGCTGATCATCTATGTATATACATGCAACAAAAGAAATCTTAAGAACTACTTCATTCGTCCCACGGGTATTGGTATATATATTTTTTTCAAATCAAACTTTGTAAATTTTGACATTAAATATAAAATAATATATTTATAAAAAAAATTCCACGTGAGATACTATTAGATTCATTTTTACATCTATTTAATAAATATTAATTTTTTATATGAAGCTGTTATAGGTAGTCAGAGTCGGTCCTACCATTTTGAAGGTTTGAAGCAAATTAGAAAAACAATGAACCTTAAATATAATTTTTCGATTGTGTTATATTTTTAAATGGGGCCTCACGTGTAAAGGGGGAAATCGAGGTAATTAAACAAAAAATATAATATTTACTAATTTTTTCTTACATATATATAGTTAAATTATAAAAAATGAGATCCCTATATAATTAAAATTTTGGGGGCCAGGAGTGAACATTTTAGTTGCGTCAAGGCTGGACCGGATCTGTATGTAATCAGAGATATTAACGGTTAAACAAGATTATTAAAAATCACAAAAAAACAAATAGGTCAGTACTCGCGGAACGGAGGGAGCAGTGTTTTTTGGTAGATTAATATATCCTTAACTTTATTGAAAGGGATATTTCAGGCTGAATCGGCTCCAGTCGCCGCCGTTGAGGAAGCTGCCGAAGAAAAACTAGCCGTAGTCGAGGAGCCGCTCGAAGCTGACTGTGAGGGGGCAGAAGTAGTTGTCCATGACTGTGAGGAAGAAACTTAAGCCGCCGCCGAAGCTGCAGCTGAAGAGTAGAAAACTGAAGCCGCCGCCGCGAAATGCTTTTTTCTCGTTTAAGTTTTATTTGGTTTACTAATTATTATTGTTGTAATATTTCTGGGGTTTTAAGGGAGCTAGAGGTGGTATTTGTGCTTTTGATCTGATCTAGGTTAAGTGTTAATGTAACTCTCTAGCTTCTTTTTGCTATACTTCCTGTAATGTTATTTTTAATAAAAGTTTGCATTTTGTGGGTTTATTTATTTTTCCATACCATTATCATATTGAAAGTGTGCCAAGCACTTGGAGTTTTAAACTGGTGATGACACCAACCCTAATCATCCTTTGTCAAAAGTCTACTTCTAATGAAAGTTACATCATGCTTATTGGAAATTCGATTTGAACTTTCACGATTTTAGAATTTGAAAAATAATAGTGAAAACAGTTCTATATTACAAATGTACAATTCTATCATCTTAATTTGAAAGCTCTAATTTTTAAGTTGGGTGTACAATTTTATGATCCGATCCTATCAATACTTTTACTGCCCAACAAATAATTTCATGTAGGAATTTTATTAAAAAATATTGATGAAAGCTTTGATTTTTCTAAATGGATCAATCGTTTTATAATCCAATCATATCGATCTAGTTACTACAAACATTGGGCTAGAATATGGCTTGATCCAGTTATGATAAACATTGGGCTAGAATACGGCTGGCTTCACTTTAATGTATCAACAAGGGATATCTAGTCGAAAATTCCTAGATATTCTCCATATCCTTCGTGCGATCTCACACTCTAGGATCACATGGAACACCGTTTCAACCTTTTGATGACACAGTTGGGACAGCATTCGTTACCAACCTCCATACGAGGAATTTTACTTTCTCCGGTATATTCAAATGCCATAATGTTCTCCACATATGCTGTTTTTCCTTCATATTGGCGGTGATGGTTGAAGATGATGGGTTCTGGTCGGACACCTTGTTCCATGCCTCATGATATCCACTTTTGACGGTGTATTTCCCGATTGAGTCCATGTCCCAGAACTGAAAATCCCTCATTCCTGATGAGTTATATGGAATATGTATTCCTGCTATGTGGTTGACAATTTCTGAACTAAAGAAGAGTCTCAAAAGAGGCATTCGCCACTGCTGATTACTATCGCTCAGATCACACACCTTGAAGTCCAGTTGTGGAAGGAGTTGATTTTCATACATGATTGGGTTCCTCTGATGTGGAATCCACTCCTCCTGGATGCTAATCTCATTTCCATTGACTACCTGCCATTTTAGGCCGCTGACAACGAGATCCCTTCCCCACATTATGCCTCACCAGCCCCATGTTGAGCCCTGTTTCAGTTTGACCTTACAGAAATCGTCTTTGCCGCAGTACTTAGAAAGGAAGAACTTAGAGAAAAATGATTGTTTATCTGTAACCAACTTCCAAGCTAGCTTTCCTAACAAAGCCTGGTTCATCTGCTTAGTGGCGCGCATTCCTATTCCTCCTTGCCACTTTGATTGGCACATCGTTGACCATGACTTCCAGTGTATTCCACTCCCCTCTGTATCTCCTGCCCAGATGAAGCGTGCAAGATGGCTATCAATTTTCCTCGCCACCGTATACGGTATACGAAAAGTACTCAATGTGCACTGGATTGTTGATGGTAGCACGTGTTTGGACAGGGTGATTCTTCCCATGATCGAAATATCCCCAGTTTTCCATACAGAGGTTTTTGCCTTAACTCTTTGGATTAACTTGCTAAACATACCAACTTTCGTGCTAGTGAAATCCATATCATGTCCAAGGAACTTATCCTTAAATAAGTTTGAAAATATTCTGAAAGTCGGCCTAAGCCTCTCCTTAGTGTGTTCATGTGCATTTGGGCTGAATAGGAGTGCCGACTTCTGAAAGTTAATTCTTTGGCCAGAGTACGCCGCGAAGAGATTAAGTTTCCTTGCTAGTTTTGTTGAACCTTCCCCAGAAATGTTGAAGAAAAGGATACAATCATCCGCAAACATGAGATGTGAAACCGGTTGGACCGAACGCCCAATTTTAACACCTTGGCAGGCACTCTGGAACCCATCCGATGCTATCATTGATGAGAATGCTTATTGGCAAAGTATGAATAAGAATGGTGAGAGGGGACAACCTTGCTGTAGTCCCTGTTTCGGATTGATGCTCTTTGATATCGTACCGTTGAGCTTAATAGAGTATGCCACTGTAGTGACACAAGCCATAATCCAGCGAATCCATAATCGAGGAAATCCCATGTGTACCATAATCTTCTCCAAAAATTCCCAAGATATCCTATCATAAGCCTTACTCATATCTATTTTCATGGCTGCCATCGCCTGTTTCCCCGACTTCTTCTTACGAATGAATTCGATTACCTCATGTGCAATCAGGGAATTTTCAACAATAGATCTTCCTTGAACAAAAGCCGATTGGTTACCCGAGATAAGGAACCCCATGACTTTCTTGATTTTGTTGGCTAAGATCTTCGCAGTGATTTTATATGTGACATTGCATAGACTTATAGGTCGTAAGTCTGCTGGTTCCCGTGGACACCTTTTCTTCGGGATAAGGATGCGAGTAGTGTGGTTCCACTCTGGTGGCATAGATGCATTTGTGAAAAATTTAGAAATCGCATTTATGAACTCATCACCCACTTCAGACCAGTAATGTTGGTAAAAATATGGTGGTAGGTCATCTGGTCCAGGTGCCTTCCATTTCCCCATTTGAAAAATAGCTCCTTTTATCTCCTGTGCAGTCACAGGTCTCTCCAACGCCTCCTGTTGATTGTGATTGACCCCGCTGGTGATGAGATTTAGGATGTCCTGCATAGTCGAATGTCCAAACGCATCCTCCGGCATGATCGATTCAGTGAGAAATACAGAGCTCACATGACTGTAGACTAACTGCTGGAGATCCTCCTTCTTTGATATCCAAATTCCTACATCGTCCTTGAGGTAGGTAATATAGTTCCTTCCTTTCCTTTTTTGCACCCAGTTATGGAAGACTTTAGTGATTTTATCTCCTTCTCTAAGCCATAGTGCTTTGGCTCTCTGTCTCCAGTAGTCATTCTGCATAGTAAGAACTCCCTCCAGTTGAACAGTTTTCTCATGCATACCATCTGCATCCTTCTGTCTCTGCTTAGCGCCAAGCTGTTGTTTCACCCTTTTGATTTTGTATTCCATCTTACCAATTTAGAGTGGAGCAAGAACCAAACTTGTAAGGGCCAATATGGTATAGGTATAGGTATATATTACAGCCCCGACCCAACCATTTCTACACATTTTTTTAGGTGTCCCAACCAAATATACACACTTTCTATATTAAGAAAAATTCTATATGCCATAAAACATAAATACCTTTGAGATACATTAATATTTCTCACAAACCCTCACGTAACCCACTCTGCATATTTCCGCCTCCCTATTCATTTTCTTCATCTGTATAATTTCATTTTCCTCCCCGATTCATTTGCATTTTCTTTATTTGGCAAAGGTTTTCTTCATTTGTCTCTGCTCACCAAATCTGCCTCTGCCTCACTAACCTGTTCTTGTCAACCAAAACAAAACCCTCCGCCTCTCTACTTGAACCTCCATACTCCGCACCACTCAAATCCAATTTAGATATATGATTTGAGAAATCAAAGGGAGCCGATGGTGGTGCCAGTTTGGGAGTGTGATTTTGGTGATGGTGGATGATAGAATGATTTCACGTAATGATTATGATTAATGATGAAAAGTATAAATAGAGTCAAAAGTAGACTAGTCTAAATATAACTCTAGCCTAGTCAACATGGAATAAAATATTATATAATCTTCTCTTGCTTTATTCTAACACCCCCCTCAAGCGAAGTGTCGGATGCTCGCCGACTCACAACTTGGACCTGAAAAACTTGAACAACGGACGAGAGAGCCCCTTGGTGAAAATGTCTGCATTCTGAAGAGAATTCGATGTCACCAACTCACAAACAAAATGATAGTCAATGTCGATGTGCTTCGCCCGCTTGTGTGCCACCAGATTCTGAGCCAAAAAGGTAGCACTGTTGTTGTCACATAATAGCAATGGAGAACCAGAAAGCGAAACCCGAAGATCACGAAGAAAATGAGTGAGCCAAACCACCTCTGAAGCAGTGTTAGCGAGAACACGATATTCAGACTCAGTGCTGGAGCGAGAAACAGTGGGTTGTTTCTTGGCACTCCAAGAAACCAGATTCCCACCAAGATAAACTGCATAACCATAAGTGAGCCTTGCGAGTCTCCGGACAGCGGGCCCAGTCAGCATCAGAGTATCCTAACACCCCCTAGCAGAACGAAAACTAAGACCAAAATGAAGAGTGCCACGAACATACCGCAAAATCCATGTCACTGCAGCGAAATGATCATCTCTGGGATCCTGAAGATACTGGCTCACCGTGTTGACCGAGAATGCCAAATCCGGACGAGTGATGGTGAGATACGGGAGATCACCAACAAGAGAACAATAAAGTGTAGGATCCTGAAACGGAGGACTGGTAGAGTTGTGAAGTTGAGAACCAGCAACAAATGGCGTATAAACAGGTGTCGCGTCAGACATACCAGCTTGAGTCAAAATATCATGAGCATACTTTGCTTGGCCAAGAAGTAGGCGAAACTTGAAGACCAAGAAAGCAATGAAGAGCACCTAGATCCTTGATCGCAAACTCTGTGTGTGTCTGATAAATGAACTGGCAAAAAAGATTTGAGTTGTTTCCTGTAAGAATGATAATGTCCACATACATAAGTAGATACAATAACGAAGACCATTCGAGAGGATAAATAGAGAAGTATCGGCTGAGCTGCATTGAAAACCAAGCTGTGTCAGATAACTGCTGAAATGCCGGAACCAAGCCCCGAGGAGCCTGCTTAAGACCATAAATGGCCTTTTGCAAGCGATAAACATAGTTTGGATGAGTAGAATCCTGATACCCAACATGTTGCTTCATGTAGACCGGAACATCAAGAACACCATTAAGGAAAGCGTTCTTGACATCCAGTTGATGAAGTGGCCAGTAACGCATGGTGGCTATGGCGAGGACCGTCCGAACAATGGAGGCTTTGACCACGGGACTGAAAGTGTGGTCAAAATTAAAACTTGAAATATGTGAGAAACCCTGCGCTACAAGTCTAGCTTTGTGATGCTCAATAGTGCCATATGGTCGATACTTGATTTTATAGACCCATTTGGAGCCAAAAATGTTGACATTCGAAGATCGAGGCAGAGCGATAATCAGTGGGCTCTGTCTGAGAAAGGAGTGCAACATTGAGACCATGAGCAATAACATCAGAATAATCCTGGCACTGAATGGCACCAGTAGAACACCGAGTAGCCATCCGATGGATACGAAGTTGCGGTGGTAAAGCTGAAGGCGTCAAACCAGTTGAAGACGCCAAAGAAGTCCAAGCAGAGCTGACCGAAGAGTGGTCGTCGGAAGATGCCGGAGAAAGGATGGCCGAGACTGGTTGAGGCGTGGTGGCCGACAGCTGAGGAGCTGGGTCTGGGTTAGCCATCCAGATGGAGCATGGTGGTGAAGGTGGGGCGGCTAGAAAACTGCCAAAAACTGTTGGGCGCGTGCACGCAGAGGGAAAAACTAGAGCGCGTGTATGTCACGCGCAGTGGCTTCTAGCACGGGTGTTCCTCACGAGTGAATACTGAAATGCACGGATATGGCCTTGCGCTCGTGGATCTCACACGCCAATGGTGATTGGTGGATGGGGACGCGAGGAGCCGAGCTGGCCGGAGATGGAGATCGCCTGATGTCGGGGCAAAGATGACGCCGCTGGTTCTATAATTTTCCGGAGGAAGACCTGACATCGGAGACACCGGAGATGGTGCACGAATTTGAAGGCGTCGAAAAACAACTTGATGATGCCGGAGATGAAGGGAGCCGGAGGCTGAATCGGATGCCGCGGAGGACGCCAGAGAATGGACCTTTGGAGAGGATGCCAAGAATATGGTATGGGAGCTGATCGGAACCACCGGAAGTTGGCCGAAATTTTGCTGGAACCAGGTGGTGGTTCTGTCGGTCGAAAAAGGTAGCGAGGAATGGCAAGATAGAAAAAAAAGGGATTAGGGTTTAGGATCAGAACTTGCTCTGATACCATGATAGAAAGATTTCACTTAATGATTCTGATTAAAGATGAAGAGTATAAATAGAGTACAAATTAGACTAGTCTAAATATAACTCTAGTCTAATCAAAATGGAATAAAATATTATCTAATCTTATACTTGTTTTATTCTAACAGTGAAGCCGACAGGAACCAATTTTGGCGAGTTTGGGTTTCATGGGTGTTAATGAAGTTTCCAGCGAGTTTGGCGAGTTTGGGTTTGGCCCAACCCATGGTATGCTATTGATTTCTGAAATGGGTTTTTGTTTTTGGTTTATGGGGTGTTTCCTCTCCTCTGGTTTCTGAGTTTCCCCGCTCCCTCTACTTTCTGGATGGATGGCGGTGGAGGCCGAAGAAAGTGGGAGTGGTGGTGGTTGGATGGTGGTGATCGGTAACAGGTGGGGGTGATGGCTGGAAGAAGGTGGGGGAGTGGTGGCTGGTAACAGGCTGATGAAGATGAGGTATGTTTGTCATTTCCTTCCATCAAAAAATTAACCAGCATCTCTCTCTGCGAAGAGGGAGTATTAGTAGTATTTGAGCAACTGCAACAGAAAAAAAGAGAGTTTATAAAAGTTTCATCCTCATTTGACTTATGACACTCCTAAACTGCACATGTTATCTAGACAAGGAATACATAGACATACGATAGAACACAGAAAATTTAAATTTTTTTGCAACTAAAAGTCTTCTCCCATGTTAAATTATTCCAACTTCAGCAACGGCGAGTATAGACAGAAATTGCCACATTTCTGGAATTGAGTTAACACCCCCACTTGATTTCTAACAGCCAAATTAAAACCTGAGTTCAGATTCTTATATTAATACTGTACAGTGCTTGCTGCTGACTAAACATAATCACCACCATCTTCAAAATCAATTGCCTTAAGCGTTTTCAATCATCACCAAGTACCAAAGCTGCAACCGACATGCTCCTGGGTGATAACAGAAAGGCGATCCTTCATCATGGCCAGTGAGCCATAGGGTGGAAAACACAGCCGGAAGAAGCAGGTGTGAGAGGAAGGCAGGTGTTCTTGAGGCTCCGGAGTCTTGTATATGTAAAGACTCGAAGCCAGACCTCCGAACCCCTCCATAGGTAAGTGTTTTATAGAGGTCCAAAAGAAGAGAAGAATCTTTTTCTGCTCTGCTGACATTTTCCCGACCGCCTGTCAACATTAAACATTAAAGTGAACCGGTGATGGCTTTATCTCAAAATGTTGAGCTCATTGCAATGATCTCACCTTCATTAAGTTGAAATTGTAATCCCAAGAGTACACAGCACGTAATATATATCAAATCAACAACATCCAACCATGTTTTCCCCTAAATATGTGCAGCTATACAAGTAATATCACTTATGTAACTATTTACTCATAAGAAAATACTGGAGCAGCTATAGTGGTCATCATATGATACAGTGGCAATCAGTGTTTTTGAGAAATAACAATGAGATCCCTCAGAAAGGTTCCAACAATCTGGATAGTTCAACTGATGGTGAAGGGAGCAGTCAACGCCTAAATTTTGTATCATCTATGCATATCACGTAAAGGAAACGAGAGGATTGGAAGAAACTAGTATTACGCAACTGGTAAGATGTAAGAGACGTGAAAATAAAAACAACGCAGCTATCAAAATTCCAATATATACAGGAAATTTCCATATCAGTACAATAGTACCACATGTCAAGAATTTCTATCAGCAGCTTGATTCCTTCAGGCCAGAAAATGGACTCTAAAGACCAATTTCAGCACATACCAACAAGAAAAACATGCATTGAACCTTTTGCAGCTAGAGAGAGAGAGCAAGGTATATAGCTCTCATTACAAAAGGTTCAAGAGCCACACACAAGAAAGATAAAACTTGTCCAAGAAAAGCTTTGCCTTGGATTCTTAAGGTAAATCCCTAACGCAATACCAGTTTAATTTCTAATGAGGAAGTATTGCAGCACAACCACCCTATGCCAAATAAATAAACTTTAACACCTTTGATCCACATGACTAATCCAGATAATGGTGCCATTGCTTGCACAAAATTTGCTAACTATCCTAAAACCCCTCAACTTGCAGCCTTTTGGTAACCAGTGTTACAGAAATTACACTACTATGTGGGTGTCTAGACAAACTTGCACAAGTATCAGGTTTCAACCAATTTTTCCATAAACAATATAGCTGTGCCTTTCGTCAACCAAAGGAATGGGATATAATTTAAAAAACAACAGAAATAAAACTACAATTATAACCAAAATATTAAATGGAGATGCAAACCCAGAGGAGGAGGGCAGGTAATACCTTCCAGAACCAGACTATCTGTGGATCGCTCTTTTTGTAGCCATTGTATTCAGTATGAGCTTTCCAGTCCTCCACTGAAATAGAACTTTCACTGCCATGCAGCATCCAGTTGACTTCATCGGGATCTAGACTTCGAAAAAAGGATGTCATCGTGTCTGTGTTGTCTGTGCTGTTGACAACAGCAGAAAAGCCATCTTTGAATTTATTTATCTGATCAGAAATTGATGTAACAAAACGGTGCTCAATTAAAAGATCAACATATTTCTTCCTGTTTCTGCTGTTCACTGCAATGTTTTGCCCATCGGGGCAAAGCTCAACAACCTTTCTGGATCCCAATTCTTCAATTTCCCGAACAAACGTGAGGCAAAGAACATCTTGATCCACGGTGTCAGGATTCATTGCCAGTATCTGCTTGCAGCTACTGTACAAGTATGGATCTGCATCTTGTATGTCCTCTATGGAAATATCCTTTCCAGCTAATTGTAATGTGAACACACGATCAAACACTATGCCAACTTGTATTTTATGGATCAAGGCTAAAGCTATGATCCGGCCAGCGAACCTATAGTAATCAAGGTGCATCGGATCCACCTTCGATGCTGCATGTATGCGTGATACAATTAATCAATATTATTTTCAAAATCATAGTGGATATACAATGGATTTCCGTACAAATGTCATTAGAACATGCACATAACATAACAAGCCTCGTACCCCCATCAGAAGACCCGTGTTGTAATTACAAGATAACAAGAGATGGTAGACCAAGCTAAACACCGAACCTGCTAGTCTGCTAGAGTAACTTTGCTTCAATTAACTAAATTTCAAAATGCAAACGTCACTTGAGAGAAGTATCAATCAGACGCTTAATCGCTATAGGCTTTCATCTTTCCAAGAGCTATCTTTCCCTTTTCTATTCCAAAGTAAGGGGGAATGATCGGCCAGACAAAGGCTAGAAAGTGAGAAAAGTTACCGGAATGCACATTATTTTCATAATTAAACTATTCAGGGAATTAACTACGAATAAATCTGAGGATAAATTCACTGGAGGTGGAGGATCATCTCTCTGATCCAATACTTTTGCCAACAGTTCCCAATGTCTAACTTCACTCTTTTCCAGCCAATTCTTATAATTGCTACTATGATATGCCTAATTGCTTTCCATTCATCCATATAATGAATACCAGTTTAAAGTGTAAATCATAGGTTCATAATATACTTAAAAGCACCTAATGCACATACCTGGAATCCGAAGTTATGCGTCACAGGCCAGAGTAAAAAGGTAATGTCACACACACACACATATACATACATATATATATATATACACACACACACACAATCAAACTGAAACAGGTAAAGTATTTGGCAAGGGGAGGAAGTGAAGGAACAACTTACCTGAATTTGGGAAAAACCTTCTACGGTCATTTGGACAAGCCACAAAGAGCGCATTTTGAGGATTAAAGATTTCTTGACAGACCAAGAGAAACCATTCCCGCAACACACCAGGGCCAGTAGCTTCCTCGTCCTTGAACTCCATAAATAGACCTCTTCGTAGTGAGTTAGTGTCCGCATTCGCAATGTATGCAAAAGACTCTGCTAATAAGTGAGACCTGTCAATGAGCATCTCGTGCAGCTCTTCATACTCATCTTTCATCTCAGGCAACAACAGCAATGCTAGATGCCTTCTGGCTGGAAAGTCAATCACTTCCTTGTGCTGAGATATCCACTCATTATTCTCCTCCCTCTTTGCAAACCTGACAACAAGATTAGACAGTGCAGCCTTTCTGCGACTGATTTTCGACCAAAAGAACTCATTTGCTCCACGCTTCAACACTTTAGATATACCATCCAGTTCTCTCAAAATGGTCAAAAATCGGCACCAAGCAATGGTATAAAAAGGATGGAGTTCCACCTTTCCTTTCCCTTTTGCTTTGCTTCTCTCAGAAGTAGCCAAATGTTCCTCCAATCTCTCTAAACAGATATCCATTTTCCCCATCAAGTCATAAAATGTTGAACGCAGAAACTTTATCCCATCAGCAAAAGGCCGCGCACTTCCAGCCCCACCACATCCCTGACCATTATTGTACTGCACACTTCCAGCCCCACCACTTCCTTGACCATCATCAAGGTCAGACACCATATCTACGTTATTAAATATCTTCCTATAAGGCTGCATAAATGCGACAAAGTCACGCACATGACTATCCGAAGGTCCAAAAGACCCAACAGACTCTGCCATGGATGCCAAGTCATGAGACAACTTAGTTGCTAATTCACTAACAAACGGGAAAACATCTTGGACACCAATGCCATTCTTGGACAGCTTAAAATCCTCAAGCTCAAAGGTTTCAACGATGCCACCTAAGCAACTACGCAAACTATCATAAAGAGGGCTATCATTCCCAACGCCCGACCTCAACAACTTACAGAATTCTAACACAATCGGGGCAAACTTATGGTAATTAGGTTTCGCAAACAGAGACAGCTTATAGCCCTTCACACTCTGGATGAAAAACTTAATGCAGTCATCAGCGACTACTTTATTAGACGGAGTAGACAAGTAAAGCGTTACCAGCGCGGTCGGGGCAGACAGTGCAAGGAATATGTCAAGATAGGTGGAAGAATTATTGTCTTCTTCTTTCTGCTTCTCTTTGTCTTCTTCTTCTTGCGCCTTGTTATCAAGCTTAAACGGGATGTTGCTGAGATACTCAACAAGGTACTCCTTCAGAGTCACTGACGGATCATATCCTTCTCTACACAGTTTAACTATCCCGGAAACCATAGTATCCACCCACCGCCATGCCCGGGGATGACTCAAGCTCCGTAACCGGGCGGATAAATCTAAAGTAGCATCCTTCGTAATGTTGCATTCGGCCAAAGACTTACTCGGTTCCAATTGCCTCCCCTGGTAAATCAGCCGCTGTTGGTCCCATGGAATTCCGGCCACCGCCTCGATTCTGCTGTGAATTGCTGCAACTTTATCGGAAGGGTCCATTCCGCGGATAGTGACGGTGTTGCGACCGACTCCGCCGATCATCCGGACGAAAAACTGAACGCCGCCGCTTCTGCCTCCATCGTCCGGCGCGGCGGCGCGGCAGCGGGGAGTGAACGTCGGGTACGAGGGGGAGCGGCCGGCCACGGCGGCGGCAGACGTTCGCTGTTCCTTGTTCATGGATTCATAACCTTCTAAACTACAGTCGCCGCCGGCGGATAACTCATCACACTTCCGCTTCGCAGCGGCGGTGGTGGTGGCGGAGGATGTCCGATTCGAGGCGCTATCCAACCACGATGACATCGAGATTAACGTATTGGAGACGCAATCACGGCAGCGCGCACAGATATCCCATATGTGGCAACACATACAACAAAAACCCTCTTTCTCTCCTTTCAGTGATTCTCACCAAACAAACCTCAAGAAGATCGCAGATTCAGCCCAACATATATGAGAGGGTGAAGATGCAAACGTTCGGGGTGAATTTTGGGATGGTGAAGCGGCGGTGTGTGTTCTTGGTGTTGTGTGTGTAAACGGCTGTAAGGATCATCGGAGGTGTAGAAGAAAAGGGGAAATTCCTAAATAAGGGAATGAGGATTGGCGCTGTGAACTAGTCATCAGTGCTAACAGCTGAAGTGAAATTACTGAAGTGGGTTTTGGTCAGCTGAACAAGCTTTGTGAATTCCTTTTGATGGAGGGTATACTTGTAATTTAACCTGGGTAGCGTTTGTGTCAAAGAAGATACCGTATTAATTGCATGCTTAACCAATTTTATGTTTTTATTGCTGCTAGTATATGTTTTATTGAGCTATTCTATATTAATTTATTTAACGTGATCTTTTGCTTCGGTACAAAATTTTAGAGGATAATCTTTCTTTCTGAATAGTTCTGGAAAGCCCTTGGGATTATAAATAAAGAGGAGATAAGGTAAGTATATCCTCATGACTAATATAGCCTTAAATATTTTTGCTGAAAATTATAATTTTCTTTTTTAAAAACTAGATTTTTCTACTATTTTGCTCATTCTCTGCACAAAGTATTATGTTAGGATTAAATTATAATTGTTTATACATTGCAGCACATTATAAAAGATTTTGAAATTTATAGAAAACTCATTATAATAAATAAACTCAAACATTAAGTCATCTTATTAATTATATTAATCATAAAACGATCTCGTCTAACGGTTAACTATAACTGAAATAGCTATTTTTTTGCCAAGTGTCACCCGACCATTTGCCATGCTAGCCTTTAAAAAATATTTTTTTTAGTATAACAATATTTACTTTCCAATTCCAGTGTATTATTTGAAAACAAAAAGGGTTGGTAATTAATGCGATCGTAATTCTCTGTACCTGAAATTGAATTTTGCGTTCCCTCTGCTCCCTTATCCTTCGTCCCTTCATTTTTTGTTCCTCTCTTGTTTGGAGAACTAGAGTGATGGAGGAGGGGGTGGCGGCAACTGGAGTTTAAGGCAGTGGCGGATCTAGTGATACGCGAGGTAGGGCTCCAGCCCTACCTCGGTCGCCGGCCGGAGCCAGGAGCAGGCGGGAGCGCGTCTCCGGCGCGGCTGAGCGCGTCTCCGGCTGAGCGCGTCTCCAGCTCGCCGGAGAAGAAGGCCGCGCTGCGGCCTTCTTTTTTTTGAAGTCGTACGCACTAAAACGACGTCGTTTCACGTTAGTGAAACGACGTCGTTTCGTTTGGCTTTATTTTTTTTAAACCTAAGTAGTAAAACGACGTCGTTTCGTGTTAGTGAAACGACGTCGTTTTACTAAGTAATATGAAAAAAAAAAGAAATCGGAAATGGATTGGGCCAAAAACTGAGCGGCCCAATCCAATAACCAATTCATCCATCTTATAAATGATGGAGCCTGGAGGCGGGAAGAAGCAAGGCAGCACACCATGCCCACGCCACCAGCACTCCTCCTTCCTCTGCCTCCCTCCGTCAGCCCCGTCGCCGCCGCCGGCCCGCCGCGCCACCGCCGTCCACCACCGCCGTCCCGCCGCCTCTCCAAACCTGAAACCACGGTAAGTCTTCTCTAGTTCTCTTCTCTTTATGCTAAATTGCTAATATTTATTAATTTTAGCGTTTATAATTTATTGTCTTTTTAATTTATTTCTTCAAAACTTAAATATATGTATAATGTGAACATGATTTTTAGATTGGATGTTGAATTGAATTTATATGGTTGTATTATATATGATTGTTGAAGTTTAGTTGAATTGCATAAATTGATTTAGTTGAATTGCATATTTAGTTGAAATTTAGTTGGAATTTAGTTGAAATTATAATTGTTTGATTTATTTTGTATAATTGTATGTGACAATGAAATTGTCAATTTGTCATAATTGGTTTATGGAATTATCAATTAGGGATATTTGTTAAATTGAATTTAGATGAATATGATTTTATGAACTTTTTATTATCTCAATTTGTTATTGTTTCGTAACTCTTTTAGATTTTTTAAAAATAAATCAATTTGTTATTGTTATCTCAATTTTTTTTTATTGTTACTGTTTCCTAGGGGCGAAACCAGAAAAATTTTCTCAGAGGCGAAAATTTTTCAGCCTCCCCTGAAAAAAATTTCTGGTTCCGCCCCTGGTTTAAGGTGGTGGTGGTGGTGGTCGCAAAGTTGGGGTGGTGGTTGCAAAGTTGGGGTGGTGGTTGCAAAGGTGGCAACGGCTGAAGTTTAGGGTGGTGGTGGCGGCGGCAGTGGGTTTGAGGTGATGGTGGTGGCGACTGGAGTTTGGGATGGTGGCGGTGGCGGTGGTTGGAGTTTGGGGTGGTGGTCGCCGAATTGGGTTGGTGGAGTAAGAGGTGGTGGTTGGTGTTTGGGAAGTTGAGGATAATGGTAGATTAAAATAGTCAAGGGCGAAATGGTTACTAGATTTTTTTTTAAATGAATACAAGGTCATTTTAGTCATTTCAATAGTAGTCAATGCCGGATTCTGGTCTCAGAGATATGAGTTTTTGATCAAAAATATTAACCAGGATTATATTTGCACTTTCAAGAAACGAGGGGGTTATATTTGCACTTCTGAAAAAATTGGGGGTCATATAAGAATGTTGCTCTTGTGTAAAATTGTACTTTTTAGAATGATTAAATTTGGGGAAATCCCGTGAGATAGTGTTTTTTAAAAATTATATCATAATATCAGAGGAGCGTACGAACTCTCGTCACACCACTCATCAAGAGAGTACAAGTTAATATAGAAAAATGATTGGTGTACGCACTTACAGCGAGTATCACACCACACGTCATAAACGTACCAGTCAATTTCATAAAATGATTGGCTTACACACTCTCGATGAGTGTCACACCATACATTTAGAACATACAGGTAAATTTAGAAAGGGGATTGACTTACGGAAAGTGGCATGCAATGCGTCAAGATCGTACGAGTTAATTTAAGAAAATGATTGGTTTGCAAACTTTTGACGAGTGTTAGATCACGCGTCGAATTATTACAAAATTACTAAAACACATGTGTAAAATTTAGTAAAACGATTAATTACGTATTTAACGGGAGATTCTTCTTAAGTCGTGTACAATGGAAGAGACCACTCATGTAATTTCTTACAATTAAATATTCAATATTTCTCTTCCACCTCACCAAAAGCAACCACACAAAAATCACTCAATTTTTACCCCTACAATGGTAGAAACTACAAAGAAACCACTCCATGAACCCCACTTGATTTTCTCTATCATACTCATTCATATTTAATTTAAATAAATGAGTTTGTCTCTTGAAAGAAAGACTTTCCACAAGTCATGGAAAGACCATTCACGTGGGAATAGAGACTTGGGAACGGTCTCTTCTCCAAGATACGAGGTTGCAGTCTCTTCGATTACAAACCACAAAGAGACCCCCTCATATGAATCCCCTTGCGAAGAATCTGGATTGCGGAATTAAGATCTTTGACAAAACAAGGGAACTCGCAAACCCTTCAATGCCGCACGAAATTCAAGGTCTAGCCCTCGTGATACACTCAATTTCGACTCGCTCTCTAGCTAGTCCTCATGATCAGATTACAAGGTTTATTGATACTTAACTAGCCCTCGGGGTTAAGCAACAATGGAATAGCTCGCAAGCAAATAGTATGAACTCAAAAGGTTGTATATTTGATTGATGAAAAGTGTTAGGTAATAATAATGTTGAAAACCACCCCTATTTATAGTACATGAGTATAATCTTAAAAAATACACAAAAGAAACTGGGGAGGATTGTGGCAGATTTAAGAAGTTAAACCATATTTAACTACCTAAAATAAATGACTATATTCTTCAAGATAAATCTTGAATGAATATTGCCTTATCTAATCTTACAAAATATAATTCTAATCAAATCAGAAGTGAATATTTTAAACACTAAAATAAATGCATGACCGAAACATTAATTCTTCAGAGGCCTACATGGCTGAATTAATGAGTTTTATTATAAAATAAATTAAATGATCACACTACCTAATTTAAAAAACTAATGGAAAAAAGAGTATAGTGTTATCTTCTAAAAATCCTAATAAATAAAAATAAAGAAAGAAACTTAATTCGCATCACCCCCACTATGGGGCTTTGTGGTCTATTTGTGATTTCTTTGTATTTTTTTTTCCAAAAAGAAACATCCATTGCACGTGCACTTGTAACAAGAGTTTGTTCACAATATCATTACCCGAATGTCAAATATTGAGTAATATAAAAATGCACGAAGTATGTACAGTTCACATAGTGTGCACAATGCACGACTATACTATGCATACATTGTGATACATTATAAAAAAGTTTTATTGAAAACTCGTTATAATAAATAAATTCAAACTTTAAATCATCTCAATGTAATTATAAATTGATCTTATCTAAAGGTTAATCTATAACAATAACTAAAAGAGTAATTTCTAACCAAGTGTTACCAACGTCGTTTGCTACGTCAGCCTTTAAAAATATTTATTTATTAAATAAAAAATATGACAATATTTACTTTCCAATGACAATGTATTCTTTGAAAACATAAAAGAGTAATAAATAATGCAGTCATAATTCTCTAAACTTGAAATTGAAAATGGTTGCTTCCTTATCCTTCGTCCCTTCATCTTTCTTCCTCTCTTTTTTGGAGAATTCTACTGCTCATAAATTCTCTTTTCCCGTTGATTGCTAGCCAATATGGGTTTTGTGTGTAGGAGAAATTTGAGGTGGGATTGGAGTTGTTGGAAGGGCTTGAAACTTACCCTCCTGTTAAACTATCTATTTTTGTCCTTTTCTTTTCTGGAGAATTCTACCACTCATAAACTAAAACCTTTCCCACCAATGCTGCAGATAGATCTGTCGCAACCTTACGAAAATCATCATTTTTTGTATGTTTCCATTTGTCAACTGTGAGCGACAACGTGGCGTACATCTTCTTGATCACGTCCATGGTTGGTTTACGGTGAGATTTGCTGGTCTAAATTGAGCGGAACTTGCGATGTCGATCTGTTTTGCGGATCTTGTGACACAAGACATAACAAACTCTAAAACCCTAACATAGAGACGCATGGTTCTAGAGAGAGACATTTTTATGATGTGAGAGGTATTTTAATCCTTGACCTTTGGTGATGTATTGCACTTAATTGTGACAATTACTTTAAATGCATTGCATGCCTTAGACGATGGAAGTCACACCACGCGTCAAGAGAGTACATGCTAATTTAGAAAAATGATTGGCGTATGCACTTTCAGCGAGTGTCACACCATGCGTCATAAATGTATCGGTTAATTTAGAAAAAAAGATTTGATTGGCTTACACACTCTCGACGAGTGTCACGCCGTACATTTAGACCATACGTGTAAATTTAGGAAATGAATTAGCTTACAGACTCTCGATAAGTGTTAGCCACACGTTAAGATCTTAGAGTATGTGCAATGGTGGCTTCTTAATGTTAAAAACTCACTCTAGAAATAAAAAAACACCCACAATTGTAGTTTCTACCGCCCCATGGTTTCTTGTGTGGAAACCAGTTAAGAAACCGGTGGGGGGAACATAATAGGACACATGTCAGCCATCAATTGGCCCATGTGTCTCACTTAAGTCTAAACTTATTTTTTTTCCAACTAAAGGGACACGTGACATCTCTTTATTTGGTTCCCGTGTCCCTACGTTTCTTCTTAATTTTTTTAAAAAAAAATCTGATTTTAAAAAAATCTGATTTTCAAAGTTTTTGTGTAAAATTTAAATAAAAATTTGTAATTTAAAAAAATCACGAATAATTTTTATTCACAAAATATTTAATAATTATTGGGAAAAAGAGATTTGATTTTGAAAATTAAATTGTATTATTAAATTTCACATTCAATTTATTTTGGGTGGACAAATTTATTTAAATTAAATGTAAAAAATTAATAAGTAGGATAGAGAAAATCAAGTGGGGTCCATGAATAGTAGATAGTGGGTTCTTACCATTGTGAAGAAAAAAAAGTGATTTATTAAGTGGTTTCTCAGGGTGAATTAGAAGAATAAAATAATGAGAGAAATAATATATTTAATTGATAAAAACCACTAGCAACTTATACCATTACACTTGATCTTATGCATTAATTTAAGAAAATAATTGGTTTACGAACTTTCAACGAGTGTCAGATCACTCGTCAAATTAGTTTTTAAAATGTCAAATCTTGAATAATCTAAAAATGCAAGAATATTGTATGCACGGTTCACATATTTTGCACAAGCACAATGCATGACTATACTATGCACAGTGCACGTACACGCTACAGGAACAAAAAATTTCCAATCACTCCGTCCCAACTTTATTTACATCATTTTTGGCTTTTATAAATCATTGTTGATTAAAAGTTTCAATTAGTATATAAATATCGAGTCAGTCTCCTGAAACACGGTCTTTCTATAAATTATGAAAAAATCAAGCTTTAAACTCTAAATTAGAAAAAATGAAGATAAAATTTTTGAGTTGCATTAATCGGGCCATAAACTTTATGACTACTACACATTAGATAATAAAATTTTAATATTACAACTAATTATTTATACATTGCGACACATTATAAAAGATTTTGAAATTTATAGAAACTCATTATAATAAATAAACTCAAACATTGAGGCATCTTATTAAATATATTAATCATAAAACGATCTCGTCTAACAGTTAACTATAACTGAAATAGCGATTTTTTAGCCAAGTGTCGCCCCACTATTTGTCATGCTAGCCTTTAAAAGCTATTTTTTTAGTATAACGATATTTGCTTTCCAATTCCAATGTATTATTTGAAAACAAAAAAGGTTGGCAATTAATGCGGTCGTAATTCTCTGTTCCTAAAATTGAATTTTGTCGTTCCCTTTGCTTCCTTATCCTTCATCCATTTATTTTTTCTTCCTCTCTTTTTTGGAGAACTGGAGTGATGGAGTAGGAGGTAACGACAACTGGAGTTTAGGGTGGTGGTGGTGGTTGCAGAGTCGGGGTGGTGGGGTAGAAGGTGGCAGCGACTGAAATTTAGGGTGGTGATGGTTGCTGGGTGGTGGTGGTGGTGGCAGTGAGTTTGGGGTGATGGTGGCGGCGGATGGAGATTAGGGTGGTGGCGGTGGCGTGGCGGTGGCAGGAGTTTGGGGTGGTGGTCGCCGAATTGGGGTGGTGGAGTAAGAAGTGGTGGTTGGCGTTTGGGAAGTTGAGGAAAAGGGTAGATTAAAATAGTCAAGGGCAAAATGGTTACTAGATTTTTTAAAAATGAATATAGGGTGATTTTAGTCATTTCATAAGTAGTCAATGCCGGAAAAGTCTACGTCAATGCCGGATTCTTGTCTCAGAGATATGAGTTTCTGGGAAAAAAATATTAACCAGGATTATATTTGCACTTTCAAGAAACGAGGGGGTTATATTTCCTCTTCTGAAAAAACTGGGGGTCATATAAACACTTTTCTCTTGTGTAAAATTGTATAGACAAGAGTGATTAAATTTGGGCAAATCCCGTGAGATAGAGTTTTTAAAAATTAGTGTACGAACTCTTGATGAGTGTCGCGCCACTTGTCAAGAGAGTACAAGTTAATATAGAAAAATGATTGGCGTACTCACTTACATCGAGTGTCACATCAAGCATCATAAACATACCAGTCAATTTCAGAAAATGATTGGATTACACACTCTCGATAAGTGTCACACCATACATTAGAACATACGGGTTAATTTAGAAAGGGGATTGACTTACGGAAAGTGTCATGCCACGCGTCAAGATCGTACGAGTTAATTTAAGAAAATGGTTGGTTTAAGAACTTTTGACGAGTGTCAGATCACACATCAAATTATTACAAAATAACTAAAACACACAGGAAAATGATTAATTATGTATTTCATGAGAGATTCTTCTTAGGCCATGTACAATGGAAGAGACCATTCTTGTGGTTTCTTACAATTAAATATTCAATATTTCTCTTCCACCTCACGAAAAACAACCACAAAAAATCACTCAATTTTCACCCCCACAATTGTAGAAACGACTAAGAAACCACTCCATGAACCCCACTTGATTTTTTTTATCATACTCATTAATATTTAATTTAAATAAACGAGTCCGTCTCTTGAAAGAAAGACTTTCCACAAGGCATGGAAAGACCATTCACGTGGGAAAAGAGACTTGGGAACAGTCTCTTCTCCAAGATACGAGGTTGCGGTCTCTTCGATTACAAACCACAAAGAGACCCCCACTATGGGGCTTCGTGGTGTATTTGTGATTTCTTTGTTTTTTTTCCAAAAAGAAACATCCATTGCACATGCTCGTGTAACAAGAGTTTGTTCACAATATCATTACCCGAATGTCAAATATTGAGTAATCTAAAAATGCACGAAGTATGCACAGTTCACATAGAGTGCACAATGCACGACTATACTATGCATACATTGTGATACATTATTAAAAAAATTAAGGTTATTGGAAACTCATTGTAATAAATAAAATTAAACATTAAATCATCTCATTGTAATTATGAATTGATCTTATCTAACGGTTAATCTATAACAATAACTAAAAGAGCCATTTCTAACCAAGTGTTACCAACGTCGTTTGCTACGTCAGCCTTTAAAAATATTTATTAAATAAATAAAAAATATGACAATATTTACTTTCCAATTCCAATGTATTCTTTGAAGACAGAAGAGGTTAGTAATTAATGCAGTCATAATTCTCTAAACTTGAAATTGAAAATGGTTGCTTCCTTATCGTTCATCCCTTCATCTTTCTTCCTCTCTTTTTTGGAGAATTCTACTGCTTATAAATTCTCTTTTCCCGTTGATTGCTAGCCAATTTGGGTTTTGTTTGTAGGAGAAATTTGAGGTGGAATTGGAGCCGTTGGAAGCCCTTGAGATTTACCCTCCTGTTAAACTAACTATTTTTGCCCTTTTCTTTTTTGGATAAATCTATCGCTCATAAACTAAAACCTTCCCCACCAATGCTACAGGTAGATCTGTCACAACTTGACGAAAATCATCATTTTTTGTAGGTTTCCATTTGTCAACCGTGAGCGACAATGTGGCGCACATCTTCTCGATCACGTTCATGGTTGGTTTGCAGTGAGATTTGCTGGTCTAAATTGAGCAGAACTTGCGATGTCGATTTGTTTTGCAGATCTTGTGACACAAGACAGAACAAACTCTAAAACTTTAACGTAGAGGCACAGGTTTCCAGAGAAAAGTTTTTATGATGTGAGAGGTGTTTTAATCCTTGACCTTTGGTGATGTATTGCAATCAATTGTGACAATTGTTTTAAATGCCTTGCATGGCTTAGACGATGGACGCCACGCCACGCATCAAGAGAGTACAAGTTAATTTAAAAAATGATTGTCGTAAGCACTTTCAGCGAGTATCACACCACGCATCATAAATGTATCAGTTAATTTAGAAAAATGATTTGATTGGCTTACACACTCTCGACGAGTGTCACGCCATACATTTAGAACATACGTGTAAATTTAGAAAATGAATTATCTTACAGACTCTCGACAAGTGTTAGCCACACGTCAAGATCTTAGAGCATGTTCAATTGTGGTTTTTTAATATTAAAAAATCGCTCTAGAAATCAAAAACACCCACAATGGTGGTTTCTACCGCCCCGTGGTTTCTTGTGTGGAAACTAGTTAAGAAACCGATGGGGGACCATAATAGGACGCATGTCAGCCATCAATTGGCCCATGTGTCTCACTTAAGTCTGAACTTATTTTTTTCAGCTAAAGGGACACGTGACATCTCTTTATTGGTTCACGTGTCCCTATTTTTTTAAAATATGATTTTTATTTTATTTTTTGTAAAATTTAATTAAAAATATTTAATTTTAAAAAAATCACGAATGATTTTACTCACAAAATATTTAATAATTGTTGGGGAAAAAGAGATTTAATTTTAAAAAATTAAAATGTATTATTAAATTTCACATTCAATTTATTTTGGGTGAACAAATTTATTTAAATTAAATGTAAAAAATTAGTGAGTAGGATAAAGAAAATTAAGTGGGGTTCATGAATAGTAGAAAGTGATTTCTTACCAATGTGTAGAAAAAATAAGTGATTTATTAAGTTGTTTCTTAGGGTGAGTTAAAATAAAGAGAATGAGAGAAATAATATATTTAATTGGTAAGAAACCACTAGCAACTTCTATCATTGCACTTGATCTTATGCATTAGTTTAAGAAAATAATTGATGTACGAATTTTAAACGAGTGTCAGATCACGCGTCAAATTATTTTTAAAAATGTCAAATCTTGAATAATCTAAAAATGCACGAATGTACTATGCACAATTCACATATTTTGCACAAGCACAATGCATGACTATACTATGCACAGTGCACATACCACTACATGAACAAAAAATTACCTATCACTCAGTCTTAACTCTATTTACATCATTTTTTTTCTTTTATAAATCATTGTTGATTAAAAGTTTTAATCAGTATATAATTATTGAGTCCGTCTCCTAAAATATGGTCTTTCTATAAATTATGAAAAACTAAGGTTTAAACTCTAATTAGAAGAAATAAAGATAAAATTTTTGAGCTGCATTAATCGGGTCATAAACTTTATAACTACTACACGTTGGATAATAAAATTTTAATATTACAACTAATTATTTATACATTACGACACATTAAGAGATTTTGAAATTTATAGAAAACTCGTTATAATAAACAAACTCAAACATTATGTCATCTTATTAATTATATTAATCATAAAACGATCTCGTCCAAAGGTTAACTATAACTGAAATAGCAATTTTTTAGCCAAATGTCGCCCCACAATTTGTCATGCTAGCCTTTTAAAAAATATTTTTATAGTATAACGATATTTACTTTCCAATTCCAATGTATTATTTGAAAACAAAAAAGGTTGGTAATTAATGCGGTCGTAATTCTCTGTACCTGAAATTGAATTTTGTCGTTCCCTCTGCTTCCTTATCCTTCGTCCCTTCATTTTCTTCCTCTCTTTTTTGGAGAACTGGAGTGATGGAGTAGGAGGTGGCGGCAGCTGGAGTTTAGGGTGGTGGTGGTTGTGGGGTTGTGGTGGTGGCCGCAGTGGGTTTGGGGTGATGGAGGCGGCGGCTGAAGTTTAGGGTGGTGGCGGTGGCTGGAATTTGAAGTGGTGGTCGCCGAATTGGGGTGGTGGAGTAAGAGGTGGTAGTTGGCCTGTGGGAAGTTGAGGAAAAAGGTAGATTAAAATGGTCAAGGGCAAATGGTTACTAGATTTTTTAAAAAATGAATAAAGGGTGAGTTTAGTCATTTCATAAGTAGTCAATGCCGGAAAAGTCTAAGTCAATGCTGGATTCTGGTCTCGGAGATATGAGTTTCTAGAATAAAAATATTAACCAGGGTTATATTTGCACTTTCAAGAAACGAGGGGGTTATATTTGCACTTCTGAAAAAACCGGGGTCATATAAGCACTTTTCTCTTGTGTAAAATTGTACTGTTTAGATTGATTAAATTTGGGCAAATCCCATGAGATAGAGTTTTTAAAAATTATATCATAATATCAGATAAGCGTACGAACTCTCGATGAGTGTCACGCCACTCATCAAGAGAGTACAAGTTAATATAGAAAAATGATTGGCATACGCAGTTACAACGAGTGTCACACCACGCGTCATAAACGTACCAGTCAATTTTAGAAAATGATTTGCTTACACACTCTCGATGAGTGTCACACCATACATTTAGAACATACGGGTGAATTTAGAAAGAGGATTGACTTATATAAAGTGCCATGCCACGCGTCAAGATCGTACGAGTCAATTTAAGAAAATGATTGGTTTACGAACTTTTGACGAGTGTCAGACCACACATCGAATTATTACAAAATAACTAAAACACACGTGTAATTTAGGAAAATGATTAATTACGTATTTCACTGGAGATTCTTCTTAGGTCATGTACAATGGAAGAAACCACTCTTGTGGTTTCTTACAATTAAATATTCAATATATCTCTTCCACCTCACGAAAAGTAACCACAAAAAAATTACTCAATTTTTACCCCCACAGTGGTAGAAACTACTAAGAAACCACTCCATGAACCCCACTTGATTTTCTCTATCATACTCATTAATATTTAATTTAAATAAATGAGTCAGTCTCTTGAAATAAAAACTTTCCACAAGCTATAGAAAGACCATTCACGTGGGAATAGAGGCTTGGGAACGGTCTCTTCTCTAAGATACGAGGTTGCGGTCTCTTCGATTACAAACCACAAAGAGACCCCCATTGTGGGGCTTTGTGGTCTATTTGTGTTTTCTTTTTGTTTTTTTCAAAAAGAAACATCCATTGCACATGCGCTTGTAACAAGAGTTTGTTCACAATATCATTACCCGAATGTCAAATATTGAGTAATCTAAAAATGCACGAAGTATGCACAGTTCACATATAGTGCACAATGCACGACTATACTATACATACACTGTGATACATTGTAAATTTTTTTTAAAAGTTATTGGAAACTCGTTGTAATAAATAAATTTAAACATTAAATCATCTAATTGTAATTATAAAATAATCTTATCTAACAGTTAATCTGTAGCAATAACTAAAAGACCCATTTCTAACCAAGTGTTACCAACGTCGTTTGCTACGTCAGTCTTCAAAAACATTTATTTATTCAATTAAATATATGACAATATTTACTCTCCAATTCAAATGTATTCTTTGAAAACAGAAAGGTTAACAATTAATGTAGTCTTAATTCTCTGTACTTGAAATTGAAAATGGTTACTTCCTTATCCTTCGTCCCTTCATCTTTCTTCCTCTCTTTTGCGGAGAATTCTGCTGCTCATAAATTATCTTTTCCCATTGATTGCTGGCCAATCTGGGTTTTGTTTCTAGGAGGAATTTGAGGTGGAATTGGAGCTGTTGGAAGCCCTTGAGATTTACCCTCATGTTAAACTAACTATTTTTGCCCTTTTCTTTTTTGGAGAATTCTACCGCTCATAAACTAAAACCTTCCCCACCAATGCTGCAGATAGATCTGTCGCAGCCTGACGAAAATCATCATTTTTTATAGGCTTCCATTTGTCAACCGTGAGCGACAACGTGGCGTACATCTTCTCGATCATGTCCATGGTTGGTTTGCGATGAGATTTGTTGGTCTAAATTGAGCAGAACTTGCGATGTCGATCTGTTTTACAGATCTTGTGACACAAGACAAAACAAACTCTAAAACCTTAACATAGAGGCGCAGGTTTACAGAGAGAGAAGTTGTTATGACGTGAGAGGTGTTTTAATCCTTGACCTTTGGTGATGTATTGCACTTAATTGTGACAATTTTTTTAAATGCATTGCATGCCTTAGACGATGGAAGACACGCCACACGTCAAGAAAGTACAAGTTAATTTAGAAAAATGATTGTCTTACGCACTTTCAACGAGTGTCACACCACGCGTCATAAATGTATCGGTTAATTAGAAAAATGGTTTGATTGGCTTACACACTCTCGACGAGTGTCACGCCATACATTTAGAAGATACGTGTAAATTTAGAAAATGAATTAGCTTGCAGACTCTCGACAAGTGTTAGCCACACGTCAAGATCTTAGAGCATGTGCAATGGTGGTTTCTTAATATTAAAAAACTGCTCTAGAAATTTAAAGCACACATAGTGGTGGTTTCTACTGCCCATGACTTCTTGTGTGAAAACCAGTTAAGAAATCGATGGGGACCATAATGAGACACGTGTCAGCCATCAATTGGCCCACGTGTCTCACTTAAGTCTGAACTTTTTTTTTTCAACTAAAGGGACACATGACATCTCTTTATTGGTTCACGTGTCCCTACGTTACTTTTTTTTATTTTTTGTAAAATTTAATTAAAATTTTGTAATTTAGAAAAAATATGAAATTTTTTTATTCACAAAATATTTAATAATTATTGGGAAAAAAGATATTTAATTTAAAATGTATTATTAAATTTCACATTCAACTTATTTTGTGTGGATAAATTTATTTAAATTAAATGTAAAACATTAGAGAGTATGATAGAGAAAATCAAGTTGGGTCCATGAATAGTAGAAAGTAGCTTCTTAACATTGTGAAGAAAAAAAAAGATTTATTAAGTAGTTTCTTAAGGTGAGTTAAAAGAAAAAGAATGAGAGAAATAATATATTTAATTGGTAAGAAACCACTATCAATTTTTACCATTGCACTTGACCTTATGCACTAGTTTAAGAAAACGATTGGTTTACAAACTTTCAACTAGTGTCAGATCGCTCATCAAGTTATTTTAAAAAATGTCAAATCTTGAATAATCTAAAAAGGCACGAATATAGTACTCCCTCCATTTTTTTTTCATTGGCACCTCTCTTTTGGTGTTAGAATTAAGAAGATGCTAAATGAGTGGATGAAATTAAATTAAAAGAAGAGAAAGTAAAATGAGTGGATGTAAAAACCTTAAACTTGCTCAAAATAGCAAGTGCCAATTAAAAAAAATACCACTTTTAGTAAGTGTGCCAATGAAAAAAAACGGAGGGAGTATGCACAGTTCACATATTTTGCACAAACACAATGCATGACTATACTATGCACAGTGCACACACCCACTACATGAACAAAAAATTACCTATCACTCAGTCCAACTCTATTTACATCATTTTTGTCTTTTATAAATCTTTGTTGATTAAAAGTTTTAATTATTATATAAATATCGAGTCCGTCTCCTAAAACACGATCTTTCTATAAATTATGAAAAATTAAGATTTAAACTTTAAATTAGAAGAAATGAAGATAAAATTTTTGAGTTACATTAATCGGGTCATAAACTTTATAACTACTACACGTTGGATAATAAAAGATTAATATTACAACTAAAACCTTTATCTTTTTTATTATTTTAATTAAATCCATCTTACCATAGACTTGTATCTATGGAAAGACGATTAATCAAACTTTACCATAGGCATCAATATTATAATATGAGATATTATTAGATTTCTTGCATCATACATTTTTTAAATATTAAATTATTATAAATCATCATTATACGAAACAAAAGTTATCGACGGTAAACATGACTTGAGAAAGTTTACGAAAAAAAATACAAATAGAGATGAGACAAAGGAAGTAGTTTAAAATGCTCATCTGGTTATTATATAAAAAAAATCCTCCAAAACCACACACTTGTGTCTTAGGGGCATAGTGGTCATTTCACAGGCCTGCCAAACGTGTGGCCCTACGTGTGCCCAAAACGATGCCGTTTTGGGCACCATTTTTGTCTTTTTGTGCATCCCCTTTTTCAAAAGTTGCGGCGCCGCCTTGTGCGCCTGCAGGTGCTGCCAAAAAAGACGTCGTTTTGGCCATTGGAAGCTTTGAGAGGTGAGGGTTTCAGTAGAGGGCTTCGAGGGGTATCCATTCGAGAGGTACCCATTCGAGACTTGAAGTTTAATGTAGAGGGGTTCCATTGGATGTGTTCGAGAGGTACCTATTCGAGAGGTGAAGTTTAAGGTGGAGGGGTTTCATTGGATCCATTCGAGAGGTACCCATTCGAGATGTGAAGTTTCAGGTGGAGGGGTTCTATTTGATCCATTCGAGAGGTACCCATTCGAGAGGTTAAGTTCCAGGTGGACGGGTTCCATTGGATCCATTCAAGAGGTACCCATTCGAGAGGTTAAGTTTCAGGTGGAGGGGTTCCATTGGATGGGTTGTACAAGTACCGATTCGAGAGGTACCCTTTCGAGAGGTGTAGTTTCAGGTGGAGGGGTTCCATTGGATCCATTCGAGAGGTGAAGTTTCAGGTTGAGAGGTTCCATTGGATGGGTTCGAGAGGTAACCATTTGAGAGGTGGAGGTTCAGGTGGAGGGGTTCCATTGGATTCTTTCGAGAGGTACCCATTCCAGATGTGAAGGTTCAGGTGGAGGGGTTCCATTAGATCCTTTTGAGTGGTACCCATTCGAGATGTAAAGTTTCAGGTGGAGGGGTTCCATTGGATCCATTCGAGAGGTACCCATTCGACAGGTTAAGTTTCAGGTGGAGGGGTTCCATTGGATGAGTTCTACAGGTACCGATTCGAGAGGTCCCATTCGAGAGGTGTAGTTTCTGGTGGAGGGGTTCCATTAGATCCATTCGAGATGTACCCATTCGAGAGGTGAAGTTTCAGATGGAGAGGTTCCATTGGATGGGTTCGAGAGGTAACCATTCGAGAAGTGAAGGTTCAGGTGGAGGGGTTCCATTGGATGGGTTCTAGATGTACCCATTCAAGAGGTACCGATTCGAGAGGTAAAGTTTCAGGTGGAGGGGTTCCATTGGATGTGTTCGAGAGGTATCCATTCAAGAGGTGAAGTTTAAGGTGGCGGGTTTCCATTTGATGGGTTCGAGATGTACCCATTCGAGATGTTAAGGTTCAGGTGGAGGGGGTTCCATTGGATCCATTCGAGAGGTACCCATTCGAGATGTGTAGTTCCAGGCGGATCCATTTGAGAGGTATCAATTCGAGAGGTGAAGTTTCAGGTGGAGAGGTTCCATTGGATGGGTTCCACAGGTAACCTTTCGAGATGTGAAGGTTCAGGTGGAGGGATTCCATTGGATCCTTTTGAGAAGTACCCATTCGAGATGTGAAATTTCAGGTGGAGGGGTCCATTGGATCCCTTCGCTAGATTCCCATTCGAGAGGTTACGTTTCAGGTGGAGGGGTTCCATTGAATGGGTTTTACAGGTACCGATTCGACAGGTCCCATTCGAGAGGTACTCATTCGAGAGGTGGAGTTTCAGGTGGAGGGGTTCCATTGAATCCATTCGAGATGTACCCATTCGAGAGGTGAAGTTTCAGGTGGAGAGGTTCCATTGGATGGGTTCGAGAGGTAACCATTCGAGAGGTGAAGGTTCAGGTGGAGGGGTTCTATTGGATGGGTTCCAGGTGTACCGATTCGAGAGGTGAAGTTTCAGGTGGAGGGGTTCCATTGGATGGGTTCGAGAGGTGCCCATTTAAGAGGTGGAGGGGTTCCATTCGATGGGTTTGAGAGGTTAAGGTTTAGCTGGAGGGATTCCATTGGATCCTTTCGAGAGGCACCCATTCGAGATGTGAAGTTTCAGGTGGAGGGGTTCCATTGGATCCTTTCGAGAGGTACCATTCGAGAGGTACCCATTCTAGAGGTACCCATTGGAGAGGTACCCATTCGAGATATGCAGTTTCAGATGGATGGGTTCCATTGGATCCATTCGAGAGTTACCCATTCCAGAGGTTAAGTTTCAGGTGGAGGGGTTCAATTGGATGGGTTCTACAGGTATTGATTCGAGAGGCCCCATTCGAGAGGTGTAGTTTCAGGTGGAGGGGTTCCATTGGATCCATTCGAGATGTACCCACTCGAGAGGTGTAGTTTCAGGTGGAGGGGTTCCATTGGATGGGTTTGAGAGGTACCATTGGATAGGTGCCCACTCGAGATATACCCATTCGAGATCCCACTCAAGAGGTACCCATTCGAGAGGTGAAGTTTCAAGTAGAGGATTTCCTTTGGATGCATTTGAGATGTACCCATCCAAGAGCTGAATGTTCAGGTGCAGAGGTTCCATTGGATGAATTTGAAAGGTACCCATTCGAGAAGTACCCTTCAGTTGTAGAGGGTTCAAGTGGAAAGGTTCCATTGGAGGGGTTCCACTGGAACCTTCACCACTCGAATTCGTACCTCTCGAACCTACTAACTCTCGAACTCCACTGGAACTTTCACCTCTCGAACCTCCAATAGAACCTTCACCTCTCGAACCCGTACCTTTGGAACCACTCACTTGAACCCTCTCCCCATCAACCTTCACCTCTCAAACCATTACCTCTCTAACCTCCGCTTGAACTCCACCTCTCTAACCTCCACTCGAACTCTCACCTCTCGAATCTCCACTGGAACCTTCACCTCTTGAATTGGTACCTCTCGAACCCCTTCAATGGAACCCCTAACATTCACCTCTCAAATCAGTACCTCTCGAACCCTTCCAATGGAACCTACCCCTCTCGAATCCCTCCAATGGAACCCCTAACCTTCACCTCTCGAATCAGTACCTCTCGAACCCCTCCAATGGAACCCCTAACCTTCACCTCCCGAATTGTCCAATGGAACCTTCACCCCTCGAACCTACTATGGAACCTTCACCACTCGAATCCATACCTCTCGAAATTCCACCGGAACCTTCACATCTTGAATCCGTACCTTTCGAACCCCTCAACTTGAACCCTCTCCACCTGAACCTTCACCTCTCGCCATCTCAATGCTTCAATTCCATGTACAATTGGTACATTTATAACTTAAATTACAGCTCTTTTAACATTCCTATAGAATTTCTATAATTTGTTATCAAGCTCACCGCGCAACTCGCGGTGTAACCAAACTAGTTTATTTATAAAAAAAATACCACACTCATAGTATTATCGACAACATACAACTTACCTTCAACGAGTGTCACGACACGCAACAAGCTATTACAAAATTAATTCGAGTTCATCTCTTGAAAGACGAAATTTTTATAAATCTTGAAAAGATCAGGGTTTAAAGTGCAAATTAGAAGAAATAAAAGATAAAATTTTTGGGTTGTATGAATCGGGTTATAAATTCTATAACTACTACACGTTGCATAATAAAATTTTAATATTGCAACTAAGATATTTTACCTTTTATTATTCTAATTAAACCCCATCTTTGTTTAAACCTATGGAAAGACGGTCTTTCCCAAGACTTTGCCAATTAATTTATGAGTCCGTCTCTTGAAAGACGGTCTTTCCATAAGTTATGGAAAGACCAAGGTTTAAAGTGTAAATTAGAAAAAATTAAGATAAAATTTTTGGGTTGCGTGAACCGGGTTATAAATTTTATAACTACTACATGTTGCATACTAAAATTTTAATATTGCAACTAAGACCTTTTACCTTTTAATATTCTAATCAAACCCCATCTTTCCATAAGCTTATGGAAAGACCGTCATTCCCAAAACTTTGTCTTAATTTATATACGATATTGGAAATAGAGTATGTCCCTTGAAAGACGGTCTTTCCCAAGACTTTGCCAATTAATTTATATACGATATTGGAAATAGAGTATGTCCCTTGAAAGACGCTATTTCCATAACCCATGGAAAGATCAGAGGTTTAAAGTGCAAATTAAAAGAAATAAAGATAAAAATTTTGATTGCATGAATCGGATCATAAACTTTATAACTACTACACGTTTTATAATAAATTTTTAATTTTACAACTAAGACCTTTTTCCTTTCTATTATTCCAATAAAATCCAATTTTTTCATAAACTTATGAAAATAACGTAATTTCCAAGACTCCGTGGACTTTGTTAAAAATGAATAGACTCCCCTGGTAATTTAGGCATATAGCTCTATGAAATTTCACTTTTTAAGCACATACAATTATTATTTATTACTGTGTTCTAGTTTGCCATCCTTTATTTTCAGCTCATCGACTCAAATTATATTTGTGCGCTTGAATAATAACATCATCAACTTTAAACAAAAGCATCCACAAACACACAGCCAATTGTTCGTTTAATAACAATGCATTCAACATTCTATTCTGCAACAGCCTTTTCCGACATTAGTCCAAAAACTACTTTAGAGATAATACTGGAAGATCGATCTGCAGACAAGCTCGAATCCTTTCTGCATTGATCCATATTTAGCGGTTATAGTTCTTTCTCTTCATTGATCCATATTGAGCAGTTATAATCTGCAATTCGATAGAGAGAGATCTAAAAACAAGCATTTTCACAGAATGCTTTGCTTCAAAGAATCGACAATTTATAGATGGTCGATACAGCTACTTACTACTCACCGCTCAGACAACCACCAGTAGACCTGGCATTTCAGAGGACTAGTTTGAATCCTTGTGAGAGAAAAGCATCCCTGTTACAACACAAACAGTTTATAAACGAACGCTACACGAAGGGGAAAGAAAGAACTCAATATGCCCCGAGTGTAGCAATAAGCTGAGAGGAGCGGAAGCAGTTGGCAGCAGCAGAAAGAAAACAGATTGCCGCAATTCGCGCTTTCATTGGAAAATATAGTCATTAAGTTTTAAGTAAAAACTCCATAGAGAGCGTCGGGAACTACATCTTACTTTCACTAATTGAGAAGGTCCCATGATCACAGAAGCCTCATTAGTTTGATCTTCCAACTGTAAATCTGGGATTACTATGTTCCTTAGGTTGATCAGATCAGTTCAAATCCATATGGTATTAAAACTACAGATGTTTCAACCTAAAACATCCCACAGGAGTGGGACAATA
The DNA here is from genome assembly GCA_037428765.1 of Rubia yunnanensis. NCBI lineage: Eukaryota > Viridiplantae > Streptophyta > Magnoliopsida > Gentianales > Rubiaceae > Rubia > Rubia yunnanensis. The sequence goes on from CM075061.1 coordinate 165,104,133, forward strand.
TGTTCCACCAAGTATGAGCCGAAATCCAAAAGATGCTCACTTTATGGCACAAAACTAGAGGAAAATTTGTCTGAACTTCCAAAGGTGTTGACTTAGAGAAGACCAAGAACCATAGTTGACTCAAGAGCAATCCAAACAAAAACCACACAATAATTCCCCCAGAGCCCCCACAACAGTGAAAGCTATCCTATGTTCATACAATGAAATCACGTGGTATGAGATCTAGCAAATACTCCAGACCATAAAATAAAATGACAGATAATCAGAAACTATTAAAAGAAAGACCAGAGAGAGGAATAAACAAACAAAAGACTCCTTAACCAGTCTTTTTTTATATAAGACTTACCTCTTCTTGTTGCGAATTTGCTTCGCCCTTCTGTGTTCTTGTTGCCTTACAGCCGGAGCCCTCCTCAACATCTCATCCACCAAAGCTCGGCCGCCGTCAGATCCATCCTCGAGAGGAATGAGAGTCTCCACATAAGTATGTGCGTAGAATCGAAAAGGCAAGCCATTAACCTGCACTTCCCTTGCCGTTTCCCCCACCAGATTGTACCAAATCAGCTTCTCGTCATTGATGTTCATCAGAACCTCATCTCCCTTGTTGGAATACGCCACAGGGAACAGAATCATATGCGGTTCGATATCCGGTGGACCAATTGACAGGAGCTTTGTCCATGATTCCTTCTTCCCATACTCCTTCATGATCCATACATCAGTCATTCTCTTCTTCCTCGTAGGCTTCGTAGCAAGCAAACACAAGCACCCCTCCATTGCGTGAACACTGAGATCCAAAAAGCCCTTGGCTACACTGTCCGGTTTCGGGACGATGTAATTCCGATCACCTCTCAAATCAACCGCCATGATCACCTGTCCGGGGTGTTCACCGAGAGTTAAAACAGTGTGGCAAGCGCCATTAACATGGACGCCCCAACCTTTGATCCTGGGGAGAGAGTAGGGATAACTCCCAACCTTTCTCCATGAATTCGATTTCAAGCTGTAGATTTTCGCCTCAGATCCGATCCAGTTGGAATCACGGCCGCGTAATTCGACAACCCTTAGGACTCTGTAATCATCTTCCTCGGGAACATATCCGAATCCGTACCTTTTGTAGCTCCCCTCCATAGCGACTCCGGGAAATTCAACGGCGGAATCGGGCAGAGTTCTGTACTTTCGGGTCGATGGGTTCCACAAGAAAGGCGATTGATTCTGACCCATCAGGAGAACAATTCCGTTGCAGGAGTTGGACACATCTGAGCTGGAAAAGGGGGGTTTCAAAACGCGGGCGAAATCGAGCTTTTCAAAATCTATGGAATATACGCCGAGGAATCCCAGTATGAGTCTCCGGTGCTTCTGGGTCCTGAGGGACTGGTTGAAATGCATCTTCACGAACTCGGGGCTGTCGATCACCGCCCGCCAGAGGCTCGCCACGGCCCGGAGCCGCATCAGGGATTTCGGCGGCAGGCGGCAGATGATGTCCACGATGATCTCCCACGGCAGATTCGGCAGCCGCCCGCCACCCATTGCCGGCAGCCGCGACGGCGCGTGGGCCAGAGTAGATAACGGCATCGGAATCGGATTCAATTTCTTGAAAAAACTGGAGCAAGGGTTTGGAAGAAGAAAAGGAAGTCTGAAACTGGAAGAAGGCGGTAATAAAAAAATAGTATTATCTTCGGAGAAGCAAATCTTGTCCACGTGCCGCGCTCTTTCGGCTCCAGCAAACTGCTGAATAAGGCAATCCTCGTGACTAAGGCAGCAGAGAAACTGCCTGAAGAGGTAAGCTTTTGCTACGTATAATGAATATATTGATGGATTTTGAAATTTTGAAATCGAAAAATATTGTTGAGAGGAAGGAGATAACAAACGCTTACGGTGGAGTAGATGAGACGTGTACAACACATGTTATGACAGAGGGTTTGCCAAAGCTAAAGTTGCACAGAATCTTTTTCATCTTTGTTGCGATCTCAACACAAAAGCGTTGATATATTGAAAACACAGAATATAATTCGTCCGTTCCATCAGTAATGACATATTTAATTTTTTAAAGTTAAACTTTGATCATAAATATTAATTAATGTATACGTAATGAATATATCATGTGAGATATTATTGAATTCCTCTTGACATGTATTTCTAAATATCAAGTTTTTATGCAGAAAAGATATGTGTAGCTAGAGATATTGACAGTCAAGCATGATCATTGAACACCGTAAAAAAGTAAACATGTCATTGTTGTTGGAACCGAGCTCAACAGTTTTACCTGAAAAGAAATTATGTGACCGATATTTGTGAAATATTGCTATAATATGACACACAAGGTGATGAAATTGAGGTTGTTACTTTTAGCAAATTGCAGTTGAGATTGAAAGGAATCCTCTTGTATTGTATTGCTTCTTTTCAGAGTGGGTGGGATCCAACATCGTGTTTCCTTCTTTGCTGTTATTATTACAAGTTGGTTGAAGCAATTGAGTGGTTGTAATGTAAAGCCAAGTTCTAATGGTATTCTTTCTTTAATAAGATCGGATGGTTAAATCTATGATCATATTGATTTTTGGGATGAAAATAGTAGGATAGTAAATTATTTTTGTTAATTTGAATACTAGTGAGCCAGGTCCGGATTATTATTACTATAGGCGTGAGGTAAAAACTATTCATTATTGATGCATTGACTTTCCATTGTTTCAAGTAGTGTGGTAAGTTTTGGTGAGGGATTGGACTAATGCGATGAGTGAAATGATGTAGCAGTTAACAGTGGTAAAATTTTATGTTATTCCGTAGGTTCAGCTAATTTTTGACACAAGGGTTTAGAAAAGAGTGCGTATTTTGAAAGACGGTATTTCAATGAGTCATGGAAATATCGAGGTTTAAACTCCAAATGAGAAAAATAAAGATAAAATGTTCGGGCTGCTTTTTTATACTCCTTCTATTTTTTAATAGTGGCACACTTTCTAATTTGGAAGGTTTCTTTTATATTGACACTTTCTATTTTAATGCAATTTTAAGGTTATTACATCTACTCATTTTACTTTTTCTTCTTTCAATCCAATTGCATCCACTCATTTAGCATCTCCTAAATTCTAACACAAAAAATTATGTGCTACTATTAGAGAAACAAAGGGAGTAATATTTCTGGTCCTTAACTAATAAAAGTGATTAAGTGTAGTCCTTTCATCCGATTAAAACGTCAAGTTCAATTAAAATTGTTAAATTTAAGACAAAGTGATCATTTCACAATTTTCCTTTTCCTTTTCTCAATTTTCAATTTTCTTTTTTCTTTTTTAATTTTCCTTTTTTCTATCTATGTTTTCTTTTTCTTTTTCTCCTTTTTCTTTCCTTTTCTTTTCTGCCTTTCTCCTGTGCTTCTCTTTATCGTCTCCCTTTCTCCATCTTCCAAACCACCTTCTCAATCTCCTTCGTCCCGTAACTCAGCTTCCTGAAATCGATGATCCCGAACTTCAGATCGGTGTAAACCAGGTCGAACCGGGTCAATCTGAAATCCCTGCATTACCCACTCAACCGGGTCGCCGCGGCCGCCGCCATGTCGAGATCCTCGAGCTTCTCCGCGCACGCAAGGCTCATTAGAAAGCCCTGATCCATGGAGTTCAAGAACATGATCCCTTCCGATGTCATAACCTCGTTCGTCATTTTATAGAACTTGTCGTCCGATAGAGATTTGTACAGGGCGGCCAATTTGGGCATGGTTCGACCCGTTTCGAACGCCAATATGTCCAGATGCCCGGAGTTATTCGACCTAGGCGGAGAGACATTGTTCTCGTCGTTCCCCAATCCTCAGTGGTGGCGGCGACGCTGAGAAGGCTAAGCCCCCAGGAATAATAAAAGGTAAAATATTTTATTTACAATATTAAAATTTATTATATAACATTTATAGTGGTAAATTTTATAATTCGATTCATACTACCCGTAAATTTTATAATTCGATTCATACTACCCGTAAATTTTATAATTCGATTCATACTACCCGTAAATTTTATCTTTATTTTTTTTTAATTTGCACTTTAAAATCTGAATTTTTCTTGACTTATGAAAAGACCGTCGTTCAAGAGATGGACTCAAGAAAAAAAGGAAAATTAGAAAAGAAATATAAAAAATGAGAAAAGGAAAAAAGGAAAAAAAGACACTTGTGAAATAATTATTTTGCCCTTAAATTTAAGGATTTTGACTAAACTTAATGCATTAACGGACTTAAGGGCTAGGATTTAACAATTTTATTTGTTGAGGGGGCAAAAGTATTCCCAAAATAAACAAATAAAGGCTAAAAATGTATGATTGAGAAAGTTCAGGACCCTGACTCGTTTCCTCTTGTATTTATTGCACTTATTATGAGTTAAGGGGATTTTTACTCCAGAGTGTTTATTCTCCAACATTACTCATATTTTACCTTATTTTCCCACGAGACTCCTCCATTACCATCACAAATATTGATAACCATTCACCACTACAACCATCAATTTATAGCACCACCTCCACTCAACCATTTGGGCAATAGAGACCCATATCCCACGCTAGCAATGGTCCCCCGGAGCATAGGTGATCATTGGGTAAACGTGGTGGTGGTGGGGTGCAAACAAATTATTTTGAATTTGTTGGGTACTGAAAGGAAGTGGTATTGGTCTCAAAAACTAAAAAATAGTATACCATCATATGTTAGGGATCAAAAAATAATTTAGCCATTTAAAATAGTATAATATCATATGCAAATATAACCCTATGTGTTGGAGAAAGTGTAAATATAACCCCTAGTTATTTTTTAGTGCAAATATAACCCTGACTATTATACATAAGTGCAAATATAACACTAAAGCCATTATTTCGACATTGACCGACCATTTCAGGCCATTTCCAGCCATGGAAATGACCAAAATACCCTTCTACCCTAATACAAAAATTTAAAAGACAAAAATACCCCCACCACCTATCTCTACCACCAGCCCTCCATCCCACCACCACCCACCACCTAGCTCTGCCACCACCACCATCACCACCACCACCACCACACCTATCTCTACCACCAGCCCTACCTCCCACCAACAATCCACCACCACCCACCACCACCAATCCACCTCCTCCTCCCTAGTCGGGCCACCCATATACCACCTCAACTAGCTGCACCGCCGAATCACCGCCGGCCCAAGTCACATATGATGAAATATTGAAACTATATTCATGTTTTCGAGTATAAGCAGTAGTACGGTAAGCCCAATCTCAATGATAATGTTCCAATATCACAAATTAACGCTAAACAACATTGAAAGAATTATTTGATAGACATGAACACTATTTATTCCACACTAGTGATTTTCGATTTGCTGGCATTCTTAGACACACTAAGTACTGAAAGCTGCAATCCCAAGGATTCACCGTCGGTCCAGCCCTCTGCCCTCTGCCCTCTGAAACCATCACACCACCGCCTCCTCCAACCCCTCTCCCCGTTCGCCGACCACCACTACCATCATCGGTCATTTCCGACGCCGCTAAGCCAAGTGACGGGAAATCGAGGCCCATCTTAGCCCCGCCTCCTCTTCTGCTCGACCGGGCAGACCACCTCCATCATCTCCCGCCGCCCCCACCACCATTTCGTCGTCTCTCCATCCACCTCCATCATCCCCCCGCTCCCTCCATCTCACCGCCGCTGCCTTGCCACCGCTGTCCCTTGCCTTCAATTGCCTTCAATTCCTCATATTTGAGGAATCGCCGTCGCTCTCTTGCCACCGCTCCCTCAGATTCTGGCTTCTTTCCATCGATTTGATCGGCGGGACAGGAAGTACAGAGTGGAGGCTCCAAGGGCGTGAATCTGGGCGGTGGTTCTGAGCTTGTAGGCGTCGTTCCCGAGCTCGACAATGGCATGCTTCCACTCTGTAGGCGCGAATGGCGTGAATTTAGCAGAGGTGAAGAACAGTGAATCTGAGGGAAAATATGGTGTGAACAATGGATCTGAGGTGAAGAACGATGGCGTGAATCTGAGGGAAAGATGAAAAAATGATGAGGGCGTGAATGTAACAGGATTTTGTAATTTTTTTACAGAAGGGTAAAATAGTCTTTTCATTAAATTTCGGTCTTAAACTGTTGGAGAAGGCTATATTTGCACATGCACTAACTATTTAGGGTTATATTTGCACTTTCAATTATTGCAGGATTATATCTGCACTTTCGTCAATTATGTAGAGTTATATATGCACTTTGCTCTATAAATTTTGCAAGCACGTTTAAAAACCATGGTTGGAGATGCTGTTACACGTACGAGTATTTCAATCAATCGTCCATTCAATTAAAAAACCTCCATCGAATCAATCGGCATCAAGTGATTGAGGCATTTAGTCAAGCGCTTAATGTTCATTCAACATTACTATCTAAAATTACTCAAAAATGTGCCTTTTCTAACCAAAACAGTAATCACACCCACAAGGAATGAGCAAAGTGGATTATATATGTACCTCAAAAAATGTGGATTGGCTACATTATTTTCTACTAAATTCTACAAAAGAAAGAAGAAAAAAGCATCTCACCTGATCTCAAGATAGTAATCACTTTCTCTGTAATTTTGTTTGTCAGGAGGAAAAGCTGATTTGGTCGTGAGGAGTTTTGGCAGAATACGAAGTCTAAAACTTAAAAGTCTTGACAGAAAAGAACGAGTATTGTACTCATATTCAATGCATTTCATTAATATTGCATTAAATCTTGCTTCCCCGTAATTTTATTTTCTTTCTACAAATACGGGGAATGACATATACTCTCTCATCATAATCCCAATTTTTGGAAAGCATATAGGAAAGCTGATCAAAAGCCAAACTAGATTCTACACATTTACCACAAACTAGATCAACATCATAGAACGTACCCTTAATACTGCTACCAGCATAGGTTTTGTACAGAACCGTGTTGAGTTACTCCTAATCTGCAGAAACTTCACTCCACTGCTCTTGCAAAACACGTTCGACATCTCCATACATTTCCTAAAGCTCAAGAATACCAGTACAAACTAGTATTAAATCTCCATTCGAAAACCACATGCTTTCGTGTAGCAACTCTTAAGGAAGACAAAACAGGATGAAATGAAACCAATTAAATTTTCTTGCTTACCAGTGGGATTTTTGAGTGCAACTAATCCATCACAGTACCAGCTTAAACCCCTTTGAAAGGAAATCATCCCTACATCAAAAACGCTATCGACATCAGCCAACTGATCTTACTGCCTTCAATTGCTAAAGAAACACATTCTTCTAAAACATAACAATACACCAATTTCAGCAAATTGAATCTTGTTCTGTTTCTAATTCATCACCACAAATAAGCAAACAGAGTGAAAATGGAAAATGGGAAGACACAGTTACCTCCTTTTTCGAGATTTTCTACCCGGGGTTTGTCCCTCCCAATGGCGTTCTTGATCTGCCTCCACAGGACCAGGATGAGCGAGACTCGCAACACAGACATCAGCGTAGAATATAAAAGGCATCCCATCAACATAAACATCTCTGACTGTCTTCTTCGTCAAATGATACCAAATGAGACTCTTATCATCGTGGTTCAGCAGCACCTCCTGACCATCCTCGGAGTAAGCAAGAGGGTTGATACTAATGTATGACTCAACCACCGGAGGAGCAACGGACAGCAACATGGACCAAGATTCCTTCACCCCGTATTCCTTCATGATCCATATGTCCGTCCTGTACCCCCTCCGGGGCCGAAGCAAACAAAGGCATCCTCCCAGAACCTGTTCAAATTTGGCATTATCCTACTACCTCCCTCCCGCCAATCATTTTCAAAACACTAAAATGCATAATGTTATCTATCATCTACCATTTCCAAAACACTGAAATGTGTAATTGCATAATCAAAACACTAAAATACGAAATTGCATAATGTATATATCATTAGTGTTATAACAGCAATTTGTGTTACCTCTATGGTAAAGTCGGCATCCCGACCTATAGATTGAGGTTTGGGCAGGGTGAAATGTCGCTCATTTCCAACATCGAACCCCCAAATGGACCACTCCGAAGCATTCCGCCACTCCGACACAGCATTACGGTTGCCACCATGAACAGTTGCTGTATGCAGCACTCCGTTCAAATGAACACCCCAACATCGCTTGTACGGAATAGTGTAAGGAAAGTCACGGGTTTTCCGCCACGTGCCAGAATTACAACTGTAAATCATAGCTTTGGAGCAAATCCAGTCCCCAAATGTGTGTTGAAGCTGCTCAACTTTAACCACAACACAGTCGTCTCTCCCGGAATCAAAACCGAACCCGAAGGACTCGTACACGGCGGCCACCTCCGGCGCGTGTTGCTCCGCCGGGGACGGCGGCAGGTGGTGGTATTTTCCGGTGAGGGGGTTCCACAGAAAGGGGGCTCTAAGCTTTGCGGCGGGGATGAGCACAAGGCCGTTGACGGAGGAGGAGAAGTCGGAGGCGGAGACAGGTGGACGGAATTGGGTGGCGCGGTCGAGGGTTTCGAGGTCGACGAGGTAGATGCCTAGGAAGCCGGTGATGAGGTGGCGGTTAGCGCCGGTTTTAATGGACCGGGATAAATGGAGCTTTGCGAAACTGCGGCTGTCGATTTGTGAGCACCATGGTTTGGAAAGGCATCGGAAACGGAGTAGTGATTTCGCCGGCAGCCGGGAGAATATGTCGGTTACTAGTTCCGGCGGAAGATTTGTCATTCTGAGTTTCAGTACACTCTTTGCAGATTCCAGTGAACTTCGGGAAGGAAACAACCGATTATATCGAAAATCGTTTGTGGGCCAGATTTGGGCCCAATTGATTCGATGGAGGTTTTTTAATTAAATGGATATCTTGTAAACCACGACCAAACAAATCATTTTGTATTCGTTAGTTGCTCAACAAATACAGTATTGGACTTGGAGACTAAAAGATGGTGTTTCTTTAATAGTAGCACACCTTCTAATTTGATGTGTTTCTTTTATATTGGCACTTTCTATTTATGGAAAGTTTAAGCTTTTTACATTCACTCATTTTACTTTTTCTTTTTTCAATTCAATTTCATCAACTCATTAGCATCTCCTAAATTCTAACCCAAAAAATAATGTGCCACTATTAGAGAGACAGATCGAGTATGTTGGTGACAAACAAATAATAATTTAGTCTTTTATAAATTGCAGCACATATGGCCACAATTAAACGAGTCAATTTATTTTTTATTTTTTATGAAAATTGAGTCATTTTATAACTAATATAATAATAGGGTTAATTGATGTTTAATTCTACTTATTGCAATTAGGTAAATATCATTTTAAACATAATTTAATGAGTTCCTCTCTTAAAAGATGATTTTTTCATAAGTCATGGAAATACCAAAGTTTAAATTGCAAGTTAAAAGAAATGAAGATAAAAATTTTGATTTGCATTATTTGGGTCATAAATTTTATAACTACAACACGTTGAATAATAAAATTTTAATATCGCAATTAAAACTTTTTACCTTTTTATTATTCGGATTAAACCACATCTTTTCATAGACGATCCTTCAAAAAAATTTACCTATTTTCAAATATTAAAAAAATATAATATAAATAATTTCAAGTCAATTGAAAGTTAGCAAGTCGAGATGACATAGTGAAAGTAGAGAAGAGAGCCCTTTTTGTGTATGAATACCTGCTTACGATAAACGAAGTTTGAATTTTCGCATCAATTTATAATGTTAAACCGTCAAACAAGTAGGCCAGTCATGACAAAACAATTGGATAATTTTTAGGTACAATTATAATTATTTATGTTCTACGATACATTTATGATAATTCATAATCACAAACACCTCAGTACAGCAAATGAAAATAAATCTCAAATGATTCATTAGTTATATTAATTATAACATTACCCTATCGATAAAGTTTTGGGAAATACTATTTTTTCATTTGCTTATGGAAATATGGAGTTTAATTAGAATAATAAAAAGATAAAAGGTTTTAGTTGCAACATTAAAAATTTATTATGTAATGTGTAATAGTGACCTGATTAATACTATCCAAAAATTTACCTTCATTTCTTCTATTTTTTACTTAAAACTTCAATTTTTCCATGACTTATAAAAATACCGTCTTTCGATATAAGCACTCTTCATTTTGAACAGCTGAATTTAAATGTCATTTTAAAATGAACATTTTTAGAAAATCGGAAAGAGACTTTTTTTTTTGGAATACACACTTCACTTTCTGTTACTACAACCCAGTTACCCCAGACAAATCGGGTGAGATTCCCCTGTGTCTCACAAAAAGAGATAAGACTCTCATATAACTCATATAAAGTGAGGCTCCTACACCTAATACAGTGCCATTGAAGACCGAACCCCGTGTAATCAGAGACAGAACCCTAGACTGAAAGAGACTTAAGAGTATATAATAAGAGAGGGAACATGGTTGCATGGCCACACACATGGGGCCAACGCATTTTAAAAGTGAAAATAGGTCATACGCGGCTCACGCGGCTAGGTTGTTTTGAGGACTATATTATTTTGTGGATAAAATTGTTAGTCTTCGTCTTTTTCAAAATTGCATGAGCACATAATATTATCTTCCCCACCAAATTACAAAGAAATTGCAACATTAGTCTTTTCACCAAGGCAAAGTCATGGGATCTTACGTATTTATTACGTATTTAATTAGAATAATAAAAGGTAAAATGTTAATATTAAAAGTTTGTTATGGAATATGTAGTAATAATAAAGTTTATAACCTGATTTATCCAATCCAAAAATTTTATTTTTATTTTTTCTAGTTTACACTTTAAACCTTGGTCTTTCCTTGCAAGAGACGAACTCTTTCACAAATTCCCTTGGGTAATAACATAGCCTTTTCTAGTGTGTTTGTATGTTTTTTTTTCATTTTATTTATTCTGAAGTTAAAATTACAAATATATAATAAACACAAAATCTTATTTTTGACCATCAAACCATCTGATTATATTATAATTTAAATAACCAATAAGTTGATTTTTTTTTTGTTTATTTTCACTTATTACAATGATGTTTTCATAACTTTGAAAACTTTTTAAAATTATATTTTAAGATATAAATAATTATAATTTGACTCTCCATATTACAAAAATGAGGTTTGACATGATTTATCTAACCGTTAATTGTTCTAGCGAAATAAACTCTCATAATTTCTATATATAAAGTACGATCAATTTAACAAAATCTTACTTGATGTATTTTACATATCAATCAAACTATCGTTGATTTAACAAATCCGAGGTAATTTTTTTACAAGAGTAAAAGGAGCATGATTTAAAACTGACACAAAATGTTATTTTACACTGTCTAACCAACTAATAAGATCAGTTTATAATTAGTATTAAGATTTTTCTAATATATATTTTGAAATATAAATACTTTTAATCTAATCTTAAAAAACGTCCAAACGCTATCATAGTGACAATGTAAAAAAGCTTGAAAAAAAAACGTCCAAATGCTCTTCAGCACAAACGCTCCCCCCTCTCTCCTTCCCCCTTTTCACAAATTAAACCCTAGCTGCTAGGGGGCCGCCGCCGAACAACCACCTCCGCAGTGGCGGCCCCTTCCCAGTCTCACCCTCCCCAACACCCCAACCCCCTCATCTCCAACCTATCTCCAGCGACGGCGTCTTTCCATATCCATGGTTTCAAGGTATATCCGTCCTTTGTGTTGTAGAGGGCTCCGTTTTTCAGAGTTTCCGGCCGGTTGCAGACCCGCCTGGTGGTCGGGGACCCTTCGGCGCCGAGGAGTCCCTCGTCCCATGGCTAACAAGGGGGTGCTCATAGCAGTCTCCGAGGTTTAGATCTGTCCTCTACATTTTCACTCGGCGGTAATTTGAGAGGTCTCCTGTAGTGGTGGCCTGAGTCGTGGTGGTGGCCTGAGTCGTGGGAATGGTCTGAAGCGTGGTGGTCTCCTGTAGGGGTGGCCTAAGTTGTGGTTTCCTGAGGCTACCTCAACGTGACTTGGCCGACTCAATGGACTCGCCGCCTTGCTGACTCAACGGACTAGGACGACTAGCGGACTCGCTGACTTGGCCAACTAGCAGACTCAACGCGACTCAACGTGACTCGGCCGACTAGGTGAGACAAACTCGACCGACTCGGTGCGGCAGACTTGAAAACAAAGGAACTCAGTCACCGGGCTTGAGGATTGCAGACGCAACGGCGAAATGAGCGTTTATTTGGTTTTTAGTGATGCGACGGCATCATTCCCACCACTAAACCCTAATATGCAAACCCTCGGGTCAGCGACTAAGCCCGAACAATTTTCTGGGTCAACCAACAACCGAGTCTCGAGTTTTTTCTGGACGTATCAAGGTCACGAGGGGGTAATTCTCCATTTTTGTTTTTTTTCTACAACCTTTTATTTTCTACTTTCGGGTGGGATGCTTTTAATTAATGTCAGCAACTTATTTTTTCTGCTTTTTTCTCTTCTTTTCAGTTCTTAAATTGGGCAAATTTCTCAATGGTTTTTTGATTTAGAGTGTCGGGAGGAATTGTCTCTGTTAATGTATATTTTTTCGGCAGCCTGAGTTGTGAAAATATGATTGACTTCAGATTTGATAACTTAAGAGACAGTGAGGAGAAATCCAAGTCAAAGTTGTAATATACGAACTTTTGGCAATACTGTTTTCTCAAGTAAATCAGATTTGTAGATTTTGATCCATAAGGGGGTTGAGGCCAGTTTATTGAAAAATCTATTAACTTGGTCACTAACACCTTTTGGATTTAAATTAGGGATAATTCTACGCATAGAAGTGACTTCAGTATACCGATGAATTACATTTTTGGCAATTAAAATGACGGGTCTTAGTTTCCGAGCAATGAAATGGTCTTTACGGGTTAAATGGATACGGACTTGATCTTTAGATGGGGGGATTTAATTATTCGTTTTGATTGCCTTAGATGTTTGACCAAAGGTGTTCAGGGTCATTTGATGTGCATATCTTTTGATACTTCACCGTGTTTGTTCTGATGGTAATCTCGGGTCGAGTTATTGTGACTTCACTATGGCAATACGGTAGAAACCACATATCCTCCACGTGTCCTTCTCATTGTCACATGCTTTTGCTCAGTATTGTAACATTCATTAGGGCGTATGTAAATATCTCACTTTATGTCTCTGAGACCTTAGATTATAAATCTAATATTTAGCTAGCGTCTCAGTATAAATGGGTGATTCCCATATCAAATGTTGTAATGGCACATTGTACAAATTTGAGCTTAATATAAAAGGGAAGGGAACCCTATAAACCCTCGTCCCAGTGACGATTCGAAGTTAAAAAAATCTTAAAACTAAGACAATGAAATTTGTTATTGTTATAATACACTATCTATTTTTTAAAAATAATTTGTAAATATATATAATAATATAATTTAATTATTAGGATCAGAATAATTTAAAAGTCAAACTATCAAATTTAAATCGGGCATAGTATCATAAGTAAAGGAAAATTTTGAAATACTTCATCCGTCCCTCCATGGTATGACATAATAGGTTAGATATTTGAATCTATAGGTGAATGAAATACGTGGATAAACTGTACTTATAAATTAAAAATATAATGATTGAATGAAATTAAAATTACCTTATCAAAACTAAAAAACATGCCAATATATAAAATTTAAAAAAGAAAGTGTCTCAAATATAGTAACGGCAAGAGTATTAGTGTCATCGTTTGATGATGAATAACGTAAATTATATCATATCCTCGAGGTATGATTTAGTATTGTACCCCATGTATTAAATTATGTGAGTAAATAATGGAAATGGTAATATTCAAATATAACCATATATGTTGGAGTAAGTGCAAATATAACCCTAACTATTATACATAAGTGCAAATATAACCCTAAAGCCATTATTCTGGCATTGTCTGGCCATTTTCGACAATTGATCGACCGAAAATGATCAACATGCCTTCTAACCTAATACAAAATTTCAAAAGACAAAAATGCCCCAACCACCAACTCTGCCACCAGCCATGCCATCCCTCCACCAATCCACCACCACCCACCGCCCAACTCTGCCACCAGCCGATCCACCACAACCAGCTATGCCATCAGCCCATCTCGCCACCCCCATGCCACCTCTGCCACCATCGGTCACCATTTTTGGTGCCGCTCAACAAAGCACTGGAAAATCGAGACTCATCATAGCCCCGCCTCACTACCCAGCCACCACGCCACCACCTTTCACCCCCGCTCCCCCACCAGCCAACTCTGCCACCACCTGACCTCTCCCCAAAATCCCATCCCATTCGCTCCACATTCTCACCATCTCCGTCACTCATTCCACCATGGCTTCAGAGCACAACTCAACCCAAATCCTCCATGATTTCTCCCCTCTCATCATAGTATACAAAGACGACCGAATCGAAAGAACAGGGGTCGAAGAATTCATCCCTCCATCGCCCGACCCGAATCTGAAAACTGGCATCCGGACAAAAGACGTCGTAATCTCACTTCAATTCACCATATCAACCAATATTTACCTGGATGCGGCGCCAGAAGCGTTCTCTGGCGAGCCTAGCAGCCCGAGTCATATATGGCCTAAAAGAAGAAGCAGATCTAGGTGGTGGCTTCATCACGGCTTGGCGAGCACGGGCTCACCTCCAGGCATGCTGAGGAGCAGCACCACGGGGGAATACGACTCTGCTGCATCAAATTCTCGTGGAAACGGGTGGCTGATTTGATGGTAAAGGCCGCAGGTTTGTGGTGGAAGATTAGCTGGGATGTATGAAGCTTGGCGGAGATGGTGATGTATGGACAAAAGAGACGATGACGCGTGTGATGTGCTAGGAGAAAGGAAGAAGAAGCAGATTAGATAAGCAGAGCCCTGCGGCCGACGATTAGAAGAAGAAGCAATCAAGTTAGAAGGTCAAAATAGTAAAAAATAATAGGGCAAAATACTGATATGACCCTATGTTTTGGAGGTTTGTGCTAATATGACCCTGTGAAGTTGAAAAGTGCTATTGTAGCACTATGTTTTGCAACAGAAATGCTGATATAACCCAGTGGCACTATTCCGGCATTGACTTAGTAATTTCCAGCATTGACCAAACCTAAAATGACTAAAATACCCCTAGTCTTAAACCTAATAATATAATAACTAAAATACCCCTACATTCTTCTTCTTCATCATCGCTGTTCTCCCACCTCCGCCGCACAACCACCTCCACCGCCCACCACCGCCGGAATCTGGATTTCCGCATTTCCCACAAATGACAAAAATTATGCACAGAAATTCTTAACCCAGGAGAAATTCTTAACTACTCAACACATCAATGAAAAACCCCAAGTTTCACCCCTAAATCCAATTCACCCCAAGAACACAGTCTCAATACATCCCTCAAACCCCCATTTAATCACTGCCCATATTGCCCAACACTTCAAGAACAGCTATAGACCAAAGTCATGTTAAAAATAGAAGCAGAGAACAGCTAATTACCAACACGATAGCTAATTTGAACCTCTCTATACTTAATTACCAATACTTCAAGAACAACAAAAAAATCCCATCTTTTCACTGCTAACCTGAAAACCGTCTCCTTCCGCGCCACCGATGTTCTCAAGACCATGAACTCCTCCTACGCCGCACCGGAGTCTGAGGAGGTCGACGACGACGACGAGGAGGCACAGGTTGAGACTGTGATTTGCGGGCTTCGGTCAGAGCGGTAGTTTTTCGAGCTAGGAGAAACGAGCTCCATTTTGGGTTCTTCTCATAATAGATTAAAGTTGATTCAACACCGCCCGATGCCTCTTCAGAGAAGCTCAATAATAAGAATATTTGAGAAGATCCGGACGAGTCCAACCCAAGCTAATGGCGGATTTTGGGTCGAAGGCTAGTGGAGGAAGACGAAAAAGAGGAAGAAAAGAAGAAGAAGAAGAAAAGAGCAGAAGACGAGGAAGAAAATAGCAGAAGACTTTTGAGGGCAGAAAAGAGGAAGAAGAAGAAAAGAGCAGAAGACGAGGAAGAAAAGAGGAAGAAGAAGAAAAGAGCAGAAGACGAGGAAGAAAAGAGGAAGAAGAAGAAAAGAGCAGAAGACGAGGAAGAAAAGAGGAAGAAGAAGAAAAGAGCAGAAGACTTCTGAGGGCATAATATTCTTTTAACCGTTTTTTATTTTTTAACA
This sequence comes from Rubia yunnanensis, assembly GCA_037428765.1. Taxonomy (NCBI): domain Eukaryota; kingdom Viridiplantae; phylum Streptophyta; class Magnoliopsida; order Gentianales; family Rubiaceae; genus Rubia; species Rubia yunnanensis. The sequence goes on from CM075061.1 coordinate 165,120,249, forward strand.
GGGGTATAATAGTCATTTCATGTATTTTCGGCCAAATTTAGGCCTCCAGGGTTATATTAGCACATTTTAGCAAAACACAAGGTTACAATAGCACTTTTCAACTTCACAGGGTCATATTAGCACAAACCCTCAAAATACAGGGTCATATGAGCACTTTACTCAAAATAATAATTGCTTTTTTGTTTTTTTTAAATAAAATTAACTTTTCACCCAATTTCAATCTAAGTCTGTCGAAAAATGTTATGTTTGCACATAACCTAAATATGTAGGGTTATATCCGTACTTTCAGTTATCACAAAATTATATCTATACTTTCATCAATTATATATTGTAAAGTCAAGGGATTTGCAAGTAAATATTTATTGGCAAGTTTGTGTGAATTAATTTTGAACAGAAATTCTGACCATGTTGGAACATGCTGGTGCAGAATATTTACGCCAAGGTTTTATGGAAATCAAAGTCAGAATATTGCAGTAGTTTGGTATAAATAGAATTCGTATATCTGACTATATATATCAGGCGTGTGAATTATAATTGGTTTATGGAAAATTCCTACTTATATGGAGAAGATTTATTCGAATATATGAGATAGAATGATATAAGGTAAATCCCTTTATTTATGGGATTTGAATATGCTTCAAGAATCGGATTTGGAATAGGAATATTATGGAGATAATCAAGTAGTATTCAGATCTGATTCGTGGATATAAATTGGGGACAAACACGGCTGCATACTCACGGATTTAATAGAGCAAAAATCTGCACACAGATTTTTGAGACTCAAGAGAAGTTGCAAAGAGTCAGAACACTGTGTTCCAACACACCTGACCTACCGCATTAAGTTCAGAATCGTAAACCTTAATTCCTCGGGAGGAGGAGATCCTGCGTCGACGGAGTTCGAGATCAGAGGGAGTCTGATCAAGGCGGATCGGTAGCTAGGGGAGCTAGCAGAGTCCACACGTTATAGTTAGTAAAGATAAGTATTTTGTAAACTGTACTTTGTATTGTATCTTTCTAATTAGTGGATTCATTCTGAACTGGGCCAGGCCCTGCAGATGTAGGTGGATTACACCGAACTGCGTAACCAAGTTGCGTGTCTTTTACGTATTACGTTATTATGCACTTAGACTAAATTAGTTATGTTAAAACACACTAATAAAGACTAGAAAAATTGATAAAACTAAATTTCATATATGGTTATATATGCACTTGCTCCATAGGAAATATACATGGTCCGTTATAGAAATGGTTTCTTTCCATTAATGTGGTGAATCTGAGGACTGAAGACCAGATAGTAAAAGTCAAGGGCCCGCAAAACGAGTTTCTCTATTATTTTATCATCAGTAGAAAGGAAAGCGTGTTCCCTTAAGAGATGGGCTCGACCCATAAGGAGGTTTGGAGCCCAGTTTATTCAGACAATGTGGGCATATCCATTCAAAAATCTTGACCTCCTCTTAAGGTCGTTTGAGATAATGGATTCTCGCTTTTATCCCTATTCCTCTCCATAGTGGATAATTTAACAAAATCTAACCCTATGATGTTTGTGGAGTAGTTTAATATAGTTACGGAGTATATATAATGTATTTTATTTAAATCGCAAGGTCGTTATTTTCTTTATCATTTTTAACCACTCAACAATCTAAACAGTTAAAATATGTTACTTTTGTTTAGTTAATCCCTAAAAGTTGGCTTTTGTCAATGTGAAAATTGACTTTGTTTATCTAACGTAACATATCAAAATTTTAGAAGTAAAATGTTTTTTTTTCTTTTGTGATTTGCCTACTCTATATAGTTTTAGGATGTTTGCTTATTCTTGCTATGAAGTCTAAACATTGTAACGGTTCTTCAAGATGGTTTGACTATAGAGGGGTGTCGGGCAACTATTTCAGTTGAGGATGGGGTGGGTGACATAATCAGGAAAATTTCTTTTGTTCCATGCCGGCATGTTTTTTGGATAAATTTTGATGGAACCTCATCCGGATGAACTTTGCCATGATCTTAAAACGAATTTGTGACACTGTTAAGGCTTCTTGATTAAATAGGGTGTTAAGCAACGTAGTATGACAATAATGAGATGGACGATGATCAGGTAAATTGAATTTGGTTTTGGCAGATTGTTTTTGGCTGAATTTGGATCGGTTCCACCTGCATCATGGGGAATGGGTTGAAACCACAATTTTTTTGGTGATTTTTGTCTTTAATTCGCCGAAATTGGACTATAATCACAGCAACGACGACGCTGTTACTATAAACATACTCTTTCCGTCAAAGCGGTGAGGAAGAGTGAGACAATTCAGTCAAGTCGGGTGGTCAGATGCTGGTTTCAACGAATGATCTCCGAATTCACCCAAGAATTAGGTGGACGATGATCGGATAAGTTGAGTTTGATTATAATCATATTGTTTTTGGATGGATCTAAATTGATTTCTGATTTAATCATGGATATTGGATTGAAGCCACAAAATTGTAGCGATTTTTGACTTTTAATCCGGCAGAAATTAGACTATAATCGTGTTAACAACACGCCTTCACTATAAACCTACTATTTATGGCAATGCATTGAAGAAGAAGGATAATGGTTCTGTCGGGTCATGCTGCCAGGTGCCAGTAGGATTTCGAAAACAGGTTGAAGGTTCATATGGCAAGATTGAACGAGAAAAGAAAGTTTGGCCTCTAAAAAATCTTAGATGGGTGACACGTGAACTGATGAAAATCAAGTTTAACAGATTGATCAATGAGTGTCACGTTGTAATAATTGAGCGGTAAAAAATGATTGGGAAAAAAAAGTGTCCGAAGAGGAGTAAAAGGAAAACTTCAGTAACCACCATAACCATTTATCCTATCTAAAATAGTTAGGGAACGTGATTTAGCCAACCTTTCAAACTCTTTAAAATGTCCTCACGTGCTATTTTAAAGAAAAATAAAAATGAAAGCTATAATGAACACTTAAATACTATTACTTATGAGAATTGAATGTTAGCCTATCGGTTGAAGTCTAGTGCTATTACCATGAGGTCATGGGTTCAATTCCCACCAGGGCAAGGGGAGGGGAGGGATTTTATTGGGGGCTCATTTGAGTTATTACCCAATTTTTTTAAAAAAATAAAAAAATACTGTTACTTATAATAACGGAATATAATACCTAGTTATTTGGGACAAAATTAAATTTAAAATAGTGAACTGGGTTGTGATTCAGCGATCAATCTACTTTCTATATAATAGAGTGGTTCTTTACAAAAAGATTGTGAATCTTAGAATTATTTGTTCATAGGTATTATTATCTGGTGCTGTACCGTTATAGTTTTTCAACTTGCAGGTAATCGATGAAAACACAGTTGTGATACATCTGATTTTGATTTCGCTTTCGAAGGCGATGGTTAGTTGGCAATGTAGTGTGTGAGTGCTCTCAACAAGACATCTATAACCATTCAAAAGCACAAAGTTTCTAGCTTCATTGAGTTTCAATAGATTTAAATAATGGAGTATCTTAATTTTATTTTAGAGTAAAATATTTATGGTATGTAATTTATTTGTTTGTATATAACCTTAAAAAACAAATAAAAATCAAATAGAAGGTTTAGTCATGTTTTTCTTAAATATCATCTTCTCAAATCTCATCATTAATTATCATTTGGGCAAAAAAACCATTCTTTATACATTAAAACAATCAGCAGATGTCACCATTTGAAAATTTTCTATCAAAAACTAAAACAGTGGCCAATTATTACTATTAATCAACTAATTAAATTAAAATAATGTTGTCACGCTCACTAACAAAGACACGTAATAACACAACAACAAAAACAAAACAAAAGGAGAGAGAATTTTACAACACTAATCCCTATTATCCCTTCTCAACCTCTTCTTACTAATCCCCTTGTTATCGCCAATTGCCAATATTTCCAGAATTCCGATGAAGACGACCGAGTGAATTCAGAGAACCAAACACATATTTTTTTGTGGAGAATCAAACGTTTTCTGCCCCAAAACCCAAACATTTATATTCCTTAAACATTTTAAAAATGTAGGAATTAAGATTACAGAGCAAAAAGTTTGCAACTTTTGATTAACCCGTAATCCATTCTATCAAAAACTGGAGAACCCAGTTATTCATAAATTCATAATCCTACTATTGTCACAGTAGTAAAAGAGCCACTGTAGTTTTAAATTTTTACTTTTTATTTTAGGATCAGAGTTATATTACAAACAATATCATCAACCAGCTGCAAACATAGGTGCCTGTTGGTCAGGTGGATCAGCTGCGACGCGCAAAGCCTCGGCGTCTGCGGCGGTGATCATCCAGAGGCAGCAATCGGCGGCGCCAGCGGCTGCGGCGGCGGCGCAATCACCCGACACCGGCGACGGAAACGGCGCTCCGAAGATGAAGGCTTTGTTCAAGTCGAAGCCCAAGACTCCTCCCGACCTTGTTCGGCAGACTCGGGATCTCCTCATCTACGTCGATCGGGGACCTGATGGGCGAGATACCAAGCGAGAAGAAAAGGTGCCCTTTTGTTTTTATCTGAAATTGGATTCAGAAAGTTGGATTTTTTTATCCGTGATATGGGGTTTATCCGGATCAGGATCAGAGAGGTCTGGGAATTGTTATTTTAGTAATTTCTTGGCGAATTCAGCTAAAAGTTTGTGTCTTGAAATGAATTGTTTCATTTGCGATTTGGCATTGGATGTTTCATATGTTGTGGGTGTTATTGCTGAATTGTTAGAGGTTAATATGACAATGTGTGGCTTTTGGCATCGTTTTTTTAATACATTTCTTGTGTTGCCCTTGGTTGTCTTAGATGGTGGAACTGAGTAGGCTTATCAGAGACTTGAAGACGATTCTTTATGGCAATAGTGAAGCTGAGCCTGTTACGGAAGCTTGTGCTCAATTGACTCAGGAGTTCTTCAGAGAGAATACGCTGCGGTTGTTGATTACCTGTCTTCCGAAGTTGAATCTGGAGGTACTTATGATGGATATGAAATCCTATTTGTGTTATTGGTGCTCTGTTGTTCTTTATGTTTACAACGGGTAGCTTTTTCATAGACACGCAAGGATGCTACTCAAGTGGTTGCTAATCTTCAGAGGCAGCAAGTTCAGTCCCGGCTGATTGCTTGTGATTATTTGGAGGCAAACATAGATTTGATGGATATTTTGATAGGCGGGTATGTAGTTGGGAACTTTATTTTGAATGGTTTTGTGTTTGATGTTGATGAGATATGCATCGTATGCATATTGAATGTTCTTGTTTGTGAATTTTTAATGGGACCTCAAGGTAATTGAGCTCACTAAGCTTATGGTTTTGTTAAATTAATACCATAATGGTGTGATGAAGAATTTTATAATGCCTTTTGAAGGGTGTCGGTTGTAATTATGTTCATAGCTTTCAACTTGCAGCTATGAGAATCAAGAGATGGCTTTGCATTACGGTGCGATGTTGAGGGAATGTATACGCCATCAGAGCGTTGCAAGGTGCACAAATAGTTCCTTTTTTATTTTATTCGATTTCTTTGTTTCTGTGCAAGAGTACGCAAGCTTAGAGATTTGATTTGTCCAATAAACACGCTTGAGGATCTGTTTTAACCATTATTATTCTTGAGTCCTGACTCCTGAGTGTATGCTTTTAACCAACAGATATGTATTGGAATCTGAGCATATGAAGAAGTTTTTTGATTATATTCAGTTCCCAAATTTTGATATTGCTGCTGATGCTGGTGCAACTTTCAAGGTAAGATGGAATTAGATGGCCCTCAAAGTCTTGTGTCATTACATTGCAATATAGTTCCGATTGCTAACTTAATTGAGCATGTGCAGGAACTCCTGACAAGGCATAAATCGACTGTTGCTGAGTTTCTCTCCAAGAACTATGACTGGGTAAATATATATAATTCACTGCTATATTCTTATCTAGAATTATGGTTAATGACATTGGGAATTCTGACAAACATTTTTGAATTGCCAGTCCTTTTGGCATGGTGATTGTTTTAATGATTTCCTTTCTTCATGATATTATTGCAAAGCTCCACAATCCCTTCTACACTGGTGCTAACGGTCTAGTATATTTTTAATATTCTGAATCGTTTTAGTTGTGGCCCTTGCGGTACTGGTTTTTAATGGCCATTGCAGACTCTAGAATTCTGTGTGCTCTGATTGTTTCAATTATTGAGTAGAAGTTTGAGTGAACTGTGAATCCAACCTTTTGGTGTAAATGCATTATGGTTTTACCTTCTTTCAGTATTGCATTGTTCTTTTCCATCCCTATGGACCCCATGGTGACAGAACTCTGCATTTCCTCTTTTTGGTTGCAGTTCTTCGCTGAATATAACTCAAAGCTGCTTGAATCACCAAATTACATTACTAGGAGACAAGCTATAAAGGTAGCGGCGATATCATCTTTTTCATTGGTTTTTAGTTCCGTGGCTTTCTTCCTTCCCTGCTTCATAGTAGTGTCTTCGCCTCCTTTGAGCATTTTGAATGTATGCAACCAAGAATAAGGGTCTTGTAACATCCAGTATGTTGCGAAGCGGAATATATGCAGTACAACATAGCTAGGCAAGCAAAATGGATTGACTGCAATGTCTTAGTGGTTGTTTTGCCATCTTTGTCATTGAAGTTTTCGAGTCTTAGCATGTCAGGAACCGAAGTGCAATTCCATTTAGCATGGACAGTTTTGCTTCCTTGCTAGAGTAGCTTGCAACACACCATTTGCTTTATTCTATGATTTTATTTTAGCAAGTTACGTTGGTTATTTCAGTTGCTCGGAGATATGCTACTTGATCGCTCTAATTCGGCCGTGATGACAAGATACGTTAGCTCAAGAGAGAATTTGAGGATTTTGATGAATCTGCTAAGAGTATGTTTTCTCCCCTATATTTTTATCGGGCTGGCTTCCAGCTCTCCCTCCCTTCCTCGTTTATACTTCAAATGGCTAATCAACTCACCTGAAATATTCATCTGGCATCGCCTAAGGGACCAGTTTTCCATTTTATTGATATCATTAGTAGCCTGTTTATTAATGTTGCTGTCAACATGTTCAAATCATTCTTCTCATTCACTGTTACATGCTGACCATCTTGCAGGAATCCAGCAAAAGCATTCAGATTGAAGCATTTCATGTGTTTAAGGTATCGGTTTGGTTGATCCCTGTCCTTTGCCTGTTTAATCAATAACTGAGTGTTCAGTTCCTAATGACTCAAAGTACGTGCTGTCTTACAGTTATTTGTCGCCAACCAAAACAAGCCTGCTGATATAATTGGCATCCTTGTTGCCAATAGAAGCAAACTTCTGCGCCTCTTTGCTGATTTCAAGACTGAAAAAGGTGAGAGAAATATCAATTTAAACGGGTTCCGTTAGGGTGAATTTAGAACTAAACTTAGCGTACGTGTTTCTTGTTCTTGAATGAGCAGAGGATGAACAGTTCGAAGCTGACAAAGCCCAAGTGGTCAGAGAAATCGCTGGACTAGAGCCGAAAGAGGGCTGATCAGTTCTCTTTAGGTCGAGTAGTTTGTGTTAAATACCTGTTTGGAACAAGGAGTAATTCTGTTTCACCTTATTCTACTGTCCAGACATTACACTAAAGTAAATTCCTTAAGCATCATCCTATGCATTGTTTGTAGGATTCTTTGATTCTGTATGTGAATATTGGAGTAAGAATAAGAACCCTATACTATCTACTCCCAACTGGATTGTCTGAATGATATGGATTCTACGACGATATGGTTCAGGGTTCAGGGTCATCGAGATTGGCATCTTCTGTTGTTGAACCATCGCGCCATCGTGCGTCGTGTTCATACTATACAAACTGAACGAACAGGAGTACAAAAATCCTATTACTCCGTCCCAGCCGAATGTGCACACTTTTTGGTCAACTTTCTCAGGTCATGTTTGACCAACGATAACTTTAGTTACGTATATTAACGGTGTGTTAAAATTTGATATTTAGAAAATACAGCATGCAGAGAATCCAACAATATCTCACATGATGATATTGGTATCTATATACTAGTTGAAATTTATGGTCAAACGTGTCTTGAGAAAGTTGACCAAAAAGTGTGCAGATTCGGCTGGGACGGAGGGAGTACCAATTCCACTTAGTTTCCACACTAAGATAAATTCCCTCTAAAGTTTCTAACAAAATGCATAATACGCCTGTGCTCCAAAGAATCAGAATACAGCATTTTGGCATATTCTTTTGAAACTTTTGAGCTTTACTGAAATGCCCCGGAATTCAAGAGCCAAAAAAAGTACTATCTGAGCCAACAATTTTTTTAAGAAATAAAACAGGAACCCAAATTCTATGAATAAGCACGTAGTCTTGTTTTAGACGGATTAATTGTTAGATAGATCATTTATTACTAATACTTGTACTATTAATAGGATGATTTGATATTTATTTTTATTTATTATAAAATCTTTAAAAAATGAATCTTAACATATAAATTGTAAATGCAACCTTGAAAATTATAAATATAATATTTTTTATGACTGGTTTAATCATTAGTTGGTCTAACATAATGTCTTCTTACTCCAGTTATATAAGCAAAATCCAGTTGCCAGTTATAGGAGGGATTCTTGTGGGCACCAAAAAGTGACCACCTAGTGATTGACCCTTAGACGTCGTGATTTACATCTTCAACAACATGTGATGCTAGGATGACGGGGTCATGAAAGTGAGAGATTTCACCTTTTGCTCCACACATAAGAAAATTTTAATGGGCACAATTCGTCATAAATTTGATGTAACTTTATTTCTTATTCATCTCTAATTATATGACCTTAATCCTAATTAATTTCTTAATTCTGAAAATAGCGCAATTTTTTTTGTACCCGACGTACAATTCCAGAAGGAAAGGAAAGAGCGCATTCAGCCACTCAGGGCCATAGATCGGATACTATATAGTATTGGACACATCCTCTGCTTCTTCCTTAATGTGTTAAGATCCCTCCCGTACAACACACACACACACACACACAAACACACACAAGCATTTTCTGAAGAGCCCTGTTGCCAGTTCTTTTCGGGAAAATGGCTCAAAAAGGTTTGATCCCATTTGTTATTCTGTCTATTTTTTGCAAAGAATCATTTTCACACATTATTTTTGAACTGAAAAATTGTTTCTTGATGGAAATTAGTGGAGGAGCTCTTGGCTGTGGCAGTGGATGCAGCAAAGAAAGCTGGAGAGGTATATGAATCCCAATTCTGTGTTTTTGCAGTTATGTAATTATAACATTCTGATTTTGGTTGGTTGTTGGTTCGTAGGTAATTCGTAAAGGATTCTACGAGACCAAGCATGTGGAGCATAAAGGCCTGGTACTTGAGAAAACCTTGTGTTGATTTTTCCTTTGTGGGCCTGTTTGTTTGTGCCTTTTCTTGAAAGTGTTGCATAAAAGTTTTGATTTTTATTGAGAGTGCAATCTTGATTCATAGCTCTTTGCTTTGTATATGTGTTTGATTGCTGCTTACTGAATTAAGGATTGGCTTTGCTTCATGTTGCATTACTGCAAATTAGGTGGATTTGGTCACGGAAACGGACAAAGCCTGTGAAGATCTTATATTTTCTCACCTGAAGCAGCACTTCCCTGACCATAAGGTGATTTTTCGTGGAGTTTTCGGTCCTTTCATTAAGGCTGTGGCGTATATGGAGTGTTGCTGGTTGATTTATCTTATTGATGCTGCTTAACTCAATTGTTCAATTGTCTGTTTTTCGTAGTTTATTGGTGAAGAAACAACTGCTGCTAATGGTGTTACTGAGCTGACTGATGAGCCAACATGGATAGTTGATCCACTTGATGGTACAACTAACTTTGTCCACGGGTAAGACTTTTGTTTGCTGTATACCACTTAGGCTTGGGTAAAACAATCGCGATATCTAACTATTGGGTTTTTTCTCTGTGTGTGTGTGGCTTTTAGGTTCCCGTTCGTGTGTGTTTCCATTGGTCTCACAATTGGAAAGGTTCCAACAGTCGGTGTTGTGTACAACCCTATCATGAATGAGGTGAGATGATCCAAGTTCCCTCAAAACAGCCTTCCAGTAAGGATTTTGGATGCTGTAGCAAACTCAATAGTATACGTCAAAAATATGGTGGATAAAAAACATGAAAAAGGGAGAGATAGATCATCTGTCTTATACGATCAGCATGTTTTTCAATTACAATTTTGTTCATGTGCAGCTTTTCACTGGAAGTGATGGGAAAGGTGCTTTTCTAAATGGAAATCCAATCAAAGGCAAGGGCAGTTTGGCTGGCAGTTTGGCTGTTTGTTCTATTTGATTATCAAATTCTGAGTATCTGATTAGTATACTTCCCTACATTTGCAGTGTCTTCTCAATCCGAACTTGTGAAGGCTCTCCTTGCCACCGAGGTATTCATCAGTGCAAATTGTTTGTTTGTTTGGAAACTATTGCATACTTATCAGTCAATGGTTGGGCTAAATGTCGTGAACTCTTGAAACTTCGTATGTTTACACCCTGATCTAGTCTAGCACGATGACAGTCCTGAAAACGTTAAAATTAAAGGTTAAAAGCTATATTTGTACCGTAAAGTAAACATGAATAATTGCTGGTCTCTTTTTCCCTTTGAACAAATACAGTAAGGTAATCAATTTAAGATTGGTGAGTATGATTTGAGGAGCGTTAATTTTCTGCAAGTAATGCAAGATGATGGTTTTCAGGTTGGCACAAAGCGTGACAAGCTTACGGTGGATGCTACAACCGACAGGATTAACAGCTTGCTTTTCAAGGTAAAAGAAAGTTCATAAATTTGATGTAGGAATTCCATCGAGTAGCTTGCTTGCTGACGTTCCTTGACCATCAACAATCAGGTTAGGTCCCTTCGTATGAGTGGTTCCTGTGCCCTGAATCTATGTGGGATTGCTTGTGGAAGAATTGATCTATTCTACGAGGCTGGATTTGGAGGTCCGTGGGATGTGGCTGGTGGCGCTGTGATTGTTAAGGAAGCAGGAGGGGTTTTCTTTGATCCGTGAGTGTTTCTGATTCTTTCTCAATCCAGAAAACAAATATACAAATGCTGATGCATATGAATATGTGATCAAATCGATGCTTTTATCTTGCTCCAGGTCCGGGGATGACTTCAATATCACCTCACAGAGAATAGCAGCTTCGAATCCTCTCCTCAAGGACGCCTTTATCGAGGCATTGCAACAATCAAAATGAAGAACGGAGAAGCTTGGAGTCATTCCTCATTCTTTCGTGCTGAATAACAGCAGAATCGAAATGAACCTCTAGTAGCACCTTTTATGTAATACTGTTCCATTTGATGAATATTTTCTTCAATTGTGAAGCTTATTTTGGCTTACTGGGAAATTTACAAATAAAATCCTTACTTTTTTTTAACTGTCAAAAGTAATCAATGCATTAAAAAGAGATGAAGCAATAGTATAAATATGAAGTCTGGGAAACATGTACACCTAGAACAAAACTAGAACAAGGGGAAAATCATTACATCAGAATCTGAAAAGAGAAGACGAGAAAAAAAAGGCTGCATTTTTCTGGTGTTCTTTTATACTCCATTACTACTTCCATTGACCTTTCCTGAATTAGCATTTGCAGATGATCTCTCTCTCCTCAGAACAATGATCCAGGTGAGGATCTCAAGAAGCACAGCAGCAGCTCCCAGGATCACGAGGATGCCGATGTAAATCCTCTCCCACATCTTGTCGGGATTCAGCATATGAAGTCCCTTGAACACGTTGAAGATTCCGAGGGTGATAATAGCGTATCCAATCGAGTAATGGTAGATGTTCCAGTAGATTCTGATCTTGTGATCCTTCTTCGGCCTGATAAGCAAAGCGAAAACCTGGAGAGTGGCGAAGGAGAAGAGCACGATTCCGATGATTCTGTGTACGATGTAGGTGATCCCCGGAGACTGATTTCCGAGTTGGATCCCTGTCGCGAATCCCGCGACTCCTACAATGTAGGCAGAAACCTGGCAAGTTACATGAAGATAAAACCACGCGGGATCCGCTGATGGGAAGACTTTCATGTATCGCGCGATAATGGCGCCCAATGGCATCAGGATCCCCCAGCTGATGGCATTCAGGAAGCCATGAGTGTTCACTTTCTTGACTTTGGACCCTGATTCGCCCCCCGTGGCCTTTGCTTCTCCTGAGAGAAGATCAAGTGATCCCATGGAGAGGACATTAGGACCAGAAGTCGAATGAATCCCAGGATTATCTTTCAAAACAGGCCCTTCTTGCCACACCTGGTTGAGGGTGGAGCTGAGGTTCTGAAGCCTCAGCGTCGCGTAAATGGTGATGGCATTGTTTCCATACTCCGCGGAGAGATCAGAAACCGGGAAGCTCAAGTCACCTTCTTGCAATGCAGTTCTGTATGCATTCACAGGTGAAGTGTAGGCTCTCATGGTGCCATCGGCTTTCTGGAACGCGACTAGCGCCTGTGATCCAACCATTCCCGTGGAGGTGGGATTGATCGCCCACGCGACATACCTTGACGTGCTCATCCCCGTTCGCCTGAACGCGATCTTGAGTATCTGAGAGGATGGAGAGAAAGTCCAATGTAGGAAGGAGTTGAGATATGGGAGATCACTGCAGGTGCTGAAAACCTGGTTTCTTGAAAAGGTTTGTTTCATGCATGATGACTGAGCTGAGGCTGATGATATCCATCCGATGAACAGAATGAGGGAAATCAAGAACAAAGACTTCATTTTGATGGGAGGAAAAAGTGCTGGTTTGAGAGAGCAGAGGAAAAATTTGCAGGGGTTTTATGAAGCAAAGTGTTGGAATATATAGGTGAGAAGTTGGGGTCGGTTTGTTGAGGTTTTTGAAGATTGTCGTGGAGTCATATGATGTGTTGTAAAGGAAGAAATTCTTCGGTATATTTTTTCGGAATTTTTTTTAATATATTTTTTTCAGTTAAGTTTTGTCTCTGTGTGGCTAATATGTTATCTTACAACTATTTGCCTTCTTTTCACACCTTTTGACTATAATTTCAACCACAACACACAGACTTTATGGTATGTCGACATAAATTTCGTAGAATTTGAGAGGATTGTAATATTTTGTCGACTTTGTAATATATTTAATTATTGTATATTTGGTTAATTTGATTTCGTTAGAATAGCTACCTGTTTATGATATCGAATGTAGCCTTAATTAAGTTTGTACAGCTGTATATCAACCCACTCAATCGAGAAAAAGGGGAGGGAATAAAGTGTTTATATACATATTTAGGATAACTTTATTTAAAATGGTATTTTCTATTCTAAGCATTTTTCACATTTATTTTTGAGGATTAACTAGTAATGTATTATGTGATCTTTTATATGTTTTATCTACGTTGTTTATGTTTTGAGTTTATTTACATCATGGAACTGTAATATGTTTTAGTAGTTGATGAGAATTTTAGTGGTTCTTGATTGAGATTGAATGAAATTTTGGTGGAAATGGTTGGGTTGAGCAGACGGAAATCAACCAAATGAGGCACCTCATTTTGATGACGAGGAAACGGTCTAACTAATAGTTTAGAAGAAAAAGAAGTTTCATTTAATAATGATTTTGTTCAATTTACTTAACTCAATTGGTATCATTATTTCTTAGTGTATTTTCAGCCCAGTTCAATTCAATTCAATGACTAAGCGAAAAGAACGATACTCCCACCGTCGCATTTCAAACTGCAATTTAACTAATGATTTAGTCAAAACTTCTAACTTTGACCTAAAATTGAATTAGTATATGAGTATAAATACGGTTGTGTGATACATTGTTATATTAGTTATAACATGTATTTTCAAAATATCAAATTTCACAAGTTTTAGTTATCCTTAAAGTAAGATATTAAGTATCAAATATTTTTCAAATCAACTGTTAAAAGTCAAAAGGTGGAGCTTGAAATGGAATGGAGGGAATACTGAATTTCGATTGAAAAGCTAATTTATGTTTTAATTTATTTTCTTGTAAAAAATTAATCGCTTAATTTTTTAAAAAAAAAATCAATCACTCGAAAATGTTGGAAAAAAATGCCCAACGGCGGTTACTATGAGTGGAATTAACACCCAATCTAACTAGCCTCTAGCAATATCTAACATATTGCAAGGATATCTGAATTATATGTCAACAAGACCGATCGTCTGTACTAGTACAGATTAGAGATCCAATAAAAACTGTTACATCGCCCTCGGGGATATTAACTTTCTTCCCGCGAAAATCATGACCACTTGGCAAAGAGGAGCGCATCACACATCAATATCACTGCGCCAAAACATGAATCTTCTACAAATGTAACACCACTTGATCCAACCACGATCTATGTTGTCCAAGCTGTAAATACGTTGAAAAATACAGATCCGACGAATCCAAATTATTGGAAACCCTAAAATAAAACCACAAACAGAATTACGAACACACGATCTGAACAAGCAGATCGAGAACAATACACGAACCTGAACAACTAAATCGCGTAATCATCATGAACACGTCGATTTAATCAATCATATCGAGGAACAAAACTAAATTGTGAAAATAAATCTCACACTTATCAAATAAAAAAATATAAATTAAAATAATCTGTTGTTCCACATCTCTCCTAGTGAGAAGATGGGGAAAAAATATTGAAGAAGAATGTGCGGCAAAGGCTGCCATTGGTAGGGTTTTTGGAAGAGGGGTTATACTTGTCTAAGAGTGAGATGTTTAAATTAATCGCTTAATTACATTCCCATTGTTTAGAAACAAATCATATTTATCTTAATTAACCCATTTCACTACTCCTATTTTTTAGTTTTTATTTTGAAAAACACTACTCCTATTTTATATTTTTTATTTTGAAAAACACTACTCCTATGTGATAGGAATGAATAATTAGTGAATTATGAAAAATAGAATATGGGTTCGGGGTAAGTAGGGATTAGGTTGATGATTCAGATTGGAACCCAGCCTGGTCAAACCAACTCCAAACCCGTCCAACTTCCCTGAATTTTTCCCAATCAATAGTACCATCTCCCACCAAACCATGTTTTATGGCAAATTCTTGTCCTCAACAATGCCCTACTCCTGTTTTTTTAAGGGTATTGCTATATCATGTCCTGTATTTTACTGTCTATGCCCTAATATGTATAAATACATAATAAATAATTTTATTTGAAGATAGTTGGTGGTATAAAAGTGGTTGAACCACATTTGTGAAAACACCCCCCACTTATAATTAGTCCAAAATTGCTTCTCCTCCTTTCTACCAGCAACCACCACCTCTCGCCGGATTCCGACGCCCGACGCCGCTGTCAACGGCCACCGCCCGATGCCGACCACCTTCGGCCACCGTACGAAGCCGGAATCTCGCCGGAAAATGCAAGTTTTTCAGAAAAAAAATCAATTTCGTAGAAGCTTGCCTGAATCTTGCCTAAATCAATTTCGTAGAATCTTGTTAGAATCTTGCCTGAATGTTGCCCATTTGTTAGAATTCATTTGAACTTGTTAGAATTATTAGAATTGGGGTTTGTTAGAAAATGTTAGAAATTTCTTACCCGTCGGATTGGTGGTGCGAAATGGCCGGAGGAGATGAACCGGAGGTGGTTTAGGGCTGGAGCAGGATGGACCGGTGGTGGCCCTTGGCCGGTTGGGCGGCGCGCGTCGGGTCTTGGGCGGCGCGCGTCAGGCTGTGGTGAGGAAGAGCGGGGACGCCAGCGGAGGGAAGGTGGCATCGCAGAGGAGGAGAAGGAGA
The DNA here is from genome assembly GCA_037428765.1 of Rubia yunnanensis. Lineage (NCBI taxonomy): Eukaryota > Viridiplantae > Streptophyta > Magnoliopsida > Gentianales > Rubiaceae > Rubia > Rubia yunnanensis. The sequence goes on from CM075061.1 coordinate 165,135,933, forward strand.
GGTAGAGGAGAAGGAGAAGGAGAGGAGGAGGAGAAGGAGAGGAGGAAGAGAAGGAGAGGAGGAGGAGAAGGAGAGGGGAGGAGGTGGCTTCGGGCGGAGGAGCTGGAGCGGCGTCCGATGGCGGAGGAGGCCGGCGGTGGAGGAGGCCGGTGGCGGCGGCGGTAGGTGGTTTAGGGTTTAGGTTAGAGTTGGAGGGATGAGGAAGATGAGGGGTTCGGGTGCAAATATTAAAAACTTTAAAGGTTTAATTGAAAAATAAATTCTTTAATCAGAAAATTAGAAATTAAATTTGAAAAATCTAATATTATGAATTGTATGAACTTTGGAATTAAAATGAAGAAATTGTTATTTTTAGAAATTGTTTAGTTTAAATTTCAAAATGATAACTATTGTAGTAATTTGGAAAGTATATATAACATAATAGAATATAATATTAATTAAATTAATATTATGAAAATCTAGATTATTAATCTCATAAAAACAATTGTGTAGTAAATGATTATGATATGTTTTAATAATTATTTCATTGAATAATAATAATAATTTCACTTGTTAAACAATTAAACTATTGTATGATGATTTAGTAAATTATTTTATAATTTGTAAATAATAAAAATAAACGGTTAGAACATAGATTTAAATATAACATAATAATAAAGTTAAAATTAAATTAGATGAAATAAAATTAAGGTTATAAAATTTACGTATATAAATTAACTCTTAAAACTAAAATTACGTTCATCCATTTTAAATTAAGGTTTAAATAAAATAATATAAAATTAACGTTAAAAATTAAATGTTTAATAATTAACTTTTAAAAATAAAAATGCATTAAACCTTTTTAGATTAACTTTTAATACTTACATTTACATAATATAAAATAAAATAAAGTAATTACATTTCTATAAATTAAAATAACAAATTAACGTTGTCCAATTAAGCAAAATTTAACTCTAAAAATTCATAAATTTGGAGTAAATAAATACAGTCAAAAGAGACGTGAAATAATTTTATACCCTAACATACGGTAAATAAAAACAGTAAATATATACATACAGTAAATAAATTTATACACTACAATACAATAAATACATACAGTACATTAAAGTACTTAAATTTAAATAAAATCCTCCTGTACTCAAACACAGTAAGATGAATGACTTAGTAAATTGCAATAATTATTAGATTACAATTAATAAATTACAATACTAAGATGAACATATTTTTCTACTTAAAAAACTAATAAATCATAAATTTAACTATTACTTATAGACAAAAGAATAATTAGAAAAATTACCTCCAAAGACATGGAATTTCCAACACCCTTGTTTGGAGTTTGGAGATTTTTACCCAATGAGATTTACAGAACAATTTATAGAAAAAAATTACACTTTTCGGGTATGATGGAGTAAATGACATTAAATGTGGGTAGATGGTAGTTAGGCAAAGGCAAAGGAGCAAGCCTGGTTCACCACTGGCCGAGGAGAACCGGAAGGCCATTTGGAGCCACTGGCTGAGGAGAGCCGGAGCAAGCCCGGTTCGCCACTGGGCGAGGAGAACCGGAAGGCCGTTTGGAGCCACTGGCCGAGGAGAGCCGGAGCAAGCCCGGTTCGCCACTGGGCGAGGAGAACCGGAAGGCCGTTTGGAGCCACTGGCCGAGGAGAGCCGGAGCAAGCCCGGTTCGCCACTGGGCGAGGAGAACCGGAAAGCCGTTTGGAGCCACTGGCCGAGGAGAACCGGAAGGCCGTTTGGAGCCACTGGCCGAGGAGAGCCGGAGCAAGCCCGGTTCGCCACTGGCCGAGGAGAACCGGAAGGCCGTTTGGAGCCACTGGCCGAGGAGAGCCGGAGCAAGCTCGGTTCGCCACTGGCCGAGGAGAACCGGAAGGCCGTTTGGAGCCACTGGCCGAGGAGAGCCGGAGCAAGCCCAGTTCACCACCGGCCGAGGAGAACCGGTAGGCCGTTTGGAGCCACTGGCCGAGGAGAACCGGAAGGCGGAACTGCGGAGAAGACGAGGCGGAGCGGGAACGGAATGGCCGAAGACGCCGGCGGAGAAGACGAGGACGAGCCCGCCGCCGTCGGAGAGGACGAGCGCACCGCCGGAGCGAACGAACGGCCGGAAAGGACGACCGCACTGCCGCCGTTCGTTTTCTCCGTTTAATTCACCCACCGGAAACGACGGTTGACTTCCGACAACTCCGGCCATTGACCGGCATTGACCACCACCGTCCGGCCACTGACCGTTGACCGGCGCCACCACATTAATTACATTAATTGCACATTTAATTGTCACTAATTGTGAATTAATTACTAATGATAACAGCCATAATTAACTTTGAAAATCAATGTCAATTATATTAATGTTAAAAAAAATGTGAGTATTTACATAGTATAAAATACAGGGCGTAATCAAGTAAAATACAGTGCGTAATATAGCGATCCACTTTTTTAATGAAAAGATGGCACAAGAAATCAAATTACATTAAAATTTTGTGTTCCATAATTTAAATATCCATACCTGTACATTAAAATTTTACGCTGAGACAAAAGGAGTAGATGCAACAATATTGATTATTTTTTTAATATCCATGTAAGATATCTGTATATCAAAACTTTAGCTGAATGTCCCTCAATGTTAATCATTTTTTTAATGAATATCATAAATAATATAGATGCAACAAGAAGTTTGACTGAATGAATTACTAAAATATATGGTATATCTGATTTCCATTTTCACAAATTCTTGGGAAAAATCGTCTTCCCATAAGCTTATGAAAATATGAGGTTTAATTTTAATAATAAGAGGTAAAATGTGTTAGTTGTAATATTAAAAATTTATTATGTGACGTGTAGTAGTTATAAAGTTTATAACCTGATTCATGCAACCCAAAAATTTTATCTTCATTTCTTCTCATTTTCACTTTAAACGTTAATTTTTCCATAATTTATGAAAATGCGTGTTTCAAAAGACAGACTCTTTCATTTTTACTGTGTTTTTTTTAATAAAATATTGGATTAGGTTTTATGTGTTAACATGAGACGGGCTTATAAATTGGGGAGTTTGGCTTGTAAATGGGCTGGCACAGGGCTGGTGTGATGGCCTAAATGTTGAACCTTTGGAGTTGTTTCGATTTATACAAAAAAAGCTTTCATAAAAAAAAAGGATAACCTAAACATGAGAGAACAATGTATAAAATAAATTACTAAATAACGTGGCGTAAAGACAGTGAGAGAACAAGACTAAAATAAATTACTACTTCGAAAAGATTCTTAAAACAAATTTTGCAACCTAAACATGTGACCAAACCCAACTGTGCCGCTGTGTGCAACTAAAGAGGAGACAATACCACAACGCTACACTACGCCTAATTCTGTTCTTCTCCTAATCCACTCCCTCCGTTTCACTAATAGTGGCACCATAGGTTTAGGTGTTTGGATTTAGGCGGAGAAAATGAGTGGATGAAATTGAATGTAGAAAGTAAAAAGTAGAACGAGTGAGTGAAATTGAAGGAATCTTGTCAAAAATGAAAAGTGTGTCAATATAAAAGAAACAACCCAAAAAGAAAAGTGTGTCAATATTAAAGAAACAGAGGGAGTACTATCTTTGTCTTCTTATACTCCATTCGTCCCACAATTATTGACACTCATTTTTTAACTCAATATTTAATGAAACTGATGTGGTGACTTACATTTTGGCTCAATATTTAAGAGAAGTGACGTGGCTCAATTAATGGTCACCCAATTTTACTAAAATTGGTAAGTCGTCAAAATGGTAAAACTTGCGGGATGGATTAAATTTGAAAAGCGGCCAATAGTTGTGGGACAGAGAAAGTATTGTCTAACGAGAAAGTGACAGGAAATGTGACATATCCATAAACTTATGAATATGCCTCTAACTTTCTACCTTAAAAGTTATACTCCCTCCATTTCTCTACACTTTTCTTTATGCTTGTTTCTTTTATATTGACACATTTTCTATTTTTGATAAGATTCATTCAATTTCATTCACTTCTACTTTTTATTTTTTATATTCAATTTACATCACACTCATATCAGTTCACCTAAATCCAAACACATAAACCCATGGTACCACTATTAGTGAAACAGAGTAATATTTTAATAAATTAAATATTATATTCTGTAAGTTCAAATAAGTAATAATGCGTATCTAAATATGAAAATTATATTTATATATATATATATATATATGTATAGTATTCCTCCGTCCCAGTCATTTCTGTCACACTTTTTGATCATCTTTCTAAAACCATGTTTGACCACCATAATTTTCAATTTATACATAGAATCTAGTGTCATCATGTTTGACATTATCGGATTCCATGTATTTTCTAAAAAATTTTTTATACATTATTAATATATGTGGTGTGAGAAAATTGACCATGGATGGGACATAAGGAGTATGTTAACAAATATAAGTGAAAATAAAAGTGGTTTGTGCAACTTTGATCGAAGACCCGAGAAGAAGAAGAATTGAGATGGTTCTGGAACTTTGATCGGCAAGACCAAAAGAAAGCTGATAAAATTGGGCCATAAAAAGGAAAATGGGCTGAGCTAATTTCGAAGGGCCTAAACAGATGAAGAGAAAGATCCAGCTTTGAGCTCTACAACAGATCAGAACAAGGAGGCAAAAAGAAAGGCAAAGGAAGTCGGAGAAGCAAAAAATAAAAATAAAAGTTTTACTATGAGAGTCGTTTCACATGACACTGTATTACTCCCCCGTCTCATCCTATTCTGCATAACATTTTTTTGATAAAAAATATCAAACTTTGAATATATATTTAAATAAACATATGAACAATAATTTTGTGGTATGAAATATGGTTAGATTTGTCAGTTTCTAAATATAATTTTTGTTGTGTTATTATTGTCCGTAGCTAAATATATTTACAGTTAAAAGTGTTTACGGGAGACGTGAAAAGATTCTGTACAAAATAAGCCATGACGGAGGGAGTATATTAGTAACGTTAATACTTGACTCTACATAAAATTATCAGATACGGAATATAATTATGTACTGTGCTCTTATATTTATCCAAAGTGACCACTTTGTTTTAATAGGTGGGATTAACTCATACACTAAATTATTTTATCAGTCCCTAAAATAGCATCTTAAATTTTGTTTGGTACCTATGGCCAATACTGCTTTTATTCAGCAATCAACAAATACAAAATATTTTTTGGTTCCAAAGGTGATTTTCAGGTAAGTCAACGGGAAAATTGGTCAAAATATGTGAAATGACAAATCTACCCCCGAGTTTAAAAAAATAAAAAATAAAAAATAAGCACCATCTTCTTCCCCAATATAACCCTTCCCTGCCGACCTCCACCTATCACCACCCGCCACCGCCGTCCATTCACCGGGGACATCCTTTCACCTTCTCAGCCACCGGGATGAGATGGAAAATCAATTCCTTCTGGAGACCCGACTCTCAATCTTCTTCTTCTTCCATTGAATTTTGAACCCGACGGATGAAGCTTCGGGTCGGGTGAAAATGTGCACTTTTTTTGCGCACTTGAGGAGACGAGTGTGGATTCACGCGCGTGAATCCACACGAGCGTGAATCAATGGAAGAAATGAAAATGTGCACTTTTTTTGCGAGCGTGGCTTCACGCGTGCACATTTTCATTCAAAACAAAACTTTTATTTTTTAAGGTTTTTAATTGATAAAATTACTAAAATATCCCAGGTTATATCGAAAAATAAATCAAATTTACCGGAAACCACTTTGGGGACCAAACAAATCATTTTGTATTTGTTTATTGATGAAAAAATACGATATTGGTCTTGGGGACCAAAAGATGGTATTGCATTATATTTAGGGGACAAAAAAATAATTTAGTCTTAACTCATATATTAAATTCTTCCTAACGTCCCTATTGATAGACTTAATGGGTGTTAGCACTATTGTTCCCCTAGCCTTATTGACATTGCCATTTTCGGCTGAAATGTACTGTACATGTGAAAATACCCCTATTTTCCCATCGGAAAAAACATTTCCCACATAGTCGAAAAATTGTCTACACACACAAAATACATGAACATAAGTTTGGAATACAATGTTTGTTTTGGGTAGTTCGATACGGTTCTGGCCCATTGGGACGAGTAAGTACCTTGTTGTAGCTTTCGTGATATAAAACCACTTCTAATCAATGTGTATGACGCTATACATGTCTTTGAATTGCATGTTGCACTCTAGCTTGCCCACCATTCCATCCCCTTATCTTTATATACTGCTATTAACTTGGATGTTCTACATCTTTGTGACTCTCAATTTCTTTATTTGCATCTGCTATGAATTGTACTTTTCCCAAGTAGGATTTTGAATTTCGGTGTAAAGTGCTTGTAAATTCTGACTTTGCTCCATTTTTAAAAACTTTGGAGTAAAAATTTTCTTTTTTGGAGAAAATTGTTAAAGTTAACTCAGGTTTTCCAATCAATTTGCTCCATTTTCAATTTACTCTTTCATCAGCTTTTCACTGTTAAAAATCTTGACACCCATACTTCCTAATGCAAACTGATCTGGGACATAACCAAAACTTTCACTGTACATAAGTCAAGAGAGGTCTCTTCGCTGTTGAAAGTAATTCAGATGATTTTCATTTTATCTTGTATTATTCTCCAGCTTCAAGAGATTGACCATCTAATTATTTAAGAATAATGTCCAAAGTGATTGGGCCTTCAACTATCAATGCGTGACAATTAATTATTATTTTTATACTCAAAATTATCTCCGCTCTAATACATAATCTTATACGGGAAAGTCTCAGAAAATGCGGCATTTCCATAACCTTATGGACAGTTCTCGGGGGCATTTGCCTTTAATGTTGTAATTTTTTTATAAAATTTAAATATTACATTTTATAAGTTAAAGTAAGTAATAATATGTATTTGAAGGTGAAAATATAAAAATATATGATATAAAAAAATATTTTCAAAATTTTGAAATTTTGTATGTAATTTAAGAAATGCAGTGTATAAGGTAAGAAATAAGTGGCATGTCCATAAGCTTATGGACAGGCCGCCTGTCAGGAGACCCACTCATCTTATAAGTATCTCATTTTAATACTCCCTCCGTCTCGCTGCTTAATTGTTTTTTGGGAGTTAAACTTTATAAACTTTGACAGTAACTATATATTAATCTATATATAATAAAAATATCACATGAGGTCTTGTTAGATTCATCTCAACATCTACTTTCTAAATATTATTTTTTTATGCGACGCTATTAAAAGTAACTAAAGATATTTACGGTGAAACATGATTATTAAAAATTATAAAAAATAATTAATGAATTTATAGTGGGACGGATGGAGCGGCTGTTTCTCGTTCAAGATGGACCTCCATGCATGAAATGGACCATAGCCAATTTTTGCTCCTAAGGAAGAAATGAACCAGAAATTATAAAAGTCGGAAATGATTGTTTGGCTGTTGGATTAATAAATTGATAGTCGTGATTCGGGGTCGTTTTCGTTTAATTTTGGAAGAACTTCAACGCAGTTGAGTTAGCGTAGAAGATATGCTTTTGCATATTTTTTACTGGTTAGGGTCAATTATGTGTAAGTTGGCTTGATTAGTACACCAGTCCTAAAATTTTAATACATTAAAAATATAATTGTTTTAATGCTAATTGGTAAAGCTCCCTTTCTCTTAATTAATAATAAATAGATGATTAGTGAATATTGTTTGTAGTGACTTCCAGAGAAAAAAAAATATATTAGAAAAATGTGTATAATGGTGTGATAGGCTAATGAATTTTTAATATGTAGTAAGTGAGTGGGGTCAAAAGTTAATATGTATTTTTTTATTCACCCACTTAACTCATATTAAAAATTTATTAACCTATCACCCAATCATACACATTTTCCTAACATAAATTTTTTTTGTAGCAACTTCTAATACTAAATCTATCAAGCAATTGTGACAATATTTGTAAACAAAGTTTTGTGTGTTACCTACACACCTTGCCACAGTATTCTCAAATCTTATACCCATCTATCCTCCTTAAAGGGAAGATGGGGAACAACGGTTTATTTTAATTAATGTTATTTTGTTATTCAATAAGTGTGAGATTTGTCTCCACGTATTAATTTTGTTCTTCTACATGATCGATTAGATCACTGTGTTCATAATGATAACTAGATTTAGTTGTTCACGTTGATGTATTGTTCTCGATTTGTTTGTATAGAGCGTGTGTTTGCAATTTGGTTTATGGTTTTATTTTTGGGTTTTCATTAATTTGAGTTCGTCGGATCTGTATTTTTCAATGTGCTTATAGTTTGGACAACATAGATCGTGATTGGATCAAGTGGTGTTACAGTTGTAGAAGATCCCTGTTTGGCAGTGATATTGATGTGTGATACGCTCTCTCTGCCAAGTGATGATTTTTGTGGGAAACCAGTTAATATCCCCAAGGGCGATATTACAATTTTTTTATTGGATCTTTGATCTGTAATAGTATAGACGATCAGTCTGTTTGACATGTAATTTGAATATCCTTGCAATAGATTGGTTATTGCTAGAGGCTGGTTAGGTTAGATGTTGTGAAGCCATGCAATTTTCATAGATTAATTAATTGGCAGTTTGTGAACTGGTTTGGAAAAGAAAAACGTTCCATGTGGAACATAAGTACAACAGTCGCAACCTAAAATGGACTACAAAAGGGACATCACGGCTGCATTATACTCACAAAATTAATTGCAAAAACCTACACACATATTTTCTATCTTTCCAAGAGTTTTGCGAAAAGCTAGCACATACATGTTCCAACATACATAACATGATGTTCAAAGTTCAAAATTTTACATGTTCCAACATACATAACATGATGTTCAAAGTTCAAAACAGATGGCCAGATTGGTTGCTCAAGGATATACTCAAGTTGAAGGGTTGGATTTCGATGAGACATTCGCACCAGTTTCCAAGTTAGAGTCGATTCAGATTTTACTTCCTATTGCTTACTATATGAATTTTACTCTATATCAAATGGATGTCAAAAGTACTTTCCTAAATGGTGTGCTAAATGAAGAAGCGTATGTTGAACAACCTAAAGGATTTGATGATCATCATTACCCTCACCATCTGTTTTGACTCAAGAAAGTGTTGTATGGTCTGAAACAAGCACCGAGGGCATGGTATGAATGACTCACTAACTTTCTAATTTAGAAAGGTTATCTTCGAGGGGGAGTAGATCGCATTGTTTGTGTTAAAAAAGGCCTCAAATATTTTGATTGCTCAAATTATATTGATGATATTGTGTTTGGTTCCACTTCATCATCTATGTTGAAGGATTTTGTTACTGTGATGCAAGCCGAATTTGAGATGGTTATGGTTTGAGAACTCACGTACTTTCTAGAGCTCCAAGTCAAGCAAGAAAAGAATGCCCTGTTTATAAATCAGAGTAAGTATGTCCTGAACTTAGTGAACAGATTCAGACTAAGCAATTTTTGTGCAGTCCGAACATCTATAGGAGTTTCTAATAAACTGGTAAATGATGAGAGGGGAGTTGGAGTTGATCACAAATTATACAGGGGCATGATTCAGAGTCTATTGTATTTGACAGCTAGTAGATCAGATATATGTTTCAACTTAGGGACATGTGTAAGATTTCAGGCGGACCCGAAGGAATCCCATTTAACTGCAGTCAAAAGAATTATTCGATATGTGAGTGAAACTTTTGAGTATGGTGTTTGGTATTCTAAGAATCAAGGTTTTGATCTGATTGAGTACAATGACTCTGATTGGGCTGGTAATGCAGATGATCGTAAAAGCACTACATGTGGCACGAATCTAGTTTCTTGGTATAGTAAGAAACAAAATTCGATCTCTCTGTCTACTGCAGAAGCTGAATATCTTGTCGCTGGAATTATTTGTGTACAACTATTCTGGATGAAACAAATGTTGAAAGACTATGGAATCCATTAAGGGCCATTGAATATCTTATGTGACAGCACAAGTGCTATTGATATTTCTAAAAATCCAGTTCAACACTCTCGAACGAAGCATATTGACACAAGACATCATTTTATTCGAGATCTTGAGGAAATTGAGGAAGTGGTGGTTGTCTATGTTCCAACATCTGAGCAATTTGTAGATATTTTCATGAAGCTGTTGGATACTGCCACGTTTGAGCTTCACAGACAACAGTTAGATGTTTTTCAGATTTGAGGTATTTCTTTATATTTCTTTTATTTACCTGTAACTATTTTTTCCACTTTATTTTTGTGTACAGAAGATCAGAAAAACACAAAAAAATATATAGAAAGAAGAAAAAGGCTACAAAATTAGAAGTTGTAGAGATATGGTATGTTGGAAGTGCAAGGAGTTATGACATGAGGTGAAAAGTAGAGGAAGAGTAATCATGGCCTCTCTTGAAGGGGAAAAATGGTTACACGACTAATGAGGCAAAAATGAAAGAGTTTAATTTGGTTCAAATTTTGTTTCCATCTCTTCACCTTCCCTCTATTTTCGGCCAATATACTCGTTCTTCTCGGGATTTTTGGATTCTCAAAACTTGTTGAGATATTCTTGCAAAGAATTTTGGGTCTTGTTTATGAGCCCTAGTCAAGTTGAAAGTCTCAAAACCTCCGTGTACTCAAACTATTCTCGCTGAGAGAAATTCTTGTCGTAAACTCACCAGGGCAGAGAACAAGAATAGAGATGGTGCTCAACTCCCGAATCTCACCTCCGACAACAAAGAGAAGAAGAATGAGGTTCCCAACAAAGGCAAGACTCCCCACAGAAAGGTATTTGGTCCGGATTTCCCTCACTTCACTCTGCATGGTAGAGATTTTGAGTCTGTTGAAGAATTCTTTTATTGGGTTAAAGCAAATAGAATTCCTATAGACTTGACAAGGTTTAAAGATTTGAAGAACTTAAGGGGAGAAGTTTTAGATGTGGATATCCTGGAGTTGTACACAGGGGATATATGAGACTTTGATAATGTGGAAAATTATGAACTTAAGATGTTGATAGGGGTATGCAGGTTGCATAACGGCAAGGATATGTTCCATGTTTACTGTTATATTCCAAGACCGAGTAGTGTGAAACTTGAAGAGATTGTTGAATCTGATACAGTAGGGTTTGAGGTTGTAAAATCCACATACGGGATTCCATTAGGGTTCTATGATGCTGATGTTGCCCAGAGGATGGAAGAACTTGAGAGACCTCTGATTGTTGTGGTGTCTGACAGTGAAGGAGAAGAAAGTGTTGGGTATGTTCCAACACAGAGGGTAGAGACAAATGTTACTATGGACATGAAGGTTGATGATCAAGACCAGTTTAATTTTACTGGGAATGCTTATGATGATCTGGAATACTCAGAAGGAGGAAAAATGTGGGGATTTGATCTGATGCAGGAGGAGTCAGGCAATGAGCAGCATGTTGGAACACAGAGTGAAGTTGATGCAGATATTGAGCGGGATGAAGAGGTTGATCATGCTGAGCATGTTCCAACATGGGAGCCAAATTTGAATTACTCCAGTGATGGGGTTTTGGATGAGTTCATTCAAGAAGAAGATGCTTGCTACTGAGACTTCTCCACCAGCCAAGAGATCCAAAGAGAAAACTCAAGTTGCATCAAAGAAGAAGAATGTGCTGCCACCTCCTCTTGTAAGTGATGCTCTTTTTTATACTTACTTTGATAACGATTGCGAGGAGATGGGAGAAATTTTTGCGGACAGAAATTGAATGACCAGAACTAGTGGCTTTACGAATTTTTTGGAGTTAATTGGAATGAAGAGTACTGCCACTGTGCAACTTCAGTATAACAAGCTGGTTGTTACTAAGATTTACTCAAATATGATGGCTGGGAACTTGGAGGATGACTCCGCTTAGTGCGATAGAGTTTATGTAAGGGGAAAGATAATCGACTTCTCTGCTGCAGGGATGAACAAGATATTAGGGCTGAGAACTCAAAACTTTGAAGGTGTTTTTTCTGATGATTTGGAGGTGACAGATGACATAATCCTAAAAGTGATATCTGTTGGGTACAAGACTGAGTGGCCCGACACAGGATATTCGCATGCGCCCTGCCTATCCTCTGGATTTTTTGGTCTTTATCAGGTGGCAGTTAATTGCTGGTTGCCCTCTTCCAACACTACAACTCTGACAGGAGAGGTGGCAACGTTGTTGTACTGTGTCGGAACACATAAACTAGTCAACCCGTGGTTGCTCATACGGCAGAGCATAGTTTGCCAAGCCATTTCTCCCAAGGCTAAACACGCATTGGTTTATCCATGCTTAATTTTTTGCATTGGCCATGCGTGTAAAAGTGAAGGGTAATGCAAAAGATGTGATTGTTGACCCTGAGTTTCTTCGGCCCAATAAGAAGACCTTTGGTATGAGATAAGTGCACGATCTTACTTGGAATCCAGAGGCATCTACTTCTACTAGGGATGAAACAGAGGCCAAGCTGGTTGTTCTGAATGAAAGATTGGGGCTATAGCTAACCAGATTGCTGTTCTGGAAGCTGAAAAAGGCAACGATTGAGGGGGAAAAAGCTCGGTTGAAAGCATAGGCTCCAGCTCCTGAACAAGATTGATGTTTCTACAATGTCTATGTTCCAACATAGATCAGATGATGGGTTTAGGGGGAGCGGACTTGATTGTTCTTTTTTATTTTATTTCCGTGCTTTGTTGCCTTTGGCAGATCATGGCCCCATATAGGGAGAATATTTTAGAAGTTTTTGGATATTATTTTGGTGATGTAATTTAAATTAGTTTGGTATTCTGGATTTATGGTTTTCTTGTGGTGTTTATATTAATTCATATTCATTGTGAAGTACTTAGCATATGTTCCAGCATAAGTGGATTTCTGGAAGACTTATGTTGTGAGATTGGAAAATTTTCTTTGTGTTATTATTTTCAAAATGGATGGGTCTACAAAATGCCAAAAAAGGATATTATAAAGTCATGTGGTTTTCATGGATTAATTAATTGGCAGTTTGTGAACTGATTTAGAAAAGAAAAACGTTCCATGTTGTTCAAAGTGCCAACACATACATGTTCAAATTGCGAAAATCTGCACACATGTTTTCTATCTTTCTGAGAGTTTTGCGAAGTGCCAACACATACATGTTCCAACATACATAACATGTTGTTCAAAGTTCAAAATCATAAAGCTTAATTACTTGGGAGGAAGGGATTCAGCGTCGATGAGTTTCGAGGTCAGGGGGAGTCTGATCAAGGCGGATTGGTAGCAAGGGGAGCTTGCAGAATCCACACAACATAATTAGATAGATAAGTATATGTGTATGGTGTACTTTGTACTGTATCTTTCTGATTAGTAAATTCATTCTGAACTGGGCCATGCCTCACAGATGTAGGTAGATTTTACCGAAGTACATTACCAAGTCTTGTGTCTTTATGCTTTACCTTACTGCATATTTGATTAGATAATGTTGAAAAATAACAGTAATAATTAAGATAATTCGGTAAAATCAAATTTCAAATATTAATTCCAGTTATTCATCACTGAGCATTTTTTCCAGTATATTGGTATGATAAAAAAATCTATCAAGCAATTGGTAGTCGGTTAAACCAGCTCAAAAGTTGATCACTTTTTGGACCACGATAGCTGAATCGATGATTCATTGAGTAACACGAAATTAATCCATCATCCTGCATTGATGATTATATATGTCTAAAATAATGAATTTCGTCAAAATGATTTTTAAACCTTACCGATAATTTTTCCTTTCAACAGTAATTAAACTAATTATATCGTTATCCCGAAATACCTTCCACACCGTATTCTTAATGAATCCGTCTCTTGAAAGAGATGTCTTTCTCTAAGCCATTGGAAGACCAAGATTTAAAATGTAAATTAGAATAAATGAAGATAATTTTTTTTGGTTGCATGAACCAGGTTATAAACTTTAATACTACTTCATGCTTCATAATAAATTTTTAATATTGCAACTTAGACATTTTATCATTTATTATTCTAATTAAACTCTGTCTTCCCATAAGCATATGAAAATACCGTCTTTTCCAAGAGTTTGTCATTCTTTTAATAGTATAAAAATTTCCGTCGCAGTTAATTTCCTTAAATCATGGATATTGTTTTTGCAATTAGTATCGGGTGCCACGTGAATTAATTTACTTATTGTATGCCCGGTAATTCAATATTACTAAAATAATAATTTAATGTTCATTATTTTAAGAGATATTTTGGGGATATAATTCTTATACGATTTATATTGTAGTGCATTTTCAATATTGTTATTTGTGCAAACAATAATTATACAGTAATCACAATAAAATTATGATTGCTACATAAATATTTCATACACAAATAGTAGTATTGAAATGCATATTCTATATATACATGCAATCCACAACCAAGACACCTCGAAGGTATGATATAAGAAATGATATTTAAAATACTTAAATCAATAGTTTGTTACTAGTTAATTATTGGGGTATCGTGAGTATTGCTGGTGAACCATGTAAGAATTGATTTTTATAATGCTTAATTTTGAAAAAATAACATTTTCATAAATTATAATATAATTATGATAAAATTTAAATTAAATATCATAATTTATAACTTAAATATTTAAGAGTAAACTTTTGTTTTATAACTGGTAGTGGCTGAACATAATTAATAGTTCAATATTTAAGATTTCATTTAACACAGCATGTGGTCCACCTGCGATGAAAATAAAATTTCAACTCTAAATGTCACAAATTTAATGGGAAAAGTTGCCGCAAATCATTTAGCGACGACTTTATTATGAATCTCAGATGGCTGTCATGATTTTTTTTGTATCGGGTAAAATATCATTCATAACTTCGATTTTGGGGTTTAAAACTATTTTTTAATGATAATATTGCATGATAAGAGATATAGTGCGGGCGAACGCACACACTAAAAGGTGTGATTGGCAGGCAACCATGAAACGTGGTCGTGACCAGACGCGGAAGAAGACGGTGCAGCTCGTAGGTAACTGGGCTGAGGCAATACCAGGGGAGGGTATCGTTGAGACCGATCCGACGGAGGAGGTGGAGGAAGATGACGAAAGAGTGATGGCGCTAATTCCGGCAACAATGTTAGTTCTCAAATTGTGATTGAGGAGGTTGGCAAATCTGAAACTAAACATGAGGGTAGAGAGGGAGGTTAAATTGTGGGTTGACATAATTAGGGAAAATCGGATTCAGGCACACGGGATGAAGATTGATTACATAGCCCCTAATATTGTAGATGGTGAGATTGAAATTGTTATAGAACAAGCTGATGTGAAAGAGGAAATTGAGTACTGGGGTAGCTCGTTGATAATGTATGTCTGTAGTGGCAACTTAACAATGAATGTTGTGCATCATTTTGTTGTTCAATTATGGAATTTTGTACGAGCCCATAGATTCTATACAACGAGGAAGGCTATTTTATCCTCGGGTTTAAAGGAGTTGACGACCGGGATGTATAGTATGCCTATGTTCCTACAACTGTGGAAACCCAATTTTTCACTGAAGGAGAACATGGTGAGGATACTGCAGTATGGGTAAAACATCCCAACTTACCACTGCATCTGTGGGGACCTACCAGTTTGGGAAAAATTGGGAGCTTTGTCGGTAAACCTCTGTTCAAGGACAAGTGTACGACGAATAAACTTAGGGTGTCATAAGCAAGAATCTTAGGTGAGATTGATATCTCAAGGAGTATTCCGGAAGAAGTTGTGATTAGGGATTTGGAGGGGAGGAAGCTGAAGCAGCCTATCAAAATTGGGGGGAAACCTTTGTTTTATGACAAATGCCAACATAAAGGTTGCACGGATGTTGATCAGTATGGGGCTGAGTGAATGTGAACCAGTGGGATATTTCTTTACATGGTCGAATAGGTAGCCAGAGGGGATCATTTATTCGAGAATTGACAGGGGATTGGGAAAGACTCGGTGGTTCATGAAATTCCCTGAAGTGGTGGTAGAGATACTTAAGCCAAGGATTTCAGACCATGCGATGTTGAAGGTGAAACTTTTTGAGGAAAGTAAAAATTGGGGAAAACAGTTTAAGTTTGTAAACTGTTTATTGGAGAAGAGGGAGGTAATGGAGATTGGAGGTGATTAAGGAGAGTTGGTTGAGACCGCTGAGGGGTAAACCAATGTTTGTGGTATGGGGGAAACTAATGAGGCTCTAGAGGGGATTGCTGCCTTTCGTGAAGCAGATAGGCGACATCAAAAAGAAACTTGAGGATGCAAGGGTTGAACTCAGGAAGGCCAAAAATGAACTGATTCAGAGAATGGAGAAACATAAGGTTCAGAAGGTGATACATTGTATTGAAGCAGTTCATCGATGGAATGTAATAGATGAAAAAGTGGCCAAGCAAAAAGCAAAATGTAAATGGATGAGACTTGGAGATGAGAACAACTCATACTTTCATGCCACAGTGAAAGTGAAGAACAAGATGCCGGGAATCTATAAGCTGGTTAAGCATGATGGAAGCATAGTGACTGAGTAGGAAGGTATTGAAAAATAAATCATTGAATTTTATGATGGTTTGATTGGAGTGCAAGGCAACCGGACAGAAAGTGTAAACCTGGCAGTAATCAGAGAAGGGAAAACGCTGAGCTTGGAGGGAAGAAAAGAGTTTTCAGCAGAGATTACAGAGTGTGAAATCTGGGAAGTGCTGAAAGGACTGCCGAGTTGCACCTACCAGACAGAGTATTCAACCTCGCTGACCGCCCTCTTACTTGGAAGATTACGATTGTGATGATTATGCATGTGCTCTTACTACTGAAGACCCCCCCTTCCAACTATGTTCCCTCAAGTGTCGTCACTTTCCTCAGGTGTTCTCTATGCTCTTACTGATTATGTAAACTGTGATAACTTTTCTAGTTATGCATTCTAGATTTTTGGGTGCAGTAACGTCTAGTGCATATCCCACTACTTATTCTGAGGCTTCCCAGCATGCTCATTGGCGAGGCGCTATGACAGAAGAACTTACTGCGCTAGAGCTCAATCAGACATGGACTTTGGCTCCTTTGCCTTTAAATAAAAAGGCCATTGGGTGCAAATGGGTCTACCAAACGAATTTCTGGTCAGATGGTACTATTGAATGTCATAAGGCGCGCCTAGTGGTTCTTGGGAATCGCCTGGTGGAAGGAATTGATTATACTGAGACCTTTGCTCCGATTGCGAATATGAGTTATGTTCGCTTATTCCTGTCCGTTGCAGTTATTCATTATTGGGAACTGCATCAGATGGATGTCCACAATGCTTTCCTGCATGGTGATTTGCATGAGGAGGTGTTTATGCGACCCCCACCTAGCTATGTTGTGCTACATGGACAAGTATGTCGCCTTCAGAAATCTCTTTATGGTCTTCGTCAGGCTCCTAGAAATTGGTTTGCTAAATTGGCTCAGGTTTTACGAGCATTTGGATTTGTTCAGAGTAAGGCCAATTACTCTCTGTTTGTCTTTTCTCGTGGATCAGTTTCTTTACATGTTCCGGTTTACGTGGATGATTTGATTATTGCTGGTAGCTCTTCTTCGCTCATCTCTGAGTTCAAGAAATACTTAAGTTCCTGTTTCCATATGAAAGACATTAGTTTGCTTAAGTATTTGTTGGGCATAGAGATTGCTAGAAGACCGGACGGGATGTTTCTTTCGCAAAGGAAATATGCTTTAGACATTTTATCATATACCAATTTATCTGCCTCTAAATCGACTGACTTTCTGATGGAGCAACAGTATGATTTGGCACGTGTTGAAGGTCCAGTCTAACCTGACCCGGAGCAGTATCGACGCCTGGTTGGGCGCCTGATATACCTGACTATTACTCGTCCTGAACTTAGTTATTCAGTCCATACTCTTGCGCAATTCATGAAGTCACCATGTGTTCCTCACTGGCAAGGTGTTGTTCGTGTGTTGCACTACCTGAAGAGTCATCCTGGTCAAGGTTTATTTCTCTCTTCTTGTAGTACGTTACAATTGATTGCTTACTGTGATTCGGATTGGGCTGCATGCCCGATTACTCAACTTTCTCTTTCTGGTTATTTTGCAATGATTGGTGATTCTTCGATTTCTTGAAAGACTAAGAAGCAACCTACTGTTCCTCGGTCTTTCGCTGAAGCGGAGTATCGTGCTATGTCGGTTACCTGCTGTGAGTTGTTATGGCTTAGGTCTTTACTGAAAGACTTAGGGGTTTTACCCTCCTCTCCTATGCGATTGTTTTGTGACAGTCAATCTGCTCTTCATATTGCGACAAATCCAGTTTTTCATGAACGCACAAAGCATATTGAAGTTTTTGAAGTTTATTGTCATTTTGTCCGGGATCTTGTTCAATCTGGCACTATTGTTACTCAACATATCCGTACGGCATACCAACTTGCAGACTTGTTCACTAATGCTCTCGGACGTAACCAGTTTCAATCCTTACTTGGCAAGTTGGGCATTTCCGATCTCCATGCTCCAACTTGAGAAGGAGTGTTAAGGAATTAGAATATTCTTACAATATTACTGGTAAATGTAATTGTATTCTATTACCTTTTTTTAGCTTGCATATGTATCATGTACTACTATATAATGTATCATGAATTCATAAATACACACAATTATTACCCTTATTTTCTACATAGATTTTGAGTACTATTAGGGAAATGACAGAGTTGTACATGGTGATCAGGTAAAGTAATGAAAGTTTCATTCGTTCCAAAATAAAATAAAATATTGCATGATGATTAAAAAAAGTTCGTCGGCAATTTTTCGTAAAAATCATTATATTCAATTAGCGAGAAGAGAAAAAAAAACTTTCCAATTTAAAAAACAAAGTCCAGCCAATGATGCGATGAGACAAAGTAGAGTGGATTAACTACACAAGACCTAATGATTAAACACGAGTAATCTGCACTATCCCTCCAATGATAATAAAACGCTAAATGATACATTGCGTTTTGTCCCCAAAACTTCCACTCAATCATCCAAATGCTTAATTGGTAAAATAATAATATTTTTATCTAATATTGTTTGGCGAGTTGGTCCAATAGTTGAAGCTTAGAAATTTAGTCATAGTGTGATTGTGTTTTCAGTAATTAAGCTGCTTAGGATGATTAAGGCATTGTTCTATGGAATTTATCTGAACTGATTTGATTTGATTCGATATAGTATGAATGTGTTAAAAAATAGTAATGCGTGACTAAATTAAGTTAAAATCTCACTAAATAAAATCTAAACTGAACTGAACTGAACTAAATTGGACTGAACTGCAGATAAACTCTGAAGCGCAGTTCTTAAGGGGAGAGGATAACCCGTTTTTGTCTTATAAACATTGTATTCTCGTTGTTTAACTACCTACAATATACTTTTTATTCAGAGATTTTTTCACCTCCAAGTTATAGTACACTATAAAATACTTACAACCATCATTTTACTTATTTTTCTTTTAGTTCAATTTATTTCACATAATCAGCCTCTTTTAAAACCTCGGATCATAAAGTGAATTGGCACAGTCAAATAACTCCACCGACATTATATGCACGATTCAAATGAATCACGGGAAATGATCGATCGAAGTCGCGTAATTAAGCCATTAACGATCACGAATGGGACAAAATCATGTGATCAATTAAGGATTAATATTATAGTAATGACAAATCTGATGATTAGTTTCGTATTTGGTGGTGTTTTGCCAAAGTTTCTTGTTTGTTTGGTTGGCCTAATCCCTAACATTTTGTGTTCATGTATTTAGTTTCAAACTCAGACAATACATATATAGTAAGGAGTTAAGGACAGACACAATCTATTTGTTCACAAATTAATTGGAAGGTGGAGTTGATGAGCTAATTAAGCCTGTTTGATTGTTACTTTAAGTTTGGTGGTTTTATATTTGTTTTCTTGCTCTTTCGAAGAAATATCGTGCCTAGAGTTTCTCCGTACAATTCACACTGGCCATTGACCATGTCTTTTTTTAACGAATTAAATTAAATTCAAATTCAAATAAATATTTTTTTTAAAGAGCAGGTCTACGACTAACGGTTGGACTAATTATTTTTATAATTTTTAAGGTTGAATTATATTTATTTATATATTAAGACTTATTTTAAAATAATTTTTATAATTTTAGATACCTCAGTGCAACATATAAAAATAAATACCAAATGATCCTATTAATCATACTGACTAAAATATAGTCTTATACAACTATTAGTTGATCTAAAATAATTTTATGAAATAAATTAAATTAATTTAAATTTTAAATTGAAATGTAGTTAGGCAAAGTTTTGGGAAAGACTAATAAAAAGGTAAAAGGTTTCAGTTGTAATATCAAAATTTTATCATGCAACATGCAATAACCCGATTAATGCAACTAAATTTTTTTTTCTTCTAATTTACAATTTAAACAGTGGTCTTTTTATGGCTTATGAATAGACCGCCTTTCAAGAGATAGAATATGTAGTTAAGTTTGAAATTAATTACCATAAGTAATACAACATCGTAAGTATTACTTTGCTAACTAAATTTTGAACTGTAATTCTCACGTGCTAACATAATGATAGTAGCATAATTAGCTCTAACTAAAAGCCCGGGTTAAATAAAAGTGAGAAATTGGGGGAGCAAAAGCGAAATAATTAAAGGATCCGACAGATCCACCTGAGGCCCGATTCGAATGCAACAGCGGTGATTTTGTTGAATTAAAGGACAGCACAGTTGTCAGCACGTGACAAGTATGTTCTTTAATGACAAAATGTACCCTCTAAATTCTCCCACTCCCTCCGTTCCAAATTAAATTGCGCACCTCATAAAATGTTATTATTCACTGTTCAACTTTAACCATATATTTAAATAGATATATAAACAATAATATTATTATATGTTATATGACTTGATTCGTCGTGAACAGACTGCCGGTGATAAGCCGGAGGAAGGTGAGGATGACGTCAAGTCATCATGCCCCTTATGCCCTGGGCGACACACGTGCTACAATGGCCGGGACAAAGGGTCGCGATCCCGCGAGGGTGAGCTAACCCCAAAAACCCGTCCTCAGTTCGGATTGCAGGCTGCAACTCTGTAAAAAAATATGCTAGACGCGCTCAATTGGGGGAAATTTTTGAACTAGATCGTGCTACGTTGAAACGTAGTTTATGAAAAGTAACTTTTTATATGTCATAATTATACGTAATTAAACATATTAACGATTAGACAAGTTTTTTGATGAACGAATAATTCTCTCTTATACCATTTAATTTGGAACGGGATGTAATTAGAATCCTGCGTGTGAATATTTGTTCACACGCTTTAGCCTGCATACTTTGCTGATTCACCTTTTTTTTTCTCTCCAAAAGAATAAATACTTATTTAATTTTGGTTTGTGATTGGCTGAACCGTGCTCGTATCTCTAGTAAATAAATTTATATTTTAGCAAATATTGTATGTGTAGGTGTGGGGCAGATCAGATTCTTTTGCTACATGTTCTACGAATGCCATGCTTATTACGGTGAGCGGTTTTTATGAATGAATGAAAATAAAATAGTGAAATATAAAGAAATATACTCCCTCTGTCCCAAGTTAAATTGCACGAAATCAAAAATTCAGTCAAAGTATGAAAACTTTATATAGTACATGTTTGAATAAATATATAAATAATAATATTATTGTACGAGATACTGTTAGATTCATTGTAACATGTAGTTTCTAAATATTAACTTTTTATATACTGCTATTATACGTAGTTACATATATTCACAAACGAATGTAGGTGTTGGAGATCGTTAAAAAAATTATGTGCAATTTAACCTGGGACAAATTGAGTAATAGAACAAGACTAAGGATTAGAAACCTAACATTACAATTTCCAAATAACATATACATGTCTAAATATAAAAAAAAGGATGTTGAAATAAACTATTGAAAAATTGTGAATTTGAATTTCTGAAAATGAATAGTACAAGTTTGAATCCCCAGTCGTCCGAGTTCATATCCACTCCTAATGCCTTTCTTGCTTGGACCCAGTTTAGCGTGCAACTCTCACCGCATGCGGCTCGTACAAAGACTCCTAAATCCATCCCGAGCCTTTGCAAACTGGACGGTACACAACTCGGTTTCGAAAGATATGGTATTAAAAGTTGTAGAGCTGGTCAATACGAAGATTTAAGCGGAACTACCGACAAATTCTTGAGGAGTCAAAAAAAGAAAGGGAAAATGAAGTTTTTTTCATTGCTTTTCGAAATGAAACTCTATTCTTTAATTGCCCGCTGGTTTTTGGAATTCGAAATCAGGAAGTGGTTTATCCTTTTCCATAGTGCAGCTAAAGGGTTTTTATCAAGATTCAAGCATCAATTCAAAAAAATTTGAAGTATTCAAAGAAATGCTAAAACATCACTGTTATCATGGCTGTAATAGTATAAGCAAAGTAAAATCTCTTTAAAATGTATTATTCTATTTGCCTAAGCCAATGAAATCTCTACTATTCTCTAATGTCAACTTTAATAAATTTGTGTACAATTCATGAATAGAGACTTTTTCCAATCATCAAGTTGCATTTAATTGTCAAATTTTGTACAAATTAATTTGAATCAAACACTCAGACTCGGCCAAGGTTTGACAAAGACATCACAACAAAAATACTGCACCTTTATATCCATGCATTTATGATTTTACCTAAGTTATGCTTGTTGGTGAGGTATTATAATCTAGGTATTTTTAATTGTTTTTCTTGAATAAAAGTAATTTACATACATCTAAATTATAATAAACGTGAATTATTGAATGCTATAGTTAAACATTGCTCTCTGTTTCATTCAGATAAAAATTATCAAGAAAGATAGGAAACAAAGCCTCACTTTTATATGTTTTACTCTAAGTAGGTAATGTTTCTAATAAAAATGCAAATGAGCGTGTGAGTTTACTCAAATAGTTTTGTAACTTAAATTTACCCGAATTTTAATTGTTTTAACATGCAAACTTTTCATCTTTTTATAGTCTCTAAGTATGTTATGTTTTAAACCAAAACTCAAATGTTTCATTTATAGTTTATAAAGAGTATAAATCTCTAATTTTATATTATTATAATTAAATCATGTCTTCGTATATGACTATGGAAAGAAAGTTCTTCCCAATACTTTGTCTTTAAAATATAGTCAAGTTTAAATGAATTTCATATGCTCCCATGTTTTGTTATTTATGACACACTTACTATAAATTGATATTTTCTTTTATTTGACACTTTTTCCATTTTTGGCAAGATTCCTTCAATGTCATCCATTCATCACTTTTTTACTTTTTTTCTTTCAATTTCATCCACTCATTTTTTTTCCACCTAAATTAAACCATCTAAACCTATGGTATAATAAATTAAAAAAACAGAGGGAATATACGTTATACTTGTCTATTCTTCACTTAATTTGATTTACTTAATTAATATATTTTAAAAATTATTATGTTATAAAAGTATTTTTTCAATATTTTGATGGAGTAGTTAAACTTTTACATCTCATCCTATTTGTCATGCATAATGTGATGAGACATTCATCGAGAATATTTAATATCGGTACACTTGCATTTGACTATTGAATGTTAAAATACTTTGAATTGATAAGAAAAACGTCGACCACTATTATTTTAATAATAAAAGATGCAAACTATTGGGAAAGACCTTATTTTCGTAAAATTATGGAAAGATAGAGTTTAATTAAAATGATAAAATATAGAGTCCATTTATTGAAAGACGGTCTTTCCATAACTTATGGAAAGACCAAGGTTTAAAGTGTAAATTGGAAGAAATGAAGATAAAATTTTCGGGTTGCATGAACCGGGTTATAAAATTTATAACCACTACATGTTTCATACTAAAATTTTAATATTGCAACTAAGACCCTTTACCTTTTATTATTCTAATTAAATCCCGTCTTTCCATAAGCCTATGGAAAGACCGTCTTTCCCAAGACTTTGCCTAAAATATAATAGGTTTTTAGTTACAATATTTAAAAATTATTATGCAACATGCAGTAGTTATAAATTTTATAACACGATCCATTCAATCCAAATTTTTTATCTTGATTTCTTTATAATTTACACTTTAAACTTTGGTATTTCCATAACGTATAAAAAGATCGTATTTTAAGAGACGGACTCCATAGAAAATGTATAATAAAATAATAATAATTTGGCAACAAAAAGAAAGTAATGGACCAATGATATACCTACTCCCTTCGATTATCTATTAATGACACACTTACGTTAATAGTATATTTATTTTATATTGATACATTTTTAATTTTTTTTTGTAAAATTTCATCAATTTCATCAATTTTATCCAATTTTTTACTTTTTACTTTTCAATATTTAATTTCATACATTTATTTTCTCGAACTAAATTCAAGGATTAGTGAAACGGATAAAGACATAAAGTGCACTTCATTTAGCGGAGAGAACAACAGTGAGAACCAAAACGACGACACATCTCGCAGCCACCGCCGACGGTACGGACCCACCAGTAAATTAAGCACAACGAGTTTGACTACCGTCACCTCATCTCTTCCCACCCGCCAAATACATTCCGTATTTCCTCATGCACACCTGCCTCTCTCGGGACCCACAACGTCCAGCTGTACCTCCCTTATCCACCCTGCACGCTTCCCAAAGTCACAGCCGGGTTACCCTAGCATCTCCACTCCATCACTCACTCTCATTTAATCCCACCCTTCTTCACCTCATCGTTATTATTACTCCCCTGTAAATGGCTCACTTATTATCCGTCCGCCATTAGAATTTCTTTCAAAACTTCAAAACCCCACACTCAAAGCACACGGATCGACTGAAGAAATCCGACCCAGTTCTTATCTGCGAAAACCCATGTATAAAGTGTCTTCAAAATCTCATCTTGTTATTATTATAACTCTGTAGTGAGTAGCATTTCCTTGAAATATTCGGAGTACAGATAGCAATGGTGTCGGTGGAGGATTCCCATTCCAGGACTTACTCTCATACCGTTACGAAGGCGCAGGCGCCTTACTACTACACGCCGCCGCCGAGTTCTGCCCGGATACAGCGCTCCATGGGTCGCTCCAAACGGACAATCCGCTCCAGTTTCTTCCAGATGGACTCTGATGATCGCCGCCGTGACATGTCGTCGAATTTCTCAGAGAATTTGTCTGACTCGGTGATTATGGACCTTCGACTCGGAGAGCTCGCTGCCAAGAGAAGTAGCGGCGGCGGCGAGAATGGATCCTCCGGGTACCAGTGCGGCGCGGAGGATTTTAAGTACCTGGATTTGACGAAGTCGTTCGGGAGTGATATGTCGGCTTGCTCCAGTGACATCTCCGGCGAGCTGCAGCGGCTGGCGAAGATTCCTGATCCCGGCCCGGCGATGGGCCCGGTCGTTGTATCCGAGCCCGAGCCCGAACCCTGCACCGGGTTTCTCCAGAGGGAATCGTTTTCTACTGAGATCATTGAGAGTATCTCGCCGGAGGATCTGCAGCCGACAGTGAAACTCTGCGTCGACGGGCTGAATTCGTCGTCGGTGGCCGTGAAGAGATCGGCGGCCGCCAAATTGCGCCTCTTAGCCAAAAACCGCGCCGATAACCGCGCTTTGATAGGAGAGGCCGGAGCTGTGCCGGCGCTCATACCGTTGCTCCGATGCACCGACCCGTTAACCCAAGAACACGCCGTCACGGCGCTGTTAAACCTCTCCCTCCACGAGGGCAACAAATCCTTAATCTCCGACGCCGGCGCGGTGAAATCTTTAATCTATGTATTGAAAACCGGTACAGAGACTTCTAAGCAGAGTGCTGCTTGTACGTTACTGAATTTGGCATTGGTGGATGAAGGCAACAAGCTTTCCATCGGAGCATGTGGCGCGATCCCGCCGTTAGTCGCTCTGTTAATTAACGGCGCCACCAGAGGAAAGAAGGATGCTTTGACTACTCTTTACAAGCTGTGTTCTGTAAAGCTGAATAAGGAGAGGGCGGTGAGCGCCGGCGCGGTGAGGCCGCTGGTGGCGCTGGTGGGCGAACAGGGGACGGGGCTGGCGGAGAAGGCTATGGTGGTGTTGAGCAGCTTGGCGGGGATTGAGTTGGGGAGGGAGGCTATTGTGGAGGAAGGAGGGATCGCGGCTTTCGTGGAGGCGATTGAGGATGGTTCGGACAAAGGGAAGGAGTTTGCGGTGCTGACATTGTTGCATCTGTGTGGAGATAGTGTGAGGAATCGAGGGTTGCTGGTTAGGGAAGGCTCTATTCCGCCGCTGGTCGCATTGTCTCAGAATGGTACTGCCAAGGCTAAGCACAAGGTGAGGATTGTGTTTCGATTTTGGACTGCTTTATCTTTTTGTATTCTGAGATGTGGTGAATTACATGTCTGTTTAGGATTTGTTGAGGAAAGATTTGTTGCATGTATAGTTTCATCTGTGGTTTCAAGGGTTTGATTTGGTTTACATTGTTAGGGATGTAGTCAATGTATAAGTAAAGCTTGGATTTTGGGGTACTTTAGTTTAACCTCTCATACTTCTTGTAATTTTGTTTCAAGTTTGGGCCGCTTATTCTTTTTGCATTCTGAAATGTGGTAAATTTGTACATTTTTTAGGATTTCTTGAGGAAAGATTTGTTCTTGAGAAAGATTTGCTGTCTAGCTAGTTTAATGTGTGGTTTTGAGGGTTTTATTTCATCGACATTTTTAGGGATGTAGTCTTTGTATATGTAAAGTTTGAATTTTGGGGTACTTTAGTTTAACCTGTCTTACTTCTTGTTGAAGTCAATAGCATATATCTGATGAGATGTGAATACTCCTTTAGTTTGAAAGATGGTTGTAGCTGTCTCTTTTGAGGATTTCTTGAATAAAGCTTTGTTCTTTGCGATTCTGCGTGTAGTCCATCTTGCTTGTTATCTGTAGTCTTATATGTGATTCGACGAAGGGCTGATTTTGTTGAATGAAATTAGAGAACTGATGGGAGTTTTCGGTGATATTTGCAGGCTGAAAGGCTTCTGGAGCTCTTGAGAGGATCAAGACACGAAGCTGCGTGTTCTACCCCTTAATCGAGAGGTACTTTAGTATTGTATATAGCGAGCAGGGGCCTGAATGTTGTATAGAGTCATTACTTGGTAGTGTGGGAACATTATACTAGTAGAAGCTAGCGAGCAAAAAGCAGCAGCTGACTTTTTTGAAATGCAATGTTATCCGGTAGGCCTTTGTAGAGAGGGATTACGGCATCCCTCGTACTCAACTAATTAGGTTATGTGTTTGTCGATTAGAGCTCGAGTATGCGTGGTTTTAAGGTTTTGTTTGTAAGGAAATTTGGAGTATGATCCTCTTGTTTTGTTTGGGGTGTCCAAATTCTATCGAAACAGATTAGCAATCAATCCTGCTATATATCATCACGTCGCTTATTATTCGCATTTTCTTCTTGAATGATCCGTTCTTGTTTTAGCCTATGTTGTATGCTGGCTCTTACTGGTAGAGGAAATATCCAACTCCATATACCGGGTACACCGGGAAACTTTCCAGTGGAATCATCATATAGATGCACCTAGAACCCGGTTATCACTTGAGTTGCCATTGGTGGAGTTGAGAAATGATGAAAGGAAGTCCCTTTTAGGCATGCTAGTGTTTGTTGTAAAGTGTCAAAGAAAAAAGAGAGCAAAGCTTTTCGTTTCTGATGCTTTGGCATCATTGCAACAATGTATAATTTTATATAGACCATAGAGGAAGTGAAAGTTGGCTAGCCAACAACTCTTCTCGGAGGTCGGGTCGGGTCGGGTATAGTTTTTCATTCGATGGGTTATAATCGGGTTGGGTGGAGATTGGTTTCTCGTGTCTGAAACCGGAGCTATGTTTGGTGGATGTTTTTTATTGTGTTATGTGAGGTCGGGTGGGGTCGGGTCGGGTATATGTTTTTATTCAGCGGGTTTTAATTGGGTCGGGTGGAGGTCGGTTTCTCGTGCCGGGTCAGGAACTGGCAGCTCTGGTTGGTGGATTCATCTGTCTTTTTCCTTCTCTGTGTGTGTGTGTTATATGAGGAGTTGCCCTTTCCATTGGACTCATTAGCTGGCAATGCAAGTGGGTTTTGTCCTCCAGTGCATTAGATATTGAGTTATCTATCTAACATTGTATTACTGTTGTTTTCATTCATTTTTCTAGCTAACCTGCTCGTGCGCTGTTGACCTTTGACTTTTCTTATGCTGCATGACTTGTAACACTCCTGTTTTCAAAATCCGATAGTTTTATATTTACTATGTGTCCATTCTTGCCAAACAATGGGTGTTTGGTTTTAAATGCGAATTTTGGCCGGTCGATTGAGATCGAAATAGGTATCAAATGTTTCAATTGGCTGATTTGTCCCGACTGAAACACTTGATGCCACTTTTCCCACCAAATTGTGGCCACAATTCCGAACTCCAAATATGATAAAGATTCTCTCATTCAAAATTAGTTCATAGTATTTGGCTTCTCATCCTTTTTCCCACCAAATTCTCTGCATCCGTTAGTAAGCAAATCACAGAACCATGCAAAACTCACCTTAACATTGTCACATAACTTATTACATTAGCTGTTGACTGAAACACACGTTCGTAACTGTAACATAGACTAATCAGATGGCAGTATTAAGACCACCTTGTTTCTTTCCATCAAACTCATCTGAGGAGCAACAGCACAACCTAGGTTTATATCCTTTTTCCAGCATCTTCTCAACCTCCTCCAGCTGCATCCCTTTTGTCTCCGGCACGAGGAAGAATATCGCGATGAGGCCGATAAACGAGAACCCTGCAAACAGCAGAAATGTGCCCCAGGACCCGATGGCTTCCGTGAGAGTCAAGAAAGTCTCACTTACTATCAAATTCGACACCCAATTCGCGACAGCCGCGATCCCTCCCCCGATGCCGCGGTACCTCAGCGGGTAGATCTCTGAGTTCACGATCCATGGCGCAGTCCCCATCCCGGGCGCATAGGCCATGATGTAGAGCCCCAACAGAAGAACCGCGTAGATCCCAAACTTGCTCGGACAGCCTTCGGTGTACCACGTACGATGCTGCAGTTTGCAATTTCCTATCGTTGCATTATTGGACAACAAGCATGCTCCGGCGCCATACTTGCTTCCGCCACTCGAGCAGAATCCACAGCCAGAAGAAGCTTCCAGACACTTCATACAGTTCCAGGATGGCGAATTCGAACTCGAACCAAAGTCAATGAAATCAGGACATGTGGAGTCAGTTCCAAAGCTCCTGGATTCGGAAAATCCGATAAGTGGCGAATGAGTTGATGCTTCCTTAAATAGGATAGATAACACGATCAGGCAAGTTATGATCCCGAACATGGAGACAATCATCAATCTTCTCCGACCAAATCTGTCCACGAACCCCATGCTGATAACCGTTCCGACACAGTTGAGCCCCGAGGTTATCAGGGAGAGAGCTAATGCTGTCTGATTGGATGCGAACCCCGCGAGCTGGACGATGGTGGGGCTGTAGTACATCACGGTGTTGATTCCGACGAACTGCTGAGCCACTTGAACTGTGACTCCGGCGTAGAGGCCGCGGCGGACGATAATGTTGTTCAGGGCGCCTTTCACTCTGTCGTAGAATGTTTCTCCGATGGAGAGCTGTTCGGCTTTTTCGGCTTCCACTGAGGTTTCTAGAGCATGCATTTCTTGCTCCACTTCGTTTGGTGGATATATTTTTTCCAGGATGGCTCTGGCTTCATTCACTTTGCTCTGACAAATGGGCGGACGGGTTAAATACGGGTCGAGTAACATGGGTAGCTAAAAATTTAGAATGTTTACCTTCCTGTAGAGCCATCTGGGCGATTCGGGAAGGAAAAACATCAGCAGAAACTGCACCACCGCCGGAACTCCAGCTACTCCGAGCATCCAGCGCCAGGTTCCGGGCGCCTGGATTAACATATTAACATCAATTTCAGGGATTGATCCTAGTTAGGTTATGTTTTTTTCGTCTGATTTATACTGAAGTGAATTGAATTGAACAAGAATTGGGCAGAAAATGAGTGTAAAAACTTGTAATAGTAGGACTAAACTAAACTAAGTCCATGATTTTGCAAGAAGTGTATTGAAAGTAATAATATGACTAAATGAACCTAAATCTCATCAAATCAAATTTATGCGGAACTGAATTGAAATGCAGATAAACTCAAAACAATATGGTCTGTATGTTAACAAATCAAAATTCACTTAATTGAAATGAATACAACCAAATTGAAATGTAAATAAGTTGGAAAGGGGCCATAAACATGTTCTTTTAAACTAAACAGCACTGCACTTCACTTCACTATTGTTGTTAATAGTAACTAGTTGTACTAAATTCAGATCAGTTTGATTCGGTTTGGATAAGTTAAGTTCATTTCTACCTTGGTGAAGCCATAGTTGATGAGATAGGCCAAGAACTGCCCTCCGGTGATCATCAACCCATTTGTGCTGACCAACGCGCCGCGGATTCTAGCCGGGGATGCTTCAGAGATGTACAAAGGCGCCGTCATGGACGCCATCCCAACTCCAAATCCGACAAAAAGTCGTCCGAGGATGATCATCCACGGTGCCGGCGAAGCCGCCATGATCACAGCCCCTGCAAAGAAGAGGATGTCCGCCAAAAGTATAGACTTTTTTCTCCCATACTTGTCATTCAACCATCCTCCCAATCCAGCTCCCACGATGGCCCCGGCCACCGCGGTACTGACTATAGTTTCCTGCACATCGCATTAGGATAACTGATTTCAGAGTCACGAATTTCTATCATAAAACTGGTTGATCCACAATAGTTTTTTAGTCTTGAGTTTCCATCCTGAAAACTATTTGATCCATAATAGTTTCCTACTTATCATAGTACTAAAATAAGTCAGATTACTAATACCATAGTCTCGAGTTTCCATCATAAAACCAGTTGATTTACAATTGTTTCCTACTCAAAGTCTCGAGTTTTCATCATAAAACTGTTTGATTCACAACAGTTTCTTACTCATCAAATTACCAAAACAAGTCAGATAACTAACGCCACGGTCTCGAATTTCCATCATAAAATCAGTTGCTTCATAATAGTTCTACTAAGAAAAGTCAAATAACTGAAAACAGAGTTACAAGTTTCTATCGTAAAACTGATTGGTACATGAACTTACTCTTAGCCAGGTGTGTTTTCGAACGTCATCGAAATCATCCCTGATGTAGAGCAAGGCGCCTGAGATGACGCCGGTGTCGTAACCGAACAGAAGGCCTCCGATTCCGGCCGAGAGGGCTAGCCTCATAATGTATGGAGTCTTCCATATGGTCCTCCAACATTCTGTGAACTGTGTTTTGTCTGCAACAGGTCCGGCCTCCATTTTTCTGGTTTGAAGATGCTTGTGAAATAATCCAAGAAAATCAAATGAAGACTAATCAGATGAAAATGTTGTTTTGTTGTAGGATTGTTGATGTATGCATTTTAACGTGAGGCTAGATCAAAGGATGCCCTACCTCAAAGACCGGTCATATGACTTTGTGAGTGTGGATTCAAATTGTAACTTTCCATCAAGATTTAGATTACTTTATCTGTTTCAGACAAATTTGCACACGACTTTCATTGCATATAATAAAAGTTTAGGAATATATACCATTACAAGTCTAATAAAATATTATAAGATTTAAATTTTAGATCAACTTAACAATATTCATTTTAATTCAGTTCACTGAATTTTAATAATTTTTAAAAAATATTTTGATTTGATTATATTATTATAAATTTCATCAGTTTAATTAAAGTCAACCCAAAAATTTTATCTTTATTTATATAAATTTGCACTTTAAATATTTATTTTTCCATGACTTATAGAAAGACAGTCTGTCAAAAGACAAACTCGATAGATTAACATAAAATATTTATTTATTTATTTTTAAACTAAATTAATTAGAATTATACGGATAAGATAGAGAGAGAGGCGAATCCAAATAGTTTTTGGACCAAATTATTTGGGAACGGACTTTGGTGTATAAAAGTCCAAAAGATATTAGTAGAAAAATAAATCCAGAAAATAAAGGCCATATGTTTTACGTAAACAAAATTCTTACGTAAGAGGGTAGACTAGGTAGTCCCCAAGTCCACGGCTTACTGTCATTAATTGACTGAAAATAGTTTTAAATTAATAATTACATGAGCATCACGAATCTTTCTAGGATGGAAAGACAGGGTATGATTAGAATAATAAAAGGTAAAAGGTCTTAGTTGCAATATTAAAGTTTTAGTATGAAACATGTAGTAGTTATAAAATTTATAACCCGGTTCATGCAACCCAAAAATTTTATCTTAATTTCTTCTAATTTACACTTTAAACTTTGGTCTTTCCATAACTTATGGAAAGACCGTCTTTAAAGAGACGGACTCATCTTTCTATCTTTAATTATTTGGTTAAACAGTTAAACAAAGCTAGCTTTTGATACAACGCAACGAATCTGCCCTATGTCACTTCTATTTTTATCCACGTAATATCGACGTTCACCTCTGACTCCTTGGAGATTAAATTTAATAATAGGCATTAGTAAATCTTACGTGGCAATTAAAATTTACTCTAACTAAACCCGGCTTCTATGTATGGAAAATTAGAATAATATCACGGACGGGATAAGCCATATATTTCACTATCTCCTAGGACTCATTCCGTCCCAACCTATTCTATACAGAATTTTTTTTAGTCAAAGAGGTCAAACTTTAACCATATATTTAAATAAGTATATGAACAATAATTTTATCGTATGAGATCTGGTTAGATTCGTCGTAACATATAGTTTCTAAATATCATTTTTTTGTGTGTCACTCTTGTCCATAGCTACGCGCTTATACATATTTATAGTTAAACATGTTTATTGGAGACCGTAAAAAGATTTTGTGCATAATAGATTGGGACAGAGGGAGTATATAATATCATTAATTTAAATACAGTAGAATAATAACAAAAATGGCCAAGAAAAGAATAATGATAATAGTAGCATATATGATATGTTGGGGTTATTGCTCTAAAAATAATTACTTTCTTTTCGTCGCTTTGCATGCTATATAAACCAATGTGACAATATAAACTAACGTGACCACTAATTGGTTAGAACTTCGTTTTATAAACCAAACTCATTTTTTACTTATATTTTTAACTATTGTAAGTTAGAGTGTTGTTTCATTTCACATGAAAGATGCATAAATAGATAATATAACTCTAAATGGCAGGAATATATACTCCCTCTGTCCCAACCATTTCTGTAATTTAATTATTAATTTAGTCAAAATCGCTTAACTTTGACCTCAAGTTTGAATCGATAAATAAGTTAGGATATTGTCATATTTGATCATGTTAGATTCGTAATTGCATGAATTTTTACAATATCAACTTTTTATAACTTGCATTTACACACAATTATAGATATCAATGATCAAACTTTTTTTTCAGTCAACTGACGAAAGTCAACTTATGCGACGGAGGGATTAGACTGCAAATTTCATCTCAATCTATACAACTATAATACTATTCACTACATCTATATTAGTGAGATATTGCCTGGCTTTATTTATTGTGCTTGAACTGAAAGTATTATTGAGATAACAGAACCTTAATTAAGACATCAAAATTCAATTCTACCGTTGAAAGCTAAACCTTAGTCTAGTATCTTCCATGACCCTTATGATTTTCGCAATTGAAAAGAAGATAATAGTACGTAAATTAATGATGTGAAATGACTGGCTAATGTTTAATTCTGTAAAGTGGATAATTACATCTCAATACAAAAGAGACTTTATATTTGGTCCCGGCTAAGCTTCCCGCTCTTTTCAACCGTCAATGTTCCTTCTTTTCTTTTTCAATTTGCTTTCTTGAAATATTTAAAGCTGTTTATCTTAGATCTAGTGTTCTACCTTCAACTTCCACCATTTGAAATTTTGAACAACACATGGGAGGTTTCTATAATCATAAACTTTTATTGTAAAAATTAATCGATATTACGTAGAGGTGACTCAAGGTGTGTTTAACAGAGTTTATCACTTTTAACTGTTTGTTAAAGTACTAAGGATTAAGTCACATAATCAAAAAATCGCAAGATCTGCAAGCACGAATATTAATGTAGGTTGTCCGGTGGTGAGAATTGAGGATGAAATCTGTTGGGATCTCTTCAAATCCCACATATTAGTTAAAGGATGGTTCATGAATTGTAAATCCTAAGAGTTAAACACGTGAATTGGAAGACTCTTAAGTTGCACTTGAACTCTTGTATATAGAAGGAGTGTTTGCGAGTTTTAAAAAAAAAAATTGTGGAAAAGACATAGTCCCTTCTGACTTTTGTAATCTAGCCCATGTGGATAATAAAATTAATCTATTTTTATTCGTGGAGTCACGCGTTTGGCGAAACACGTTAAATTCTATATTCTGTCTTCTTCCTTTCTCTTTTGTCATCTTGATTCAGTGCAGGGAGATTATTTTCCTGACAAAATCGATTGTCGCAAGGGTTCGACAGGTTTGAGACAGTAGATTTGACGCACAGTGTCAGATTGACTATTGTAATACCTTTTCAGAATCACAACGAGATAAACATTGCAATTCGAAAAAAGGTAATGCAATAGTCAATCTAACACCTTAGGTAATGAGGTTAAACATCATCATCAACTACTGGACACGTTGTTGTGCATGTGACCACATTCACTTGTTCATCATCTCCAACTTTTGGAGCTTTGCTTTATAACCATAACCGCTGTCTTATCTTTATAGATTAAGGAAATGCAAAACAGGCACGGTATTTTGGAATTCTTGGATATCAGAATCATTTCAATATCTTCATAATTAATTAATAATGCTCCCGTTCTTTTTTCATTAGCGATATTCTATACTTTTCGAACTGATTCCGAGAGTCTCTACACGTAAATCTCATTAATTTGATGGTCAATATTCTAATGTGGGATTAATAGAAAATTAATGGCCTGACAGAATCATATTAGATGATTAAGGTTGAACGTGTGAGGTTAATTACTCCGTATATCAAAAATACCCTCGGTCGCAACTGAACTTGCACTTTTATTTTTTGAACACTATTTTCTATCAAAGTTTGACGACATATTTGTTTGACGACATATTTGAATAGATATGTGAACAGTAATATTATCGTATGTGATATTGTTCAATTCATCGTAACAAGTAGTTTCAACTTTTTATTTGACGTTATTATACATAGATAAACATATCAACAGTCAAACACGTGTCTTGAATAACGTGCAAAAAGTAAGAGTGTAATATTGGTTGAGACGGTGGGAGTATCTAATATGACAGCAAATTTAATATTTACGAAACTGTACTTGAAAACACGGTTAAGGGTTAAAATAATTGTAAACCAAACACTATCCAACTTTTAAAATGATAGTACCAAAATAAAATAAAGTTAGGTCTCAGAAAAACACAGATATCTACAAGCTTTTTCAAGGTATATATAATATATGGCCGGCCTGATTTATATGTGACCCAATTTTGCCTTTTTTTGCGTCGAGGTTATTTTAGTTTTGCTAATTTTGTGTTTGATTTTTACCGAATTTTGGTACCGAGCATAAAATCGCCTTATCTGTCGATCACCTAAAAGGCGCTTGCAATTTTGGTACAGTTGGTCCAACTGAAAAAATTTCATGTGTGCGTTTTGAGTTTTGTTAGGTGGGTTAAATAAAAATAGTTTTGGAAAAAATCGTCTTTCTATAAACTTATGAGAAGGTGGGGTTTAATTAAAATAATAAAATGTAAAAAGTTTTAGTTGTTATAAATTTTATTATTCAACGTATAGTAGTTATAGAGTTTATAGCCCGATTCATGCAACTCGATATGTTTATTTTTATTTCTTCTAATTTGCACTTTAAACATTGATCTTTCCATGGCTTATGAAAAGACCGTCTTTCAAGATACAGACTCAATTTTTTTTGATAAAGGGTTCATTTAAGTTACAGCTAATGTATTCCCGTTTTCCCAACTATAAGTTTAGTTAGAGGTGATTAATGGCAACGGGTCAAATATGGGTTGGGTGAAATCCGCTCAACCCGTGAGTTAAACATCATTTAACTTACGAGTTAAAAATGGGTAAATCTGCGGGTTTATACTAACTCATATTGGTAAAATTTGTGAATTTCAACCCATATATTGATCCATATGAGTTTATATATCAACCAATATGGATAAACCCGCAAGTTTCAACCTATATATTAACCTATATAATTTTATATACTAATCCATATGGATAAACTAATCTGCAAACCCAACCCGCCCAACCTATATTTTTTAAGTACCCACTTGACCTATTACCTATCTTAACCATATTCACTTGGGTTTAAAAACATATAACCCTCTTCATCCGTGGATTGCGGGTTTATTTTATCACCGGTAAATTTAACTATAAATGGACACTTGTCAAATTTAATTTGATCCATGCCTACGCATACTAAAAATGGTCTAAAAAGTATTCTTGCGCTCTGGTTGCAATAGTCAATAATACCCGAGCCAATATGTTATTAAATACTATGATTCTGGTAATAAATAAAGACTAAGTCTCATGACAAGCAGTATGTCTATAAACTTGTGAATACACCATTTATTTCTTACCTTATATACTGCATTTGTTAAATTATATACTATAAATTTTTTTAAAAAATTATATCATATATTTTTTATTTTCATCTTCAAATATATATGAGTCCGTCTCTTGAAAGACGGTCTTTCCATAAGTTATGGAAAGACCAAGGTTTAAAGTGTAAATTAGAAGAAATTAAGATAAAATTTTCGGGTTGCATGAACCGGGTTATAAATTTTATAACTACTACATGTTTCATACTAAAACTTTAATATTGCAACTAACACCTTTTACCTTTTATTATTCTAATCAAACCCCGTCTTTCCATAACCCTATGGAAAGACCGTCTTTCCCAAGACTTTGCCAATATATATTATTACATGTTTTAACCTATAAAATACTATATTTAAATTTTATAAAAAATGACTACATTTAAGATAAAAGCTTCAGTGAACTATCAATAATCTTATGAAAATATCGTTTTTACCGAGACTTTCTCAAAAATTAAAACATTACTTAAATTTGATGAGTATTGCCCTTAAGAAAAGAAACTACTCCCAAACAAAAAAACCTGGATAAATCACGTACCGTCCCAAATTCCCAATAGAGTAGAAATTGGGCTCTAGCCTTAGGGGAATTATGTTATCAATTATAATGCTAGAAGTGGTTACGGAATAAAGGGAAATCAATTGGGCTAGGAAAAGTTTTCAAATAAAACCCACGAAAATGGGCTAAAATGAGTTCACAGGTTTTAATAAGTAAATTGTCAAGAGTGGGATTTGAACCCACGCCCTTTCGGACCAGTACCTGAAACTGGCGCCTTAGACCAACTCGGCCATCTTGACTTTTGGGGAGATCTGAAAAGTGTTGTTAATAATATTATTATTTAGAATAGTCCGAAGGATCAAATACAACCAAAGTTTTCTAATTC
Source organism: Rubia yunnanensis (assembly GCA_037428765.1). Taxonomy (NCBI): domain Eukaryota; kingdom Viridiplantae; phylum Streptophyta; class Magnoliopsida; order Gentianales; family Rubiaceae; genus Rubia; species Rubia yunnanensis. The sequence goes on from CM075061.1 coordinate 165,173,353, forward strand.
ATGTTCTTTTCTATTTTAGTTTTCCTTCCAAAATTTTATTTGTATTTTTCCCTTAAAACAGTCTAAAATCTTTGTTTTTTTTTTTGCATTGTTTTGGTAAAACCTTACTAGCTTCCAATCTACTTTAAAGTTTAGTTTTGAAGAAATTCGAGTCAAATTCATGTAAAACTGACTTTTTGACAATTCCGATTAAAAGATTAAGACCAGATTTTTAGACTTCGCCTAATTTGAACAGTTTTCAGATCGGTTACATTGGTAATGTTGGTATGCCTTGAATACTGTAATAGCCGCTTCTGCGACCCTGGCCTGGGGGTCCGAGGGGCGGTAGACGCCCCCGGCTAAACGGGGGTCTCGCTGGGCGGGTTGTCTCTTCATTGGACTGCTGTTGATTTGGGCCGAATTGCATTTTGGCCCAATTTGTTAGGGTTTAGTGGAGACAGCATATAAAGTGTCTCTCTCCTCTCTGTAAACACTAATTCTGTTCTGCACTTAGATAGGTAGAAATCTGGCCAATTTCTTGGCGTCTGTAACTTGCTACCTACTATAGTGAATCCATCTCCCGTGGATGTAGCCAAATTTGGTGAACCACGTAAATCTTGTGTCTTGTTATTTTCGTTCATATTTTCTGTTCTTTCTCCATTCCGCACAACAGGTAAGTTAGATCAATTCAATTCATTTCGAGTGTCTAATTTAGTTTCGGGTTAGGGACACTCATATGCACGGAAGATGAATTAAATACACCTACAAAATACATTTTTTTCATGGCAAAAAACGTCGGTATTAAGTCTCCTACTGTCAATTAGATTGATTAGATTGATCGTGTTATCTTTACTGTACATAAATATGATAGTCTAGATTCGATGTATTCTACCTATTGTACTGTATATATTCTTAATATGATAGGCACACCAATCCAGGTGAATTACACATTTACATTGTATCAGACAGGTGATCCAAACCTTGCCAAAACATAACCTATAATCCATTTTTTATCTCGTCACTTCTCCATAAATCTTGGACTCTTCCTTTTTCTCCATGACTTCCACTCCTCTCAACTACTTCACCCTAATCCATATGTTTCCCATCAAACTAACCTCCACGAATTACTTGATGTGGAAATCTAAAGTCCAAGTGCTTCTTGAATCTGAAGGCCTTTTTGGGTTTCTTGATGGCTCTGACACATTCCCTTTGCCCGCGACTTCATCTTCAAGCAGTTCCTCTGCTAACTCCAGTGCCACAGTCGACGCCACTTCCGGTGAATCCCTCCTCCAGTCGGCAACCTGGACTGGCCAGGATAAACACCGCCGGGCTCCCTTTCGTTCTTTCCCTTGCAACCTACTTTAGTTGTCTCCTTCACTAGTTGGATGTTAAGAATGCATTACTTAGTGGTCTTCTCGACACGCCTGTCTATATGAACCAGCCTCACTGGCTACATTGGTCTAGAACATCCTGATCACGTCTGCTATTTATGGTCTTAAACAGGCATTTCGAGCATGGTTTCATTGCTTCATTTCCTACTTATGTTGATTGGGTTTTCGGTGTTGCTCGACAGATACATCTCTCTTTGTATTCTTTCAAGGTTCGAAGATCATGTATCTTCTCATATATGTGGATAGCATTATCCTTACTAGCAATGACACCGATCTCATTCGTCGTTTCATCTCCCGTACTAACAATGAGTTTGCCATCAAGGATGTTAGTCCTCTCCACTATTTTCCAGGTCTGGAAGTGACTCGCTCCTCTTCGGGTTTGTTCTTAGGTCAGGCTAAGTATGCTATGGAGATCCTACAACGTGCAAGGATGACATGTGCTACTTTTGTTTCCACCCCTTTCATTCCCGGCTCGCAACTTTTGAGTTCCTAAAGGCCTGAGTACTCAAACCATACGTTGTATCCATAGATTGGTTGTGCCTTGTAGTACCTGACCATTTCTTGACTTGATCTTGCCTTTGCGGTCAACTCCGTCAGCTGGTTTCTCCAGGCACCTTATGATGATCACTATCAGGCGGTCACTTGCATTCTTCGGTGTATTCGTGGCACTCTTCATTATGTTCTCTCCTTTCGGCCGGCTTCAAACTCTTTCCATCTTGGGTTATTCTGATGTAGATTAAGCTCAATGCCTTGAGAATCATCGTTCCACTTATGGCTATGCCATCTTTCTTGGCGGTAATCTTGTCTTGATCCAGTTGTAAGTCTGAGTATCGAGCTATGGCAAATACTACTGCAGAGCTTGCTTTGTTGGGAAATTTGCTTCGGGAACTTTGAGTGCCTCTTCGCTCACCGCCTCAACTGCTTTGCAACAACAGCAGTGCACTTTTTCTTGCCCAAAATCCATTTGCGCATACACGGGCCAAGCATATCAACATTGACTACCATTTCGTTTGTGAATCGGTTGCTTCTGGCAAGTTTCGTGTGGGTCATGTTCCAAAGTCTTTACAAGTTGCTGATATTATCACTAAGGGTTTGTCCAATTCTCCTTTTGTTTTGTTCTGTTCCAAGCCTTCCGTATCTTGTAATCTTACACTTAGCTTGGGGGGTGATAGAATATCCAGATTGATCATGATTGATTTAGATTGATCATGTTATCTTTACTGTACATAAATAAGATAGTTTAGATTCAATGTATTCTACCTATTGTAGTGTATATATTCTTAATACGACAGACATACCAATCAAGGTGAATTACACATTTACATCTATGCTGACTTGGTGTTGATCAGAAAAGTGTATTTACACAATTTTTTGTTTTAGTTGATGTATCTCTCTAACGAGTTTGCAACTTACAAAAGAGAAATGTCAAGTCTAATACTTGCTATCGTGATCGATTTGATTTAGATTGTTGTCTTAAGTCAGTTGGATAGTCGCCGAATTCAGGTTGAACTTCAGATACTTTGATATTTACAAAGACTTGGGTTAGTCAGAGGGTTTAAATATAATTGTTTAAACATATGAGAGGACATTAGGTGCTCTTTGTAATTTTAAAAGACTAAATTATTTTGTTAGTCCCCTACAAAGTATCTTATATCATGTTTTGGTCCACGTTTGCAAATCAACCATCAGACAGTAGTAACCCCACAAATTCAAAATGATATGTTTTGGTCCCCATAGGTGGTTTTCAGGGAAAGTCAACGGTAAACTTAGTAAAAATATGTAAAATGACCATTATACCCCTGAGTTTAAAAAAATAAAAATAAAAAGTCTTATCTATTCTTCGTCTTCTTCGCTTCTCCACCGCTTCTGCCTTCCACCAGCCTTCTAGCCCAAAATAATTAGTGTCGTCCTCCACCACCGGCCTTCAAAGCCTAAAATAATTAGTGTTGTCCTCCACCTGCCTTTAAGCCCAGAGTGACGCCACCAAACACCGCAAGAGAAGTTTAATTTTATGTTACCAAACTGTCAGAGAAGTGAATAGTTGCATGATATAGACAATGTCTCCGTCGTCGCTGCTTCATCTCCGAATTTTGTGACTTTTGCTAATTTTGTGTTTGATTTTTACCGAATTTTGGTATCGATTATAAAATCGCCTTATTTGTCGATCACCTAAAAGGCGCTTGCAATTTTGGTATAGTTGGTCCAACTGAAAAATTTTATATGTGCATTTTGAGTTTTGTTAGGTGGGTTAAATAAAAATAGTTTTGGGAAAACCCGTCTTTCTATAAATTTATGAGAAGATAGAGTTTAATTAAATAATAAAAGGTAAAAAGTTTTAGTTGTTATAAATTTAATATTCAACGTATAGAAGTTATAGAGTTTATAACCCGATTCATGCAACTCGATATGTTTATTTTTATTTCTTCTAATTTGCACTTTAAACCTTGATCTTTCCATGACTTATGGAAAGACCGTCTTGCAAGAGACGGACTCAATTTTTTTTGATAAGGCTTCATTTAAGTTACAGCTATTGTATTCCCATTTTCCCAACTACAAGTTTAGTTAGAGGTGATTAATGGCAGCCGGGTCAAATATGGGTTGGGTGGAATTCGCTCAACCCGTGAGTTAAACATCATTTAAATAACGGGTTAAAAATGGGAAAAATTGCGGGTTTATACTAACTTATATTGGTAAAATTTACGGATTTCAACCCATATATTGATCCATATGGGTTTATATATCAACCAATATGGATAAACCCGCAAGTTTCAACCTATAATTAACCCATATGAGTTTATATACTAATCCATGTGGATAAACTAATCTACAAATCCAACCCGCCCAACCCATATTTTTTAATTACCCATTTGACCCATTACCTATCTTACCCATACTCACTCAGGTTTAAAACATATAACCCTCTTGATCCGTGGTTGCGGGTTTATTTTGTTACCGGTAAATTTAACTATAAATGGACACTTGTCAAATTTAATTTGATCCATGCCTTCGCATACTAAGAATGGTCACATAAAAAATATTCTTGCGCTCTGGTTGCAATAGTCAATAAGCCAATATGTTATTAAATACTATGATTTTGTTAATAAATAAAGACTAAGTCTCGTGACAAGCAATATGTTCATAAACTTGTGAATACACCACTTATTTCTTAGTTTATATTATGTATTTGTTAAATTATATACCATAAAAAAATTTAAAAATTTATATCATATATTTTTTTATTTTCACCTTCAAATACATATTATTACTTGTTTTAACTTATAAAATACAATATTTAAATTTTATAAAAAATTACTACATTTAAGATAAAAGCCCCAGTGAAGTATCCATATGGAAATATCGTTTTTACTGGGATTTTCTCATGAATAAAAACATTATTTAAATTTGATGAATATTGCCCTTAAGAAATGAAACTACTCCCAAACAAAAATACCTGGATAAATCACGTACCATCCCAAATTCCCAATAGAGAGTAAAAATTGGGCTCTAGCCTTAGGGGAATTATGTTATTAATTATAATGCTAGAAGTGGTTGCGGAATAAAGGGAAATCAATTGGGCTAGGAAAAGTTTTCAAATAAAACACATGAAAATGGGCTAAAACAAGTTTTTTGCTTTAAAAAAGAATGTCAAGAGTGGGATTTGAACCCACGCCCTTTCGGACCAGTACCTGAAACTGGCGCCTTAGACCAACTCGGCCATCTTGACTTTTGGAAAGATCTGAAAAGTATTGTTAATCATACTATTGCGTAGAATAGTCCGAAGGATCAAATACAACCAAAGTTTTCTAATTCATGTTCTTTTCTATTTTAGTTTTCTTTCCAAAATTTTATTTGTATTTTTCCCTTAAAACAGTCTAAAATCTTTGTATTTTTTTTTTTGCATTGTTATGGTAAAACCTTACTAGCTTCCAATCTACTTTAAAATTTAGTTTTGAAGAAATTCAAGTCAAATTCATGTAAAACTGACTTTTGACGATTCTGATTAAAAGATTAAGACCAGATTTTTAGACTTCGCCTAATTTGAACAGTTTTCAGATCGGTTACATTGGTAAGTTAGATCAATTCAATTCATTTCGAGTGTCTAATTTAGTTTCGGGGTAGGGACACTCATATGCACGGAAGATGAATTACATACACCTACAAAGGACACTTTTCATGGCAAAAAACGTCTGTATTAAGTCTCCTACTTTCAAAAATATTTTTAATTAATGGAGATGGACTAGATTTTCAATCGAGTAACCATGAATTCTTTCATCTCTATTGATAGAATATCCTGATTAATCTTGATTGATTTAGATTGATCATGTTATCTTTACTGTACATAAATATGATAGTCTAGATTCGATGTATTCTGCCTATTGTACTGTATATATTCTTAATATGATAGGCACACCAATCTAGGTGAATTACACATTTACATGGTATTGACAAGTGATCCAAACCTTGCCAAAGCATAACCTATAATCCATTTTTTTATCTCGTCACTTCTCCAGAAATCTTGGACTCTTCCTCTTTCTCCATGACTTTCACTCCTCTCAACTACTCCACCCTAATCCATATGTTTCCCATCAAGCTAACCTCCACGAATTACTTGATGTGGAAATCTAAAGTCCAAGTGCTTCTTGAATCTGAAGGCCTTTTTGGGTTTTCTGATGGCTCTGACACATTCCCTTTGCCTACGACTTCATCTTCAAGCAGTTCCTCTGCTAACTCCAGTGCCACTGCCGGCGAATCCCTCCTCCAACCGGCAACCTGGACTGCCCAGGATAAATGCCTTCAGGCTCTTTTTCGTTCTTTCCCTTGCAACCTACTTTAGCTGGCTCCTTCACCAGTTGGATGTTAAGAATGCATTACTTAATGGTCTTCTTGACACGCTTGTCTATATGAACCAGCCTCACTGGCTACATTGGTCTAGAACATCCTGATCACGTCTGCTATTTATAGTCATAAACAGGCACTTCGAGCATGGTTTCATTGCTTCAGCTCCTACTTATATTGATTGGGTTTTTGTTGTTGCTCGACATATACATCTCTCTTCGTATCTTCTCACATATGTGGATGTCATTATCCTTACTAGCAATGACCCCGATCTCATTCGTCGTTTCATCTCTCATACTAACAATGAGTTTGCCATCAAGGATGTTAGTCCTCTCCACTATTTTCGGGTCTGGAAGTGACTCGCTCCTCTTCGGGTTTGTTCTTAGGTCAGGCTAAGTATGTTATGGAGATCCTACTGCATGCAAGGATGACAGGTGCTACTTTTGTTTCCACCCCTTTCATTCCTGGCTCGCAACTTTTTAGTTCCTAAAGTCTTGAGTTCTCAAATCGTACGTTGTATCCATAGATTGGTTGTGCCTTGTAGTACCTAACCATTTCTTGACCTGATCTTGCCTTTGTGGTCAACTCCGTCAGCTAGTTTCTCCAGGCACCTCATGATGATCACTATCAGGCGGTCACTTGCATTCTTTGGTATATTCGTGGCACTATTCGTTATGTTCTCTCCTTTCGGCCGGCTTCAAACTCTTTCCATCTTGGGTTATTCTGGTGTAGATTAAGCTCGATGCCTTGAGACTCATCGTTCCACTTATGGCTATGCCATCTTTCTTGGCGGTAATATAATTTTGATCCAGTTGTGAGTTTGAGTATCGAGCTATGACAAATACTGCTGCGGAGCTTGCTTGGTTGGGAAATTTACCTCAGGAACTTCGAGTGCCTCTTCGCTCACCGCCTCAATTGCTTTGCAACAACAGCAGTGCACTGTTCTTGCCCAAAATCCAATTGCGCATACGTGGGCCAAACACATCGACATTGACTACCATTTCGTTTGTGAATTGGTTGCTTTTGCCAAACTTCGTGTGGGTCATGTTCCGAATTCTTTACAAGTTGCTGATATTTTCACTAAGGGTTTGTCCAATTCTCCTTTTGTTTTGTTCCATTCCAAGCCTTCCGTATCTTGTAATCTTACACTTAGCTTGGGGGTGATAGAATATCCAGATTGATCATGTTATCTTTACTGTACATAAATAGGACAGTCTAGATTCAATGTATTCTACCTATTGTACTGTATATATTCTTAATACGACATACACACCAATCAAGGTGAATTACACATTTACATCCATGCTGAATTGGTGTTGATCAGAAAAGTGTATTTACACAATTTTTTGGTTTAGTTGATGCATCTCTCTAACGAGTTTGCAACTTACAAAAGAGAAATGTCAAGTGTAATACTTGATATCGTGATCGATTTGATTTAGAATGTTGTCTTAAGTCGGTTGGATAGTCGACGAATTCGGGTTGAACTTCAGATACTTTGATATTTACAAAGACTTGGGTTAGTCAGAGGGTTTAAATATAATTGTTTAAACATATGAGAGGACATTAGGTGCTCTTTGTAATTTTAAAAGACTAAATTATTTTTTTAGTCCCCTGCAAAGTATCTTATACCATATTTTGGTCCACGTTTGCAAATCAACCCTCAGACAGTAGTATCCCACAAATTCAAAATGATATGTTTTGGTCCCCATAGGTGGTTTTCAGGGAAAGTCAACAGTAAACTTGGTCAAAATATGTAAAATGACCATTATACCCCTAAGTTTAAAAAAATAAAAAGTCTTATTTCTTCTTTGTCTTCTTCGCTTCTCCACCGCTTTCGCCTTCCGCCGGCCTTCCAGCCCAAAATAATTAGTGTCGTCCTCCACCATCGGCCTTCAAAGCCCAAAATAATTAGTGTCGTGCTCCACCCGCCTTTAAGCCCAGAGTGACGCCACCAAACACCGTTGGAGAAGTTTTATTTTATGTTACCAAACTGTCAGAGAAGTGAATAGTTGCATGATATAGACAATGTTTAAAACGATTCAAACCGCCGGAGAAGTTTAATTTGGTAACAGTGGTCAGATGCTCCGCCGTCGCTGCTTCGTCTCCGCCACCGCTGCTTCGTCGAGAAGGTGGAAGAAGACACTCTATGCGTCGGTGTATTTTTCAATTCAAAATCCCTAAAATCTTAATTCCTTGAGAAGGCCCTCTCTCTTCCCTTCTTCGTCTAGTCTATGAAATCCCAAACCAGCTCCGCCACAATCGTCGCGATGGAAGGTGGTGGAAGGCGAAAGATGAGGATGAAGACGGGGGAAGGCCAGGATGAAGACGGGGATGAAGACGAGGATGGAGGTTGAGAATGAAGACGAGGATGGAGGTTGAGAATGAAGACGAGGATGAAGGCGGTGGAATTCCACGGCGGCGGTAAAAAATAAAGAAAAAGAAAATATTAAAATTAGGAAATTTTAATTAAAAATATTTTTTAATTAGTAAAATTATCTTTATACCCCCGGTTATACCGGAAAACCACCTCTGGAGACCAAAATATATCATTTTAAATTTGTGGGATACTGTCTGAGAGTTGATTTGTAAATGAGAACCAAAATATACTATAAAATACTTTGTAAGAGACTACAAAAATAATTTAGTCATTTTAAAACTTTAATTAATCCTTCATTTCGCGATATATGCGTCATTCATTTGATATTATACGATCCATATAATATAAACAGTTATGATATAAATCAAAATAAAAACAAATGAATTCACACTATCATAAAAACGACAAAATATTGACCAATCCACGCGTTTAAATCACATGTGACTCATAAATGGAAATACTAAAAGTAATAAATATCATACGTAAGTAAGTAATGTTGAGACTTTGATACTTGACCCGACCATCTATCATTGCTGCCCCTAACTAATCCTTTCGTAGATCATCAACTCATACTCCCGATTTGACAAGCGTCCATCGCCGTTCTCGTTTCAAACTTCAGACTTCACTTTTCGACACTATTTAATATTTAATTTTGATTACACATGTAAATAGATATATAAATAAATATTATTATTAAATTTATCTTAATAAACAATTTATTTGTGCCAATCTTTTATTTTTTATCATTACACTTATTAACGGTTGAACATGTTTTGAATAATTACGAAGAAGATTTTATGAAATTTGAGTTGGAACAGGGGATATCTCAATCGGATAGACTATTGTCAACTCAGGCTCAATACATTTGGGGTTTTGTCTGAACATATCTTAGCTGGATAGATTGTGCTGGCTTTAGTCATTTCGGAATTAATTCAATGCATTTGGGTAATGCCCCAAATTGGGACCGGGCTGACATTCATTAGAACCGCCTAAAAACTCGCTGAACCCATGCTACAACACCACACCTATGAACTACTAGGTAGATGAGGAGTTGCTATAATGTACTTACGTACGTACCTTCTGCCATAACTCCCCTACCTCTTCATTCATTCTGGGCAAACAGTGCATGTCGACTGCTCACTTGTGAACAGATGTTCGGGTGGCTTTTGACTTTTGACTTTTCGTTCGATCAGATGAGACGGAAGTATTGTTTAGCAATTACCTTTTCATTTGTTAGAAGTCGATGGGAATCTATGAATATGATATTGTACGGTAGACAACATCAAATATGTATTATAGTCAGTAACCCGCACCAAATTACACTACCCTGTCCTATCTAGCCAGAGTTTACTGATATGTTGTGATCGCCAGTCGGTGTCGCCAAAAGTCAGTTGTTTGAACAACTTTTAAACCTAGTTTGGAGAACAAATTGGAATTCAAACATGTTTTTAAAGAAAATTGATCGCCCGAAAACCATAGTTGAGCAAAGACAATCTAATTTAATGCTATGAATCAAGAAAAAGAATTTACTTTTACATACCTGATATATTTGAGATGGCAGTCCATAATTTAAAACAAATAAAAGATAGGAAATTATTGGATTTGTAGTTACAATAATTGTATTTTGTATTAAACAACATGATCATTATGGAGCGTTAACCAATTAATGAGATGGTTCGAACATTCATGTCGAAATTCGCTTTTGTAACTTTTGAGACAAGATTAGGATTATTTATATTTCACCCTATTGGTTATATCAATTGATGAGGGGGATTCTTTTCGGGACAACATAACCTCCAAAATTGGTACAGATCCCCCTGGCCGCCTTGGATACCTACAAACAAGATTCTAAGGACTTCTCGGGATTATGCTCTGACACTCAAGTCAGCTTTCTACCATATTGGTATCTTTGGCCAATTTTCACATTACCTCTTATATCATTCTTGTCTTCATCTATAATAGATGGATCGTGTGATCGTGACTCACATTGTGTGTTTCTCAATGTTAAGTCGTGGCCTCGTCAGGATGTTCATGGGTGTTGATTGTCTCTCTTCACGGATTGTTCCTTGTGCACCTTGTATCTAGCAGATTGTTCCTTGTGCACGATGGTCCAGTCCGCTTCTGCAATATCTGACCTTGGTATTAGTCTTCGCTTGATTTGAGGAAGTATATACCATCAACTATAAAATAATTCTGTCTAACCATTTGCCAGACTAACCATGGGTGTGAACTCGGTTCTAAATTATGCGTGCTTAATAAATTTTTAGTTGGACATTACATATGCTTTACATGCCCTTCGACTTTGAAAGATGACATCTTTAAAACTTTAGTCGGCCATCATATTTTTTGGAAAAGTGTCTTTTAAGTAAAAGTGTAGCTGTCTGAATTCTGAAATGTACTTGCATCATTATTAAAAATACATTTGATTCTCATTTTTAGAAACATGTATTTCACAATTTTTTTTAAAAATTTAAACCCATATTAATGGAGGGATATGTATTATATTCCCCAAACCTGAAAAGATGGTAACCATTTACAAAAGTATTCTTCAAAATACTTTTGAAGATTTTGTACAAAAAACTACAATTTGGTTGTCAAAATATCAGAGCAAAAAGTCTACTTGGACGTTTTTGGCAATGATTCCATTTTCCATGTCTCCACCCCTCGTGTTAACATGGTTAAATGGCCAGATCTCCACCCCTCCCTCGTGCTCACAATTTACTTTCAAGCCAGCAACAAATAGACTTTCAGAAACAACGTTTTTTTTATAATTGGGGTTTCGAAAGATCCAACACCATATGTAGGACAAAATACACAAACTATTAATTGTATGCTATACCGAATATATTCCACACGAACTCTGTTCCGTGAATATCCTTTTATTTGCAAAAAAACAATGTAAAGCAAGATTTGGTGTGTATAGTCCATGTCAAATGAAAAGTAACATTGCAACATACTCCTGAGTCAATGCAACAAAAATTCTGACGAGTTCAAGGCAGTAAATCCGTTGTAATAAATAGTTTTAAAATATTAATATTTTATCGATCGTTGTTATAGATAGGTAAACATATAAATGGTTAAATATGTGTCTTTAATAATGTAATAATGATTGTTGTGCAAATAGAGATAGGGGCAATAATTGTACAATTCGTGTTCTTTCATTTTATTTCTACAACACTTAGGACGCTAAATGAGTTGAGCTGAACTTGAACATTTACTAATTCGAATTCAGCTTGTTTAAAATATCCCGAGTTCCAACTCGATTCAAACTCGTGCTAACCTGTAGTATATTGGCTCAAGGCCGAGTTGGAATGAAATTAGTTTGACTCGAGTTCGATTATGAGTGAAACTATTTTGATTTGAGCTCAATTTCGATTGTGCATTAGAGTCATGATTAAATGTAAATTTTCTTTTAATATGCATTTTATTATTTTTTAGTAAATATTATATATATGTATATATATTATGTTGGCTCAATAAGCCGGACAAGTTCAACGATCATTGTTAGTTGAATTTGAGCTCGGGCTCGAATTCAAATATTGTATGAGTTGGTTCAAGTGCGCTCGAATTCGATCAAACTTGAATTTGAGTTGAGCTTTGATAGAGATGCTCGTGAACATTTTGGCTCATTTACATCCCTAGTGTGACAAAGCTCGAGCTCGAGAACAATTCTGCTGTAAACGAAGCAAACTGCTTGCGAATAGCTCAATCAAATCTCGACTTGAATTCCAATTTGATAGAGCTCGTACAGTTTTCAAGCTCAAACCCAACTAATTAATATTGTTCATTAATCTCGTTGAGTTTATAGAGCCAACATATTATGTATTTTTTTATTAAATATAACATAATATTATGTAAACAGTATAATTTATTTATTCGTGGCTCGAATTCGAGCTCGAACTAAATTAATTTCACTCGAGTTCGAGGTGAATCATGATTTTACAGGTTCAATCGAAACGAACCGAGTTCGAAATATTTTTAACGAGTTGAACTCGAACAAACTCATTTACAGGTGTAGTTAGGAATCCGATGAATTTTGGAAAATGTAACTGTAAAAATAGTAAAAAAAAAAGAGTAAAAAATATTCACGCTTGAGTGTAATCTAATTACACTGAATAATATCTTTATCGAAAGACGGAAATTGATCGGGTATTAATTGGGTATCCATAATTGCACAATTTTAAATGGGTATATGGGAAGATTGGGATCCCAATTCCATTCCTCCTTGTAACCCAATACTATAAAACCCATTTGATCATAATCTCAAAACTAGAAAATAAGGGAAATTTCTCATTCCCATAACTTATATTTATTGGGTCCCAACGGTTATTGGGATTAATTGCCCCCTCTAATTGTATGATGGTAATTCACTTGAAACTATGTAAATAGAGGAAAGAATAGAGAGAAGGGGTGGACATTATTTTTCCTAGGCCACATACACACGATTCCGCGCCCAACTAACTTGATCGTTAGAGCGTGTTTCTCGAATCACTCCAGGAACATTTGCAGGTTCACAAAGTCATTTCCACTTGTCACACTTCATGCAGAACTGAAGAAAGTATCCACAACATCAGAAGGATTCATTCAAGTTAAAATTTATCACATCAAAATTTACTGAATTTAACTAAGCTAAAATTAAACACGGCAAAATAAAAGAATAATGGACTATTGAAATTACGGTGAGAATGGTATATCGTACACCGGGAATATGGTGAACTAAGCTAAAATTATATCGTATACCGGGACTATGGTGAGAATGGTATCTCCAATGGTATTGGAATTATAATGGACGGTGAATTTGTATTTAGGTACATTAATTAAAGGTTAGTTGCTGATTAATCATTAGGGATGTGGTGATCATTGTATCCAGACCCGGCCTGATAGGATGGCAAGTGAAAGGTTCGCCCCAGACCCCCAACTAATTAACTATACAGGGGCTCATTTTTTAAAAAATGTACTGTACATGTAGAAAAAAAAACAATTCCAATTAGCCGCCTCAATAATATTCTTATCGTTTTCATATAAGATCTCATTTACACGTATTATATACCCTAACATTATATGTGAGACCCAAATTTTCAATTTGCTTCATCCCCCTAAAAATCCAGTGCGACACTGATTGTATCCCCGTTGTACCGTATAAGAATTGCTATTACATAAAATCCAAAGCTTAAACGAGGTTGATGATTTTCTATAAATTAAAGAGGTAGCGGAGGAGGCTGCCTCTCAAGTTAGCCCAAGTCAAGTTCGTGTTTGAAGAAAGGCCCAATAGTTCTCTTTCTTCCAAATTTGGGGATTGGGGTTTGTTTTTTCAATAATTTACACAAACAGCAAGAAGATCCAAAATCTAAACGTCTCTCTCTCCGCCCTTTCTCTTCTCTTTCCTTCCATTTATGATTTATGCACTTCAATCCTTGAAATTTAAAAACCTAGCCTTCTTCTTCTTCTTCTCTTCTTTCCCCAGAAATCATCTGCAAAAATCGAATCTTTTTGAATATTTTCCTGTTGATTTCGACGTCTTTTGTCAGCCCATTTTGCCAGCACCATTCCGGTCTCCGAATCTTTGATCTTCTGCATTGGAAACATCGTTTGAGGTAGAGGGCGTTATCCCAATATTGTCTTTTTTTTGTTTTATTTTAAGATTCTCTTGGGGTTTATTGGAAACTCGATACTTGTAAATTTTTAATTGAACTGGGCTAATGCTGATATGAATTTTCGGGGTTTGGATTTTTCTCCCGAGATTGAATCTTTGAGGGGTTTTTCTTTGGCTCATTCTTTGTTTGTTTAGCGTAATGTGGTTAATGTTCAACTGTTTGCAATAAAGTTATGAATGTACTTGAAACAGTAAATTTGGACAGTGGGGATTGCTAATAATTGTTGGTTGTCTTATGTGTTTATTTTTTGTCTTCTCACGAGTCGTGAACAATTAAAATTTTCTATGGTTATTGTGCAAATGATGTTTTGCATTAGCTGTTAATTGCTGTGATTTATTAGTTAGTGGCATTATATGGTGAGGAAATGTTAGGGTGAGTTGTATATTAGAGATAGTAGATTGCATTTTGTTTTTTTATATGTTTATGTTGTTTATAAAATAGGATATTGAAAGATAAAATTTATGAGGTGAAAGATTTGACTTGCTGAGTATGTGGTTGATCTGAATCTGTTACTGGCAAGCTGAGGAACTTTTGTTGTCTGTATGTTATTATTATGTTAACCTAGTATTTTCAAACTGAGGCCATTTGTTTGTATAGATTTTTTGTTTTTGTTTTTTGGCGGTAGGTATACCGTCTATACTGAATAGAACTGGCTAACTCTTTCCTTAATGGGATACTTCTTTGTCTAACCTTTGTCAGTGCGTCTTCTCTCGACATGTTAATTGATAGGCTTTAGGAATATTTGCTGACTTCAGTCTTCTGGAATCGTTGCTATCCATAGGTTTTGGATGAAGTATGTTTGATGTAGCATACTTATTACTTTCGCAAATTTCTTAAATGTAGAAAGTTGAATGAAGAATCCTTGATGTTTATTCTGTCGAAGTTGGACCTGTAGCTGGTTTTTTGGTTTCTGTGCTAATCTGAACTTCTAAAGGCTGTTATAGAACTATGCAAAGATTAGTTGTGAAGTAACTGTAATTTCACTAGGATAGACTTCCTATGCATGACATGAAGAGATAATGGTCCATCATGTCTGGTGTGCTTGTGGATTTTGTTTCTTATTTTCTTCAACAATCTTAATATTCTTAGGGTCAGGAAGGTTGGTTTTAACCACTTTGCTTGTGCGACAAGAAATTTGGTTTCTTTACCGAAGTAATGACTTTCTTCCCATGCTTTCTTGATTTTGCAGTATCTCTCTGAGACCATAGATATTGCAGTTGCTAAGTTGGTGAACGTGGATCTTTTTTTACTGAATTAAGTACTATGCTTGGTTATTACTCAACACTGTATTCCTTTCTTGCTCCCTGCCACTGACTGGTAGTTTACGCTCTGAAGTTTCCTGTGAGGGTGATCTGGTATTTAGATCTGAATCAGAGGCCGATTATATCTACAAATCGTCAAAAATGGCTTCTTAGTGTGTGATCTAAGGTGTGGAAAATGGCTATACGATCAGAGGAAGGGCAGACTGAGGATTACCTTTTCAAAATTGTTTTAGTTGGTGATTCAGCCGTTGGGAAATCAAATTTGCTTGCTAGGTTTGCTAGAGATGAATTTTATCCAAACTCTAAATCAACCATAGGAGTAGAATTCCAGACACAGAAGATAGAGATTAATGGGAAGGAAGTCAAGGCTCAGATATGGGATACAGCTGGTCAAGAGCGATTTAGGGCTGTTACTTCTGCATATTACCGAGGCGCAGTGGGAGCTCTTCTGGTGTACGACATCAGTAGAAGACAGACATTTGATAGCATCGGCAGATGGCTGAATGAACTCCACAGTAAGCAAATCGTTCTCAACCTAAGTAAATTTCTTGCAAGTTTTAGTCAATGCATTTAATATACTTCTTGCTTATGATGTTGTCTATCAATTTGACATGTCATATGTTTGTGTTCCATGTGTTTGACAGCGCACTCGGATATGAATGTAGTTACGATATTAGTTGGGAACAAATCCGATCTCAAGGATGCCAGGGAGGTCACCACGGCTGAGGGCAAAAGTTTAGCTGAAGCGCAGGGTCTTTTCTTCATTGAAACGTCTGCTTTGGATTCATCCAATGTCACTGTTGCATTTCAAACGGTCGTGAAAGAAATCTACAATATATTGAGCAGAAAGGTGATGCAATCCCAAGAACTGAAGACGAAGGATTCTTTGGTCGGAAATGGAAGAACCGTTGTTTTGCAGGCAGAAGATAGCCAAGGTGCGGAGGATCAGGTTAAAAAGGGCGGGTGCTGTTCCACGTGAAAGTCGCAAATATGTAAAGACTCTCTTCTCAATTTGTGCACTTAATTATCTGGAGGCGTTTCGACGCTTCTGTGTGTCATTCTCCCTGGTTGTAAGCAGTGTTTTGATTCTGATCTTGGTTAGCCAGGTGAAACTGAACTAGAAAGTGTAAATGAACTGAGAAGGATAAGTTTTATGTAATTTCTTTTTCCTACTTTTCTTGAAAGGTGTTTCTGCTTATGTAGATTTGTAAAGTACTTGTGTTTTTTCTTAATGCAATAACCTTTCTAATTGCGGTCATTAAAAGGAGCAAGTACATAATTAGTGTGGAGGAAACTGGTGAAATATGACAGCCACTAAATGTGGGGACGTCTGATGAAAGTGAGATTTGTTTTTGATTTTGTTGTGGTTATTCATGGAAATAGGAAAGGGACTACTCACCCATTGTTACTGGGGATGTGACAAGAATAATAATGATTCGAATTTGTGTAATTTGGAACTGAACTGTGCATGTGCAAATGGAATGGACTACTGAGATTGTGGATGGCTTCCAACAACAATTGGCCACACGCTCACAGGTACCATTTCACGAAAACTCGCTGTCGAGTTGATCACCAGTAACAAGTAAAGTTATTTGGTCGGATGAAGATTCTGAATTCGAATCCCGAACTTTCATTCTCTTGAGATATATGATTCTTCTTTTTCCTTTATAATAATAGTAGTAGTGTAGGTTTCTATAGTATAGGAAATTGGTTGTAATGCTCTGTGCTAGATGTCATTTTAGGGTAGTTTATGCACAAATTGAGAGAATCTTAGGGAAGAAACTCACCTAGTCAATGAGAGATTTGTTATTCATTTCATTAATTTTGCACCAAACCTATCTCACTAGAAAAACTCATCAAATTCAAACTGAAATGTTAAATCACACATCCTATACTTAAAACTCGTTTTGTACTTATACCCATATATATATTCTTCGCAATTTGATTAAAACACTACTGAAATTGAACTAATTTGATTTTATTGTTTAGCTAGTTTTATTATTAAAAAATTTTGGACATAATATGCATATTCGTTCACAATATAATAGTTTGAATTTATGGTGAATAATATGAATAAAGACGGCCAACCCCCGACCCTCTACAAACGCACATTGTACTGGTCTTCTAGAGACACTGCATTCCAACTTAGAAAGCAGTGTTGAGGATGGATTTCTCCGGCGTAGAGCAATGGGGCAATTTCTTTAATTTCCGACGGGCTTAAAAGAGGTTTTTAATAGAAAAGGTAGAAATCGAAGTGCACGTACATGTTTTAGGGCGTACAATTTAACAATAACCAACTTGAAAGAAGGGAAAGATGTACGCTAATCCCTCCAAAAATTTGCACGAAACAAGAAACTGACTTTTAACCAGAATAGCAATCTTTTTCTCCCAAAGGCATGATGGCAGAACAGGGTCCCTCTGGTTATGGCTTTGATGATATTCAGTGGGCCTATTACCAGATTTCATCAAGATTGTTCGGACAATTATCCCTACATTTTCTTCTATACATTCTAATATGGCCCCTGTGTTTTTCAATAATCACCCTTTCATCCTTCACTTTTACCACAAGTGCTATTTTATTCCCTAGGATTCTTTTCTTGCATAATCTTCAATCTTTAAACAGACAAGATGAATTTAAAGAGTTCACATATGATACAATATCATGCATGAATTGCCAAATATGTTGTACAAAAATAAAGTTCAAAATCAGAAAGAGCTACCAGAAAACAGGAACCCGAAAACGAATAGGATTAGATAATTATTCTCAATCATCCTCTTCAGGTACTCTCCACTACTGAACCAAACAATTCTTACAGTCTGCAAGTACTGAAAACCGTCAGGCCGGGTAGCAGCAGGCTATAACAACAGACTCTCAGACAAAAACCAGCAATTTCGATGAAATATTACAGCAGAACAAAAGGGGAAAGAATAAGGATGGACGGCAAAGAAAATTCTGCTTTTTTTTAAACGTCTCACCATGACGCAACAGTTTTGTCTGTATATCCCGCAATCCAATTTTACAACTCAACCAACAAAATGCCTAGTAGAACCAAAACCTATATCGAGAAACTCAATTTGCAAATCTTACACCAAGTCCCTCGCTGATGCTCATCTTGAGGGGTCCTATAGAACCAGTAGGGTCATACTTCAAATTCAACCTAACTAATGCACTGCCTTTACCAGCAAAATGTATTCTCCCCGCAAATTCACCTTCTGCCTTGGCAGTTCCTTCACCTTGTAATATCACCTACAACTTTATCAAATCCATATTGTAAGCCTAGGCAGCAATACCTGGAGCACAAACAAGTCCACATAAATTGTCGAACCAATAAATGCATAAGTTGGACAGCACACGTACTAGAAGCACAAACACAAACATAAACAGTTTTACATGGCTGTGGACTCAGCGCAAGAAACCATATAAACTTTAGGACTGAACTAATAAGCGATTATAGTGGGTATTGAGCAATTATGTTTCTTCATGTTTGTTGAGTTGAAAAGTCTAAAATAATCGCACAAAAGTGTAACAGGCTATATAATATTTAGTGTTTGCTTATATTTGGAACTGTATTCATGATAGGGCGGTGGGCACATCCTAGCAGTTGCATATGAACTATCTACGAAGAAGTGAGTGTGAATTATGACTTGAACAGAAAAGGTTAAAAAACTGTTTTCACTCTTCAAGATTGCATACGCACCATCATGGTTCACTTCAGAATCAATGACATTCAGGGCAATTAACATCAGGTATATTATGCACTCTCATCCTCTGGTAAAATTGGGCGTTGATTATACCAAAATAAACACACTAGATAATTCATTATAGGGGACTTCTAATTATAGGGTTTCTTGCACAGCATGACAAAACACAATCCTAGTACCTTTTATGAGCTTCTGAAGCATAAAATGGTAAAATAACAAATGATGTATAGCTTCTAAAGCATAAAATGGTCAGATAACAATTAAACAATCCAACACAAATCAAGACAATCATCCTACTTCAGCCATAAATTCACTTAGGGAGGTAAGTCGCCAAATGGAAAACATGCATCTCAACACACCAGAACATCAACAAAACAAAAGGAAAAAAGAATTTAAGACTCCTACACACAGTAATTATATAAAGTTTAAACTAGAACAAGAGTCTTGCAAGGGCGCTTCTTCTAAAGCACAATAAAAAACACAGCATTAAAATCTACTAAAACCAAACTTCAAACACGTTATTGTCTGAAACAATAGTAAACTTAAATTTATGCCAATTCCTTTCCACACACCTGCATCCTAGTCCTTCATCAAACATATATATAATTAAATTTATTATTTTTCAATCTAGGAATTAGGAATACCGGATTGGTCCTATTAACTTATACTCATAATTAACAGCCATGGTGGGAGATGCAGAACTACTAGATCAACCTCTAAGAACTGCAGGCAGCAAGAAGGGAAAATAAGAAAAGAAAAAACAAGGAAATGTTTACCTCTAGCAGCTCTATTGGCAACACTGTAACCACCACCAACATACCCAACTGAGTTATTCGGGGGAACATTTGAACCAGCATCCCCGAGTCTATAACTAAAATTTCCAGAGTTTGCCAACTCTGGAGAAGATGACTGCCAAGTTGGGTCCTCGTATATTGTGTTTCTTCCATATAAGTTGTTAAAAGCCATATCACGGGAATCACCTCTTGCACCGTAGGGAGGCGATGCCTCCACGTTGCTTCCACTGACTTTTCCATAGCCACCCCCAGCCATAAAACTGTCTTCGGCATTACCATAATTATTTCCATAAGAAGCACTTCCTCCACCTTGGCCAGAGCCATGAGAAGAACCCCATATCGCTCCAATATTCCCAAAAGCCCCGAGCAATTCTGAAGTCCCACTTCCAGTGCCAGCAAAGTCATTGGAGTTGGCAGACTTCCCATCATAGTTTAAACTCCCATTACCCCACATGTTTCTATTGGATGAGTTCACCAGCGAACCACTCCCACCAATGCCCACGCCATACCCAACTGAGTTGTTAAACCTGTTTGAAAATGCATTCTGAAGAGGGTTCAAACTACGTCCATAGCCTAGATTTGGACTGTAGTTCCCAACACCACCAAACTCAGAACTCATACCTGAATCCATGTTGGGCCCCATGGATGGGGCATAGTTTGAGGAATTAAATGGCAGATATCCACTCCTACCAACAGTAACAGGACTAAATCTCCCATCCATTCTTACTCCATAACCAGCCATTGGGCTTGTATTATATCCTTGAGGGAAAGCATTCAGGAAGCTATTCATTCTATTCAAACCATGACTATATCCTCCTAATGGACTACGAGCTGGCCCCGGAGATAACTCCTTGGGAACAGCGCGCTTGACCTCCACCATTTTACCATTAAGTTCATGGAATGTTTTGAGTAAAACCCTATCCACAGCTTCCTCTGAATTATAAGTGATAAAACCAAAACCTCTAGGCCTTTTTGTATTGTGATCATACATGACCACTACATCAGTGATTGTGCCAAACTGCTCGAAGTACTTTTTGAAGTCACTCTCATTCACAGTAGAAGCCAGGCCTCCAACAAAAATCTTCTTTGTGCGAGCAGGACTAGGAGAACCTTGGTTACTACCAGCATTGCTTCTGGTTAGAGAGTTCTGATCATCTCTGGGAACAGCTTTCTTAGCTTCCACCTGGGGGCAAAATGATTAAAAAAAATGAGGATCTTGCATATCATATATGTAAAAAGAAGCAGGGAACTGAGTGAAGATGTCATATAAAATTTGATCATCAAAGGAGTCGAAGAAGAAGAGGAAGGATATAAGGAACAAGATATGCCATATAGTATGCCACAACTTTGATATACAGTCTCAAAAGTTAAAATGTACCACGTTACTTAGGACCATTTCTCTTTACATGCAACACAACCATATATCTTCCATTTCATCAGCCGAATTGCTAGATTAACTCCCAACTAGAGAAGTTGTAAATTCATCAGCAAGAGAAATTCAATCGAAAGTTATACCGACTGCAGGTGAATCGTTTAGAGCTCGCAAGTTTAAGATAAACATCAACAATTGCCCACAGTGCAATGGACATAAGAAAGGATATGAAAACTATAAAATGCTAAGTTTTAATAGGAAGTTATCAGAAACTCATCATTTACTTACAGTTCTACCATCTATAATGTGCTTTTCCTTAACAACTCTTTCTGCAACATAAGGGTCTGCGAAAACAACGAAACCGAAGCCCCGGGCACGGCCCGTGTTCCGATCTTTCATAATCACAGCCTCGACTACTTCGCCAAACGATTGAAAATACTCCCTCAGCCGATCTTCATTCGTGTCCCATGAAATCCCTCCAACAAACAATTTGCCAGAGTCCATTTCCATTCTGCAACACAGAGATAACCCCAATTAAAACTCAAAACACCAAAAACAACTTAAAATCCAATCTGTTACTTGAGCACAAACACTTCTTCTAGATCTATGCAGTAGATAGCGATTGCGAAAAACACCAAAAACTTGTAAATAATCCACACAATCAGTCCGTAAACTAACATAAAAAAGCAAGCGCTATCTGCTAATCAATCCCACAGCGTCAAAATGCAGCAGATTGAGTTCGAAAGAAGTTGAGAAAAATTGCACTAGTCAACTAAAAAGCGAAGAATAACATTCAGACACCGGATCATCCGATGAAGAACAGATCAAAATCGGATTGACCCAGAATCAAAAATCTCGTCAAACCCAACAAAGATTCAAACTTTGCGGACATCAAACCTCAAAAACAGGAAAACCCAAAAACCGTGAGCTTCAGATTACCAAATGAGAAAATACCCAGGTGAGATTTGGATAGAAATCAAGATCCGAGAGGAAGCATATAGAGAAAAGCAAAGCAACTTAAAGGCCTCCTCTTTTCCTCTACCCTTTCGTTGTTTGTTTAATTGTTTTATCCTTGGTTTTTTTTTACTCAATACCACTGTTTGGTCTTTTGGCAGAACAAAGGCAGAGAAGATATGTTTCTCAATTTATATACTTACAGCATTTTCCTATTTTTTAAAACATATTTTTTCTTTTTCTACAGTAGACGCACCGGCCTATATTCACATACAGTATTTTTTACGCTATACAATACATTTGTTATAAGGTGAGTCTCGGGAAAGACCGTCTTTCCATACGTTTATTGAAAGGCGGAGTTTAAATAGAATAATAAAAGGTAAAAGGTCTTAGATGCAATATTAAAAATTTATCATGCAACGTGTAATAGTTATAATGTTTATAACCTGATTCATGCAACCCGGAAATTTTATCTTCATTTCTTCCAATTTGCACTTTAAACATTGATCTTTCCATGACTTATAGAAATACCGCATTTCAAGAGACATGCTCTTGTTAAATTACATATTAAATTTTTAAATGTAAAGTTTTTTTTTTAATATTTTCACACATTGTTACTTGTCTTAATTTTTAAAATACAATTTAAATTTTACAAATTACAAGTAAATCATCCATAAGCTTATGGATCGACTATTTTTCATGACACTTTATCTATTTTAATTTTTTAATTTACATTCCCACTTGCATTTGAGACAAAATTTGCGTGTAAATTTTTATATTTCATTTTTGGCCTGTGAACTGAAACAGTGGGATGAGATAATAGAAATTTGTTTGAAAATATTTTTTCCCGTGTTCAGACAGAATAAAAGCAGTAAAAGTGTAAATTTGGTAATAAGAGAGTATTGATTAATTTAAAATCTATTATTTTGTAATTTGTTGAAAATCGCATAACGACAGTTGGGCAAAGCTACGTGTGTATATCTTGGCCGCTCTTCAGGGAAAAAAGCAACCTGTCTTTTGGGGGTTTGGGGGGATTTTGGGAAAACAAATTGAAAAATTCAAAGTTATCATGAAAATATTGGCTAGTTGTTTACAGTATTAATAGTATGAAAATTACCATAAAATGAAAAAAATATTAGTGGATTATCAGTTGTATAATTTCATAGACAGTGTGTTAAAGTAATATTTAAAAAATCATGTGAACACCATTTCCTATCTTCAAGCTTTTTCATCGGTTATACCGATACGGGGAAGTATAAATCAAACAATAATTAATACAAGTACTCCATACATGGGAAAAAAAACATTAAACGTACAAGATACGTATGTAATTATGTACTCCTCTGTCTCATTCTACTTGTACATCAGTTATGAAAAATCTTATTTCAATAATTTATATTATTAAAAAGAATTAAAAATTAAAACCATCCATTTGGTGGGGGTGATTAATTAGGTCCCCAGCCTAAAAAAAATATAATAATCAGTTTGAGCTCAATAAACATTGAGCAGAGGCGGCCAAAATAGCCTTCAAAACATACAAGGACATATTGTCAAATTATAAATGCTTACGCAAAGTGATACGTTTTTACAAGTTTTTTCAAAATTATAGGAATCTCATTGCAATAAATACAATTAAACATTGAATTATCTTATTAGTCATCAATTATAAAATAACTTTGTTAAACGGTTAGTTAGTGTAAAACAAGGATATGTGATAGTTAAATTATAAAGAAAAAAGTTCATTGTATTAAAATATAAAATACGTTAAATGAGTTCAAAAAAGTCTCACGTGATAATAATGGCTTACTACCATTTATCGTTATGTATTTTGCTTACTAAAGCATGTATACATAATTGTTGTATATATTTTATTTTAGAGTAAAATGGTTAGATGACTGTTGTTCTTTGAAAAAATGCAACTATAACTCTCAGTTGTTAAAAAATATTCATATGTCCATGGCAGGCTTTTAAAAGTGCAGATATATATATCTATGGCGGATAAAATATGTAAACTTATACCTGAATACCCACTTTTTTCCTCCTAATTTAATTTAGGTACAACTGTTCAATTAGATAATTTTGGTACAATCGCACTTTCAAAAGACTCAAAGTTATATTTGCACGTAACGGAACTGGAGGTTATATGAGCACTTCGTTCTTCATTTTGTTTTTTCACAGCTCACTGCCTCCATCAACATTAGGCACTCCCTCCGTTTCTCTAAGAGTGACACACTTGCCTTACTGGGATATTTTTTTTAGATGGCACACTTTCTATTTTTGGCAAGATTCCTACAATATCATCCACTCATTATACTTTTTACTTTCTAGAAGTCCGCACGCTTGGAAACCATAGAAGGGGTATGGCGGTGATGGAAAATGCTTAAATACTACCTCTGTTTTTCTATTTTTGTCACCATAGATTTTACCTGTTTGGATTTAGGTGAAGAAAATGAGTGGATGAAATTGAATGTATAAAGTAAAAAGTAGAGAGTGGATGAAATTGAACGAATCTTGCAAAAAATGGAAATTATGACAAATAAAAGAAAACATACATTTATAGTAAGTATGCCATAAATAATAAAACTGAGGGAGTATGATTTGGTGCTCGTCGCCTATTAGCAATGGGTCTCCTGACAGACGGCATATCTATAAGTTTATGAACATGCCTCTTATTTCTTACATTATATGTTGCATTTGTATTACATACAAAATTTATAAATTTATAAATATTTTTTATATTTCCACGTTCAAATACATATTTTTACTTGTTTTAACTTATGAAATACAATATTTAATTTTTTAAAAAAGTAATATTAAAGGTAAAATTCCATGACCTACTGTTGTTAACCAAGGCTAATGTTAAATCTGTTCAGGCATTATTGACTGCTTTCCAAACGTTTACTGACTCCACAGGCATGAGGCTGAACCGAGCTAAATGCAAGGTTTTCTTTGGGGGCTGTGGAGAGGAGCTGAAGCAAGAAATACTGGTTATCACTGGATTTGAGGAAGGAACCCTGCCATTCAAATATTTGGGTGCTCCACTTATGAGCAGGAAACTCACAATCCAGCAATGCCAACCACTGATTGAGAAGATGACCAGCAGAATAAAGCATTGGAGTGCTCGGTTGCTGAGCTATGCCGGAAGGTTGCAGCTAATCAAGAGCGTTATATTTTCGATTGCTAACTATTGGATGCAGGTCTTTCCTTTACCTAAGGCTATTTTGAAACATTTGGAAGTCATATGCAGGTCGTACCTATGGAATGGAACTGATTTCATTACACGAAAGTCACCGATTTCGTGGGAAAAAAAATCTGTACACCAGTGAAAGGAGGCCTGAATATGATCGCCCTTGTTGAATGGGATGAGGCTGCCTTGATTAAAACATTGTGGAATTTGTGCAGGAAAACAGATCGGTTGTGGATTAAGTGGATTCATTCCTACTACATCAAGGATGCTGATCCCATGACTGCGACGATTCCAAATGATAGTTCATGGATTTTGAAAAGGGTGGTTAAATGCAGAAGTGTCCTCCATGGTGTGGAGCTCTTACAACAACTGAATCGGAGGGACTTTTGCTGTACTAGAGATATATACAGTGCGTTACGAGGTGAGCAAGCAGCTGTATTTTGGAGACACGTATGCGCTGCTAATCAGGCACGACCGAGAGCTGTCTTTTTGCTATGGTTGTGCTGCCATAACAAACTACCGACAAAAGAGAGGCTGAAGAAATTTGGGATTGTGGTTGAAGGTGGTTGTGTATTTTGTCCGGAAGCAGAAACGGTGCAACACCTTTCTTTGAATGTGCTACTTTCAAGGATATCTGGTGCCGGGCACTTTACTGGATGCAATGGAAGCATGTCCCAGTTGGATGGGAAGATGAAAAACAATGGTTAGCAGTGCAATGCAAAGGTAAGGGCAGCATGGTTGAACTTCTGAAAATAGCTATTGCGGAAACGGTGTATTTGTTATGGAGTTGGCGGAATGATAGAAGTTTTGAAAAGGAGGATACTGGAAAAAATGTTTTTGATAGCGTTGTTGAATGTATAGTTTGTAGAGCTTGGGCAAACATGAAATTAAGGAGGAAATGTGCTATGTTTATGTTAGGGAAAAGGTTAAATTTCATATGCATTATCTATAAAAGTATAGAAAATACGCCTTACTTTCTCTACAAATAATTATCAATGGATGTTGATTAAAATACTGTTACCGATAGCGATACCGATGGTTGTAGGAGAAGGAATATGTAATCAATAGAAATAGAAAAATGAACAGTCGCAAATATATGTTTAATAGTATTGAGATTTTAATTAGTAAAATACAAGACCTTACATTTTTTACACGTATAATATGAGAATTTTATGATTTACGTTCAAAATTTTGATTGAAAAAGTAAAGGTAGAGTTTTAGGAAAAAACATCTTTCGATAGGGAATATTAAAATTTGGGTTAAATTAGAATTATAGAAAAGTAAAATGTTTTAGTTGCAATATTAAAATTTTATTATTTAATGTGTAGTAATTTTAAGTTAATGGACCTATTAAAGCAACCAGAAAAATTTATTTTAATTTTTTCTAATTTGTAATTTAAACATTAATCTTTCCATAGCTTATGAAAAGACCGTCCACGGACTCAGATAATAGTAACTTATAAAAGATGATATCGTATAAATGTCGTTTACACAGTATAATCGATCAATTTGCTCATCTTAATTAATTACGTGTACAAATCTAAAACATCTTTTGAAGTTAGTGATAACTTGCATTTTTCTCAAGGAACAATTTTACCATCGAAAATTTGCAAAAGAAAAAAACACGATACAAGTCTTTCATTAATGCCGATATTCCTCTTAATTAAATATTAAGGTTTGACAAACAAACCATGCTTGTTTTGTGTATTACCTATGCTATGTATTAAATCTGCTCCATATGTTTTCCTATTGTTCGATCTTTCTCGACATTTGACTAACACCACCTATGTAGCTAATAGAAAATTGAATTAATTAATATAAAAGAAGATAAATTATTGGGAACCACCGTCTTTCCTTAAACTTATGAAAAGATGAGGTTTAATTAAAATAATAAAAGCAAAAGGTCTTAATTGCTATATTAAAAATTTATTATGCAGCATGTTATGGTTATAAATTTTATAACCCGATTCATTCAACCCAAAAATTTTACCTTTATTTCTTCTAATTTACACTTTAAATTTTTATCTTTCCATAACTTATGAAAATAGCGTCTTTTACCGGACGAAATTAAAAAAACAGGATGGATATAGGTATAGGCCTATGAATATGTGTGTGAACAAAGCTAACTCGGAGGGTGGACATTTCCCTAGTCTCACTCAACCTTTACGTAATTTATTACATACAGAATATTTTCCCAGTTGTGAATGTAATAATTAAATTGTTATGTGAAAATTCTCCACCAGCCACATACTTAGTCGGTCTCTTCGAGATTATATCTTTAATCTTTTTATCGACATTAATTAAAATTTTGCTACTCTTTCCAATCGAATCTGAACACATTTTAGTTCATTTTCTTAACGCATATTTACCATAAATTTTCATTAGTATATAAGTCCTAATATCAAGGTATTGTTATCATTTATTTTTTAAATATTAAATTTAAAAACACCATTAATGTACGTACATGTGATTATAACCAATTAATTGCGATATATGTTTTGGTTGAAAGTAACAATATAACCTTGTAAAATTCGAAAGTGAAAATTTATCCCATATGTTTTGGTTTAAAATGTCAATCTAACCCTTGCGAACAAATTGTGACAGGAATTCTTTAAAATGACTAGTATACCCATTTGAATAAAAAATTTAAAATCAAAAATAGAAAAAAAGGGATGAAATTACCCCTTCCCAAAAAGTGCTCAAATTCCTTCCCAAAATCTGCCGCCGCTCCGCTGGTTGCCGAATTAGATCAGCACATCTATTTTTCAAAAAACTGGATTATATTAACACTTTAATAAAATAAATACATAAATAATTGGCACTTATATTAAAAAAAACTAAATATATTTTCTAAATCCAAATTGGAAGTGAGAAGATGCTCATACGTAGATACAAGATTGTATGTGTATAGATTAATGGTAGAGAGACAAATAGGGTTGCTTCATATGAAGGGAAGGGATGAAACAGAAGCAATAACAACACACAAATTATGCACAAGATTGGTCACATGGCCCTCATTCATTTCCTCCCTTCCAAACTACCTCAACTCTCCTTCTCACTTCAGAGCATCTCCAACGCTAAGGGGTCGTGAGTAAAAGTACGAGACATTTGTCAACATTTTATTAGGCGTCAATATGACGTAGATACGAGAGACCTGATTGAGAAGTTTTTTAAAATTTTGTACTCCAATGCAAAAGCGTCAGTTAACATCACTTTCGTATGAAAGAAATTAGTTTCTATCAAAATTATTCAATAATAATGTTATATACAGTATATTTTATTTTATTTATTTAAACTAAAATTAATATTTAATAATTAGAAACTCTAATTTAACTTTCACTTTTTAAAAATAAATAATACTAAAGTATCAAATACGGGTATATGCTGAACTAAATTAAGAATTAATAATTCACACAAATTAAATTTAGTGTAAATTAAATTTTACTTTTATGTTCTATAATATTATTCATTTTTAGATTATAATTTTGAAATATAGATTTTAATATTTTAACTAATATAATATGATAAAATTTGTTTATATTGTGAATCTAAATAATACATTCAAAATCCAAATGTTACATTTAAATTTGAAATTGTAAAATAATTAAAGCTAAAATTCTAAATCTGGTAATTTGACAAGCTGACGGCTTCAATATAAGCGTCTCAATACGGAAGGTCTAATTCCACGTGTCATCCACGTCAGATTGACCCGCTAAACTGACTCTTGCATTGGAGTTGAGTTTAAAATTTTCTAAGTATCAATCATACATGTCTTTTGATATTTTCCAAAATGAGGCTTGCATTGAAGATGCTCTTATATATTATTTTTTTAATGCAGATGCTAACAAAGTGTGGAGGGTAATTAGCAGCAGTTTTAGGGGGAGAAATGTCTGTATTATTCTTGGCCTTTAATAAAATAATAATAAAAAAAGAAAGGGATATGAGAGAGTGGGGGAAATTGGCATCTAAGGACAGCTTGGGGTCACTTGTTTTCCCACTCATCCAATCCCCACTGTATTACAACTCTAACAGCTCATATTATTAGGTTTTTACGTTCCTCCGCATGGATGACGTCATCTCCTCCAATTGCAAATTTTCTGTTTTCTTCTCTCTGAACACATTTTGTTTCTTTATTCTTTCACATTTCTTACACCATTCTTACATAGTATGTGAGGTATAGTTTAAAAAGTTGTCAAATTTCAGTTTTTGACTTGGTCAAAAACTGCTTTCAAGAGAGTTTCATATTACACTGACAAACGGTTAAATTTCAATTTTTGACTTTGTCAAAAACTGCTTTCAAGAGAGTTTCATATTACTAACTAACGGTTAAATTTTCAGTTTTTGACTTGTTCAAAAACTGCTTTCAAGAGAGTTTCATATTACACTGACTAACGGTCAAATTTCAGTTTTTGACTTGGTCAAAAACTGCTTTCAAGAGAGTTTCATATTACACTGACTAGCGGCCAGACCAATCACGAAAAATCTAACTAGTTTCAATAACTTTTAAGATAAGATTAAACTATAATTACATTGTGATACATTTTATAAGTTCATTGCAATACATTTTATAAGTTTTTCAAAATTACATGAACCTTGCTGCAATAAATAAAAAATCAAATCATTCCATTAGTTCATTCGCTTAAAATTCAGTCGATCTAAAACAAGATGCAAATACTCTATCCAATTGATATAATTAAGTTAGGAGAAATCATTACTTCAATTAATTAAAAAATAGACCCACTCATCATTGTTAGACTCCTTGTCTCACCTTAAGTCCGTTTCATCCAATTCTTTGTGTAGAGAAAATAGAGGGAGTAAAGTATAATTCTACGCTCAATTGGGGGAATAATAGCGCAATTTTTCACCCTTTTCACACGAGAAATGTTAAGTACTTTGGACCATTTCAGGATCACCTACCCTAAAGACTAAAGACTAAATCAGTAAATTCATACTGTCATAACAATCAGCACAATCTTTACAATCAAAACGCAGCACTGCATTCAACCTTCTGAGCTTCCAGGATTGTCTTTGTTGCTTCCTTCACTACCTGTCCACTCACGTAGTGTTTCCGACACACCGGCATGTACACTTCCGCCCCACCAACCACCTCCGTTTCAGTTTCCTCCGTCTTTCTCAGAGTAAACAAAGCGCGGTTACCACAGAGCTCACATCGAGAAGTTAGCTTGGTCACAGTGTCAGCCAGAGGCACGATATCAAGAACTGCACCAAAACGCCTCCTGCAACCAAAAGGGGCGGATAATGAGTATGTGATGACTCACGAGCCTTCGTGACAGCCCTTACCGTTCATATGCCAGAAGTTTACCTCAAATAATCGCCATCCAAACCAGCAACGATTACAGTCTTGCCATCACGGTCAGCAGCATTATGGCAGAAATCATAGAGGTCGTCGAAAAATTGGGCTTCATCTATACCTATGACTTCTAGCTGTAACCAATTCAACAGTTGCTACTAAAGATATACAAAGAATGGGAAATTTTAAAGTTGGATAGTAGTTTTGAAGGACCAAACCTTATCATATGCCTCGATTCCGATCTTTTGCTTGAATGATGACAGATGTGCCAATGGCCAGCATGGCAATTTTTCGCCATCGTGTGTCACAATTGAGTCCAATGCGTATCTGCAATCCTTGTCGGACTTTATAACTGCTACACTTCTGCATGAACATACCAAGGAAGAAACAATGATACATGCACCCTTGCCTACAATCGAGTAATCGGAAAAAAACACTTTGCACGAAGTTAACATACTTTTAGCTAGCTGCACACCATAGAAAGAGTAACTAGAGTAGACCATAAGATCCATTTCGTAATAGAGAAAATTTTATCTCCAAGACAACAATGAGGCAAGTGAGCAGAAGCTACCTCATAGTGATTGTCACATGCAGTATGTAGTAAAACAAACTCAAGTTTCTGAACTATTAACGAAGGAGCTAAAAACGTAAGAGAACACTTTGAACAAACAAACAGACCGAAGATATTGGGATTTAAGAAAAGCGAACATTATGCATAGAAGGACTTTTCTTTCCTTTTTTGAAATATGTACAGAAGGACCTTAATGCTTATGACTCACCAAGGGGCAATTGCTATAGCCTCCACAACATATGGACCAGTCAGGCAGACAAGTTATGACAAAGAATGACATTGCATTTCTCAAAGTGATTCCTAGTTTAACATTCTACGTCAGGAACATGCTCAGCATCTTTCAGAGCACGAATTATTTGTACAACCATTTCATAGGTTTCCTCAGTCTTATCATGTACATTATCTGCCATATAGAAAAAGTGAGCCTCTCTCTGAACCTCAATCATGCTATAACTGGGATCCTTCTTTATTCCAGCTTCACTCATCGAACTCCTAATTTTGGCCACATTATCCCACAAACCGAAAGAAGCATAAGCATTTCCCAAGACAACATACTTCCCTGAATTCCCAGGTTCCAGGTTGAAGAAATTCTTAGCAGCAACCTTAGCCAAGTCCATGTTACCATGAATCCTACATGCCCCAACTAAAGCGCCCCACAGTACGGGGTGCTCCGTGCATGGCGAACTCAAGATGAAGTTGTAAGCATCATCCAGCTTCCCAGCACGACCTAATACATCAACCATTGCAGCATAATGTTTTCCTTGAGGCAGAAGTCCATAATCTCTCATCATCGAGTCAAAACATTCCCAAGCTTCATCGACCATACCTCCATGGCTACATGCCACAAGAACTGCGAGAAATGTTACATGGTTTGGTCGAAAACTTTCACTCAACATCCTACGAAAGGAACTAAGAACGTCTGCCACTCGCCCATGATGGCCATATCCAGATATTAAAGAAGTCCAGGTCACAACATTTCTTTCCAGAGATTTTTCAAATACTAGATGCCCATCTGAGAGACTACTGCACTTGAAGTACATATCCATGATAGCACTATTAACTACAAGGTTCCCATTCTTTTGGATCTTCATCCACGTAGCATGGGCTTGCCTTCCCTGTTCCAGGATTGCTAAAGAAGCACAAGCTCTAAATACAGAAGCAAAGGTATATTGATCTGGTATCAAACCACCCCCCCTCATCTCACTGTACATGCTTAAACCCACTTCTTCCATACCCTTTTGAACATAGCCTGCAATCATCGAATTCCACGAAACCAAGCTTTTGACCTTAAACTTCTGAAAAAGAAAATGGGCTATACTAAGATGTCCAGCCTTTGCATATAAAATCAGTAGCTTAACATTCAGATACTCATTGGGGACAAATCCAACCACCACCATTTGCCAGTGAATCCTTTTCGCTAACCTATGATATTTCCTAAATATACAATCTTGCAAAAGAAGAGAATATGTTTCAGATTTTACTCGCACCCCTCCAAAGCATAATATCTCTACTGCCTCTGCCACATTTCCTGATATACAAAGACCCCTCAGAGTATCATCCAAACAAACCATATCCTTCGTGTCGCCACCCTGAAAACTGGAAAGTTGACCAACCAAGATTCAATTTTGCAGCTACCCTTTTCTTCCTCACAACAAACACTATGCGAATCTTATGCAAAGACAGTAAACATAACCCATCCCGACTCCGAACTATTGAATTGAAAAAGGTCAAAATGAACACACAGGTTTGAACTACTTTGAATCCATGTAACAGAACAATCTAAAGATTGAATTTGCATTTCATATCAGAAAAATGAAATCTACAAAATAGTAATGTAGACAGACAAGGCAAAGAAAGGGACCTTCCATTGCTGCTCTCTGACTTCATCCGCCGGAGAAGAGTGGTGGTTTTACCGGCGAACATGGGCCCCACAATCACGTGAATTTCACCCGAGCTCGAAGGAGAGCAGGCGGCATCAGAGCTCAAGCTCCGAGCTTGACTAGGTTTTTGCATGGGTTTAAGAGAGGGCGAAATAGCCCCAAAATTCCTAACATTTACTGGGTTCTTGATAGAAGCAATTGATGCAAGAACCTTGGATCGCGAAAAGATTGGATTTTTTTGGAGGGATTGGAGACAAAGAGCAAAAGGGGCGGCGGGATTAGATAAACATGGAGAGATAACTGATTTCATCTTCGTCACTGACCGCATCGGCGGCAGGCGTTCCGGCACGGCGTTCCGGCGGCGGAGGGTTTTGGAGGGAGGAATTATGGAGGGAACAGGGGCTTCTCTTCAAAAACAACCCTAGCTTAATGAGACTGTTGAGATAATGACTATTTTACCCCTTACAGCTTTAGCAGTAATTTCAAGATATTTAATTCAACTTTCTTTTCTTAAAAATGCTCATCCTCCATTTCACTATGTTTGGCACCATAGATTTATGTGTTATTTTTTTGTAAGTTGAAATGTGTGGTGAAAATTGATTGTAGAGAGTAAAAAGTTCAATGAGTGATTGAAAATGATGTTTTTTTAGTCCCCTACAAAGTATTTTATACCATATTTTGGCCCGTTTGCAAATCAACCCTCAGACAGTACCCCACAAATTCAAAACGATATGTATGTCCCCA
Organism: Rubia yunnanensis; assembly: GCA_037428765.1. Lineage (NCBI taxonomy): Eukaryota > Viridiplantae > Streptophyta > Magnoliopsida > Gentianales > Rubiaceae > Rubia > Rubia yunnanensis. The sequence goes on from CM075061.1 coordinate 165,207,367, forward strand.
GAGATGGTTTTCATGCAAGACTAAGTGATTTTTTGGTATAGCCCCGTATAATGATAATTTTACTAATTAAAATATTTTAAATTAAAATTTCCTAATTAAAAAATTTCTTTAATTTTTAATCGCCACCTTCCTCCACCAACTTCCACTGCCACCACCTTCCACCGCCTTCAAATTTCCTGAATCAGGGACTGTCTGATTTGAGCAACATGAAATAGAGCATCAAACCTTCAACAACCTCCAGCTAAATCAAACCAACGGTTGATCAAAATTAGGTTCGCTCAAAATTAGGTTCTCCGAAACAGAGGATGCAAGATGAGGTTCACGCTCTTCCACTCCATTCTCCAAGAGAACGCGTTGAGGTAAACGAAGAAGGCGGTGACGGCGGTGGTGAAAGGTGGCTCGTCGGCTATGAATCAATGGCGGTGAAGACGAGCACAACCAACGGCGGAGAAGACGAGCGCAACCAACGGCGGCGGCAGAGACGACTGAGCGAAGAAGACAAAGAAGACGGCGGCGGAGACGACTGAGTGAAGAAGACGGCGGCGGCAGAGACGCTGATACGAATATCAAATGCTTTGATGCACAGAATGCTGATAAGGCTAATCAAAGCTGTAAGTTGATGAGGTTCAACGTGGGAGATTATGTTTGGGTTCATCTGCGGAAAGAGAGGTTTCCAAATGCTCGGAAATCTAAGTTGAGTCCACGTGGAGATGGTCCTTTTAGAGTGTTGGATCGTGTGAACGACAATGCTTACAAGATTGCGTTACCAGATCATTATGGTGTTAGTGCGACCTTCAATGTTGCTGATTTATCTCCATTTACATTTGAAGACGGTTCAATTTCGAGGGCGAAACCTTTCGACCACGGAGGGAATGATGGAGATGCCAAGACGACTACCACCATAAATGAAGACATTCCACGACTTGATCAAACATTTAAAGGATATGTTCGAGATCCTCTAAGTGACATGGCAGGGCCGATGACTAGGTCAAGAACTAAGCTTAGGGATGCTTCTTTAAATGCTTTGATTGATCGCCTTTATGATGAAGAATTGAAGAAGGAGTTACCATCGACACTTGGATTCATTATTCAAGATTGTCGACGAACTGAAGACATCATGAAGAACACTATACTCTTTTTTCCCACTGGGTTTTTAATGAGGTAGTGTGATCACTGTAAAATAATGTCATTTTGGATTTATTGGACTGATAGCTCGGCCATGTGGGCTTTAAAGAGCTAAATTTTGAAAATACAGTCCATTAAGGTTTAGTATATTCAGTTTTATTCTGATTAAAATTATGTTTGGTAAGATTAGATAAGGTAATATTCTTCAAGGTTATTTCTTGAAGAATTCAACCTGATTACCTTAGATTACCATTTATTTTAGGTATTTTAGTTAAATATGGTTTTAGCTTCTTAAAGCTGCCATAAGTCGATTCAGTTTCCATTTGTGATTAGGATTTGAGGCAAGATTGTAACCCTATAAGAAGGGAGGCCTTATGGACGAACCTTACAACCTTTCATCAATCAAATATACAACCTTTTGAGTTCATACTCTTTGCTTGCGAGCTATTCCATTGTTGCTCAACCCCGAGGGCTAGTTAAGTATCAATAAACCTTGTAATCTGATCCCGAGGGCTAGTTAGAGAGCAAGTCGAAGTTAGGCGTACCCCGAGGGCTAGACTCCTGAATTTCGTGCGAGATAGTGCGGGTTTGCAAATCCCTTCACTAGATGAAAGATATAATTCCTCAAATCGTGAATCTTCTCAAGGAGATTCATATCATTCGCCGGTTTTGGTTCGATGGAGAACTTCCTGGAGGAGGACGCCAGCGTGCACAGTGAGAGTGTGTCGATGGCGGAGAGCTCCAGCAGGAGGTCCATGTCGCTCGGCGGCGGAAGAAGTCAAGTTCACGAAGAAGAAGATTTTTATATTTTTATTTATTTAAATGCAAGGGTATAATGGTTATTTTACATATTTTGACCAAGTTGACTTTTCCTGAAAATCACCTTTAGGGATCAAATAAATGGGGACCAAAACATGGTATAATGTACTTTGTAGGGGACTAAAAAAATAATTTAGTCAAAGTAAAAGTGACAAACTTAGAAAAACATACAAATATAATAAGTGTATCAAACTTAAGAAAATAGAGGAAGTTTAATACCCATCGTTGTTAACATGATCTTCAGTTTTTTTAAGATAAAACTCTGATTTGCATTGAAATTCAGGTCAATTTTGATCTTTGTCGTTTTCCGATCGATAGACCAATACATTAGATTTTTTTGAAAAAAATACTTTAGTTTTCCCAGATTTTTTTGTAAGTGCTTACATACCTCTTAGGACGTTGACTTTAGAAATTATATTCTTGTCACCAATAACATGTGTTAACGAAAGAATTTCGACTTGATTTGTAAAGATGAAATTGATCCTCAATAAATTTTTGATGATAATTTAATTTGTAAAGAAAAAAATTACTTATCTCTTCAAACATTTAACAACAAAATGCTGGTATTTGTAAGGACAACAATGCAACATATTTCGATTTCTAATCCATCTCATTGACATTATATTTTGATGAGATCACAGTTATAATTATATTTAGATAAATTGATGAGATCACAGCAATAGATAAAATATGAATGCAAATAAAAAATGTATACAATTTTGTAGAAAATGAGGTTGTAAAGTTGTGATTGTATTCATGCCTTGGAGTACATTTATATAGTGTTACATGAATCCTAAAAAAAATAAGGAAAATGATATAAATCTAAATATTCTATTTTCTCAATACTCCTCGTCATGTTGGAGCATGTAGATCGAGAATGCCCAACTTGCCAAGCAGTGGTTGAAGCTGATTACGACCAAGAGCTTTCGTGAACAAGTCCGCATGCTGATCAGAAGTGCAGATATGATGAGTAACAATAGTACCGGATTGTACCAAATCTCTGACAAAATGACTGTCAAGCTCTATATGCTTCGTACGTTCACGAAAGACATGATTAACAGCAATATGAAGAGCATATTGACTATCACAAAACAATCGCATAGGGGGGAAATGAACAACGCCTAAATCTTTAAGCAAAGACTTAAGCCACAATATCTTACAACATGTAACTACCATACTCCACTTCAGCAGAAGAACGAGAAACCGTAAGTTGCTTCTTCGTCTTCTATGAAACCATAGAATCACCGATCATCACAAAATATCCAGAAAGTGAACGTCGTGTGATGGGGTACGCAACCCAGTCAGAATCACAGTAAGCAGTCAACTGTAGAGAACTACGTAAAAAGAGAAATACATCTTAACCATGATGACTCTTCAAGTAGTGTAGAACTCGCAGTGCAGCTTGCCAGTGAGGAACACAAGGTGACTGCATTTTAGAGCAAGTGTATGCACCAAATAACTTAGTTCCGGACGTGTAATGGTTAGATAAATGAGATGACCAACTAGACACTGATACTGCTCTGGATCGTCGTACAAGGGCCATTCCACTCGCGCAAGATCGTGAAAGAAACATCCCCTCAGGTCTTCTAGCAATCTCTATACCCAAGAAATACTTAAGGGCACTAAGATCCTTTATGTGGAAACAAGAGCTCAAGTATTTCTTGAATTCAGAGATGAGCGACGAAGAACTACCAGCAGTCACCCAATCATCCACATAAACCAACACGTGCAAAGAAACCAAACCACGAGAGAAAACAAAAAGAGTAATCAGCCTTACTCTGAACAAAGCCAAATGTGCGTAGAGTCTGAGCCAACTTAGCAAACCAGTTGCGAGGAGCTTGTCGCAACCCGTAAAGAGATTTCTGAAGTCGACATACCATGTCGTAGGGAACAGTATAGCCAAGAGGAGGGCGCATATACACCTCTTCGTGACGATCACCATATAGAAAAGCATTATGAACATCCATCTGATGAAGTTTCTAACCACGAATGACTGCAACATATAAGAATAGGTAAACCGAACTCATCTTCGCAACAAGAGGACATGTCTCAGTAAAGTATGTGCTTTCAATATGACGATTACCCATAACCACCAGACGAGCTTTGTGCCGTTCAATAATACCATCAGCCTTAATTTTGGTACGATAACCCATTTGCATCCAATTGCAGTCTCGTTCGGAGGAAGAGAAACCATAATCCAAGTTTCTCTGCGCTCAAGACCATTAATCTCATCAACCATAACATCAAGCAAATGAGACGCCTCCGAATAAATGGTATGATCTGCACTAGAAGTTATTGCACCCAAAAATCTAGAATGCATACTAGAAAAATTATCGTAATTTACAAAATCAGTTAAAGGATTGAGAACACCTGAGGATAGTAATGGCCCAGGAGTGACCGTAGCAGTGAGGGGGGTGTTTAACAACAAAGCAGGCAAAATCAATCAAGTAAGCAGGAGGATGACGATCATGATCACTACGCCGGGAAGATGACGGCTCGGCGGCAGAGCCTTAACAGGTGGCAGGGTCAGTGCCGCAGTATTAGTCGGTTGGGCGCTATGGTCGGAGGTGCAGTGACCACGGGAAGAATCGCTGGTGGAACAATCGGTGTCAGATCTGGGGTCGATGTGAGCACCGAGTCAAGCTGGGTCATGGTGTTGGACGACATAGCCTGGGTCGGCAACACTGGTGGAACGGTGGAAGCCGGCTGCGGCTGAGGTTAGGCCGAAGCGCGGGTGATGACCGACGACGAGGTGGCTATGCCACGGGTTGTCACTAAAGGAACCGTCATCGGATAGCCAGCAGACCAAGTATTAGTTTGTGACCGTGCAGGCAGTGCAGGTACAGATGGCACTGTAAACAGAAACTGGTCTTCATAAAAATCAGCATCACGAATGTTGAAGAAAGTACATGATTCCAAATCATAAAGGCAATAGCCTTCCTTGCTAGTAGGATACCCGGGAAAAATGTATCGTCGACTTCTTAGAGGAAATTTGTCACGGTATCTGGGAATGTAAGAGGCATAGCATAAGCAGCCAAAGACTCGCAAAAGCTTGTAGTTTGGAGTGCGTCCATAGAGTAACTGAAATGGTGTGCGTCCGTTGAGTTGCTTTGTTGGTTTCCGGTCAATAAAAGATGCAGCGATAAGAACACATTCTCCCCAAAAATCAATAGGCAGATTCACTTGAAAGCGTAAAGCACGAACCACATTTAACAAATGGTGATGCTTGCGCTCCACACGGCCATTCTACTGTGGTGTATCAACCATAGAAGTCTCAAAGATGATGCCAGATTCAGCAAAATAAGATCGCAGGGGTAGAAATTTTGTGCCATTATCAACACAGACATGACGAATGGTGCATTCAAATTGGTTCTTGAACAAAACACAAAAGTCTACAAATCTAAAGGCTACATCTGACTTAACCACTAATAAATAAGCCCAAACATCTCGGGAATAATCATCAACTATAGTTAAAAAATAAAATGCACCACTAGAGGAAGGTGAGGTAAAAGGCCCCCGAACATCACAATGTATCAATTCAAACAAAGAACTAGCATTTGAAAAGCTCAGAGGAAAACTATGTATGGTCTGCTTTGCTATATGACACATAGACTAAGGTATATAAGTATTATTTGTGCTAAAATCAAGAGTAGGAACATAAGACAATTACGTAAAAGATGGATGACCAAAACGTTGATGTCATAAGTCGGATGAAGAAACTGAAGCAACTGTCGGAATAAACTACAGGATAGGAGGACGAATGCGAGTATCCAGTAGACAAAGCCAATAAACCCCCCTTCGCTGTTCACCCACACCAATCACAATCCTCATACTGATTTATGTAAAATGCAATAATTTTGAGTAAACAAAGCTAGACAGTTTAAGACAGATAACTATCTAGAGCATGATAATAAATGACATCGCAAAGTAGCTATCAAGAGCACATGAGTAAGAGTGACATCACTAAAGAAAATAGAACCATATTATGTAGCACATGACACAGATCCATCAGGCAGTATAACATTCACATAATCGACAACAGTAGTAATATCAGTAAGAGAACCCTGGTCACCAGTCATGTGATAGGAGCCTCCCAAATCAAGAATCCAGGGTAAAGTAGACTTACCTGACCCATGATCAGACAAAGAAGTAAACTGATTAAATAAAAATGTAGGGCCGTACTCCATTGATCGTCAGATAGAGCAGGACCGAAATCAGATCGAGTAGGGGTGCTGGAGGAGGCGGCCGCCTCGAACCCTTGCGGCAACGTCACTACGCTGGCAAAAATAGCCAAAATTTTTATTTATTTTGTTTGATAAATAAACAACAAAATTGCCAAAGAGAACGGACAAAACAACAGCAACCAAAGGAGGAAAAATTCGCGCATCCCTGTAATGGCGCGTGGAACCACGTGCTTCTGGAGGGGGTGGAGGGGGGAGGACACGTTTTGCCCAAATGCGCGTGACAACACGCACTTCAGGTCACACGCGTTGTCTTCCTAGGCAAATGAGCAAACGGTCGGAGTAGCATACGGGCAAACGGTCGGAGTAGCATACGGGCAAACGTTCGGAGTAGCATACGGGCAAACGGTCGATGTAGCAAGCCGAACGAGGTTGCTGGTCAGAGTAGCAGGCCGAACGAGGTTGCCAGTCGGAGTAGCACGCCGAACGAGGTCGCCGGTCGGAGCAAAGGGAAGAACAAGCTTGCCAGAACTGAAACAAACGAGCGAGAACTGAGGCTCGGCGGGCAAATCGGCGGCGGAATCTAAAGCAAACGGGCTAGCGGCCTCGGTTGGAGTAGCGGGCAGGACGAGCTCTCCGGAAACTGGCGGGGGTAAAATATGAGATCAGTTTTTCTTTTTTTAAGGAGGAAAGATAGCTCGGATCGGCGGCGCGTGGAGGTCAACGGGAAATCTAAGACGAAAAATTTAGGCTTTTAGGTTTCATGATTTTAGGCTCTGATACCATGTAGAAAATGAGGGTGTAAAGTCGTGATTGTATTCATGTCCTGGGGTACATATATATAGTGTTACAAGAATCCTACTAAAATAAGGATAATGATAATCTAAATACAAGTAATATTCACAAAATATTCTATTTTCCGATAAAGATTTCAATAAATTTATTTGGCTAAAAATGTAGAAGCAATTGATCAAACTTTTATCCAAATAGTTGAAGGGTGATATTCAAATAATTAATAATCTGCAATCCAGAAAATAGAGGATGATAGAACATATTTGATTAGCTTATTGCAGAGATTAAATCTTTATTCACTTTGATTAATTGGTTGAATAATTTTGATTAAGTTTAACCCCAAATTTGTAAATAAATTAAAATTTTAATGAAACAAATAAAAATAGGCAAAGTATTGGGAAAGACCGTCTTTCCACATGCTTATGGAAAGATGCAGTTTAATTATAATAATAGAAAGGTAAAAAGTTGTAGTTGTAATATTAAAAATGTATAATGCAACGTGTAGTAGTTATAAAGTTTATCATCCGATTAATATAGCCCAAAAATTTCATCTTCATTTCTTCTAATTTACAGCTTAAACCTTGATATTTCCATAACTCGTGAAAAGAGAATCGTTCAATAGACGGACTCTTAACGATATTGAAAACATCCTTTAATTAGTACCCAATACAGCCCCATTTCCGTTTCACCAATTTAATCTGAAAAACAAAATTTAGCCGTACATTAAACTGCTGCAACCTACAGCAGCAAGAACAAGACCAAGAACAAAAACCAGAGAACACATGAATTCAGAGCAGACCTCCTATGAGATCAACCGGCTCTAAATCTGATCGAAACGGAAAGATCTGATGAATATCATAAACGCAAGTCTTCAAAGACCTCAAAACACTCAAATCATGCAGATTGCAGAACACAACTTCCCCCCATTCAGCTTTCAACACAACGTCTGGATTATACAGTCCTACTGGTTTCCCATTCTCAATCCCAACTTCAAATTCCTTGGCCAATATCCACTCACCATCCACCAGAGCCCATACTTCTGTTTGTTCTTCGTTCGTCGAGCTCATCAGTCCTAATCTCCCTTCATACTCAATCAGAGAATGCTTGAAAGCGTAGCGATCTCTCAGTTCAGTCTCCGGTAGGGGAATCCGATGATGAGTCTCATTGCCGCAGTTGAAAACTAGCACGTGACGATCATTGGTGAGCCAGTGTACTAGGTTTCCAACTTGAACCGGCTGACTTGAGTCCACCAAGAACACATTCAGCCCTAATTTTATGTCCTTCATCAACGTCTTCCACTCCCACGTTTTCGAATCGAAAATCTCGCAATGATAGCGAGTCCAGTTCGCGTGATTCTTAGGATGACGATATTGCATGGGTAACTGAGAAAGTCGAATGATTTTGTACCTCAATGGATTCGAGCCTAGCACCGCCATAGCCACCGTTACTGTGTAGAATCTGCCGAGATCAGGGTTTGGCAAATGCAGCCATTGTCCGGTCGCAGGTTTACCAACGTAAAACCTGTGTTCCCTGTATGGAAACATTCCGACAACGCATAGGAGCCCTTGTTTGGAAGCCGCCGCCACGATCTCGACGTGTTTCTCCGGGAAACTTGCCAGCTTGATCTCGCCCATTTTTGCAGGCTCTAGAGACACGAATTCTTGAAAATGGTGAGATTGCAGAATAAATCCGCAGAAATTCTTGGTTTTCTTCCAGTAAGTTGGCATGAAAATTGGCTCTCGCAGAAGCTGATTCCAATCTCTAGAGACCAACTTGCACGCGTCCAATGTTGTCAAACAAGGGGTTCGAGTTAAGATTTCAAAGGCTGCATCCAAAGGAAAATCGTTTGGAGAATCCATGGAACCCGCCACCGCCGCCGCCTTGAAGAGTTTTGGAAAATTAAGGTACTAGAGAAAAGAATGAAAGAAGAAGCGGGGATTGAGAATGCAACGTATGGCATCGTGTTTATATATGCATTTATGATGCTCTATCCCTCCTACAAAAATGAGTTTACCTTTTCCAATTCAAATTTGGTAAACTTTGGTAAATCTGTAATATTTTTATTAATTTATATTTATAATCAAAGTTTACCAAATTTGAATTAGAAAAGGTAAACTTATTTTTTTTGTAAGAGGAATAGAGCATCATAAATATTAAATTTTATGTCGAATTTTTGTATGTATCCATGAATATTGACGATGAAAATAATTATTGAAGACTGTTATAGGACGGAGGGAGTATTTTGTTTTTCATTTTAGCGGATTCGAATTTTCAAGTTACTAAATATGTTGCTTGTTGAGCGCCGAAAAGAAAAGAAAATACACAAAGAATGCATGAATACGAATCATGAGAAGATCTTAATCAACAACAATTCATACCCCTTCATGTTTGTCTAAATTAAATACAAAGAACGTAGAGCTGATATATGAAAGACAAAGTCTTCTGCGACACAGTCTCGCAGTGAGACCAGAGATTAAATTGTTAATAATTTAGAATGGAGTTTCTACTTAATGTTTTTAAAAGTCTAGGAGTTGGAGGTGAAATTTCATTATTTTACATTTAAATCCAGTTATAAATCATCACTCTCTCATATTTTTCTAAAACTTTCTCACTCTTCTCATTTCCTCTTTCATCCGAAACAAACATTCATATTCTCTCTCATCTCCATCTCAAATCTCCTTCTTCTTCTCTCTTCTCTATTTCTCTTTCATATTCTTCAATTCTAGCTCGATTTCTTCGATTCAACAACTCATTATCTCCATTTTTCTTCCTCTTTCTTGCGCGGAAAGATTCATCACGATTTTTGGAGTTTTTCGGCGAATTTCCGGCGTCCGAACACTATACAAGCTTCGTTTTGTGTTAATCTTTGAAGGTAATGTATTTGCTCAGAGTTTTTATGCATATTTTATTTTTTTAAAGATTTTCGTTTGCTATTTTTTCCTCTTTCAAGAATTTCGATGTGGGGATTTTCTCTGGTTTTTACTTCCTCTCCTTGGCCCATTTTTGGTTTCAAGATATCAGATTCTGGTGGAACTAGAAAAAAAGGGATGCAACGGCAGTTCCAGGTGGGGTTTCGATGATATCAACCAATCAGAAAGTCAGGTTGCGATGGCGGGAGAGGGCGGAGGAGGGTTGGTGGTTTGTGATTGGAGGCGGCGCTCTTGATCGGCGGGATCGGCGAGATGGCGGCACTTCTAGAGGGTTCAACGAAGAAGAAGGGTCTTTTCCTTTTTCTAATTTTTTTAAAAACTCAGGGGTATAATGATCATTTTACAGATTTTGACCAATTTTAGCGTTGAATTTACCTGAAAATCACATTAGGGGACCAAACAAATCGTTCTAAATTTTGTTGGGTACTGAACGAGGGTTGATTTGAAAACGAGGACCAAAATATGGTATAACATGCTATGTGGGGACCAAAAAATAAATGTCATTTTATATTATAGCTCGATACCAATCCAACTCATAAAAGAGTTATTTATAGATATATTCTACGTTTTGATATTATGAACAAAATTTGCCATTTCTAATTTTATATTATAGCTCGATACCAATCCAACTCATAAAAGTGTTATTTATAGGTCTATTCTACGTGCATTCCAATTTCATATAGTAGCATGCATTCAATAGTAAAATAGACCGTTCTTTCATTGATCCGTGAAATATAATGCATGGAAAATTCAAAAGTTATAACGTATTCATTTTCTTTCTAGTCGTTGCACATTGGAACAACACACCATATATACATACATGCATGGAGTATTATTTTATAAGAAATGTATATAAATTTAAATTATTATAATATTGTTTTTATAAGAAAGTAATTTTTGATATTTTTAATCATATAAATAAATTAATAACATTATATATAATTAAATTATAATAAAAATGTGTGGGATCTATCAAGCTACATATGAATGTAGCTTACCATTGTGGGAGTGTGTAGCTTGCCACATCATTAGGCCTGAAAAGTTGACATGACAAGTAAAACTACAACCCTTGTAGCTTACCATTCGAGATGCTCTAAGAGCATCTTTCACGGTGTTGTTTTTCAACCTGCTTGCAAAATTTTTGCACCAAGGTTGCCCACCGTTGCAGAGTCCATATCATTAGCTTCCAATCAGCTGTAACTTGTGGGAGTATGTTGCTTGATGTTTGCTGCATTTAATGCTTCAGAGGCAGTATTTCACATATAATTTGGCTAGATCGTGTAGTATAATCATCACGAACATTCTGACGAAATTGTTCATCAAAATTTGCCAATTTGATATTATAGCTTGTCATTTCTAATTTGATATTATAGCTCGATACCAATTCAACTCGCACATGCACTCCAATTTTAGCATGCATTCAATAGTAGAAGAGACATTATTACATTGATCCATGAAATATTATGTATGAAAAATTCAAAAGTTACAATGTATTCATTTTCTTCCTAGTCGCTACATATTGGAAAAGCACACCATATATATAATACATGCATGGTTAAAAGGTGTTATTATTTTATAATAAATTTATATAAATTGAAATTATTATAATACTATTTTTATAAGAAAGTAATATAAAATTGGAGTATTTACTCATATAAATAAATTATCTATATAATAAAATTATATTAAAAACTTGTGGAACCCATTAAGCAACTACACATGAATGTAGCTAACCATTGTGGGAGTCTGTAGGTTGCCAAATCATTTAACTTGAAAAGATGACACGTCAATCTACAACCTGCTTACCATTGGAGATGCTCTAAAAATGACCTTCTAAAATCTGAAAGTGCAAAAGTTACCCTGAAATTCGTTGATCAAAATTTCAACAACCAAATTGGTCGGAAATTAGTGCAAAGATCATAATCTCCCAAATTTTAAAAAAAATGAAGAGACCTCCTCACCCCCACTCTCATTTCCTTCGCTCCTATTTCTTCCTCACCTCCGCTTTGCCTAACACCACCATCTCAGCCCGAAGCCACCATCTCAGCCCTCTCAATTTTCACTCTAAATCCTTTCATCTATGTTTTCTCCAATTGGGTACCTAAAAAGATATGATTTTGTCGCGTTCTTCGATCGTCGAGATAATTGGTTCCATTGAGCCGCCCGAACTGAGCTTGGATTTCAGAAGAACGGTGTTGGTTATGGCAGTAGGCGGTGAAAATGAGTGTATTGGGTTTCCGAGGAGTGGGAACGATCAACGACTTCACTAAGGAGGTTTCTGTCACAGGGTGTGTTTCCCGGTAGCACAGCGACGGAGGCCAGAGATTTGAGCGGCGGGGAAGGGGATTTGAGTGGCCATGGGGTATTTTTTTTATGGTGACAGTAGTAGCGATGGTGGGGGGGTTGGGGTTGAGCGGCTAGGGCTGAGCGGGGGAGAGGTAGTGGCTAGGGATTCTGGGCGGAGCAGGTGGGAACGTGGGTTGGCAGCGCTGCTAGGGTTTCTGGGCGGAGCAGGTGGGCAGCGGGACTGTTTCCACGCGACAGAGGTGGTGGTGGTTTGAACTGGCGGCAGATCAGCGACAAGTGGTGGGCGGAGGTCTGACGGCAGAGCAACAGTAACGAATAATGAAACAATTCATATATTGACATTTCGTGCTCATTTCAAAATTTCTGCTTTTCGTTGATTGCTCCGTACGAATTTACATTTACAATGGAATTCTGTTTGTTGTAAGATTACTGAAGGGGTTATAAATTATAATTTTGGAGAGTTTGCTTTTACACGAAAACGAAGACCTTCAAGAACAAATATTGGACCGGGAAGAGCATATTCAGTATTCTACAAAGAAAGAAGCATGGAAAAGATGATCGAGATTCTGATAAAAAAATTAGACATTCGAAGACTCCTGTTACTCGCACCCTCTAACATGGAGCGGCAGAGGTGTGTTTGAAGGAGTAAAGGGGCAAAATGATCTATAAATTTTCAGTTTTAAACTTAGGGGTTTTAAGTGTTTTCACGTTTGGTCAATGACTGATTTTTTGAGTCAACGCCAAAATTGAGCAAATGGCTATAGTTGCACAATTTTACAAAGTAAAACAGAGTTAGTTTCAAACTTTCAGATTTTACAGGGTTATATTTACACTTTCTCAATTTAATAGGGGCATTTTTGCACTCTTCCCTTAATTTTTTTAAATAAATAGTTTTAAAATATAATTATAATGAATTCAATAACATATTACATTATAATAGTTTTACTAGTATATAATAATAAAATAAAATAATGGAAATTTACTCAATTTGATTCATTCGAAAGATAAATTGACCTTTAATTTGAACATCGTCATAAAAAAGTCACTATTATACTCGATCATATTTTCTTCAAACAAAAAACATTTATACTAATTTAATTAGAGCCTGTCTCTTGAAAGACGGTCTTTCCATAAATTATGGAAAGACCAAGGTTTAAAGTGTAAATTAGAAGAAATGAAGATAAAATTTTCGGGTTGCATAAACCGGGTTATAAATTTTATAACTACTACATGTTGCATATTAAAATTTTAATATTGCAACTAAGACCTTTCACCTTTTATTATTCTAATTAAACCTCGTCTTTCCATTAGCCTATGGAAAGACCGTCTTTCCCAAGACTTTGCCATTTAATTATCAAATTTGTGAAAATTTGATTTTTTTTAAAATATATATGTTATATATAACAAATCTAATAAGACATCACTCAATAATACTTATATTTATATACCAATTCAACTTACGATCAAAATTAAGAAGTTTTGATTAAATAAATAATTAAATTGCAACAGAGGGAGTATTATAATATAAAATAGTAACCTGGACTGTCACTTAAAGTGGGGGAAAACATATACTATACCAGATTAATTATAATTTATATTTTTAAAAAAAGTCAGATGACAAAATGTAAATATTTCTCCAGAGCCTAGTAATCATCTGTTTGATCAGGCACCATAATTTGTATCTTCAAAATTCACAATAAGTAACCAAAAACTAGCAACACTTTTTCCTGAGTATAAGAGTTTGCAAACCATCCTCTTTCATTCACTCATCCACTTTAATTTCATCGAAATACAAAATTATGCAATAACATGAACATCAACAAGAAAAATCCAAAAACACATAAACAAATGTAGAGCTACTGATCTCCCCTAAGCTTAACTGGCTCAAAATCTGATCTAAACGGAAAGACATGTTCAAACGCAAGAGAGTTAACCACGAACGACTTCTCGATGCTCGAATCGTGCAGCTTGTAAAGCACAATCTTGTAAAACGATTTCAACAGCGCGATATCGCGATTATACATTCCTGCCGGAGTGGCACTCTCGCTCTTGAGATTTGGCTCGACTTCGATCTCCTTCACCAATCTCCAGCTGTTATGATCATTCGAATCGCCCATAACCCATACTCCTGTGTTTTCTTCCACCATCGCATTCAGAAACCCTAATTTTCCCTCATACTCGAGGAGCGAATGATCGCAGTAGTGCAAATGGTTGTTCATTTCCGGCAGAGGGAATCGAAAATGAGTTTCATCTTCGGGGTTGAAAGCCAGAGCGTGATGATCGGTGGTGAGGAAGTATACTAGGTTTCCAACTTGAACAGGTTGACTTTTTTTGACCAGGAAAACATGATATGGTAACACTACATCTTCAACTGTCTTCCATATCCATGTTTTCGAATCGAAGATTTCGCAATGATAACGATAGCAATCGAATGTATTCCTAGGGCTGTTTTTAATTTCCGAGAGTCGGATTATTTTGTACCTCAACGGGTTTGATCCCAACACCATTAGAGCCACCTTTTCTGTGGAGAATCTGAGTTTAGGGTTTGGCAAAGATTCCCACTGTCCGGTTGCAGGTTTTCCGACATAAAACCTGTATTTCAAGAACTTTCTCCCGACAACGCATAATAATCCTTGTTTTGAAGACGCTTCGATTCTGACATCGTCCAGCTCCGAGAACTTGTCGTTGATCTTGATCCTGATGTTTGCGAGCTTCTTGTCGATTTTCTCCGGCTCCAAGGCGATGAATTCTTGAGCATGTTTGAAGCGTTGGTTGTATTGCAGAAAAAAGCCACAGATATTGTTGGTGTTCTTACAATAAGTAGGCATGAAAATTGGTTCGTGCAAAAGCTGATTCCAATCTTTACAGATCAGTTTGCACGAGTCCAATGTTTGTAAAGAAGGTGTTCGTGTAAGAATCTCGAAGGCTGCGTCCAAAGGAAAATCCTTCGGAGAATCCATTGGAGATGAAGAATTGCAGAAAATAAAAGAAGGGGAAATGGGTTTATGGGTTTAAGACAACGAGAGCTTGTTTATATAGTTTTCTAAAATCTTGTTTCCTTTTCCGTTTCCACTTGTTCGAAGGAAGAATTTTCGAATTACTGAATATGTTTTCCGCTGGGCGTGAAAAAGAAAAGAAAATGCAAAGAATGTATACGAATCCGATTAGGAAAGGGAATGAGAAGGTGTAAAAAAATCGGAATTCATACCCCTTCGTGTTGGTTTGATTTGAATACAAAGAACGTAGAGCTGATTTTTGTAAAAAAAAAGATCCGTTTCCCTTTGGTTTTGGATTTTGAAATATATGGCGTGTAAAAACACCTCTTTCCTTCGTAAGTGAATATTTTTAAAACTTCCTCATTGCTTTTCGGGGAGTCGAACTTTTTAAACTTTAACAGTAAATATCTGTAGTTGCCTGTAATAATGCCACATAAAAAATTGATAATAAAAAAATAGATGTTAAAATGAATCTAATGAAATTTTTATTATATGTTGATTAATTTATATTTACGGTCAAAGTTTAAAAAGTTTAACTTCCGAAAATGCAATTAGGAAGTTTACATACTAAATTTAATATTTTAAAAATATTATTTTATGTTATATATTATTATATTTTCACATTCAAATGCATATTATTACTTGTTTTAACTTTTGAAATATGATATTTAAATTTTTTTAAAAATGACAACATTTAGAGTAAAAATTACAGTGGAATGTACGTAAACTTATGGACAAGCCGTTTTTACTAAGACTTTCTCTTTAGTTAATTAGTGAGGGACTCTTCATATCCCACAGTGATGGAATCAGAATTTTATTTTACGAGAAATTCCTTTTTTTTAGTCAAACCCTCTAGAGATGACATTTGGAGGGTGTCCTTCTCTTCTCTTTTTGTTAAGCTCATATATTGTCAAAAATTGGCTTACATTACCCGAAGGCTTACATTTGTTGCCCAAAAAGGCTATAAAAATCAAATTACAAATCTATAGCCTTTATGTATAAAACATACAGTAATCTAAAGGGGTACATCTTATGATAAATGGTCAAATACTTCGTACACATCCGAGTAGTTCGGCTCGAACCAGTACATGTTGATCACAGTATTCAAATATCGTCACCTTCCCCCAAATTTCCAAAACATTGTACTACTAAATCTAAAGTAACCAAAACAAAAGTAAACAGCTCCAAAAGCGAAAGATTCAGATCATCTCCTTTAAATTAAAGTCCTTTATAGCAAGTAGGAATGACCCCAGTCATTTTGGTTCCCAAAAATATTTTGTAAATGTAATAGAAAGCAGGAGAAAGTACGAAAGTCTCTAACGCGACAAAAGCTGAGCAATCAAGGATTTTTCAACTTGTTCGGTCTATAAAAATGGTCTGTATACTATAATCAGCATCGCCAACGGTAAGTTGTTATAACTACCTTGACTCAGATTTCTCCTATACCAACATATAGACTAGACCAGTTCAGAAGTCATATAGGTTTAACCGAGCAAAATGAGCCGTAGGACAAACCTAAGGCTGGCAGAAAACAAACGCGACTAAATATTCCAGCTAAAAAAAAAAAACCTAGTTTGATTCAATAAATTTTGAAAACATGAAAAATAATTTTAAAATGTAAAATTAAAAAGCCTCCCACCCAAAAAGAGAAATTAAAGAGTATATAAATAAATAAAAGTGAAGAACTACCCCTCGTAACCTTTCTATAGTCGGAGTATGAATTGACTGTTGGCTGGCCTGATTGGACCATTCGGCCATTGTCAAACCATTTTGACTCGTTTACGAGTGGAATCGACCTGATCTCTGAGTTAACCCGACTGGATCTGAGTAGATTCGGGGAAAAATAGATCTGACCGAGCTGATTCACAAGGTCAAACTAATGGATGCTCCTGACCGAGTTGACTATAAATTGAAATCTAAAAATTTGATTAGAACTCGAAATTATAAAATAATTATTACATGTAAAAATAAGAACAATTACGAAGTTAAATATTTAAATTTAAAATTGATGAAATAAAAAGAAATTGTTTGAAATTTTATTTTTGCCTTTTGAATTTAAACTAAAATTTTCATCTTTTGATTGAATTATGTCTTTGTTTTATTTTAAAACACCACAATAACTATTTGTGGTATTTTGATATTATAAAATAAATCCAAATCCAAATTAAACCAAACCACCATTTTCATTTTTTATTTCTAAATCCTAAATGTTAAAAATAAAGTATTAAGAATTATAAAGTCTATTCAAACATAAATTGAATGAGAATGAAATACAAAAATCTATTTTATATGATTTTTGGGGGGGGGGGGGGGTGGGGGAGTTGAAGGCAGTATTTCCATAAGGTTATGGACAGTCCACATTGGCTTTTACATTAAATGTTGTAATTTTCCATAAAATTTAAATATTGTATTTTAAAAGTTAAAACAAGTAAGAATATGTACTCTCTCCGTTTAACTAATATTGTCAACATAGGTTTAGGTGTTTGGATTTAGGTAGAGAAAATGAGTTGATGAAATTGAATGTAGAAAGTAAAATGAGTTGATGAAATTGAATGTAGAAAGTAAAATGAGTTGATGAAATTGAAGGAATTTTGTCAAAAATGGAAAGTGTGCCAATATAAAAGAAACATTTCATTAAGGTAAGTGTGTCATTAATACAGAAACGGAGGAGTATTTCAATGTGAAAATATAAAAATATATGATGTAAAAAATATTTTCAATAATTTTAAATTTAGTACTCCCTCCGTCCCAGCCGAATCTGCACACTTTTTGGTCAACTTTATCAAGACACGTTTGACCATAAATTTCAACTAGTATATAGATACCAATATCATCATGTGAGATATTGTTGGATTCTCTGCATGCTGTATTTTCTAAATATCAAATTTTAACACACCGTTAATATACGTAACTAAAGTTATCGTTGGTCATACATGACCTGAGAAAGTTGACCAAAAAGTGTGCACATTCAGGTGGGACGGAGTAATATTTAATTTAATAAATAGACTCTGGTAAAAAATATGTGGCTCAGGTAAAAATTAAGTGGCCTAGAGAACTACTCTTCATTTGTACGATTTGTAACATGATATATATATTTGGATTTTGGAGTTTTTGACAGAAAAAGTTTGTTTTGCAGTATATATTACGTGGGAGGGGAATTTCCATTAGTCATTTTTTACTTCTTCTTCTATTTTGAAAACATTCATTATTCGTTCAGCTAACTATTAAAAATAGCAATCTGCATTATTACTCTATGTAATAAAAATAGAGTTCGTCTCTTGAAAGATGATTTTTTTTATAAGTCATGGAAAGACAAAGGTTTGTGTTGCATGAATTGGGTTATAAACTTTATAATTACTTCTTTTATAATAAATTTTTAATATTACAACTAAAATATTTTACCTTTTATTATTTTAATTAAATTATGTTTTTTATAAGCATGTTGAAAAAACCTTCTTTTCCAATATTTTATCATAATGACAAACTTGGTGCGCAAGCTGGGGAGATTTGGGAAACGAAAACGAAGAGTTACAAACTGACTTGGTCTTGGTCAACGAGAAAAGAAGAATTTGGCACCAACTTTTAGGTAAAATTATAGGTTTTATTTTTATTTTTTGCAAATTATTTCCAAAACTTTTTCAAATTATAATAAAATGTTTTCAACTTATTTTCACATATTATTAGTCAGTTTAGGTGAGTCAATATTGAATCAAACTTTTTAGTGTCACCATTGAGAAGTATTGAACATGGAAAGTAGTAACGATAGAAGAGAAAGTGAGTAGGGTTGGATTGGGGGTGTTTGAAACATCGAGGAGGAGACCGTGGAAAAAAAAATGTAATATTTCAAGAAATCAATTTAATCTCAAAAGTTGTTAAACTATAATTTTAAAATTTCCATAGTTGTTGATAAGTCCACTAACTTAATTAAAATGTATTATGTCCGATAAGACACAAATTGAAAACATTTTGCACTAATCTATAAATCTTTTAGCAACATGATACAAAAAGAGGAGTTAGAGTTGTAATTTCACCTAAAAGTGGACATCTAAAGTACGAGAAAATATTGCCCTTCTCAATTACTTTCACATTAAGGTGGGGAAATATCAAACCTCAACCTGAACGACGCCGTCGCATACGTCTGGGGGGGCAGAACTGACATTTCAGTGCAAATAGCGACCCATTGGGCCATTTCTCATTCAGCAATTGCATTCAAACCACTCCCGCCATTTCTATCCTCCTCTCATTCAACAATTGAAGGTTAGTTATTTCAGTTTTCTTTTGGAAAAATGAAAATTCTTCTCTTTCATCTTTGGTTTTCCATTTCCATTTCTTCTTTGTGCATCAATTGACGTTTCCAAGATTGTTGCTTTGATATAGCTCGGAGGGTGTTCGATGAAATGCCAATGAGACCTTCCTAATGTTTCCCAGCGTCCCACATTAGCGTTATGTTTAAAAGATTAGAAATTTGGACATTTTTTGGTGGAAAAATCCAATCTTGGACCCAAAAGACTCATGCTTGCCCGGAATTTCGAATTTCTTGGTTTTGTGGGATATGCAGTATGGCTGATAGCTCCCAGGATAGTGGGGAATCAGAACCTGAGAATGAGTGGGTTAGTTTGCTCGAACCTTTTGATCTCCGAAAGCTTAAGAAATCACTCAACAAGATGACCCCTTATCAGCTGAACAAATTTCTCGCTCTCCCGATTGATGTGCCCAGTTCAATGGAGCTTTTCCAGAAGGCTGGTGCTCAGAAGGGCTATTGCCACACGTTCGACGTGTACTATACTTTGATCGATAAGGTTGGCGCTGCTGGGGAATTCAAGTTTGTAGATGAACTGCTGTTGCAGATGAAGGAAGATGGGGTTGTGGTTAGAGAGTCTCTTTTCATTATGATAATGAAGCATTATGGCAATGCTGGTTTACCCGGGCAAGCGACTAGGTTGCTTTTGGACATGGTGAGTGTGTTTTCTTGCGAGCCCACGTTTAGATCTTACAATGTGGTGTTGGGAGTTCTGGTGGATGGTGATTGTCCTAAAGTTGCTGTGAATGTGTTTTATGAAATGCTGCATAAAGGGGTCTCCCCTAGCGTGTCTTGCTTTGCTCGAGTAATGAAAGCTCTTTGCGTTGTTAATGAATTGGATTCTACACTTTCGCTTCTTAGAGATATGACGAAGTATGGTTGTGTGCCTAATTCCATAGTTTATCAGACATTGATACATTCGTTTGCTGTGGCTAACAGAGTGAACGAAGCATTGAGGCTTTTGGATGAGATGTTTCTGATGGGATGTTTACCGGATATTAGTACTTTCAATCACATTGTAATAGGGCTTTGCCGGTCAGATAGGATACATGAAGCTGCAAAACTGGTGGATAGAATGCTCGTTCGAGGATTCAATCCAGATTCTATAACTTATGGGGTTCTGATGCATAGTTTCTGTAGAATGCGACACGTGGATGAAGCCAGGGAACTGATGAATAAAGTCCCTAATCCTGATGTTCGCCTTTTTAATATCTTGATCAAAGGATTCGTGGAAAATGGTCGTTTTGATGAAGCAAAAGCTTTTACGAAGAACAGTATGTTAGGTGCAGGCATTCAGCCTGATGTCTATACTTATAGCATACTAATTCATGGCCTTTGCAAAAGGGGTTCTTTGGTTTCAGCTTGTGATGCATTGGCAGAGATGTCCCGAAATGGTTGTGCTCCCAACTTGATCACTTACACCACTTTGATCGAGGCCTTTTGCAAAGAAGGTCGGATGAATGAAGCTCACGATGTTTTCGTGCAGATGTCAGCTCAGGGTCTGTCCCTAAATACAGTGGGATATAACTGCCTTGTCTCAGCATTTTGCAAGGATGGAAACGTCCAACGGGCGGTACAAGTGGTCCGTGAAATGTCAAGCAAAGGATGCAAACCTGACATATACAC
The DNA here is from genome assembly GCA_037428765.1 of Rubia yunnanensis. NCBI lineage: Eukaryota > Viridiplantae > Streptophyta > Magnoliopsida > Gentianales > Rubiaceae > Rubia > Rubia yunnanensis. The sequence goes on from CM075061.1 coordinate 165,228,443, forward strand.
ATTCAACTCTTTAATCTACGGATTTTGTTTGGTTGATAAGATGCAGGAGGCGCTGGAAATGTACCGGAATATGTTCCTCGAGGGAGTCATTGCCAATCGCGTTACATACAACACGTTGATTCATGGTTATTTGAAGAAAAATGCAAGTCAGGAAGCACTTAAGCTTGTGAATGACATGTTATTTAGAGGAATTTCCCTCGACGAATACACATACAGCAGTCTTCTTCAAGCTCTCTGTAGAGATGGAGATATTGAGAAGGCATTGGGGCTCTTTGAGGATATGTTGACAAAGGGATTTCAACCAAATAACATGTGCTGCAATGTCATCATGAACGGTTTTTGTAAGCTTGGTAAGATTCAAAAAGCGCTTGAATTCCTTAAAGAGATGATTCATCTTGGATTGACTCCTGATATAGTAGCGTACAACATTCTTATAAACGGTCTGTGTAAGCAAGGTTGTCTTAGTGAAGCGTTGGATCTTTTCGAAAGATTGCAAGCAGAAGGCGTTCGTCCTGATCAGGTCACATATAACACTATGATAAGTTATTACTGTAAACTGGGCATGTTTAGTGATGCTCATATGTTCTTGAATAGAGGTGTTGCCTGTGGATTTGTACCTAATGATAGAACATGGTATGTCTTGATTCATAACTTTGTCAGAAATGGCTAAATGGAGAATTTCATATTTGTTCGGATACTCATACGTTGTTTCAAGTGTTCAGGAATCAGATTGTCAAAGCATTCAATGAATAATATGCAAGATGATCAAGTACAGAGACAGCCAATTCAGATATCCATGATTGTCATCTGATCACGCATCCTTGGAACTTTGCGATTAGCCCTTGTTTGAATGAAGCGTCCGTGCAAGATGTTTTACGTGAATCAGCCGTACCCGGCTTCTAACAGCAGCTGAATCACAGACAGGAGAAGAGCATGTTAGTATGCATATCAAACAAGTTTCTGTCTTCATCAAAAGAACAAAACTTGAAGAACTTAACAGTTCGGATTAACAGCATTCAAAACCCTTGCGAGCTTTCTGATATGATTCAAACGCGGTAATCTTGGATACTTGTAAGGTGTTTCTAGATGCATTGTCTCCCCAGCTACATATCAGTAACATAAAAAGCAAAACATAAACAGCAAAAATCAATGTCAAAACAAGGCGTGAAAAGATGGCAAATGAAACAGTTCTGCTATAATACCATTGTCGTCATGTTTCAAGACTAAGGCTTGTTCATCCTCGTACGCCTCACTGAATCCATCCTGCGCAACATTGACATCTGAAACACACTCGATCGTGAGATGATTGTCGCTAAAAGTGTCTGATTCGACTTTGGTGGCTGCTCTCTGCCTTCTGAGCTGATAGTTTCTTCGCCTTCTTGCCAAGTGTTTCTCCCTCTCCTCAACACTCATGGATTGCCTTCTCTGCCTGTCTCTCATTCTCCGGCGTTCCCTCTCGCGCTCTTTCTGTCTGGCGCGCCAATCTGCATGTGCTTCTGTTGCCATTTCTTTTGAATCCACGAGCTCCAAGTTATCTGAATTTCATCATCAATGAATAGCTTTTACAAGAAAAATCAACCCTTTGAATGGTATAACAAGAAAGAATGAATCTTTTATATGTGATCCCACGTGCATGTCCAAGGTTTTAGGGATCCTTAGAACATGATTGAAATGCTGAGGAAGAAGATGCAGAAGGATAATGAATGAATGAATGCCAAGATCTTAGGATTATAGGGTTGCTCAAAAAGCTGCATTTTCTGATTGATATATGAACAAACACATAAAAAATCCAGATAAACGAAACCTAGGATCAGGAATAAAGTTGGTACCAGGTTTTAGTGGAGACAAGTCAATGTCAAATGCTGATTCTAATGCTCATAGAATAATGGATCCTCCTCTCAACCAAGAATGTGCGCCACTTTTTGGCAGGCCATTCATTTATGATGATTATCATACATTTGTACGATTGAAATGAAATGATTTTGTTGAGATTAAGGTTGACTAAATCCCCATTGCCACCTCGTATTACTCGATTTGGATAGCAAATATTTGACCAACAATTATGGGAATGGATGTCATTTTTCTTGATTTTTCCCGGCCACAGAAGGTAACTAACTCATGGAAATTCGACCTATCAAACATCACACATCCTGGATTTAGACAGCAACTGATAAAAGGACACGAGTACACTTAGTTTGAACAAGATGATCAGTTTCTTTCTGAGTTTACATGCTTCTATGATGATATATAGCTAATTACAATGTACAAACAAGTTGTTTCAGCTCTCAAAATCCTAAAAGAGAGAGTTGTTCTCAGCAATTATTACAACTCCATTTCAGGCTCTACCTCCAAGCAGAACATGTTGTCAAAGGTCTGTTTTTCCATCCAAGAAACAGCGCACCATCCTTCTCCCCGAGGCGGTAATTCGGGCTGTGCTCTTTCAGCATGTCCTTCACAGCGTTCCCGACTGAGAAACTCACCGGACATGGCATGAATCCGGCCATCGTGAGCCTCAGCCTCCATTTCCCGAAAAGCTCGTGCCTTTCCACCCTCTCGGCCCCTTCACACGCTAAAATGTTCACGACATCCCTCGCGACACAATGCTCCTCTGCGCTTATACGGCTCTTGTCATCCCTCGATCTGGCAGCATCTATCGACTCAAACATGGCTGTGTAGTAGTCCAAGGTCTCGCAGAAGCGAGGAAAGAAGGGCGCGGTGTTTGTGTTCGATTCCTGCTCCACTAAAGCCACAATTTTTGGCGACAAGCTCTTCACGAGTCTTAAGAGACGGTCCCTGTGGTTCATCGTGTTTACACTCTCGTCGGGCATGTGGTGCAGCATGTAAGGGAAGTTGATGGCCAGGGCTTCTCCCGGGCGGATCCCTAGATTCTCGTACTGCACTTCGCATCCTGAAATGGCTGCACCATGGAACTCAAATGGCACACCACAAGATTCAGCCTCCTTCGCTAGCCTCTGCCCGACAAGATGAAGTCCTCCTTCTCGAGCGATGGTTGACTGGGAATCATCCACACCCGTCACACGGACATGAGGGGGGCCGCCAGGGCGACGTGCAACAGCCTGAAGAAAATTCACCCACTGACTCCCCTGAGCAATCTGGAAGTCGATAATGTGGATTCTGTTTTCGTATTCCATGGCTTCTCCAATAATCACGTTCGCAGACATGTACGCAAACTTGTAGTAAGGACATATCTGATAGAGAACTCCCATGGATGACATTAGTTCTGGTCCCGTCGGCTCTTTGCATTTCAACTTCTTGTATATAATGCTGCCCGAAGACAACAGCCTTGCTCGAAGCCCTTCCAACATATAAGCACTCAATCTCTGAAGAGGATCGCCGGAAACAGACACCCTCTGTTCCAACACATTCATTAATCCTTCCGAGGTGTACATGTCAGCATTTGACACAGCTTCGGCACAAGCTATAAGTAGCTGTTTCAAGTCCATCTTCGGGGCCATTTGCACCAATTGGTAACTTCTTGCTGAGAAAGGATGTTGCTGATTTACAGCATTGTTGACCGAGCCACTACAGCTGTCTTCCATGTCAGATAAGTCCATCAATTGGCTCTCTAGTTCCCTCAGAACGTGCATCATATCACTACCATCCACAATTCCAGAAGATCCACTTAATGGTGAACCGTAAGTATTGACATCAGAGATGTATGAGCATGGAGAGAAAGGAGTCTTGGAAGAGATGCTTGCGCCGGAAGGAGAATCATGGGAGAAATAACCGTTTGGTGGGAGAGATTCCAATGTGAAAAACTGTTCGTTGCTGGATTGGAATGCTTGGCCACCGTCTTGGCTGCCACTGTCCGCACTTTCATTACTGTTCAAGACTTGGAAAGGGGATAAGGTAAAGGATTCAATCTGCGGAAACTGCTGATGGTACAACATTGGGAAGTCTTCCGAGGTCTGAGAAGCTTTGGGTGCTTGCATTAGATGATAACCTGTTGAACAAGAGCAATGAACAATCTGCAATTAGAAAATGATGGCAAGCAACAAGCAATCAAACAAATGTACTGTGTTCGCGCAAGTAATTAAGACTTGGAAGGGGAGCTCAGATAATAATGAAATCGAGAGATGAAAGTAAATTTACAACTTGAAAGAAAGGAAAAGGTGGGCTTAAAGCAGAAATTAGGCCAAGGGAAAAGGACAGAGGAGAAACATATCCGAGTCGCATAACCAATGAAAAAAGTTCAACAACAAATCAAGAGATCGCAGTGTCAATCTAATCTCGTATAAACGAAACATCCCAAATACACAGATCAAAGACTTGGGTCACATGTATGGAAAGATCACTACTTTTTAAATGAGGTGAAAAGCTACAAGATGTTCAGAGCATAAAAATACAGGAACCATCACAATCCAACACACGCTACTGAAACCATTGATGACTTTCTCCAGAACAGAGTCTGAAATTGATGCTTGCATAGTCAGAAAAGTATAAACAGAGCTGAACAAAAGACCATAAATGATAAAAATGACTATTGTTAATCTACTCCTAGATGCCCTCTGCGTAGAAATTACAAGATCTAGCTGAAAGGCCATCCTAAACCGTTCTCCCTTTCTTAATTGTACAGATCAACAGTGATGCAGCAAAAGAATCAAACCCGAACAAAACACTCTTAAGCACCAACAACTTAACTCTATATATCACATACACTCAATATGCTAAAAAAGCGGCCCCAGAAGCTGAATAGCAATTTACAAACGAAAGAAGTTAATCGGCAGACATAGGAAAACAAAGGGAAAGCTGGATCCAAGTCAAACAGAAAAACCCCTTTTCGCACCTCGAAAGAAACAGGGGTTTGGCAAAACGACAACAACAAGAACCATTGGAACAAGAAACCAAACAAACAGCTCCCTAAGCTACTCCCACTACACATAACTGAAGCAATAAATCGATAGAAACAATAACTTATTTCCACTAAAAATCGAATCTTTACACCAAAAACTGAAGCCCGGATCATGAAACAAAGCAACCAAAGCCCCAAAACAAAAACCCAGATCACGAAACAAGCTGCATACCTGAGGGTTATCCAAAAGATGACATGCAGAATCCAAATAATTGGAGGATTGGGCGAATTCTGGAGAGAATGAAGCGCGGTTCTGGAGAGTGGATGAGTATTTTATATATATATATATATATATATATGGGGGGTTGGAAGCTGTACCGAACAAAACGTGTACGCATCACCATTACGCGTGTTCTGCGACTCGTCTAATTATTATATTTTTTATGCGTGGCAATTTTTGTTACTGTGGACCAGCAGTTTTCCTAGAGCTCCGCTGCGGTTTTTTGGGAATATTCCGTGCAACTTTCTGTCACACGCGCTCACTCCCACTCTCACTGTCTTTCTTACTAACGAATTGCTCGGTCGGAATTATTACCGCCGTCATTTTTATCCTGTGAAAAATGAGACAGTGCAATGTGTAACCTCTGCTCCATGGAATGAAACATGCGTGCAGGGTGGAGTAATTCATTTTTAATAAAAGTAATTTTATTCGGTTTGATGGGGCGGAAGGATAATTTTTTAAAAAAATTAATGGTTAAGTTTGGAGAAATATCGTCTTTTATAGGTTTATGGAAAGATGTGATTTAATTAGAATAATAAAAATGTAAAAGATTTTAATTGTAATATTAAAAATTTATTACATAACGTGTAGTAATTATAAAGTTTACGATCCCTTTAATGCATTTTAAAACCCATGAAAAACTGTTTTTTAAGAAACGGGCTCAAAATTAATAGTCTTAGAAAAAAAAAGAGCAGGGTTGAAGGGTTAATTTTTAAAAATTAGTACCTCAGGACAAAATTGTTGGCAAGGGCTAGAGCCCCCTTCAAACCCCACTTGTCTCCACCCCTACATCTTGATCAAATACTCCAATAATACATATTTTCCTGTTGGAAAGGACAGAAAAAGAAATTGTATCATTTTATTTAGTATCGATGGAGTAGTAAGTTTTGTGAAAGAGAAAGTCTCAAGAAATGCAATTTTTTCTTAAGGTTTTGGACAGTTCACAATGATTTTTACCTTGAATGTTGTAATTTTAAATATTATATTTTTAAAGTTAAAAATAAGTAGTAATATGTATTTGAATGTGAAAATATAAAGATATAAATATAATAAAATATTGTCCTTAAAATTTTTTAATTTAATATATAATTTAACAAATATAGTGTATAATGTAAAAATAAGTGACATACTCCCTCCGTTTTTTTTTCATTGGCACACTTACTAAAAGTGGTATTTTTTTTTAATTGGCACTTGCTATTTTGGGCAAGTTTAAGGTTTTTACATCCACTCATTTTACTTTCTCTTCTTTCAATTCAATTCCATCCACTCATTTAGCATCTCCTCAATTCTAACACCAAAAGAGAGGTGCCAATGAAAAAAAAACGGAGGGAGTATTTATAACGTTATGGACCGACTCTACGACAAGAGCTCCACCGTTCATGAAACACTATAGGGATTCACCAAACAGTTGCCCCTAAAATGACAACGTTATTCGTATGGCTCTCTTAGTTTTGGGCTCAGCTTTGTAATCTAGCTTTGGAAAATGCTCCATTTGTTTAGGAAAACGAAATAAAAAGGGAGGGAATATGACTTTTTGGGCACATGCATTTTTTTCCCGCTTTCAAAGACAAACATAATCCAATGAAATGAAGGGCCGGTGAGGTAAGATTGGGTTCCACTTTTTTACTGAAGAGTTGCCAATCAATGCGTGACAATTACATTAATTACGACTATTTTGACTTTCAAACAATATCAATCGGTCAAACGAAGCAGATAGTCCAATTAGTCGAGTATTTTGGACTTTGGAGCGAGGAATAGTGTGGGTCCAATTTAGCAACACGGTCATTTTTTACCTTTAAAATGAAATTAATAAAAGTGGTGAAAAGTAAAATGAATGAAATTGAATGACTAAATACTTACATAAAAAGTATTTGTCACTGATGATTTAAAAAGTGGATTAAACTAAATTAAAATGTTTATAGTCAAATTGGTAATAGTGGATCAAACTAAATTAAATAACATCAGCTCAAAATTTACTGCATTAAATTAAATTAAATTGAACCGGATTAAAATGTGCATACATCTATAATTTAAAAATAATGGTATGACATAAATATAAGATCTTGATCTTTTTCAGCCTTACGGTACTTAAGTTAATTTTAGGTTAGTTCGATTTAATTCAATTTAATGTGATTTAGTAAATTTAATTATACTGTTTTTTTTAATTATCCTTCTTTCAAATATTTAGACAGAGTCCTTTTTAACTCATGTGCGAATGAAATTACTCCTTTTATTTATCCATGAGCATTGATACATCAAAACACCTAATTAATGAGGCAGGAGCAATTTCGTCAATTTAAATCAAAACATATGAAGTAGCATAAAGTTTTGATTTAGATCGATTTATTGTTAGGTGGAGTTATGTTATAATTGATGTAACTAATTTGATGTTTATTTTTTTTATTTATTACAGCGAGATTCCTATAATATTTTTTAAAAACATCTTTAAAATATATCGCATTGTATGAATAATTTTAGTTTTACCTTGTAAATTATTGAAACGAGATTTTTCATGATTGATATAATCGTTAGTTGGGATAAGAGGACATTTTCTCATGAAGTAGATGAATAAAGGGTGACATTGTTCCAATATTGACGCTGAAATAAAATTGGAGTATAGAGTTTCGTTTTAGATAGACTTACCGTTAGACAATCTTATATTTGATGTAACCAATAAGGTGATTTGATATTTGTTTTTATTTATTGCAACGAGATTACTATAACTTTGAAAAAACTTTTAAAAATGTATCGCAATGTATAAATAATTACAATTTACCCATAAAACTTATTGAGATTTTTCATGATTTGTCTATTCGTAAGTACTCCCTCTATCCCAGTTAAAGTTGCACTCTTGCTTTTTGAACACTATTATTCTCTATTAAAATTTAATCACATATTTGAATAGATATATGAACAAGTAGTTTCTAAATATCAATTCTTTATTTATCATTATTATACACTGATAAACACATTAACCGTCAACTATTTTTCTTGAATGACGTACAAAAAATAAGAGTGCAACTCCAAGTAGAACAGATGAACGAGATAGATATGGACTCTAGAGCGAAGCGAAGCGAAGCGATGCGATAAGGTTCCGCGGTCGGTAAGGTTTTTATTATTCTTACCCTTTTTTTTAGAATATAGTCTTACCTCTTTCCTTCATCGTATCATCCTCGAAACCCAGCTCATTCTTTTCAGCCATTTTCTTTATTAGCACTTTTTTTAAAGGGCTTATTTGTACTTATTAAAGCATGATCAAAAGTTATATTTCTACACTTAAGATACATCTGTAAATATAATCAATTGCCTCCATTCAAACTAATATAATGGAATTTTTAAGGTTGAATATTATGTAAATGGTCATGTCTCAAATTTAATTAAAATATGAAGAAGGATAAATTTATTGAGGGCTCTATGAATTGTCACTCAATTCAAATAAAATTTTACATATATGACGTAGAACACATAAAGTGTGTGTTACGTTATGAATGATAATATTATAGTTAAAATCAAACATTTTTTTAGTTTACTATTAAAAATTAAAGTGTACAACTTGAAATAGAACAGGGAATGTACTACACAACGGTGACGTGTTCCAAATTATAATGATCCGCCATTTTGATTGAAAATCAAACCTAAATGAGGATTGTTATAAGCATGTACGAGACCACGAGAGTGTCATTTGCTAAGGAAAGCCCATGAGATGCTCCATTCATCTCTAATGTGTCTCGAACGACCGACCAGTTCATGAGATTGAGCTTCTCTCTAACCAACCTGCAATAAAACTATTCATGTGGGTTTCAGGGGCCAGCTCTTCGATGCCTAAATTAGTTCAAGAGTCCAATATAATTAAGATAGAATGAATTATAAATAAATGTGAACCTTGTATTTATACGGTGTGTCCTAAATAACGTCTTCCTTAATTATCGTCATTAATTACCCATGAATGCAGTAATTATATTAGGGTATTAAATAATACCCTAATTGGGCCGCCACATCTTCAGTTCAATGCCCTTCTTGGGCTCAACCTCTATCAAGAGCCCCCATAAAAGCAGGTTCTCGACCTCGGAGGACTGGAACGGTACAAAGGTTCTCCGAAGCCTCGAATGTATGGGACGGTTCGAGGACTCTTAAGACTCAAAACGAACCTTGTATTTCGTTGCTCTTGCCTTCGAGAGAGGGGACTGGTTTTCTAATCAACTCTCAGTGTCAGGATTTCAAAAGGCGTGCGCGCAGCGTACAACCGCATGTGTCACTACCCCCCAAACGGCGTGTTGTTAGAAGGCAGAAAAGCAGTTGCGTGTTTCTATAACTTTTTTACATTTCCAAGACAGTTATATATTATCCCCCATTATTACCCCTTAACCTCTCTTCTTTCTTTCACTTTTCTCATTTGCAGGAACTTTATACAAGCACCCTTTCTCTCTCGAGCAATCTAATTTTCACGCCTTTCTGAGAAAATCAGTAAGTATCTTCATTTCTCTCCTTATCCTAACATTTTCCTTTCCTCTCCTTATAATCATACCCCGTTCTGATAAGGGTTTTGTCTCCAAGAGATTTCTCTGTGAGATTAGGGTAGAAGGGGCGGGGATAAGCATGCCAGAGAGGGCTAATAGTGAATCAGAATGCACCCATTCCGAAGAATTCCAATGTGATTCTGATGTCGGAGGAGGTATTTCTAATCACATCAATAACAGTCATATGGAAGAGAAGGTTTTCCCAGTAACTGATATGCCTCCTCAAGAGCCCGTCGAGAACTTACCACCATGCATGGGCAAGCTCTATATAAAGAGATCTCTACTAATGACAAAATTGGCTTCTACCCTTCTCTGAATCCAGAGCACGAGGTTCTAGGGGAAAATACATCTTCGAGTTGTGAGGAAGTGTCCCTCGCTGTCATAGAGGGGGAGGAAAATGTATCTCTTTTGAGAGAGAGAGAGAGCGTCCCTCAAGCAGGAGGAAGCGCCCTCAAGAGCACTACAGGCACCTTCTTTGGCTAAATCCTCTTAGAAGAAGAAAAAGAGGATATCTTGAGGGGTAAGGTTGAGGGATTATGGGAAGGAGCCCCGGTCCCAGTAGTGGAGAAAGTTATCTCAAAGGTTTTGGACTCGATCCCTCTTGGCCAACGAATAGCCCCAGATGTTGAGAGGAAGATACCCCCCATAACCTCCCCGAGGGAAGGTTAGCTATTTCCCTCAAACATCTTCGCTACGGGCTCACCTATCCCTTTCCGCCTCTCTTTTCCAAACTTCTTAAACAATTCCAGGTGAGCCCTGCACAAGTTCATCCCAACGTCTTAGTGATTATTATGATATTCTTGACACGATGTGACGAGTTTGGTATCAAGCCAAGGTATAAGCTTATTCGCTCGTTGTACTTCATGTCTTATAGTGGGCGGCCCACCAATATGATTATCATTTTTACCAGTCAGGAGGCACATCACAAGGTTTTTACTGTTCCTGGTAATTCGGGTGATTGGAGAAGCTGGAAGAAGGGGATTTCGTTTGACACCAAGAGGTATCGAGTCTCCCCGTGGAACTGAAACGTGCTAGTTGAGTCTCCCAAACCATGGGAGTATATTTGTCCGGATGCCCTCGAGAGGGATATGCAAAAGTTGTTGTTCAGCTCCCTTGACTACAATCGCTTCAACAATCCTAACCCTCAGATTGGAGGCTTTGCATTCCCCCATGAAATCTACGAGAAGTATATGTATAAAGTACTCCGAAAGAATATCAGGAAGAGGAGAAGAGAACTTGAGGGCCCCAGAGAAGGCCCTCCCCTTGGGACCCTCGTTAGAATTCTACCTCTCATGTCTTTTGTGCCATTGCATTTACTTTTACTGATTCTTTTTTTTCAGTGGGTCTCGCTAGCGGCTTAAGGAACAAGAAGCCACACTCGAAGCAGGGTCAGAGTCCTCGTAAAGGGACTCCTACTCTCTCGAATCAGGCCTCCACTCCCCCAGTAGGTGGTAGAATGCCTACTTCGACCATTGCTGATGGCCATCCCCCTGATGTGTGTTATATTGTGTTCATATTTTGTGGGATTGTTATGATTTTATTGAGATACAATTTGCACTTTAAGGTGTTTTTGGTGCAGGAATTCATTGATTGCGGAGAATTGAGAGGGAGCTATACATTGTACTCTTTTTCCCTTAACCAACGGTTTTTTCCCACTGGGTTTTCCAGGTTAAGGTTTTTAATGAGGCGATGTGCTCCAATGGAAAATGTTCTTATTTTATAAGACATTTTTCCAGGGATGAAGGAAGAGAGGCAAAAGAAGAATTGTTGAAGTTATGGGGTGAAAAGTGAATTATTGAAGAGATGCGGATTTGAAGAAAATAAATATATTCACTGCCCATATTGATAAGGATTGTATTATCTTCTTCCATTTAAAATTCCTTAATTGTAGGAATTAGTTATTTAGAATTAGAATAGATATTATCTTATTTCCTTGTTTCTTCCATAAGAAGAAAAGTAATTAGAAGTTGATTTGGATTTGGTTTTGGTTTGGTGTATATAAATATTTATATACGGCCGAATCAAAAGCGGGAGACATTACGGAACAGGAGAGGAGGAGCAGGGCTTGGTTTGATTAATTATTCAATGAAAACTTCACATTGGTGATTTACATGATTTCTTTGTTTTCGTTAGTTAATTAATTTATTATTTTGATTATGATTTATTATTATATTATATATTTGTTTAGTATAATTATTATGAGTAGCTAATTTATATATCGGCATGGAATAACAAGCATTAGTTTATGAATCGTGAGGCCTAATTGTTTTATAATTGATTCTTATGTGTTCTTTGGTTTATTTTATTCTTGATATATTTGAGCCTGATCAACTTGAATATTATTGGGATAATGCTATCTAATTCCACCAATACGTAATCGTTGGAAAGGGTTAGTAAGTAGCGAGTTCTTGTGAAAAATAGCTAACTAGCTAAGACTGTAATAGCAAGATGGGGAACAATTAAGTGTGCGTTACTACTTGCGAATACTTGGGTAATTGCTATATCAGGTTCTTTTCATTCTTAATGCTATCGATGTGTGTATCTGGTTCAGCGAATACTTTCCGGAGGCATCTTGGTAAGAGAAACAATTAATTAATTATAATTGGTTAATTGTCGATAAAGTACGAAAGAATTGGGGAGGTTAAGCGTACCTACTTTCCTGTAACTGATAGATGCATATGAATTGATTTATCTTTGCGCCTATGATCGATGTTTAACTAATGTGAGTTATTCCAAGCCGATTGCATTCATCATATATTTACTAGATTTTTATATCTGTTAGTTGCATTATTATTTTATATTAGGCGTGGTGGCTACACCAAAAGTGTTCTATATTAGTAGGAAATTTATTATAGATTTTGATCCGTTCCTCGTGGGATCGACTCTGCTTGCTACTGTACTAATTTCATCATTAGAGTTTGCAGATTATTTTGGTGTGTGAAACGACATTCACCAAATTGGCGCCGCTGCCGGGGAGCGGTAGTTAATTTCTATTTATTTTGCTACTAATTTTTGTTCTTTAGTTATTGGTATATGACCAAGTCCCAGGAGCAGGAATTGATATTTGATTCTGAAGTTGAAAAGACAGCCGGGAAGAATTACAAACTCGCCAGGGAGAGGAAGCTGAAAGCTGTCGCAGAGCCTCTGTTTGGCCAAACAGAGGGTGTTTCCGAGACAAAATCTGAATCTGAGATTGAATTCGTTCCCGATACTGTAATGGGGGACAGAGGAGAGGCGGATCCCAATGCTGACAATCCGTACATGTGGGAATTAACGGGGCATAGTGAATGAGACCCTCCCACACCAATTTCTTTACCAGAAGCTGCGACCCCTGTGGAGATAAAGCTTGCACTGCCGTACTATGATACTTCTCAGGTGGCATTAATGGAAGAAATTCCATTGTACCCAACAAATATTCACTAAAGGCATCCAAAAGTCTAGCCAAAGACTATAAACAAAAGCGCTAGTTGGGAGGCAACCCAATTTTCTTAGTTTTTTTTCTTTGTTCTTTTAAGTTTTTTTTTATCTTTTAGGTATTTCAATTTCTCATCTGATCTCAATTCTTGATCTACAGATTTGAAGCACTTGAATTTGCACCATGGAGAATTCACACATTTGAAAGGCTGGACTCGCAGGGTCCCATTTGGCCAAACGGGGGGCCTGCGGCAGAACCTGATTATGATCAAATGCTTTCCTCTTGATTGAAAATTTTTCTGAGACCCACCACTATAAGTTCCCTCTTTCCCTTTTATTTTTATTATGATGTTGAATATGTGTTAAACCTTTTCTCATAAGAGCTTTGCATTATTTGCTTGAGGGTAAGCAAAGTTTAAGTGTGAGGAGGTTTCTTGTGTGTCTTATTTTTATATTTTTGGAAAATAAAAAAATTTATTTCAGTTTTTTTTACAATGAAACATGTGTTTTTTGTATTGTTTGAGTCGATAATTTGACATGAAGAAATTCTAGTGGCTCTTGATAAAAGTACCCTGCCGGTTGTAAACTTCATTGTAACAAACTTGGTAAATCTAATATGCCTTGAAGTTATTGAATGAGATTTTCTATGATTTGTGAAATTTGATTGATATGATTTTTGGGATGACAAAAAAGGACGAGTTTAATTGAATATTTTAGCCTACTAAAGTGAGGTTTGAGCTAGAGTAGAGCACTCTCTACATCAATCTTTGTTCTGAGAGATCACATTGTTATAATTGGAGTTGTTATGTGGGAAAGTGATGGAAGGCACTAGGATGAACCACACTGCTTAAATTGCCTACCAATTACATTAACCCCTAGTCAAACACTTTGAAGATTTGACTATGTTCTTTGATATGAGTTACTATATTTAGCCAAAGCCTTGTTTTATCCTTTCTCTGGGCCCTATTATGCATGTTCTTGGAGTTAATGTTGATGAATTCATCCATTGTGTTCTCTTGAGTTGATGACATTACTGAGTATGTGTCCAGTTTGCCCAGACTGAACGGTTTCGAAAATTGAAGGCTGAATTTTATTATGAACAGTGACATTGGGGTTCCGTTTGGCCAAACTGGAGGGGCGTAACAGTGAAAAGAGAGAGAGAGAGAAAATCATATTTTTATGTTACGATTTTCCTCTAAAAAAAGTACTAGTTTTGGACTGTATTGAAGAAGAATGGTGCTGGAAAAAAAAGAAAAAAAAAGAAAAGAAAAAAAATATATAGCACCTACTTTGATGTGATCTTACTTGGCTTTCTCTTAATAGCCATGAGATGAAGATTGTTGGTGAATGTCTACTATACATGGATGATGGTTGAAGGAAAAAAAATATGCATAATATTTTGATCGATATTGTTTGAGCTTAGAACCCTTAGGATCTCACCAATCTGAATGGTCCCTAGCCCCGTTACAACCCTTGAGAAAGACCTTCCTGATTTGCATATTAACTTCTCTATGTTATAACTTGTGAATTATTTGAGTGATTGTCCTTCATATATTGAGAGTGATTGAGTGAAACCGTGAGAAATATTCATTGCTTGTCCGATTTTGACTAAATTGATGATTAGATTTCCTAATCTTGAACATTTTCATTCCAATTACTTTAAGGGTTGATGATTTCCAGGTGCGTTAACGTGATCCTTTACTCCTTGGCAGGGGAAAATTTATCGTTATAAGAGTAGAATCTAGAGTTTTTAAATGTTGAATTTTTATCTGTTTAGTTGTGTGAATTGTGTTTTCATCATATATTTTCTTTTTAGGGTCATTTTAGATAGAGTCATATGAGGGAATGAGAACTTATGAACATTGTGGATTGTTGATTACTCTTATATTCTTCACTTCATACTTGAGGGCAAGCATGATTCAATGGGTCTCGCTATTGCATTTACTTTTACTGATTCTTTTTTTCAGTGGGTCTCGCTAGCGGCTTAAAGAACAAGAAGCCACACTCGAAGCAGGGTCAGAGTCCTCCTAAAGGGACTCCTACTCTCTCGAATCAGGCCTCCACTCCCCCAGTAGGTGGTGGAATGCCTACTTCGACCATTGCTGATGGCCATCCCCCCCATACTAGGAATGTTCACCAGAAGACAAGGGCAGATAGTGGCAATGTTGGTAACGCCTATCAACCATTGTTAATACGAGCATGTAGAGGTGACAATGCCCATCAACAATAGGTCCCCCCCTTTGAGTGATATGGTATCCATATCCAGCATTGAGCATTATCTCGAGAGCATGGTCTCTAACTTTGAGGTTTTCATCTTTTCCTTTGAAAAATTCATTTTAGTGTGCCTTTTCCTATCATTGATCTAAGTTTAACTATTTTGTTAGGTCTCTCAACTTTTCCGTGAGGCCACTCGGAAGATGGCTACTTTTGCCTATGTTTGTACTCCTGGCCATGGTTCTCTTGAAGAGAAGCTAGGCAAAAAGGATGCTGAAATTTTGGAGTTGAAAAGAGTGCTCGAGGAGAAGAACATGATGCTCGAGGAAAACCAAAAAATCCTGGGAGAGGGAGGCAGAAGATGGCTAATGTTGATGTCGAGAGGTGTTAATGGACGTTGGAGAAGCATACCCTTAAGAAGAGGATTCGGGCTGCTGAAGACCCAAACTTGCAGGTTCAGCTGCTCGAGGCATTTAAAAGCAAACTATTGAACAGCTCCGAGCTGCTTCATTTGATTGTGGACCTCCTAGAGGTGGCCAAGCATCTTGGCTGCACTGATCTAGCTGAGAAATTTGTGAAGCCTCAAATGTCCACCTCCGTGTCCGAAGAACTCGCTAAGCAGGTGGACGAGCTAGTCAAGCCAGAGATCGAGGCTACTCTGGATGCAAAATGGGATGAGGCAATCAAGAATGAAGACCTTCGCTTTGCCCTGATGGATTTCATTAAGTCCAATTCTTCTATTATCACAGCATTTGAAAATCTCTCTCACCATGCCATTGATGACATTAATCACTCTTCGCACGGGGGTTTTCCCTGTTTTGGTTATCTTGATTTCCCCATGTTGCTCCTGGGGTCTATCATGCCTTCCTTCCTGCCCCCTGTCTTGAACCGCCTATTCTTGAGGTCTTCTATCTCCTTTTGTCCGGTCGAAACCTCTTGTGGTTGGGCTCTTCCACAGGGACCCTTTGAGCTCTGCTTTAATCACAACATTCAAAGATCTCTCTCCCACCATGCCATTGATGACATTAATCACTCTTTGCACATGTGGGTTTTCCCTATTTTGGTTATCTTAATTTCCACATGTTGCTCCTGGGGTCTATCCTACATTTCTTTCCGCCCCTATCTCGAACCGCCTGCTCTCGAGGTCTTCTATCTCCTCTACCCCTGTTGTTTTGACTATTTCTTCTATAAAGTTTCCATTGGTTAATTCGAGGCCTCAAGGGGGCAGCTTGGTTTCTGTGTACTTGCCCTTAAAATCATCCTTCCCGCTCACACCTATCGATCTCCATCCTCAACTGTATGCGATCGATTGTGTCATAGCTGTAATCCATGTGATGATCACAATACCTATTTGTTGCCCTCCGGGCCACTACCGAGTTGTGCAAACTCTGCAAAGATGGAGGTGCTCGGAACAACACTCTATGTATACTTAAAATCTATGAAGGATTTCTCCCTCCAAGTGTTGGTGGCAATGGAGTGCATCCCTCAAATGGTGTTCTTATGGGTTTGACTGGTCTTTTCCCTCTATGTTATATAGTTCTTCCCATTTTCTTGGACATATCTTTTATTTCTAGTTGCTTCCTTCACCCTCGAGTACTGCTCTACAACTTCCTGAAGTTATTTGTAAAGTCTTGGGGGTATTAGTATTCAGCTACCTGTATAATTCCAAGTCTTGCATCCCCAGTAGGTACCCCTGGATTACCTCATTCTCCGTTGTTTCTATCACTTCCAAGCTCTCATCCATATACCGATGATAGAAGGCTTCCGTGCTCTCCCATGTCTTTTGCTTTGTCTAGTAGAGTTCTAATAGAGTTTTGGTGAACTTCGTCTTCTGTGCGTTCTGGCTCAACAATGCTCTGCTGAAGTCTCGGTATGATTGAAACGAGCCTCTTGGCAACTTATTGAACCACTCTTGTGATTTTCCCTGTAGTTGGCTTCATACTAGCTTGCATGTCAATTTACCCTTTAAATCCCTTGAACTCATCAAGCCCAAGAATGTTTGGATGAATTCTTGAGGGTCAGTCTCACCACTGTACGTGGGAAGTCCTTCCATAGGTTTCACTTCTATTGGCCATCAAACCCCGGTAATCACCATGCTAAAAGGAGACCCTACAGCCTGGCCCAAGGGTCTGATCAACCTATCCAACTCTATCTTTAATGACTCACTTGCATCCGGGGGGATCCTATTGCCCCCATGTCAGGTTCAGCCTCTTTTCGTGACTCCCCGACTGTGGCACATAAGGAGGTTGAGTTGCCCCGTATCCAGGGTTCATCCAAGAATGTCCGAAACCCGAGTATGCTGGTGGTGGTAGTGGTGGTTGGCCATAGGGTTTGTAAGGCCCCTGACTAATCATCGTTCCTTGAATTCCCATACTTTTGTATCCTTGTGTGGCAGAAGAAGCCATCATCCCATATACCGCTCCTGGACCGGCCAGGTCAAGGTTAGGAGCAGATGGGGCTAGCAGAGGTAACGAATATACTGGGCCCAGTGAGTAACCAAGAATAGAAGGCCAAGGCCTAGCCTGCAATGGCTCTCCATAATATGCATGATAAAGATAGGTTATTGTAGGCTGAGAGGCTCACCACATAGTTAAGCCTACAAGCGAGGGTGGCAGTACTTCGTGCGTGACCCTATCATCCCCTGGAGGAGGGGTAACTCGATAATTGGCCGCAGCCAAAACCTGAGCTATCCGTTCTACATCTTGGTTCGAGGGTCGCCCTCCCTGCGTTCTAATTTTCTTGCCCGTGCTGGTCATAGGCTTCTATATACAATCTTCTGAAACACCCGTGAACCTTATGTCCCTCAGATTGGCTACCCCCTCGAGCAAGGAATCGGGATTTCTCCGTTATTGCTCTCCCATCACTTCCAATCTCCTCGAGGGCCCCGTCGCATCATCTGGGTTTGGTGCAAGGGTATTTGCAACGAATGCTACTGAAGTTTTCCCCCCTTCGTGGTCTACGACCATAACAGGCTCACACGCAACTTCGTTCCTAATGTTTGAAGGTTAGCCATGTCGATATGCTCAACAAGGGATTCATTTCCTACCCCTGAATCCTCCGTTCTTAACTTTTGCGGAGACCTAACCCTCATACCTATCAACCTTAACTTTTCACTCATTCGAATAACCGTGATAGTAAACCCACAAACCCTTGATCTGGCTTAGTCGTCCCCACGGTCAGCGCCACTTGATGCATCTCGAAGGACCGGCCAGTTTGTGGGCTTGAGCTCCTCTCGAACCAACCTGCAATAAAACTGTCCCTGGGGGTTCTAGGGGTTAGCTCTTTGATGCCTAGGTTATACCAAGAGTCCAATATGATTAAGATAGAATGAATTATAAATAAATGTGTACCTTATATTTATACTTTGTGTCCTAAATAATGTCTTCCTTAATTATCGTCCTTAATCACCCATGATTGCGGTAATTATATTAGGGTATTAAATAATACTCTAATTGGGCCGCCACATCTTCAGCCTAGTGCCCTTCTTGGGCTCAACCTCTATCAGTCCTACTTTAAACTTCCTAATTGTTTTTTTGCGGTCTTCAATGAACATGTTTGACCGTAAATATATCTAGTTACATATAATAATTACGCATATAAAATTGATATTTATAAAATAGATATCAAGATGAATCTAACAAAATACCACATGATATTTTAATTATGTATGTATGTCTTAATTTTTATTTAGGGTCAAAGTTTACAAAGTTTGGCTCCAAAAAAATAATTAGAAAGTTTAAAGTGGGACGGAGGTAGTAGTAAATTGAACATAACATCACTAATATTTTATTGAGTACGTGACATTTTAAAAATAAAAATCAGTTTAAATATATTTTTCTCTACAAAATGGTTTGACATCCATAGTATCAAAACGAATCATTGTTTTTTATCCCTTACATATTTTTCAATACCTTCTTTTGGTCCCCAAGACCAATACTGTGTTTAATTAGCAATTAACATTCTGAAATTGATTCGTTTGGTCCCCACATGTGGTTTTAAGGTAAGTCAACGGAAAAATTGGTCTAAAATTTGTAAAGTGACCATTATACCCCAGGATTTAAAACAAAATTTAAAAAATCTGAAAGGGACGCCGGGTCGGTTTGAGAAACAGCCGCCAGACAACCTCTGCTATCGTCAACTAAGAGAAGCTCTGATGGTGTAGCCGAGCATGGAGATGAAGGACCAGATGACCGGCTAGGAGAAATCCGGTAGGACCAGCAGACTAGAATGACCAGAAATTAGCCTCCACTTATCTGGTCACCTAAAAATTATCAGAATCCAACTGCGAGGTGCTCCAATTTGAGATGAGGATAGAGAAGGATAAATCCAAAAGCGAGGTGCTCAGAAATTCGACACCGAGCCTCGATAAATGAGAAATCAGGCAGCGACCACCGGTGATGCGCCAAGGCGAAGAAGTCGAGGCTTTCTACACCTCCGCGTCGGAGAAGAGGATTTCTGATTCCCTAGCGCCAATGCCTCCACGCTGACACCTCCATCCCCATCGCCAACGCCTCTGCGCTGCTTCGTCCCTCTCACCTTCGTCCCCGACCCCATCATAACACCTTTGTCCGGTGACCGAATAGCCCATCTTCATCCCCATCCTCTTCTCCCCGACCCCATCACGCCATTGAATTCCTCCATCAACGCCTCCTTCACCCCCAATCTAAACCCTAAATTGAATCCTCCAGCGAGCCTCGTGGTGAACCAGTGAGCAGCAGTGGCGGGGGATAAGGGTTTCAAAGGAAACCCTGAAAGAAAGAAAAATTAAAAGAAAGACTAGAATTAAAGAAAAAAAGAACACAAAGTCTTACTTTAGGCAGCCTAAACTTTAGCCAGGCCCTATTAATCTAAAAATTGGGGTGGAATTTTTTTTTAAAATATGCTGGTAAATTTGGGGGCCTACTGTGCAATTATCGAAATACTTTAAATATCACAAAAATTCCAAATTTGTTCATTTTTCTTTTTCTGGATTCCGACCGGAAACCCCTCCTCCCACGGGAAACCGCCGCCATTCCAACGCTAACCACCACCGAAAAATGGGATCTCACCGGAATTTGGCCAGATTTTTGCCGCTCCACCTGTTTTCCACCACCTCCATTGGATCCGCCATTTGTTTTGCCGCTCCACCTGTTTTCCTATTTGTTCTCGGAAACCACCGCAAAATCCTAGCTCTGCAATTCTCCACCGCAAATCAGATATGAAACATTGCCTCGATGTTAATTGGATCTGAGATGACGATGCTTGACCGACGAGCTCTGCGACGACACTGGATCGACGAAGATGAAGATGATGAGCTCTGCGATGGATCTGACGAGCTCTACTGATTGCGTTAGATCGATGAAGACGACGAGCTCTGCGATGATTCCGACAAGCTCTGCTGACGACACTACGATGCTGACGGTTGAGGGAAGAAAGCGCGTGAGATGCATGCGCCTGGGGGAAGAAGATGGCGCGTGCATCTCACCCGTGATCGGAGGTGATGACTGCAATGGTGGCGGACGGTAACGGCGGCGGTGGAGCTGAGCTGCGGTGTCTGAGAGGTGAGGTCTGATTTTTTGTTTTACATTTTTCAAAAACTTGCTAAGGTATAATAATTCTTGACTGAGCTTGTTGTCAACAAAGATTGATTGGTCTGGTGGTTAGTACTCCGGTTGTGAGGCTATAGGCTAGGGGTTCGAGTCCCCACTATTGATCTTTGTTTTGCAGACTTTTATGTTCTTCATGTACATGCTGGGTTTTACTATTATTTGACGGAGTGCATGTTCAATAATAGTTCTTGGTGTAGTGGTTATTACTTCAGGCTTTGAGGTTATATACCTGGGTTCAAATACTACTAGGTTCTTTTTATAAAAATAAATTTTATTCTTGAGGTACTATAACTTTTTGTTGATGTTTGTAACTTGTTTTCTTTTATGTTGATATTTTTTATTATTCGGATGAGGTTTAATTGATATGAGTTGACGTTTTGCAGTTTTTTTTGTGATGTGGATTGACATTTGTAGTGTTTTTTTATTTTCTCATGCTAATGTTTTTCATTTTCCGGCTGAGATTTTGGTGATAGGAGTTGATGTACGTAGTGTCTTTTTTTCTTATGTTGACGTTTTTCATTTTTTGGATGAGGTTTAGGTGTTAGGAGTTGATGTTTGTAGTTTTTTTTTAATCGTTGTTTTATGATTCTTCAAAGTGAATAATTTATACTCTTAAGGTACCATAGCTTTTTTGTTGATGTTTTTAGTTTTTTTTTCATGTTGATATTTTTCATTTTCCAGACGAGTTTTAGATGATGGGGGTTGATGTTTGTATCTTTTTTAATGATATGGTTGATATTGTTTTTTTTTGTAATAGGAGTTGATGTTTGTAGTGTCTTTTTTCTTATGTTGACATTTTTTGTTTTTTTTAGTGCTTCCAATGTAGGTTGTGAGTGCTTATTTTATAACTTGTGTGTGCTATGAAAACAAATTGGTGCTTAGAGTACATCTTGTAAGTGTTTCAATCGTTACTTGTTACGAGTTGATGTTTGTAGATTTTTTGATGATATGGTTGATTTATTGTAGTATTCGTTGACGTTTTTCATTTTTTTAGTGCTTCAAATATAGGTTGTAGGTGCTTATTTAATAACTTGTAAGTGTTTAAATTGTTGCTTCTAAGTGTTTAAATTGTTGCTTGATAGGAGCTGATGTTTGTAGTTTTTTTATGATATGGTTGATTTTTTGTAGTATTTTTTTCCTTACGTTGACGTTTTTAAAAAAATTTTGGTAGTTATTCAAATGTAGGTTGTAGGTGCTTATTTTATAACTTGTGTGTGCTTCATTTTTTATTTGAATTTTTATTTACTTTTTGCTACTTTATTTAATTTTAATATATTTTTTGCTTCAGTTTTTAGTTAATGTTTTATGATTTTTTGATGAGGTTCTCCTTTTTTTTGCTGATGTCGTTTCAATTTTTTTAATTGATTTTTTGCATATTTAAAAAAAAATGATTTTTTTCAATTTTTTTTGCAGATTTCAGGTGGCGGGAAAATAATGGAAAAAATTGAAGCCCCTGAAAAGTTATTAGCATAGGTCCCTGTAAAATAATTAGAAATAGGCACATGTAAAATTATTAGAGATAAGTCCATTAAGCTAGAATATTGTTAGAATTGTAGAAAGACTCCTGCCTAAAGTTTAGGCTGCCTGTAAGTATTTGATAATTATGAGAAGTGTTGCTTGTCTTTTATTAATCTGCAGGTATAAATAGAGTACAACAGAATCAGTGAATCCCATGCTAATTGCTAAACGTGGGATCGTTAGCTGAAGACTAGGTAGTTCCTAACTAATAGCTGAAGACTAGGTAATTACAGATAAATACAATTACTAAGTCAATAAAGTAAATACATAATTATTTACAGTTAACAGCCCCCCGCAAGCTCATGGGCGAGGGAGAACATGTAGCTTGGAACGAAGAGTGGAGAAATGGTGATTTCCCACGGCCTTGGTGAAGATGTCAGCAGTTTGGTCAAGAGCCCGAACATGTCGGACCACAAGATCACCAGAGGCAACCTGTTCCCGAACAAAGTGATAGTCAATCTTTATATGCTTGGACCGCTGATGGAACACCGGATTAGCAGACAGGAAAGTAGCACTGAGGTTGTCACAAAGCAAGATCGGTGGTAATCGGACAGAGACATGCATTTCCTTGAGCAGTTGCTGAAGCCAGATTAGCTCAGCGGAGGCAAATGCAATAGCTCGATATTCTGCTTCGGTGCTGGATCGGGCAACAACCTTTTGCTTTCGGGAGGACCAACTAATGAGGTTGCCGCCAAAGTAAACAGCAAAGCCATGCTGGGATCTGCAGCCATCCGGATCAGAGGCCCAACCAGCACCTGAGAAGGCTACAAGTCGGGAGTCACGAGCCTTCTGAAGAACTAGGCCAGAGGAAATGGTTCCCTTTAGGTAGCGAAGGATGCGTTTAACCGCAGTCCAATGATCCTCAGTCGGAGAGTGCATGAACTGGCAAACTCGGTTAACCGCATATGAGATCTCTGGTCTGGAAATGGTGACATACTGAAGAGCTCCAACAGTGCTTCGGTAGAGAGACGGATCAGAGAGGAGCTTGCCCGCAGCAACCAGACGAGAGCCAGGCTCAGCAGGTGAACAAATAGGGCGAGCCCCAGTCATGTCAGTACGCTCCAGAATGTCATATATGAACCTCTGCTGAGAGAGCTGTAGTGTGGAACCTGTGCGAGTGACCTCAATGCCAAGAAAGTAGTGAAGCGGACCAAGATCCTTAAGAGCAAAGTCCCGATGAAGCAGAGCTACGAACTCATCAATGAAGGTGGAGTGAGACCCAGTAATGATGAGGTCATCCACATAAACGAGCACATAGACCACATGAGAGCCAGCTGTCTTGACAAAAAGAGAGGGGTCCGAGACACAAGCACGAAAGCCATGGCGGGAGAGGGAAGCAGTGAGCTTGTGAAACCAAGCTCGTGGCGCCTGCTTGAGGCCATAGATAGCCTTCCTAAGATGACAGACATGAGAGGGCTTGGAGGAGTCAACAAAACCTTGCGGTTGATCCATGAAGACTGTCTCAGATAGATCACCATGAAGGAAGGCATTGTTGATATCCACCTGTCGAAGAGACCAGCCAGCCGAGACTGCAAGGCTTAGAACAAGACGAACAGTGGTAGGTTTGATCACTGGGCTGAAAGTGTCAAAGTAGTCAACCCCAGCCTCCTGAAGAAATCCCTTGGCCACAAGGCGGGCCTTATAGCGATCAATGGAGCCGTCAGGTTTCCGCTTAGCCCTGTAAACCCACTTGCAACCAACAACATTAGCATTCAAGGGACGAGGGACCAGGTCCCAAGTCCTATTAGACATTAAGGCATCATATTCATTTTGCATAGCATGCTGCCAGTTAGGGTCTTTAGAGGCGTGGTGAAAGATTTTGGGTTCAAGAGAGGCAGTGAGAGCTGTCGATAGAGGATATCTAGTGGAAAGGTGAGCTTTTGGTTTAAGGGAGTTAGTGGAGGACCGAGTGGTCATGGAATGGGTGGATTGCTCAGAAGGACGGAACCAAGTGGGAGCCTGTGGAATCGAGGCTATAGTAGGGGGTGGAGGAGGTGGGGATGGAGGTAAGGGTGATAGAGATGGAGGGGGAGATGGAGATGGTGGGGGAGAAGGTAATGGGGAAACTGAGGTATAAGGAGGAGGAGTGGGAGGTGATAGTGTGGGAGATGGGATAGCAGCGACTTGAGATAGAGCGTCTAATGGGACTAAACACGACGAGGATGAAGGAGTGGTGGCAGAGGTCATACCAGTGTAAGGAAAGACAGTCTCGTCAAACACGACGAACCGAGAGATATATGTGCGAGAGGTGGGTAGGTGAAGGCACTGATAGCCCTTGTGTTTGGAGCTATAGCCAAGAAAAATGCATGGAACAGAGCGGAAGTCGAGTTTGGTTGCAGTGTAGGGACGAAGGTAAGGATAACAGAGACAACCAAAGGAGCGAAGAAGACTGTAGTCAGGTACTTTGTTGTAGAGACAATGGTATGGGGATTTGTGGGATAAGATGGGAGTGATGGTGCGGTTGATGAGATAGACAACTGTGTGAAAGGCTTGCTCCCAGTATGTGGTAGGAAGGTGGGAATGAGCAAGGAGGGCAAGGCCTTTTTCAACAATCATGCAATTGCGACGTTCGGCAGAGCCATTTTGTTCAGGGATGTGAGGGCACGAAACCTGGTGATGGATGCCGTTAGAGGCAAGTAGTGTAGAGACATTACGGTATTCACCTCCCCAGTCAGATTGGAAGGTTCGAACATGGGCGGAAAACTGAGTTTGAACAAGTTTGAGGAAACGGTCGGCAGTGGGGTAGACTTGGGATTTGTCGGTGAGGAAATAAAGCCAGATAAATTTGGTGCAGTCATCAACAAAACTAACATAATAACGACAACCAAAAGTTGATAAAACAGAGGAGGGTCCCCAAACATCAGAATGAATTAAATCAAAAGGTTTTTGTGAACTAGAAGTGCGACTAGATAACGGTAATCGGTGACTTTTGCCCAACTGGCAGGAACCACAAACCGATTCTAGATTATTGCATGAGACAGGAAGTTGAAAACTAGTAATAGTACGTCGTAAGACAGACTCGTGAGGATGAGCCAGACGATGGTGCCAACACTGGAGAGAGGTATGCTCAGAAAGGTGGGCAGCTGGTGGTGGGGCAGAAGATTGATGCAGATTGGGGAATTGAGGAAGGTGGTAGAGATCATTTTCAACGGTTCCCCTGAGCAATATCTGGCCCTGCAAGGTCTTAACAGAACAGTGGTCTGAGTGTAGCTCAACAAAAACATTGTTATCACGACACAATTTAGACACACTAAGTAGAGATTTTGTAATTTGTGGCACACATAAAACATCATTTAAATGTAAAGGATTAGCAGCATGCTTAGCAAAAAGAAAAGAGGTGCCAAAATGAGTAATAGGAAGAGAGGTGCCGTTCCCAACGGTGAGCTGATCAGTACCATTATAGTGATTCTGGAGGGCTAGATTTCCCAGGTCAGCAGTCACATGATGAGTGGCCCCAGAGTCAACAGTCCATGGGCCAGAAATATCAGATGGGCTTGAGGCAGAGTCAATAAAAGCTGCCTTTCCAGAAGAAGAGCGAAGACGATTTTGCACCGTTCTGTTCGTCGGAGGATACTGCCGGAGGTTTGCACGCTGGAAGCAATTTAGGGCATCATGGCCGGGCTTCTGGCAGATCTGACAGAGGAGGCGCTGGTCGCGGCCTGCTGGGGAAAGGCCAAGGTCCGGCGTCTCTGAAGCGGGTGAACGGAGCGGCTGGCGATGAGCAACGTGAGCAGCCGGCGACGAGAAGGATGCAGCTTCCTCCTCATGCCGTGCCTCCTCTTGGAGGAGGACGCCCAGAAGTTCGTCGAAGGAGATCGGATCGGAGCGAAGGGAGATCGCCGACCTAAGCGCCGAGAATTGAGAACCCAATCCCTGAAGAAGACAGCCGACGAATTTGCCGTCGGGAACCACACACATACAGTCGGCAGGAGAGTCAACCAAGGCACGTTTCTTCTCAAAATAGTCCAACACCGACAGTGCTCCCTTAGGCAGGGATTGAAGCTGCTGCCGGAGGTGGTTCTGGCGTGCTCCGGCGTGCGCCTGAAACGTCCGGCCAAGAATCGCCCAAGCCTCCGCCGTGGATTGCGCCCTCGCGACGAGACCAAGCATGGAGGAGGTCAACGTCGAGCGAATCCACAAAAGGACCAACCTGTCCTTGCGAATCCATGCCGCCAGCGCTGGGTTGGGGTCGGTGCGGGCAGCGCTGCTAGTAGATGGGTCCGCAGGATCAGTCGGTGAGACGGCGGCAACAGAGACCGTGGCAGGCGGTGGGTTTACGTCAGTGAGAAAGCTGTCAAGCCCATATGCCTCAAGGGCTGACCGGATAGTGCTTCGCCATAGGGAGTAATTCGTTCGATCAAGACGAATTGCCAAATTTGGGAAATTGAAGCTGGGATTTGAGTCTGAGCCAGCATTAGCAATAACAAGAGTGTTTGTGGAATTGATGGAATTGGAAGCCATTGGATCGTGTTGTGGCTCTGATACCATGTAAGTATTTGATAATTATGAGAAGTGTTGCTTGTCTTTTATTAAGCTGCAGGTATAAATAGAGTACAACAGAATCAGTGAATCCCATGCTAATTGCTAAACGTGGGATCGTTAGCTGAAGACTAGGTAGTTCCTAACTAATAGCTGAAGACTAGGTAATTACAGATAAATACAATTACTAAGTCAATAAAGTAAATACGTAATTATTTACAGTTAACACTGCCTCACAGAAGACCATTCCAAAAAAAGAAAGGAAAAATGAAATATTTTAAAACTAGAAAATTTTAATTGAAAATATTTTTAAATTAGTAAAATTAATAAAATACCAATGGCCATACCAAAAATCAATTATGGTTCACCTGAAAACCACGTCTGGAGATCAAAAGAATCAATTTCATAATGTTAATTGCCGATCAAACGCGATATTTTCTTTGGATATCAAAAGAATGTATTACCGAATATATAAGAGATAAAAAATAATAATTTAGTCAAAAACAATTTGATAATATTATTTTAGTAGCACCCCGATCTCTTTCAATCAAACTCACGTACCATCAATAATTAAATATGACCTTCTAGAAAGAATTGCTTATGTTGGACTTTTAACGTTGGACTTTTAATGTTGGAATAAACACTTGACAAAAATATAATTCACCATGACGTCACTAGGTTCTCACACACATCATTGCCGACGATGGCTATTAGCCCATTACGAGTCATTGAGTATCAAATATTGTTAGTATTTACTTGTGATTTCACCAATTACTCCTTCAACGGTTGTTTTAGAAGATGCAAGCAACCAAATTACATATTAACATTCTAATCTAATACTTAATTATATAAAAAATTATCGTTAAAAATATTAAATTTCAATAAAACCTGAAACTCATCAATTTGAATAGCCATGAACACCCTTATCAGAACACTCAAACGCTGCACCACCAACAAGCTGTTGTCACCAAAAATTAAAACAAGCACAATCTCACCATCATCGACCACCTGCAAATTGAGAAACCACAGTGAAACCACCGACACATTCATATGATGCTGGATATTCCTCGTGACCTCTCAGTTAATCCTTCAACTGTCTTTGTAAACTTTACCTTATAATGTTTGTTAAAAAATAAAGATAACTGAGAAAACACCGTAAAAAATGGAGTGAAAACGGAAACTAAATCAGGCATATATATTTTTTTTCTTGACATAGAAACTGCATCAGAAATACTAGTAAGTTTAGTATGATGAAAAATGTCACGCCACTACTACAAATTAAATCTATCATAACACTTTCCTTGCAACAATTATTTAAAATATTACAATACCTTATAAAGTATTTCTTAAATTTTTAAAAAGTGTTACATAAATATTGAAAAGTGTTACCTACATTTTAAAAAGTGTTACGTTAGATCTAATGCAACACCACCTAACGTAACACTTTTTAAAATTTAGGTAATACTTTCAAATTTTTAATAGTTGAATTGAAAAATATTTAATCACTAAGAGTATGTCTCTTGGTATACGGTATTTTTATAAACCATGGAAAAATTAAGGTTTAAAGTGCAAATTAGAAGAAATAAAGATAAACTTTTTGGGTTGCATGAACCGGGTTATAAACTTTATAACCGCTACAAGTTGCATAATAAATTTATAATATTGCAACTAAGACCTTTTACCTTTTATTATCTTAATTAAACCCTTGTCTTTCCATAAGTCTATGAAAAGACGGTCCTTCGCAAGACTTTGGCAATCACGAGTATCTTTCACTAAGAATAATTAATATTTGTGAAAAGTTGATATTTTGAAAACATATGTTACAACAAATCTAAAAATGTATCACTCAATAGTATTTATACTTATATACCAATTAAATTTTATGGGAAAAATTAAGAAATTTTAAATGGATAAATAGTTAAATTATATTTTGAAAGGCAAATTCTTGGGAAAGATGGTCTTTCCATATGCTTATGGAAAGACATGGTTTAATTTGAATAGTAAAAGTTAAGATGACTTAGTTGCAATATTAAAATTTTATTATACAACGTGTAATAGTTATAAAGTTTATAACCCGAGTCATGCAATCAGAAAATTTTATCTTTATTTTTTCTAATTTACACTTTAAACTTTGATGTTTCCATAACTTATGGAAAGATCGTGTTTAGAGAGGCGAACTCATCTTCCAATGAGTGCGAGGAAGTATATAATTTTGAATATAAAAGTTTCCAGTGGTAAATGTTTACTTTGACCAATTTGTGTCATAAAATCTCATGCTTTGAGAACTCAAGCTTATCTCCGCGCCCCCTTTTACCAGAATACAAATACAGTTGAATTTGTTGACAATAATTGATAAGAGTTTTTGAAAATTCAGCACATAAGGTACACCACAAAGTACAGGAAAATTCATTTACAAAAATAGAGAGCGGCCTTTGTTGGAAATTCTCGCAATTAAATTATTTATAATACCGACAGTTTATAAAATAATATTTTTTCCATTACAAAGTGTATATTTTTCTTACCAACAATCAAACATGCATACTCGACAGGTCAATTTGCAAATCTCTGTACATTTTATCAATGGGGTGTATTTTAGAGTAAGTCAAACATTATTGGTCTCCAAGATAATTTTGTATTCCCAATTGGCAATATTTGTAGTTAAATATATATGTCAAATTGCATTTGTAATTAGTATTATTGTGGATTGAGGTTTGGATTATTATTGGAGATAGGAACGACATTTCAAAATTCAGTCGCTACATTGAATTCTGTGTTGCACATGTTCATAAATTAGTCAAATATGTAGAGAATGTGAAATATTAATTTATAATTACGAGGAACGAAAAATCCTTATTTTACTCAATTTGGTGTTAGTGAATATTCATAGTACAAGCCCAGTAGTACGGGCTCGATCTCCAATAGGCCTAAATATTTAAGCCTAAAGGCTCGAAACACTAAAGAGCCCAAGAGTACCATTTTCTTCTTTTCTTTTTCGTTTTCCTCTTTTTTCTCTCTCTTTGATCCGCGGCCTTTCTAAAATTTATTTTGTATAGAGTCTAGTTTTAAAGAGCCAATCTCTTGAAAGACGGTCCTTTCATAAGTCATGGAAAGACTAAGGTTTAAAGTGTAAATTATAATGAATGAAGATAAAAATTTTGGATTGCATGAATCAGGTTATAAATTTTATTAATACTGAACGTTTCATAATAAACTTTTAATATTACAACTTAGACATTTTACCTTTTATTATTCTAATTAAAACTCCGTATTTCCATAAGGTTATGGAAAGATCGTCTTTCTCAAAATTTTAAAAGTTTTAAATCACCTACAGATGAGATCATTTTTCTAATCATATAATTAAGAGTGCATCTCTTGAAAGACGGTCTTTCCATAAGTCATGGAAAGACCAAGGTTTAAAGTGTAAATTAGAAGAGATTAAGATAAAATTTTGGGTTGCATGAACCGGGTTATAAATTTTATAACTACTACATGTTGCATACTAAATTTTTAATGTTGTAACTAAAACCTTTTACCTTTTATTATTCGAATTAAACCCTGTCTTTTCATAAGCCTATGGAAAGACCATCTTTCCCAAGACTTTGCCTATAATTAATGGGTCACAAAAGTCTTATTCTACATCGACTAATCGTTATATGTGGTCATTTTATAATTAAGGTAGTTTATGAAATAATATCATATTTATTTTTATTTATTGCTACGAGATTCGTATAACATTGAAATACTTTTAAATGTATCACAATATATTATTAATTATAATTTGACCATAAAATTTATTGAAACAGAATTTTTGATGATAGATCTAACTATTAGTCGGTCTAACATAAATTGTTTTCTTGAGTGTGATTTA
The DNA here is from genome assembly GCA_037428765.1 of Rubia yunnanensis. NCBI lineage: Eukaryota > Viridiplantae > Streptophyta > Magnoliopsida > Gentianales > Rubiaceae > Rubia > Rubia yunnanensis. Next base: position 165,259,134 of record CM075061.1, read on the forward strand.
GTATTTATTTATATTTATTGCACCATCACATCTATAATTTTGAAAATATTTAAAATATATTTTAAAATATAAATATTTGTAATTAAATCATAAAAATTACAGGACCGAAGTTTGTTACAATTGGTTTGAAAGTTATAACAAATATTACATCAAGTAATTGAATCTTGGGAAACGCTCAGGAAATACGGTATTTCCATGATCTTATGGACAGTTCACAGGAACATTTACCTTAAATGTTATAATCTTCTATAAAATTTAAATGCTGTATTTTATAAGTTAAAATAAGTAATAATATGTATTTGAATGTGAAAATATAAAAATATATGATATAAATTTTTTAAAATTTTTTTAAAAATTTGTTTGTAATTTAACAAATGCAGTATATAAGGTAAAAAATAAGTGGTTTGTGCATAAACTTATGAATATGTCGTCTGTCAGGAGATCTACTCTTGAATCATAAGTGGGTCTCCTAACATGGCATGTCCATAACTTATGGACATGCCACTTATTTTTTACCTTATACACTGCATTTGTTAAATTACATACTAAATTTAGAAAATTTAAATATATTTTTTTATATTATGTATTTTAATATTTTCACATTCAAATATATATTGGGATGGTCTCCTGTGAGGTAGCCTAAACTTTAGCCCGGGGTCTTTCTACAATTCTAACAATATTCCAGCTCCGATGACCTATCTCTAATAATTTTACGGGGGGCTATCTCTAATTATTTTTGCAGGGATTTATAGCTAATAACTTTCGAGAAGCTATTTTGTCCAATTTTTCCCATCATTTCCCGCCACCTGCGATCTGGAAAAAAATCATTAAAAAATATAAAAAAATTTAAAAAGGAGTCAGTCTCTTGAAAGACGATCTTTCCATAAGTCATGGAAGGACCAAGGTTTAAAGTGCCAATAAGAATAAATGAAGATAAAAATTTCGGGTTGCATGAATCGGGTTGTAAACTTTATAACTACTACACGTTGCATAATAAATTTTTAATATTGCAACTAAGACCTTTTACCTTTTAGTATTCTAATTAAACCCCGCATTTCCACAAGATTATGGAAAGACCGTCTTTCCCAAGACTTTGCCTTTAAGGAATATTTCAAAAAGGCAAAAAATAAATTTTAAAAAACTGCAGCAACATCAGTAAAAAATAGCAGAACGTCAACGAAAAATCATAAACATCAACTAAATAACTAGCAAAAAATATATTTAAAAAATCAAATAAAAATCAACGAAAATTGGAAAAAAAAATCGTTGACTACGACTAACAAAAAATAAATTGAAAATCATATAAATCTCAACAAAGATAAATTATCATTTAAAAAAAACTAAAAACATCAACTCATAACAAGCAACGATTGAAGCACTTACAAACAACGATTGGAGCACTTACAAGTTATAATGTAAGCACCTACAACCTACATTTGAAGCATTAACAAAAAATTGAAAAACGTCAACATAAGGGAAAAAAACACTACAAAAAATCAACCATATCATCAAAAAACTACAAACATCAACTCCTATTACCTAAAACTCATCTAGAAAATGAAAAACATTAACATAAGCGAAGAAAGCTAAAAACATCAACAAAAAAACTACGATACCTCAAGAATATAAATTATTCACTCTGAACTCATAAAACATCAACGATTTAAAAAAAAACTACAAACATCAACTCTTAACACCTGAACCTCAGGCGCGGGCGGTCGTCGCGCCCGCGCGCCAAAAGATAATTTATAAGCCCTCAATGCTTACTTTCTACAACTAGGTAGATAGTGGCAAATCGGGGTCGTCCAATGAGAAGAGGGATCTTCCTAAGCGTCTAAACACACAAATGGTTGATATACTAGGCTAGGAGTAACTATATTTACACACACTTAAAAGCAAGTAAAAGGGGGGAGTTGGTTGGTTGGTTGGTTCCTAAGTTAACAAAGATAACTAGCAACGTCAAGTGACTATGCTAATCATCAAACGAAACAAAGAAAAGGGTTTTAAACTACAAAGATAAAATGCCTTGGGGGCAACGGATATCCACTTCCACATCTAATGTAGTTCATTGAATCATTCACACATTCCATCATATAGCATTCATGACCCAACAATCACACACCCCATCTAGCAAGTACCACAACACACACACCACAAGGAGTTCTAAGTTCATGCTCATAGATCTTCATGCAAAGGCGCTACGGAATTCGTCACGTTCCTACACCTAAGCAATTTAACCACACAAGCACTCCCTATGCTCAAACCACTCATGGCATACATGGAGTGAAACACACCGTCAAGAGTACATAAACGCCAAATAACAAATGCTTCAAGAATGAGTTTAAATCACCTATTCAATACTTCAACTACTTGTCGTGGAGACTAAACTCCTATCCTTCTTAGTTCGTAGTTTGCGAGAGTGAGTTCGACATCTCTCGTCAAACCTCACCAATGACTCCCGAGTCGCGACCACGACTCAAGGTGTCATTGGTGGCATTTAGCACGAAGGACCAACAAGCTTGGCAATGCCTATGACCACTACACCGTGACTAGGCATTGAACCAATTCATGCAATTACACGAGATTGGATGAACGTGCAACGCACATTCATCCGCGAGCATATGACTCTCTCGTTTGCTACACAAACGAACATGACGAAGAGTTCGACATCAATCACATTCGCCTAGCACATTGTCAACACACTAACACAATCAAAAGCTCTAATTCACACTCATACATTACTAACAAGAACAGGGGGGAAATTAACCCAAATCCCCCAAACCCTAGCTAGCAATTCATACAAGCATTCATATCATCAAGCTCTCAACAACATCAATGCAATCAACAATTAACATTCAAAGCACAATAAATGCACAATAGCAAAAACATCAAATAGATAGATAGAAATGAGTTCTTGCTACATAGATAGTGGAAGCTTCAATCCTTTGCTCCCAAGAACAAGAACTACTCTAGAACAACAACAAAAGACATAATTAAACTAAGAGAAAGCTAAGAAAAGAAAAGAAGAAGAAAAACCTAGGTTTGAGCCCAAAAACCAGAGAAAGGCGGGCTGAGCAAAACTGGAGAAGAAGAGGGAAAGAGATGGTATTTATAGTGCAAAGAAAATAAGAATGATTTCTGGCCGCCCGTTGGTCGCGACTCGCGACGGGGTTCGTCGCGACTCGCGACGGTGTCGCGACGGGATCGCGAGGTGTCGCGACGGGGTCGCGACGGCAGCCACAGTTTTGCATTGTTTCTTTGTCTTCTTCATAGCCATCCCTCTCACTCTTCAAGTCTTCAACAGCTCCAAAATGGTCTTCAACGGCCTCCGGTCTTCATGTCTTCGAAGTGAGTATCCAAAAGTCTTCGAAAGTATAGTCTTCAATGTCTTCCGGTCTTCGTTGGTTCCGTGTTCTTCCCTTGTTACACAAAATCCACTTAAAAGAGGTAAAAGAGTACAAAGTTGCTTTTACCTCTCCTAAGTGAATTTCAAGGTAAAACACAAGCTCTCGATAATAAAAGAGCACAAAAGTGATCCTAAATACTACTAAATAATGCGCCTAAAATGGACACATCAAACCTCCCCACACTTAAACCTTACTCGCCCTCGAGTAAGAAAAGATTTAAGCATACGGAGGAAATGGCATATCCACATCCTAAAACCCCCAAAATAACCACACAAAATGGACATATCAAACCTCCCCACACTTAAACCTTACTCGCCCTCGAGTAAGAAAAGAGTCAAGCATGCGGAGTAAATGATATATCCCAAAACCTAAACTAATCCCCCTATCAAAGCCTCACCAAAACTCTCAATCTCAAAAATCCCAAAATAAAAGCTCACATGAGAATTTTGCACACACACATCCCCAATCCTAAATCTAACCAAACCTACCACTGATCAATTCACTACCCATAAAAATATTTCACAGCCCAGAATTGATATTCCCAGAATCCAATGACACAAAATGAAGCTAAAACCATAGAGGAAGTTTTAAACACATGCTTCACCTAATGCCAATATATCAACCAAAAACGAAGTAGAAAGAGATCAAGAATTTCATAACCATACTCCGTTTCCTAACCCACTAAGCTACCCAAACCCCAGAGGTCTATAGATGTTGAGCTACCCGATCCATCCGTGTGACAACCGCAACCTTATGACTCCAACGCCGGTAAATGAGTGAAATCATCGCATTTTTCAATTTCTCTCAATTTCTCTCATTTTGCCTAGGAGCTCTTTCGAGTTTTCATCCTAGCCACACATCATGTTTCTTTAGCTCACATCTCACCTTTTTCCACACATTTTAGCCTCTCATTTTTGCCTAGGCCGCCCTTTAAGGGTTTTCGACCTATCCGGGCCCCCAATGTTGCCTAAGTTGCCCTCTCGGGTTTTCAACTTAGCGGGTTTCCTTTCCCTTTTTTTATTTTATTTTATTTTTTTTCTTTTTCTCATGTTTTTCCAATGAAAAGTAGCAAAAAGCATTCCAAAACAATCTAGCATGCATATGAGTCCTCTAACCCCTCCCCACACTTAAAACATTACATTGCCCTCAATGTAAACACGTAAGGCAAGAACAATAAAAATCAAGGTAAAGGAGTTAGAGTGACACCCGTGTCTCCGCAAATTCGCCGGTGATATGGCGATATCCAAGTACTTGGATGGTCCCGAGATAGGTTTCAGAACCGGAAGGGTGAGCAAAAATGCCGTAGAAGAACTCACCCCTCGAGAAAATCATTGTCTCCATGGCGCCGTTTGATCAAGACTACACCACGAAGAACACATTAAACTCACAAGTACATAAGGATATGTAATACTAGGTTTAGCATCAAGAGTTAATAACCATAGTATTGTCAAAGAACAACCAATCAACCCTCAATCACCACTATAAGATTATGCATGAAAAATATCCAACATATATTGACATGTATACAAGCATCATTATAGGATAAGAACTTACGGTCACAATGATGTAGTCGGCATACTACAATCAACAAATGTACTATAAAGATGCAAGAATGTTCATATGCCAATATATGTAGGATGGTGGAAGAAATGAGAGGTATGTGATGTTCTTGGGAGTGTTGGGTGGAGAAGAAGGAAGGATCATGCAATGTTTAAAATCATTTGGAAACTTGGAAGCTTGGAAACTTGAAATTCGGGCTCAAAAAAATTTTCGAAAGTTACTGAGCACGTCGCGACTCGCGACGAGGTTCGTCGCGACTCGCGACGAGCCTTGCGACGTCATCGCGACGCGCGGAAAGTGGAGTCCGGGAGCTCAAAATGTTCTGAGCTCGTCGCGACTCGCGACGAAGTAGGTCGCGACTCGCGACGAGCCTCGCGACGTCAGCGCGACTCGCGGAAAGTGGTGTCCGGGAGCTCAAATTTTTCTGAGCTCTTCGTGACTCGCGACGAAGGGTATCGCGACTCGCGACGAGCCTCGCGACGTCATCGCGACTCGTGGAAAGTGGAGCCCAGGAGCTCAAAATGTTCTGAGCTCGTCGCGACTCGCGACGAAGGGTGTCGCGACTCGCGACGAGCTTCGCGAAGTCATCGCGACTCGCGGAAAGTTGGCGCTGGGAGTGGATTTTGCTCCCCTGTTCGTCGCGACTCGCGACGACTCGCGACGGCAGGGTATCCCAGGCTTAAAATTTTTTCTGTTTTCTTACCAACTGTCCAAGCTTGCTTCCCTCGTTCATTGATCTCGTTCCTTCATCTCCTTCATTGCAATGCACTTCATGTTGCTACAAAATCATAGAAAAACATGCCATAAAAAGAACAAAACAAAACAACAACAAAAACAAACTAAGAAACACAAACTAAGAAACAAAAACTAAAAGAAATGCCAAATTTATTTAACGTCGTCGGCACGACGAAGCTCCGTATTTTTAAGGTCGTCGGCACGACCCTAATGTTATCCGTATGGTGAAGGCTTGAAGCTCTTCACCATGAGCATCCAAAATAAGAGAGGTGGGGGCACAAAACTTCCAAGAGGAAAGTCTTGTGGAGGTGGAGATGGTTCAAAGGGAATTAAGTGGTTAGGGAGCTTAGGATAGTCTTTTGGCTCCTCTCTCGTTTCCCTCAAAACTTCCGAAAATATTAGAGTTGGTTCACTAGGTGGGAGAAGGGGTGACAATGCTAATGGATGATGTATCACTATCACCTCTTCCTCCATTTTTCTATCCTCTACAACCAACTCCTCATCCCTTTCAAACTCAAAATCATTTTTATTGGTGACTTCACTCACCGCATCATCGAGTTCAAGTTGGGATGGTGTGTTTTTGGAATCACGAGCTTCCATGCGGGCCAATACCTCTAATATGTTCCTCACATGCCCCTCAATGGCCTCAACACTAGAGGAGAGCTGGGTATCCGGCTCCTCACTAGTAAAGGAGTTCAAGTTTGCTATGGTATTTAAGACATCCTCACGTGTCAAACTTGAACTTCCTTGTTGGGCTTGGTTTTGGGGTATGGTATAGGGTGGTGATGGCCAACTAGGTTGCTCGTAATATTGGTTTTCCGGTTCATTCTCATACCACAAATCCGGACTACCATTCCATTCTGGATTGTAAGAGTTGTGGTATGGATAGCATTCCTGAGCTTCTTGCCCTTGAAAACCAATATCTCCTACCTCTGGATAGCACTCTTCATAGTACCCATGGTTTTGGAAACCAAGGGTTCTTTCCCGGTCATCGTGCTGTTCCCACAACAAATGGCAAGATTCGGTAGGATGGTCAAAATGACACATCCTACAAAACCTTGCTTGTTGAGCCTCTCTTCTCATCATGAGTTCCCTCAAGGTGAGACGCTCCATTAATTTTTTTTAAAGTTTTTTTTTATTTTTCAAAAGTTTGGAATCATAGTGCAAGGATTCTCGATAAAATAAATTACCAAGAACTCGAGCAATACCTACTCCGAACAAAAACAACCACCAAGTAGTGGAAAATAAAAACAACTAGCTAATATACAACAAAATACACCTAAATACTTAAGAATAAACGCCTCTTCCCCGGCAACGGCGCCATTTTGACAGGCGCGGGCGGTCGTCGCGCCCGCGCGCCAAAAGATAATTTATAAGCCCTCAATGCTTACTTTCTACAACTAGGTAGATAGTGGCAAATCGGGGTCGTCCAATGAGAAGAGGGATCTTCCTAAGCGTCTAAACACACAAATGGTTGATATACTAGGCTAGGAGTAACTATATTTACACACACTTAAAAGCAAGTAAAAGGGGGGAGTTGGTTGGTTGGTTGGTTCCTAAGTTAACAAAGATAACTAGCAACGTCAAGTGACTATGCTAATCATCAAACGAAACAAAGAAAAGGGTTTTAAACTACAAAGATAAAATGCCTTGGGGGCAACGGATATCCACTTCCACATCTAATATAGTTCATTGAATCATTCACACATTCCATCATATAGCATTCATGACCCAACAATCACACACCCCATCTAGCAAGTACCACAACACACACACCACAAGGAGTTCTAAGTTCATGCTCATAGATCTTCATGCAAAGGCGCTACGGAATTCGTCACGTTCCTACACCTAAGCAATTTAACCACACAAGCACTCCCTATGCTCAAACCACTCATGGCATACATGGAGTGAAACACACCGTCAAGAGTACATAAACGCCAAATAACAAATGCTTCAAGAATGAGTTTAAATCACCTATTCAATACTTCAACTACTTGTCGTGGAGACTAAACTCCTATCCTTCTTAGTTCGTAGTTTGCGAGAGTGAGTTCGACATCTCTCGTCAAACCTCACCAATGACTCCCGAGTCGCGACCACGACTCAAGGTGTCATTGGTGGCATTTAGCACGAAGGACCAACAAGCTTGGCAATGCCTATGACCACTACACCGTGACTAGGCATTGAACCAATTCATGCAATTACACGAGATTGGATGAACGTGCAACGCACATTCATCCGCGAGCATATGACTCTCTCGTTTGCTACACAAACGAACATGACGAAGAGTTCGACATCAATCACATTCGCCTAGCACATTGTCAACACACTAACACAATCAAAAGCTCTAATTCACACTCATACATTACTAACAAGAACAGGGGGGAAATTAACCCAAATCCCCCAAACCCTAGCTAGCAATTCATACAAGCATTCATATCATCAAGCTCTCAACAACATCAATGCAATCAACAATTAACATTCAAAGCACAATAAATGCACAATAGCAAAAACATCAAATAGATAGATAGAAATGAGTTCTTGCTACATAGATAGTGGAAGCTTCAATCCTTTGCTCCCAAGAACAAGAACTAATCTAGAACAACAACAAAAGACATAATTAAACTAAGAGAAAGCTAAGAAAAGAAAAGAAGAAGAAAAACCTAGGTTTGAGCCCAAAAACCAGAGAAAGGCGGGCTGAGCAAAACTGGAGAAGAAGAGGGAAAGAGATGGTATTTATAGTGCAAAGAAAATAAGAATGATTTCTGGCCGCCCGTTGGTCGCGACTCGCGACGGGGTTCGTCGCGACTCGCGACGGTGTCGCGACGGGATCGCGAGGTGTCGCGACGGGGGTCGCGACGGCAGCCACAGTTTTGCATTGTTTCTTTGTCTTCTTCATAGCCATCCCTCTCACTCTTCAAGTCTTCAACAGCTCCAAAATGGTCTTCAACGGCCTCCGGTCTTCATGTCTTCGAAGTGAGTATCCAAAAGTCTTCGAAAGTATAGTCTTCAATGTCTTCCGGTCTTCGTTGGTTCCGTATTATTCCCTTGTCACACAAAATCCACTTAAAAGAGGTAAAAGAGTACAAAGTTGCTTTTACCTCTCCTAAGTGAATTTCAAGGTAAAACACAAGCTCTCGATAATAAAAGAGCACAAAAGTGATCCTAAATACTACTAAATAATGCGCCTAAAATAGACACATCAAACCTCCCCACACTTAAACCTTACTCGCCCTCGAGTAAGAAAAGATTTAAGCATACGGAGGAAATGGCATATCCACATCCTAAAACCCCCAAAATAACCACACAAAATGGACATATCAACCTCATCCGGAAAATGAAAAACATCGATACAAGAAAAAAAGACACTATAAACATCAACTCCTATTACCAAAACCTCAACAGGAAAATGAAAAATATCAACATGAGAAAATAATTTTAAAAATTACAAATATCAATCCATATCACCAAAAAAGAAACTCTAGAACCTCAACTCATATCAATTAAATCTCACCTGAATAATGAAAAACATCAACATGGGGGGAGGTAAAGACATAAAAAAAAACTACACTACCTCAAGAATAAAAATTCTTCAAAAAAAGAAATTCTAATGGGATTTGATCTTAGGTCACCAACCTCAAAGCATAGAGCAATAACCACTAGACCCTAGACTTTTATTGAACATATACTCAATCGGGTTATAAGTTTTATAAATATACACCTTGCATATTAAATCTTTAGTATTACAACTAACATCTTTTACATTTTATTATTTTAATTAAACCTCATCTTTTCATAGGGCTATTAAAAGAGAGTCTTGTTATGACCGTGGTATCGGTGCGACCGGGGCAGGTGAGGACGAGCTGTTTGATCGCCTTTTAGCCATGAAAAGAGAGTATTCCCCAATACTTTGCCACTAAAAAAATACTACTATCCTGTATTCAAACAAATACTAAATGCACTTTGAGTATGCATTTTTTAATTTGAAAGCAAAAGGCTTAAAGATGGCAGAGGGTGTTACTACAAGTCAATAAAATCAATCAAGAGACTGTCCCTCCACAAACTTTGTTCAAATGTTTTCATTATTATTATTGGAATAACTAAATAATCTTTCAATTCGTAATCATTCACTTTAATGTACATGTGCAGCTTCCTGATGACAGGTCATACGTATAAATAAGCAAATGTACTGCACTGTAAAAAAAAAAACTTTTTTTATAGGAAAAAAAATTGATCCTGTAGAGTCCTCGGGTGTTGGACTGATTTATGACATATTGCGAACTTTGATGATCTGGTGTTTTAACACCGTTATTCAGGATTTCCGAACACAGGTTTCTGTCCACGAATTATGGAGCATATTATGGAGTATATTTATGCGATCAAATCAGAATATTGTGAAGAATATTATCTTATTTCGTGGCAGTCTAATTCTGGTAAACAAATATTCCTGTAATATTTAGGAATTGATTAAGTAGTTTATTTATGGTACAAGTCCTATTGATGTAGGATTGTCCATTTAAATACCAGATTAGAAATAGATCTTTCATTAGTTTAGAAGTCTATTCATGGTAGAATTAGACAAGGAAAGAGGTTCACAGAAGGCAGGATTGCGCTGGAGATAAAGACAAGAAGATACATCACAATCAACGACGCGACCAAGAACTATTCTCTACGTGAGAACTTTGGAGCGATTTGCCTGAGCTGTTTTGGAGGAGTGTTAATTCATCCGACCAAGTTCGTGAAGATCAGAAACAAGGAAGTCTTAATTCCTCGGGAGGAGGAGATCCAGGGAGACGTGTTGATCGTGAGGGTTCAACGACGTAGGATCGACAGTGAGGGGAGCTCACAACATTCACTCTGTAGGTTAGCAATGGATTAGTATTTAAGTTAAGCTTCTTGTACTAAAGACTGCTTTCTAGTGAATGGTTTCTGATCTGGGCAAGGCCCCGCAGATGTAGGTGTGTTTACACCGAACTGCATAAACAAGTTGTGTGTGCACTGCGTATTTTACTTTGTGTTTTAACACCAAACGCTAAACAACTTGTTAAAGTATAACATTAGGTGGAACGGAATTTCAATTGGTATCAGAGCAAGGCACTTGCTGACCCCTATACAGGGAGAGTGAGATCAGGTTTCACCATGGCACCAAAGGAGGGGGCGTCAGTCACGCGACCACCGTTGTTGGAACAAGGAAATTATGCTTACTGGAAGGCACGTATGAAAGTGTTCATTGGAGCTCTAGATGATCAAGCTTGGAACTATGTCATAAATCAATACACTCCACCTGCTAGTGACGCAACTGAAGGATCAAGCTCCACTGCCCCTAAACCATTCTCTAGATATTCCACCGAGGAGCATAAAGCACACGTGTCCAACTCAAAAGCATTGAATGCCATCTTTACGGCTGTGGACGAAGATCAGTTTAAGATGATTTCAAACTGTGAGACTGCTAAGGAAGCGTGGGATGTGTTACAGACTTACCATGAGGGAACAAGCTCTGTAAGAGAATCAAAGCTGCAGTATTACACGTCAAAATTTGAAGAACTAAAGATGCGTGAAGATGAGACCATTTCTGAGTTCAATGGACGAGTCCGAGATATTGCAAACAAAGCTTTTCAGTTTGGCAAAAAGTACAAAGACCAAAAGCTTGTCAGGAAAGTGTTAAGAGCTTTACCTCCACGGTTCAACATGAAGGTTACAGCAATTAATGAGAATGGAAGGATGGGGACAATGACACTCGATGAACTTATGGGATCACTGGAATCTTATGAGATGGAGATGCTGCAAACAAAAGCAGAAAAGAAATAGATGGCTTTTTCGAGCAGAACCTCTGAAAAATCGGAGGATCATTCAGATAATGAAGAGTCCGATGAAATTGCAAACTTAACCAGGAACTTCTCCAGATTTATGAAGAAGATGGGGAGGAAGCCACAAGAGAAGTCAGGTGTTAACAAATATCCAACCACAAACTCCACTCCAAGATTTGGTCAAGCAATTGGTGTTGAAACACCAAAGTTTAAATCAACAAATCCAAACCTGAACAGAAAAATCCAGTGTAGAGAGTGTGAAGGTTTTGGGCACATACAAGCTGAGTGTGCAAATACCCTTAAAAGGCAAGGAAAATCATATACCACAACCTGGAGTGACGATGACGTAGGAGACGAGTGTAAGGATGGAGAGGAGTACACCAATCATGTTGCTTTCGGCGTGTCAGTGGCGGAGTTAGAAGATTCTTTCGAGGGAGGTCTCAATATTATGAATGATGATGAAAGTGTTTCCTCAGATGAAGAAACTAGGAGTATTAGTGATGACGACATTCGCAAGGAAAGCATGGAAATGTACAAGATGTGGTTAAAAGTAGCGGATGAAAACAAAGTGCTCAAGTCTGAGAACAAGAGACTGAGTGACGAAGCTAAAATAAAGGAAGCTGAAAAGGAAAAGGCAATCGAGGAACTGGAAAGCTTCAAAAAGGAATTTGCTGGAATGGTGCAACGAGCAGAGGCAGCAGAACAATCTATTAAACGACTCAATACTGGAAAGGCTAAGCTCGAAGATTGTCTAAGAATGGGACAGACGACCAAATATGGAATTGGTTATGAAGGATCTATACCGGTGAATTCATGGAGTAACAAGGCAGATCAAGGTGCGCCAGCCCCAAGAAAAATTGAAAGAAATCGCCTTATCAAACGGATCAGACGATATGGATACTGTGGAATGCAAGGACATGTGAGAAATAGATGTTTTCAGCTACTTCGGACATTATCTTTCAACTCAGCAGATCGGAGATTCAACACTGTGACAAGGTATGATAAAGGGCACTGGTACAATACTGGTGGATACAGAAACAAATTTCTGAACACACACGATAACCAAAGCCCACATCACATGGCTCGACCAACACGCCAGGTATGGATTCGAAAAACTCAAGACGTGTGTTTTTCAAGTTTTGTTTGCTTTGGAGCACATACAGGGAACTCTTGGTATTTTGATAGTGCTTGTTCAAGACATATGACTGGAGTACCTGAATTCCTGCGAGAATTTAAACCTGGATATGGAGGACATGTGAGATTTGGAGATGGGAAACGCAGTAGAATAATCGGCAAAGGTGAGTTATTCATCAAAGGGCTACCGGTGTTCCAAGATGTGTTACTCGTGGAAGATCTGAAGGCAAACTTATTGAGCATCAGCCATTTATGTGACAATGAAATGAGTGTGTTTTTTGACAAGGAGAAATGTGTAGTAAATCATGGGACTGGAACATTCACTGGATCAAGATCAATGGATAACTGCTATCTGCTCGACCAAGCTGTCACCTGCTTGAGTTCAAAGAAGGAAGTCAGTACTCTGTGGCACAAAAAATTGGGGCACATAAATTATAAATCCTTAGCACGAATCTCCAGACTAAAGGCAGTCAGAGGTATTCCTGAAATCAGTGACAACAGGGAGGTTGTATGCGGGTCATGTAAAGAAGGAAAACAAATCTGGATTCCACACCATGCAGTACACGATGTTTCAACGTCACGACTTTTGGAACTACTGCATATGGATTTAATGGGACCAGTAAACACTCCCAGTGTAGCTGGAAAGAAGTATATTTTCGTATGTGTAGACGATTTCTCGAGGTATACATGGGTATCATTTCTAAAGGAGAAGTCAGAGGCTGCTGATGTTTTCAAGAACTTGGCTCACAGATTACATGTAGAAAAAGGAACCACCATGTACGAATCACACGAATCAGGAGTGATCATGGAAAAGAATTCAAAAACTCAAAATTTCGGGATATTTGCGAGACACTTGGAATACACCATGAGTTCTCTGCACCCATAACTCCCCAACAAAATGGTATAGTAGAAAGGAAGAACCGAACGTTGCAGGAAATGGCAAGAGCAATGTTAGCCGAGAAAAAGATTCATGCCAGATATTGGGCTGAGGCAATACATACAGCATGTTACACTGTCAACAGAGTGTATCTACGCCCGTTTACAGAGAAGACGCCATATGAGATCTGGAAAGGGAAGAAACCGGATGTGTCATACTTCCACGTCTTTGGGAGTAAGTGCTATATTCTGAAAGACCGAGAACCCTTAGCCAAATTTGAGTCCAGGAGTGACATTGGTACGTTCTTGGGGTACTCTCCTACAAGTCGAGCTTTTCGAGTTCTTAACCATCGGTCGGGAGTCGTTATGGAGTCTATTAACGTTGTTGTTGACGACTCAGAAGAAGAGTCTTTCGGAGAAGGCGATATTGGTATTGAAACACCAAATCTTGATTTAGGAAATTCTACTGGTGTTGAAACTCCAGCATCGTCGACTGGTGTTGAAACTCCAGAAGCTGGAACTCATGAATCCGAACAGCATCCGACTAGACATATGTAATTAAGGGATCAACCACGGGTGAATTACAGAGAATTGGTGGGACTATCTTGTTTCATCTCTCTCACTGAGCCAAAAAATTACAAAGACGCTCTTCTCGACGAATATTGGGTTTCGGCAATGCAAGAAGAACTGCAGCAATTTGAGAGAAACGATGTTTGTTATCTTACCCCCCGACCGGATAATGTGAATGTGATCGGAACCAAGTGGATTTTTAAGAACAAATCTGATGCGGAGGGTAACGTCACAAGGAATAAAGCGCGATTGGTTGCTCAAGGGTATACTCAAGTTGAAGGAGTTGATTTTGATGAAACTTTTGCACCCGTGGCAAGATTAGAGTCGATCAGACTGATGTTGGCAGTGTCATGTATTCTGGATTTTCAACTTCATCAGATGGACGTCAAAAGTGCGTTTCTGAATGGCCTTGTAAAGGAGGAAGTTTACGTGGAACAGCCTAAGGGATTTGAAGATCCACATTTTCCTGACCATGTCTATAGATTGAATAAAGCACTGTACGGACTTAAGCAGGCACCTCGTGCATGGTATGAGCGACTGACTACCTTTCTGATCCAGAAAGGATATCGTCGAGGGGGAGTGGACCGTACACTATTCGTGCTGCGTAGGGGGACAAATATTCTCATTGCACAAATCTATGTGGATGATATTGTTTTTGGATCTACCTCTTCAGTATTGGTGAAGGAGTTTGTTAACTTAATGACTCAGGAGTTCGAAATGAGCATGGTAGGAAAATTGTCATACTTTCTGGGATTACAGGTTACTCAGGAGAAGAAGGGTATTTTCATAAATCAACAGAAATATGCTGAAAACTTGATCAAGAGATTCGGACTTACAAGTGCAAAAGCAGTACTCACTCCAATGGCTACCACCGACAAGCTTACAAAAGATGAACTGGGTCAAAGTGTGGATCAAAAATTGTACAGGAGCATGATTGGCAGTCTGTTGTACTTAACTGCAAGCAGACCAGACATCTGTCTGAGTGTTGGTATTTGTGCTCGCTATCAAGCTAACCCAAAGGAGTCACATCTGTCAGCCGTGAAGAGGATTATTCGTTATATAAGTGGAACAGTGGAGTATGGAGTATGGTTTTCTCGAAACAAGGATTCGCAGTTGGTAGGTTTCAGTGATTCTGACTGGGCCGGGAATGCTGATGATCGTAAGAGTACCACTGGTGGATGCTTCTTTGCTGGATCAAATCTTGTTAGTTGGTACAGTAAAAAGCAGAATTCTATATCATTATCTACGGCTGAAGCAGAATACTTAGCTGCCGGGAGTTGTTGTGCGCAGTTACTGTGGATGAAGCAGATGATGAGAGATTATGGGTTCAATGATGTGAGTTTGACAGTCCTGTGTGATAATAAAAGCGCCATTGATATTTCCAAGAATCCTGTGCAACACTCTAGAACAAAGCACATCGATATCCGACATCACCTTATCAGAGACTTGGTTGAAAAAGGAGAAGTCGCAGTCCAGTATGTACCAACAGCAGAACAACTGGCCGATATCTTTACAAAACCTCTGGATGGTGAGACGTTTGAAGGCCTCAGACAGCACCTGGGTGTCTGTCAAATGTAAGGTACTCTGATTTGACCTTATTGTTGTACTATTTACTGTTATGATGTTTCTTTTATAATATGGTGAAAAAGAAAAAAATATAGAAAAATCAAAAATATGTGAAGTGGTGTTTAAACACCGAGGAAAATTAAAGAGAAGGAAATCAGACGGGCTGAAATTTGGGCCAGAAAAATTATGCTGTTGGGCCTAAGTGTGCGATAGCTGTACTCAGAAAGAAGGAAAAGTAGAATGGCTTTACGGTTTTCGAAAAAGGTAAGTGAGAGTGACAAGTGGTTGATTCCCACACAAATTCAACTTCCTCAACTGTTCATCTTCTCTAACCAAGCTCCCGCAAGTATCCTGCTCAGACTGAATTTTTTTTAAAAAATCCCACAAAACCGCACATTCCAAACAAAGCTCAGTGAACAATGGTGAATTTTACACACAAAAGATGGTTTGGGGGTTTCTCAAGTGTGAAGATTCCATAGAATCCTCGGGTCGAGGAACTTGACCCCAATACAGAAGTGGGAGAGCGAGCAGAAGGCCGAGAACAGACTATAATTCAGTGGGATAGAAGATACCGCCGCCGCCCTAAGCCAAGGTTTGACCATTCGTTTGTTCGTGATGGTGTTTATTTTTCCTCTGTTTTGGAATTTGTTACTTGGATGGTACAAAACAAAGGTTATATTGATCTTAGAAAGTATAAGAGTTTGCATGGAAAGTTGAATGGTTTCAAGTTGGAAGATCTGTTAACCGGGGGAATTGGTGAAATCCAGGAAATTAGCAAATTTCATGCCTCACTAGTAGGAGTCAACTTTGGTGAGCAGTATAAAGTGGGAGAAGATATAGATCAGTATTTTACAATTTATACTCGAATAGGATCCCTGCACAGGCCTGTCATTAGATGCCTGGATGATAATGTTGTGATTCAACCCTGGATAAAAGTGGTAAAATCCCTGTTTCAGATTCAAGAATCACTGAGACTATTGCCTATTCCTGTTGTGGAGATTAGTGACAGTGAGGAAGAAGCTGGTTGTGCAGGAGAAACTGATATAGATGACACATTGATGAACGAACCAGAGGATCCCCCTATGCCAAGTGAGGCACTGGCAGAGTCTTTGCAGTCAGACTCTGAGATGGAAGTTACTGAAAATGTTGCTGAAGACAGTGTGGATGGTGCTGATTTGTTTGATACTGGTGTTCAAACACCAGCGGAGAAGACAACTGTAAGGGAGAAAGTGCCTACTGATCTTGGTAGTGGTGTTGGAACACCACCGGAGACAAGTCCAGTCCATGGACTCAAGAGGAAAAGAAAGGAGATCGGTGTTAAAACACCACCTGAGTCTGGAGACAAATCTGTACCTCAGATATCTGAGACTGCCAGGGAAAGATTGGCCTCTGACTCCAAGAGAGTTCGAAGATCAAAGAGGTGCAGACACAATAGTACAGCTGACAGTGAAGACAGTAATGAGCCTATTGGGCAGAAAATGAGGAAATTGCGTGCAGAACGGCTGATGAAATCTGCTGAGCAAATGAAGACCAAGACACTACCTGCACCAGAGGTCAGTAAGGCTATCTGCAATGAATTTTATGATGATGCGAGCCAGGAAAAAATGGAGTTCATCAGTGGGAGAAGGATACTAGCAGAGAGGCCAGCAGATGCTGAGAAGTACCGAGAATGTGGCTTTACTGACTTTTTACAGTACCTCAAAGTACTTAAAGCTGCCACGTGTTTTACTGAGTACAATAAACAGATGGTGATGGAGTTTTACTCGAATCTGAAGGAGGACTGTGAAAGTGAAGATTCCCCTTGGTTTCACAGAGTGTACGTGCGTGGGGAAGTATTTGAGTTCTCCCCTGAGGCTGTGAATAGATGTATGCAGCGTGGAAATTCCAGGAATGTCCAGACGGTGTTCCAACACCAGATGCCAGAGAACTTTGATGATGTGGCAGTTGAGTTAACTGGTGGGGTGGAAAGAACTTGGCCACTGACGGGCAGACAGCAGATTCCTGCATCAAATCTTACATCCAGATATTATTGTCTGTATATGGTAGCTGTTCACAACTGGATCCCTTCGGTGAACAATACATGTGTGACCAAAGAAATGGCAACTCTTCTCTATAGTCTGGGAGCGAGGCATAGGGTTAATTTGGGAAGGCTGGTCTTCAATGATGTCTTGGACTGTGCCCGGAAGACTAGAAAGGAAGCCCTAGTACATCCCTGTGTCATCTCCATGGTCCTGCAAAAAGGAGGTGCAGCTGCAAGAGAATCTGATGAAGTGGTTGCTACTCAAGCCTTACGGCCTACACTCAGAACTTTGAGCGGTCGTATTGTGAAGGATCTACCCTGGATGCCTCCAGCACAAGCATGCTCGAATGAAGGTGGAGCTCGATTGAGAGCCATTGAGGCGAGAGCAGCTGTTTGTCAAGAGCTTCTTGGACGTCATCAAGCTGCCATAATAAAGATTCAGGGGGAGTTAGCTGCTCTGGAGGCTGAGCGAGGAGACTTGTTGGTAGCAACTCAGACTGAAAATGGGTCGAATGATAGTGCTTCGGAAAGTGCTGGGTCAGATGACAGTTTGGAATAATTGGTTTTCTTGGTTTTTCTTGGTTTTTTCTTGACATATTGCTAAATTCAGGGGGAGAATTTTGAATGATTTTGTGTTTAAATGATTCTGATTTGATTGTGATTGATTTCTGTTCGGTCTAAATATTTGTGCCATCTGGGTGTCTATGTTATTTGTGCTGATGAATTCACCAATATGCCAAGGGGGAGATTGTAGAGTCCTCGGGTGTTGGACTGATTTATGGCATATTGCGAACTCTGATGATCTGGTGTTTTAACACCGTTATTCAGGATTTCCGAACACAGGTTCCTGTCCACGAATTATGGAGCATATTATGGAGTATATTTATGCGATCAAATCAGAATATTGTGAAGAATATTATCTTATTTCGTGGGAGTCTAATTCTGGTAAACAAATATTCCTGTAATATTTAGGAATTGATTAAGTAGTTTATTTATGGTACAAGTCCTATTGATGTAGGATTGTCCATTTAAATACCAGATTAGAAATAGATCTTTCCTTAGTTTAGAAGTCTATTCATGGTAGAATTAGACAAGGAAAGAGGTTCACAGAAGGCAGGATTGCGATGGAGATAAAGACAAGAAGATACACCGCAATCAACGACGCGACCAAGAACTATTCTCTACGTGAGAACTTTGGAGCGATTTGCCTGAGCTGTTTTGGAGGAGTGTTTATTCATCCGACCAAGTTCATGAAGATCAGAAACAAGGAAGTCTTAATTCCTCGGGAGGAGGAGATCCAGGGAGACGTGTTGATCGTGAGGGTTCAACGACGTAGGATCGACAGTGAGGGGAGCTCACAACATTCACTCTGTAGGTTAGCAATGGATTAGTATTTAAGTTAAGCTTCTTGTACTAAAGACTGCTTTCTAGTGAATGGTTTCTGATCTGGGCAAGGCCCCGCAGATGTAGGTGTGTTTACACCGAACTGCATAAACAAGTTGTGTGTGCACTGCGTATTTTACTTTGTGTTTTAACACCAAACGCTAAACAACTTGTTAAAGTATAACATTAGGTGGAACGGAATTTCAGATCCAATTGCCATCAATATGCGGAAGCCCCATATATATACTGCCTCTACAGTAAATTACAAAATAAATACTCTCCGCGTTCCATCTTATTTTGCACATAATCTTTTTTGGCCAAAGATGTTAAACTTTGATATGAACAATAATTTTATCGTATGCGATATGGTTAGATTCGTCGTAATATATAATTTTCAAATATCAAAATTTTCGGTGTCATTATTGTCCGTAACTACATATGTGCAGAATATGCAGAGACATGGGGAGTAGTAAAACAAAAATACATTTCATCAAAATCCCATATTATTTATAGAGTAATGATATTCTCGATGAATGAATGTGATTATGATATGATCTTTTCATTAATGCTACATTATTCACTTTGATGTTTGAATATAAATTTTCACTAAAAGTAGCATTGCTCTTATTTATACATGCTAAATTAATATTCACCTTACCTAATGCATGCGCTTTTCAAAACATAAAATTTGTTTTTAAAAGAACCCGATACCTAATGCTTTATGCTCCATTTCTGTAAAGTGAGTCATGTGTACCCTTGACCTTCTAATTCCGATAATAATCACCTAATCACTTAGTGTTTTCCACCATAACTAAGATACTGACGTATCATATGTCCGGTTTCAAACTGGACAATTTAATTTTCATCAACTGAAATAAGAAACGTTTGATCTTTTATATCTTTTAACAAGGTTCAGTGAAAAATTTATAGAATATATATTACGACGAATCTCAAAAAGTACGATTCAATAATACACATTCATACTCATACACTATTTCAATTTCGTGATCAAAAGTTGGAAAATTTTAATTACATAAATAACTAAATTACATGTTGAAATGTGAGAGAGCAACGAGCATTAGTAATTAAGATTGAAATCTTCCATTAGTTACTGGCTTTCCCCTCCCTGTCATGACAACATCATAATCATATACAGTACGTAGAATCGACAAAATTCTAGATGATCTAATTAGCAACTCATCCAAACAACCGCACTATGAATTTCGATTTCATTCGTCATGAAATTAATTTATGTCCGTTTTCCAGTTCTATATAATTACTACGTACGTACTCTCGCTCATATAATTTGATTAGGAAGTAAAATGTGTTTAGGGTTACTGACAGCGTCATCAATTCATCAACGATGGGTAGCGTGTGCATGCATATTAATTAATATGAACAAACAACATATCACAGTACAGAGTCCGTCTCTTGAAAGACGGTTTTTCCATAATCCATGGAAAGATCAAAATTTAAAATGCAAATTAGAAGAAATGAAGATAAAATTTTTGGATTGCGTGAATTGAGTTATAAACTTTATAAGTATTACATGTTGCATAATAAACTTTTAATATTGCAACTAACACTTTTATCCTTTTATTATTTGAATTAAACTTCGTCTGTGTTAGTTTTATCCTTTTATTATTTGAATTAAACTTCGTCTTTCCAGAAGCCGACAATCTTTCCTAAGATTTTACCGATACGTAATATGAGTAAGTTAATTAATAATACAGTAACGTTAATACTCGATGTCTAGAGATGAAGAGAAGTATCAACATCAGGAGTAGTGGTGGCTGTAGTAGTACAAGAATCATGCGATGAACAGACAGTACTGTTATATAGCCCTAACAAATTTTTGGTCCCGAAAAGCCACGAAGCTGCATCCATGCGATCGCCGGTGTCGGGGCGGTGGCTGATCGGCGGCGGTGGCGGAGGTGTCCGGATGAGGGAGAATCCCACCGGAGGAGACGCCATTAGCTCGTCGGAGTCGTAGTAATAGCAGGGAGATGGCTGTTTGCAATGCACGGAGGCGGTGGCGGTGGCGGCGGCGGCGGCGTGTGATATGAAGCGCAGAAGCTCTTTTTCTTGCCTCATCTCCCTCGTCTTTTGGAGCTTGTTGAACCTCTCTTGCAGCAGAGCCAGAGAAGAGCAGCGATCGCTTGATGCTGATCTTCTAGCCATGGATGAAAATGAAAGGCCTTTTCTTTTTCTTAAAAAAACCTTTGAAGTGATTTTTCTAGGGCTTCTCGCACCTTCTGAAGTGGGAAACTAGGCATTCAAACCAGGGCTCTTAAGGTTTGCATGGGAGTTGAAGTGTTGAAATGATCATGTGCGGTATTTATAGGTGTAGCTGGGTTCAGGGGTAAAATGGTCATTTTGCACTGGGGAGATTGAGTGAGTGTATCCCCATTGGGGACTAATAATATGGTGTGTGAAAGGGGGAAAAGGAAAAGAAAAAGGGGCATCGGCCTGTGTGAAACAAAATCCAAGAGGAAAAGAATGAGTGATTAAATTAAATGGTGATATGCATTATACCAGAAGAGAAGCAGCAAAATTGGTTGAATGGAAAGAAAGAGAGGCATGAGTGGATCTTGAGGGAGAAAATGTTAAGGGCAAAGGACAAAAGAATGTTAGAAGTAGCGCATGGAATGGTGTGCTTGGAGGAATAAGTGTGCCCCACCGCCAATCTTTACACTAAACTTTAGTTAGTGCATTTCATCCGTCCACTAAAATTTTCTCAAAACTATAATTTTATAACTTTCATAAATTAGTATTTAAATTATAAACTACGGGTTTAACTTTAGTGTAATGAATTTTTTTGATTATAAGTCTTGAATAGCTGATCTCTTGTTCTGTTAGGATTGAAATAACAGAACAAAAGATCAGGTTTTCAAAGGGTTGGATGATCGATGGTGGTGGTTTATCTTTTGATTGAACTTTGTTGTTAATATTTGAAGGGGGCTTTTTAGTTGTTGTAGGGTTTGGAGTTTTGCATTTGGAATGAAGGTGCATGGGGAGAATTATACATTGGCAAAAGGACAGGCATTAGAAGTGGGAATAATCTTAGGACCTCATCATTCTTTGTTGAAGCTAAATCTCCCCATCTCTTCGTATCTCCATACAAAATGCAATGTTTTTATTTATTTGTTTTCGTTTAACTTATACATCTATCCAAACAATGAGCACCTAACACGTGAGTATATTATTGTGTGCGAATTACAAAGAGGAGATGAAAGAGAAATATATCTGTTATAATATGTGTCAGAAATGATCTCGCGTAAAATTATCGAATCGGGTTACAAATGTCTGAATTACGCCACTCAAGTCCACCGAATTCAAATTGAGTGATTCTCATGTCAGAAAAGATACCTGAATATACGCAATACAAGTGTAAACTTCATACTGATCCTGACTATAATAATCAATGAATTCTTGTCCCTGTATAAGGGTCCTACTTTTCAATATACTTATTTTAACTGAAATTCAACCGGGCCATTTCAATCCCTTACTTTCCTTGCCACATCGCCATGCATAAATGCTCGTGCAAAAGAAGAAAGAAAAACCTTTACGGTGGGACGGGGGGAGTATAATGATGGCTAGCTAGGGCGTAGGTTATAAAGAAAATAAAAAGAAAGGAACTGGTATTGCTTTTGTTTGCCTTCGAATGTGGGAAAAGAAAAGGGGAGAAAATGGGAAACAAAGTGCACAAAGACACTAGAGAAGAATTTGGCAGGAAGCAATTGGAAGGGAATGGCATGCATGTAAGAAAGCTGCTTTTTGGTAATGTTGACTATTTTTATTTTGCTTCCAACTTTCCCTCCTAATTTATCCCGCCACACAACAAAATTGTGTAACAGTTGATTTGATTGATGATTTAACCAAAAAAGATTAACATGAAAATTTATGTAACAGTCGAATTAATGCCATAATGTTAGTTTTTGCAACTATTAATACAATGCGTCCATTTTCTCCCACTTGTATCTTTAGGACGAGAAACCAAGTCATGACTTTTTGGGCATCTCAAGCAATGCAAGTGAAATTGTAAAAATTAAATAACAATTAAATTTATTATTTTTACCTTTTATTTTTCCATTTTAAGAAATAAATGAATTAGGAATGTCACAATTGAATGTTATTTTAAGTAAGAAATTCATAGACAACCTTCAGAGTATGTCAGGAGATCTCCTATATATCTTATGGGGCCTTACTTAGATTAAGGTCATTTGCAACCGATCTCATTTGTATTTCTATTCAGTGTAACTAATTAAATTAATTCCAGTTCAATTAAAATATTTTTTTATAAAAAATATGTAATTGTTGAAAATTAAAATGTTGTCCTGCTCATCTAACTAACACACTTTCTTTCCCTAATATGACTCTGTTTGGCAGAGCTGTGTTTATAAGGAAAACTAGCTTGTTTTAAATGTAGAGGAAGACCTGCTTATGTTTTTCCGTTTTCCCCCAAAAATAGTTTATGCTTTTTAAAATGGTGGGACTAGAAGATTTTGTTAGGAGAGGTTGAACAGTGGAGGACTGGACGGTGGTGGGCTGTGGCATCGACGTCGACTGCGGCGGGACGACGGTGGCATCCGGCGTCAGGAGACGGAGGCGTGGCTGGAGCCTGGAGGGAGCTGAGATTTTGGCCGCCTCTCTTCCCGTAGTTGGAGAAAAGAGAAAGGCAGAGGCGTGCTTTTTCATTTTTTGTTTGCCCTTACTACAAATGAAACGACGTCATTTTAGTGGTTCATTTGAGAGAAAAAAGGCCGCAAAGCGGCCTTCTTCTCCGAGCAATCTTGCCGGAAGACGTGCGTCTCGCCAGAAGCTGCCTTCTTCCATCACTACTACCTACGGCCGGCGATTCAGGTAGGGCTGGAATCCTACCTTGCGTACCACTGATTCCGTCCATGCTTTCTAAATAAGTTATTTTTTACCACTTTACCAAACACTAATTAGTGTCTCCCTTACCAGCACAGCGAATTATAAGATTTGTCAAACAATATGGCTATATTGTTGGGAATAACCATAGAGAATGTCGTACATGGGAGAGCGCGAGGAATGGGGGCTTCTGTCTGTTTATGCATTGGCGTTTCCATATGTCTGAACATCAATTTAGACCCAAGCCTTATGCGTACGCTTCCTCCCTCGGTTGTAAGATTTGCGTTGCTATGTGTCACATTAAATTACCCATTGATTATTATTATACTGTTAAAAAAATATGTGTGATCGTTAATATATTTACATACTCTCTCTGTTTCACTATTTTTGACATCATAGATTTAGGTGTTATTTTTTTTGCAAGTTGAAATGTGTGGAGAAAATTGAGCGCAGAGAGTAAAAAGTTTGATGAGTGGTTGATAATGATGTACTTTTTGCCATAAAAGTAAATGTGACAAACTTAGAAAAACATACAAATATGGTAAGTGTGTCAGACCTAACAATATAGATGGAGTATGATAGCGATAAACAAAAAATTAATATTTAAAACTATTTGTTACGATAAATTCAACAATATCACATGCGATAATATTATTTTGCTCATGTATCAATATGCGATCAAACATTGATGAAAGATAGTGCCAGAAAAATAAGTGGGTAATTTGGGTTGCGACCGAATGAGTATAAATAGTGCAGATACTCGCTCCAGTTCACTAACATTGACACCATTTCTTTTTTTTCGTTTGGTCTTTAACATTGACTCCTTCCTTTTTTAATAAAGTTTAAATTATTTTAATCAATTCAATTTACTTTTTTTACCCTCCCAATATAATTTCCGTCACTCTTTTTTTTTATAAATGTGTACTATTTTGTTGGATGTCATTAAGCCGTCATTAGTCAGTTTTGGAGAACATAGCCTAAAATAGTTTAATTAGTCTGGAAATTTTAAATATAATAATATATTTATCAAAGTAAAATATTATTATCATAACTTCATTAATTTTAATCATTATGTCTATAAAATGTAGGCAAAGTCTTGGGAAAGACGGTCTTTCCATAGGCTTATGGAAAGACGGGGTTTAACTAGAATAATAAAAGGTAAAAGGTCTTAGTTGCAATATTAAACTTTTAGTATGCAACATGTAGTAGTTATAAAATTTATAACCCGGTTCATGCAACCCAAAAATTTTATCTCCATTTCTTCTAATTTACACTTTAAACCTTGGTCTTTCCATAACTTATGGAAAGATCGTCTTTCAAGAGACAGACTCTAAAATGTATAAACCATTTAAAATTTAATTATATTATATGTACGTTTAATAATATAGAAAAAGTAAGCTTTATGATCCCCCTCCTGTAGTCAAAAGAAAAAAAGTGTAAGAGAGCCAGCCACTCCCACTCACAACTCTTTTACATTTCATCACAACAATTTCACCTCACCACTTAATTTTGTAATAAATGTACTCCTCACCACTTAACAGAACCTTTAATTTAAATATTATATTTTAAAATTGTTGAAAAATGTAGTTTGATAAGTGTGAATACAATTTTTAATTTCTTAAAAGCTTTATATAGGTGTATGTATGTATGTATAAGATTATCATAAACAATGGAACTGACAACTCTCCCCATAGAGAGCGACGGATTATGATAAGATCGATCCTCACTTATTTTCTCATTATTTAGTGATATTTTTACTTCTTAATTTTCCCTTCGAGTCCGTCTCTTTAAAGACGGTTTTTCGTAAGTTACGGAAAAAATTAAGGTTTAAAGTGCAAATTAGAATAATGAAGATAAAATTTTTGGGTTGCATGAATCGGGTTATAAACTGTATTACTACTACACGTTGCATTATAAATTTTTTATATTGCAGTTAAGACGTTTTACCTTTTATTATTCTAATTGAACCTCGTATTATCATAAGCATGTGGAATGACGGTCTTTCCCAAAACTTTGATTTTCCCTCTACCTTCAAGAAATAAGACTAAATTGTTTTTTAGTCCCCTACAAAGTATCTTATACCATGTTTTGGGCCCCTTTTGCAAATCAACCATCAGACAGTACCCCACAAATTCAAAACGATATGTTTTGGTCCCCAGAGGTGATTTTCAAGCAAGACTAAGTGGTTTTCTGGTATAACCAGGGGTATAATGGTAATTTTACTAATTAAAAATATTTTCAATTAAAAAATCCTAATTTTAATTTTTTTTAAAAATCACCGCCGATGTTGCCTTCCGCCAGTGCTTACGATCTAGCCATCAGTTTCCATGGAGTTCGAATCCCTCAGGTTCGACGCCACCTCTAGAGTTCGACGCTCCCTTCGAGTTTGCCGCCTGTGGCGCCGTCACTCCCAGTTCGTCGATCGAGTTGGAGCCGTGCGTTGGTGGTGCCCTTGAAGCTCGTCGAAGCCGTGCGTTGGTGGTGCCCTCGAGGCGAAGGCGAGCTGGTGGTGCCCTCGAAGTCGTCGAACTTGTCGGAGCCATGCGCTGGTGGTGCCCTCGAAGCTCGCATTCGCCTCTCGAAGAGCTTTGCCATCGAGCCTCTTTGCCGATGGTGGCCCTCGAGCTTGACAGTGCCACTGTAGTCCTTGAAGCGGCGGAGATGAAGCGGTGGTGGCGGAGACAAAGCGGCGATGGCGGAGACGAAGCGCGAAGAAGGTGATTTTTTTATTTTTTATTTTTAAAACTCAAGGGTATAATGATCATTTTACATATTTTGACCAATTTTACAGTTGACTTTCCCTAAAAATCACCTTTGGGGACCAAACAAATTGTTTTGAATTTGTTGGGTACCGCCTAAGGGTTGATTTGCAAGAGGGGACCAAAACATGGTATAAGATACTTTGTAGGAGATTAAAAAATAAGTTAGTCAAGAAATAATTAGGATTGTTGATAATTACAAAGAATTAGCAATAACTTTCTACAATCACACATATTTTTTAAAAGGAAAAAACATGCCAGAATACAGAAACTACACTACAATCTACAGTTTACAACATACACTCTGCCCTATAACTTCCATTGCCTATTCCATACCAAAATCACCACCACCTCCGCCTCCTCCCCCTCTCTTTTTCTCTTCCCCTGTCGGATTTTTCATTCTCCAGCCATATGAACTCCACTCTCTCTTAGCAACGTGACCCACTCGTCTCGGCGATTCTTACCTTCAAAACGACATCACTCGATTCACCCAATAGCTCCATAACTGTGATCGTGTTTGTCTAGACCAGTCTGGTGTTCAACGTGGGAAAGACGACCGTTTCTTAATTCAAATCTTGAGAAAATGCAGTTTAAGGTGGGACGAAGCGGTATAAAACTATATTAATTATGTCTGTAACATAACATGACATCGACCCGATTACAACCAGAAAATCAAAATTGGCACCCTTGAGGTTGTACTGCAAAAGGATGGTGTGCGACAAAAACTTATAAACAAACGATTCGTTATAATTAAGACAGGGATAAAGTAATTAAGTGGCGATAAACCAGATTTAGTGCGGAGCGGGGAGAATTAATGGGGTCCTCATAATCATCAGCGTTTTGTTAACCAGAGTTTAGCTCATTCTCTTGGACTAATCTATGTGCGCGCGCACCACTTAATTAGTGGGCCACACCTTACCTTACCTTTATCTTTTTCATAATCAATTAGTAAATCAGCTCAACTGCACAAAATTGAAAATGAACAATACAAACAGTAGAGCTACGAAACACGAAAAAATAAACAGAAAAAGGAAGAAGTGGTTTTCTTGATTAACGCCACTACTGTTATGCGACAAATAAATGGTACAACGTTGGTGATCCTAGAGCTTTTAGCCATTTCTACTTTGGAATCTATTTCACTCGCACTGCAAATTATTAACATCTCCACATTTCAAAATTACTTCTTGCAGTTTTGTTAATAACTTTTCTTCGTGCCATGTGTAAATTAAAAGAAATGAAGATAAAATTTTTGAGTTGCATGAACCGGGTTGTAAATTTTATAACAATTACATGATGCATACTAAAATTTTAATATTGGAACTAAGACCTTTTACCTTTTACTATTCTAATTAAACTCCGTCTTTCCATAAGCATATGGAAAGACCATCTTTCCCAAGACTTTGCCTATTTACTTTTACACGGTTTCCAGTAGTCATATTTAACAGTCAATGTCTCTAATTACATATAATATTTTTGTATAACAATTTGATATTTAGAAAATAAATATTAAAGTAAATATCGCAATATATCACATGATATTTTTATTATGTATACTTATTAGTTGAAATTTATGATAAGAATTTACAGAATTTAACCTTGAACAAATAAATAAACAATTTTTGATGGGACGGAGGGAGTGTGTTTTCTTAACATATTTTCATACCGAGCAACATTATAGTATCAACATCAGAATGTGGAAGAAGTGAACTCTCTTTGTCCCATGTGAAGTTGCACTCTTTATTTTTTAACGTTATTCTTTATTAAAATTTAATCACATATTTGAATAAATATCTGAACTTATCATATATAATATTGTTTAATTCATCGTAATAAGTAATTTCTAAATATCAACTTTTTATTTACCGTTATTATAAATAAATAAATATATTAACGATCAAATATATATGTTCAACAATGCGTAAAAAGAAATTGTGCAACTGGGAAAGAGGGAGTAGTATACTCCCCGTCCAAGACAAATGTCCTATCCTTTATCAACTTTCTGTAGCTATATTTAAACATAAATTTCAATTACTACATAAATAATAATATTATTATGTAAAATATTGACAGATTCTATATAGTCCCATAGTCCAGTTCTATTTGCACATCAATTATTATCACATTATTTAAGAAAATATTTGACCGCTAGTATGTATAATTACGTAAAATAATGGCAAATAAAATATTTAAAAACTACTCTAACGATGAATTCAACAATATCACATACAATAATATTGTTGTTCATATATCTACTTAAATATGCAGTTAAATTTTGATAGATTATAATGTCAAAAAAGTAATAGTACAAATAGAGTTGGCACGAAGGAATTACAATTATTTTGTAAAGGTCAATTTTTTTACACCATTAGTTTATGTAATTCAAGTTATTGATTGTCGAACATGGCTTGAGAAAGTTGACAAAAAAAACTTTTGATGCGGACGGGGAGTATAATAATTTCATTGTGAGAGTATAATAATTTCATAGTGAGAGTATAATTTATTATAAAAGTTTATAAACTATAACTTTATTTTTTTGTAAAGATATAAAATAAGAGAAAGTCTCAAGAAATACGGTCTTTTCTTAAGCTTATGGACAGAAAGTCTCAAGAAAGACTGTATTTCCTTAAGCTTATGGACAATTCACAGTGATTTTTACCTTAAATGTTGTAATTTTTTTATATAAAATTTAAATATTGTATTTTAAAAGTTAAAACAAGTAATAATATACATTTGAATGTGAAAATATAAAAATATATAATATAAAAAATATTTTCTAAATTTCTAAATTTAGTATGTAATTTAACAAATGTAGTGTATACAGTAAAAATTAAATAGGTTGTCCCTAACCTTATGAACATGCTGCTTGTCAGGAGACCCACTCATAAAGTAATACAACGGAGAGCTCGACTATAAATCTTGGAATAAACCTTTTATATATTACTAGTGGATTACCATCGCTGCATGATATCATTAATTAAAATATTGAGGTTAAGTTTTATTTAAAATTTTAAAATTTAGTCATCCAAAAAAAATTACTCCCCTTGTTTCTCTATTATTGGCACACTTTACTTTTTGGCTTGTTTATTTTATATTGGCACACATTCATTTTTGGTAAAATTCCTTCAATTTCATCAACTCATTCTATTTTTTACATTCTACATTCACTTTCATCAATTCATTTTCTTCACCTAAATCCAAGCACATAAACCTATGGTGTCACTAATAGTGAAACAGAGGGAGTATATGACTTATAAAGTGAAATAATTAATTTAGTTAGAAATATTTAAATATTAAATACAATAAAAATAATTATTTTTATAATACTTTATTCAAATTATTTAAAAAGTAATTATTTATATACGTTGAGATTCATTTTAAAAGGTTGTCATAGTAATATGTATCTCATTACAATAAATAAAAGTAAATAGCAGATGACCTTATTAGTCTCACTAATTATAAAATGTACCCATTTAACAGTTTGTCGGTCTAAAACAAGACTCTGTAATGTATAAATAAATAAGAGTGGGTCTCATGACAGACGGTCTGTCCATAAGATTATGAACAGGCCAGGGACTAATTTGCAGTGTACAAAATTCACGGGTCAAATTGCAAATATCCAATCCATGCCCTTCTTCCCCAAAATTGAGTCGAGCTCAAGTCGATTACTCCCTACCGATTCAGCTCCTTCTCCCTCACTGGGAAAATGTTGACGTTGATCTCGACGAAATTCAGGTTCCACTCCTGGAGGAACGACCGTACGACGGTGCATTCCCGGCAGTTGGACCGGGAAAAGAAGCTCATGCGACCAAGTAGCTTCTTCTCATCCTCTTTCTCTGAGGAAGTTTTTGGTTCATGATCACCTTCAACCCCGACAAGTGGAACTCCGTCACGTACGATTCCTCCACCGCCGCCGTGCTCGCTTTGAGCGAAGATATCCACTTCGAGAAGGTGGTGGAGAGGCTCTGGCTTTTCTCCCTGAAGAATTTCCTGATGGCCAGGATCTCCGGCGGCGGCATCGTGTGAAAGTACGTGAAATTTTATAAACTCAACTCTAATCAAGTACTATAAGCTAATATAATCTTTTAAGCCTATCAATTGTGCCAATCGTTGAAAAATAGAGAATTATGAGATGAGAAACTGAGACTTTATTATACTTCAAGGAGTGCAAGTCTCATGAAGCATGTTGTTTCAAGTGATTGGGTTCAAGATGATGGACTTAATACATCTTTTTTTTTCCCTTTACAATGTGTCTGTGGTTCTATACAGAAATAGGCAGCTGAAGAGGTAAACACACCTTAACATTCAGTCCTCATCGCGTACTAGACGGTAGATTTCTCATCAGTTGATTATTTTAAAGATGGAAATTATAAATATATATATATTGTTTCAATTTTAGTTTCATTATCTGGCCATTGGTTGTCTGTTTGATTTCGTCATTCTGGAAGTTCTTATTTGCATTATGTGTTTGGTTAGCTCGTTCTTCATTTGTTGCATCTGTGTGTTGTAGCTTGGGAACTCATACATGGTAGACTAGTTCTTCCTTTCACCGCAGTGAATGGTCATTTAATCTTATTCGTGTAGTTTATTTATGCATAGAATAACCCATGGGTTAATGCAGAATTTGATGTCCTCGTATCATTTGATTGTTGTCTATTTCTTCTGTAGTTTTGCTGACATTCTGCATAATGGAGGAGATGACATCTAAAGACTTGTGACTGACTAGATGGAATGTGTTTTGTTTATATTTATAAGAATTTTCGTGCCTTTTATTAGGTTTGGCTTTAATCAGGGTGTTTTTCCTTCGCAGGCTTCAAAAGATTTAAAACACAGTTGCAAAGCATATTGTGATCTTGTATTGAATCATCGCAAGTTAAACAAATTACAAAAAATCCACCGGAGATATCATTCAAAGCTTCTATGAAAGATTTGGTGAACATTGTTTCATTCACCAAAATAATCTGCAAACTCTAATGATGAAATTAGTACAGTAGTAAGCAGAGACGATCCCACAAGGAACGGAGCAAAAACTATAATAAAATACCTACTAATATAGAACACTTTTGGTGTAGCCACCACACCTTAATTTTCAGATTTATCTAACAACTAATAATGCAACTAACTAATATAAAATAATAATGCAACTAACAGATATAAAAATCTAGTAAATATATGATGAATACAATCGGCTCGGAATAACTCACATTAGTTAAACATCGATCATAGACGCAAAGATAAATAAATTCATATGCATCTATCAGTTATAGGAAAGTAGGTACACTTAGCCTCCCTAATTCTTTCGTACTTTATCGACAATTAACCAATTATAATTAACCAATTATAATTAACAAATTATAATTAACTAATTGTTTCTCTTACCAAGATGTCCCCGACAAGTATTCGCTGAACCAGATACACACCTCGATAGCATTAAGAATGAAAAGAACCTGATATAGCAATTACCAGAGTAAAAGCAAATAGTAACGCACACTTAATTGTTCCCCATCTTGCTAATACAGTCTTAGCTAGTTAGCTGTTTTTCACAAGAACTCGCTACTTACTAACCCTTTCCAACGATTACTTATTGGTGGAATTAGATATCATTATCCCAATAATATTCAAGTTGATCAGGCTTAAACATATTAAGAATAAATTAAACCAAGAACAATCAAGAACACATAAGAATCAATTATAAAACAATTAGGCCTCACGATTCATAAACCAATGCTTGTTATTCCATGTCAATATATAAATTAGCTACTCATAATGACTAAACTAAACTAATAAATAATATAATAACAAAACATAAATACTAAACCTAAACTACGAAATCACTGCATAATTATTCAAACCAAACCAAATAATTCATTGTATATTGAAAATCTGCGATGAAAAGCAGAGGAAAAAAATCCACCATAAACTAATATCTCCGTATTAATATGTGTGTCTCCCTCGTAAACAAATAAATGACCTAATATAATATCAAACTAAACTCAAGTAACTATTCTATAAACCGAAACTATTCCAACAGTATATGTACATGTCTTTGTCGCAATCCAATGGTCTCTATTTATACACCAGTGTTGCGTAAGCCACTTTTGGGGCTCTTTTTTAGCCAAGCTATAGTCAACCGCATTGTGGGAATATATATTCCATACAACCCGCTAGGTTTGAAGGATTTCCAATTCTGGGACAAGGAATGGCTAGGGAATTACACGGTTAAGAGTGGCTATCATGAAGCATGCAACTTGGCCAACACCCACAACCCATCATCTTCCAATTTCCAATCACACACACATGAACATCAACACCTGTGGAAGACACTTTGGCATTTGAATATACCGGAGAAAGTTAAGTTCCTTGTCTGGAGACTGGTACGGAATGCAGCACCAACATGCCCGGCTCTAAGAAAGAGAAACATGGAGGTATCATCATTTTGCCAAATGTGCCACAAACATATGGAAACATCGTCTCATATGATCCTCGAATGCGACATCGCAAGAAAGGTTTGGAAAGCATCCAGACTTGGGTTTGATTTTGGTCAAGGATCTCCTATGCAACTGGAAGCGTGGCTTCGACAATGGTTCAAAACGGCGCCTAAAAATGAGGATATAAATCTATCGTGTATCATCATATGGTCGATTTGGTGTGTAAGGAATAAGGCTACAATTGAAAATCAAGTGCCTTCGGTGGACATGATTCTAGCAACTATAAAGGAAACCTTTGAGGGTGCCACGGTCGGAAATCAGCCAAGTCAGAGAATTCTAGCAAATCCCAACTCTTCCCAAATGGCACTAGAACATATAACGACCCAAACACAATCAGAAATACGAAGGGCGGAACAAGTGGGAGACATTAGACTAATATGGTACGCAGTGGATAATCATATGAATCAAGTTTATGAGGATTGGTTGTGCATCAACACAGATGCAGCTTTTCAGAAACAGGATGGCAAGGCAGTCGCGGCTTGGTGCGCGGTACCGGGTTCAACAAGTGCAACCTTCCATGGTTATCGTTTACTACATGCGACATCGCCAACCCAAGCAGAGCTTATAGCCATACACGAAGCAATGTCACATGCTAGCTTTTTGGGTGTCACTTTCATTTGTATCAAGACGGACTGTGAATTGGTCCTCACACATACCAGCAACTTCCCCTCAGTCCCACCTGGTCTCAAAGGTTTAATTAGGAATATCAAAATGTTAGCTATGGTTTTTCATAATGTTCACGTCATGAAAGTGCATAGATCTGTAGTTCTGAATGCGCATAGTCTTGCACAAGTTGTAATCAGACCAATGTTGGTAATATAATGTCACGTTTATTCGCCAAAAAAAAGAAGGTAATTATAAACCAAACCTAAGTCTAACGCGGATTCTCCAAGCGAAAGATAAAATATTGACTAAATAACTAATTCCTAAAATTAAGGAATTTCAAATGGAAGGAGATAGTACAATCCTAATCAATATGGGAAGTGAATATTTTTAATTTCTTCAAATTCATATCTCTTCAATAATTCACTTTTCACCCCATAACTTCTGCAATTCTGCTTTTGCCTCTCTTCCTTCATCCCTGGAAAAATGTCTTATAAAATAAGAACATTTTCCATTGGAGCACATCACCTCATTAAAAACCTTAACCTGGAAAACCCAGTGGGAAAAAACCGTTGGTTAAGGGAAAAAGAGTACAATGTATAGCTCCCTCTCAATTCTTCGCAATCAATGAATTCCTACACCAAAAACACCTTAAAGTGCAAATTATATCTCAATAAAATTATAATAATCCCAACAAATATGAACACAATATAACACACATTAAGATTCTTTGGATTTTTTCAGTGAGGCACCTGAAAAAGCTGCTATGCTGTTGGACATTCTATTTGAGAGTAGCAAGCTCAAGATGAACAAACTACTTAGGGATAGCTTTGAAAGCTGGTCTATTGCTGTGAGGATGAAATTAGTTTCATGAGGATGAAATTTCGCCTAATAGTGTCTAAGATATAAAATTTTCACATGTGATTGAGTCCATGTTATTTAATTTCCTTCGATGCAATTATTGTTGTTGAAACTTCTGAATGTATTCTGCTGTTGTGAACATGTTAAAAATATGTGGCCGATATTAAAAATTTTAGAAAAAAATGCTTTTATAACCCTACCTAGTTGGCATAAGTGTCAATATAACCTTTAAATATTGGAAAGTGCTAATATAACCCTATCTAATCAGTGAAAGTGCCAATATAACCCTCTCTGGCAACTTTTAGCTGGAATTTTATAAAATTACATGTTTTCCCTTCTGAAAAAAATTAAAATACTAAAAAATAGGAAATGACATTATTACCCTTAGACTCATCAATACTACCGCCGCCGGACCGCCGGTAGAGTTACGTCAGCACATTATGAAAACCGGTATGGTTAAATCAGCATATTCCTAAAATTTATAGGGTTATACCAGCACATTAGTAAAAAATGTAGGGTCATATCAGCACATACTATAGACTATAGGGGTTTTATTGATATTTTGTTTATTTTGTTGTGTTTAGTCCGGATTGATGATTTGATGACCTTTGGTGTATTGTGTGATTGTTATTTTGCCGTGTTATTTGACCTAGGGTTTTTAATGTTGATAAATTTTGAAATGAGATTATGATATGTGATAATGGTATTTAATATTAATGATGATGTCATGATGTCAAATTTTATGTTGTATAAGATATTGTTATGATGTTATAATGGTGTATATGATGATGTGGTCTCCCGTTAAGGTCACCCGAGTACCACACACTTAATATTTATAATATGTGCTGATATAACCCTATAAGTTTTAAGAATGTGCTGATATAACCCTATAAACATTAGGGATATGCTGATATAACCCTACAAATATTAGGAATGCGCTGATATAACTCAATAAGATTTCATAATATGCTGATATAACCCAACCTGTTACGGCAGTGGTCCGGCGAATATGAGGGTAAAATTGTCTATCTAATTTCAGAGTTAGCCCAGAGGTATTTTGGTCAATTTACATAGAGTCAAAGCTGGAAAATTGAGGTTAATGCCGGAAATGGGGTCTGAGGGTTATATTGGCACTTTCATTAACTAGTTAGGGTTATATTTGCACTAAAAATTATCATAGGGTTTTATTGGCACTTACTCAAGCAAATAAGATTATATTGACACTTATCCCAAAAAATTAATTAAATGCTGTTGAAAAATTTTGTATTCATTATGCATTTGTTACCTTACAAGACATATCGCTTGCCTAAAACATGTACTTGATATAGAAACTATGAATATGAATTATGAAACTTTTTCATGAGATTATGTGTAAGAAATATGACAATTTAAAATTGTCATATTAACTGTGCTTTGATTACTTTACAACATGTATTTTTTAAACAAAAGCACGCACTTGATAAAAAAATATCAATTTCTTTTATTAATAGCAAAACTTTGCCATGAGGTCGTGCATAAGTTACCTTATGAGTTGTTTATGTTCTGTTAAAACATGCATATGTTAGCCTACAACTAGTATTTCTTATTGTGTACATAACAGAGATCGCATAATTTTATAGTTTTTCAAATTTCCATATGTACTACTGCATTTAATACCTTACAACATATACTGGTTACACTAAAATATGTGTTTGTTTTAAAAAACATGAGCATATTTTCCTAATTTAAATCAAAGAGAGGTCACATAAAGTGTTGTCTCATGAAAGCAACACATGTAAAGCGTTGCTTACTTTGTATAAGAAAATATGGAAATTTTGACTATTTCAAACATGAGAGAGGCACTCAACATCTAAACAAAATGGAAGATAAAGTGTTCGTGACAGAAATATTCCATTAAGGAACTTACAATTACAACAGTATTCCTATCTAAACTAACTAACAGTCTCTAGTACAATGAATCATCAACTATTAATCTTCAAAATGGGATCATCTTCGAATCTTTAAATTCCAGTGTCATCTTCTCTGAATCCTCCTCATGTCAGAACATCTTGTGTAGTCCAATGTTCAATGTTGTCCGATTCCTCAAAAGTTAAAACCAAAAAAAGTTTAGATCCAACTCATGAAAGAAGTCATACATACTGGGTATTAACAGTTGCAACACATAAGCAAACATGTACAATTTCTAATTCAAAACAAACAAAAATCAACAATGAAAGTAAAAGTAAAAACACAATAAAACTAACAAGTACATACTGGATTCTAACAGATGCAATATTAAACAGATGCAGGTCGTAATTCAAAACGAACGATCAACCAAAAAAAAAAGAAAAAAAGGTTGTTCATAGTACAACTAACATGTACACATTGGATAATAACATCTGCAACATATAAGCAAACTAATGCACCTCGCAATAAAACTAACAAGTACTATTGGATTCTAACAGATGCAATGTATAAGCAAACAAATGCAGTTTCTAATTCAAAATGAACAACCAACAACAATTTTTTTAAAATAAAAAAGTCATACAGAACACTACTAACAAATGCAACATAGTAGTAAACAGATGCAACTCGTTATTCAAAATGTACAACTAGCAATAAATGTAAACAAAATGTCATAGACAGTACAACTAACAAGTACACACTGAAGACTAACAAATGCAACATGTAAGTAAACAGATGCACCTCGTAATTCAAAACGAACAATCAACAACAAATGGTAAAAAAGTCATTCACAATACAACTAACAAATACACATAGAATAGTAACATCATCTGCAATATATAAGTAAACGAATTCACCTCGTAATTCAAGACGAGCAATGAATTGAAAGAAGAAGAAAAAAACTAAGGCGATACAATTCAGTATAACAAATGTCATTATAGCTAAACATTTCATTCACGGGAAGATACAAGTTCAAACAAAGAAGACGAGGGTAGTGCAGCAAAATTCCTTGCCCTCAATGAATCAATTAAATCAATAAAATGCAAGTTAAATTTAGTCCATAAGCTTAAATTGATGTTGAGCAATTATATTCTGTGGCCTTAAATATGCCTAATAGAGCTGGGATTAACAAATGTTATCATAGCAAAACAATCCAACACCAGGAAGATACATCATGTGTGTCAAATCAATCTACACCCTCCGGCCCAAATTGGGATTTTTTTTCACGTTCACTAAGAAACGTGTCTAATCGTTAATATATTTAACTACATGTAATTACGATATACAAAAAGTCACTTTTAAAAAACTGCTTGTTACGATGAATCAAACCATATAATATATGATAATATTATTGTTATATATCTATTTAAATATGTGATAAAGTTGAATAGTGAATAGTGACATTATTAAGTGTGCAGTTTATTTTGGAACGGAGGAAATTCACAAAATCTATAGGACTGTGGTACTCAACTGGCAAGGGTAATGCAGCCACATTTCTAATGCCAGATGAATCACCTAAACAATATCACCTCTGGTTAGCCTGAGCTCCGGGAAGGACTTGTTCATAATGGAAGGAAGCTGATTCGCGTTGCCGCAGTGTTATTATCACCCGGTGCGACCCGTGACACGCGGTGTGCGGTTATGAACTTGGCTTGAGCGGTTATGTTGCCGCTGACCGGAAAAACCACGCACCGAATCTGGACAGTGAGAGTCTGCTGACATTTGTAAGGAGGAGGAGGGGAATACGGAGGAGGGGGAGAAGATTTAGAGAAATTTAGCTGGAGAAATAAGAGATCCGCGACAGAGAAGAAGAATAGCTGCAAAAAGAAAGAGGAACTGGGATTATAATACAATTAAAAGGTTACTTTTTCATTAATTACAAATTGAAACTCATTTTGCAAAATAGTCCAAGGTCTGTTTATAAGCTTATGGATAGACCGTATTTCCTAAGACTTACCCAATGTACACATATTTCTATCAAAAGTACTTTATCACTATATTTTAAAATAAATCATTTTTTATTTCAAATTATGTGTTTCTTTGGATTTTCATCGAATTGTACAATGAGATATTTATGGTTTAAAATATATCTTTAGAAGTTATATATTTTAACGAGTTATAATTTATTATATATAGTAAAGAATTAAAATCAGTAACGTATTATAATGTTAGTATTTTAACTAGTTATGATTGAATATATATAGTAAAGAATCAAAATTAGTAACATATTATAATAATAATATGTTATTTTTAGTCAACTTTTAAATAGTTCATCTCTTGAAAGACGGTCTTTCCATAAGTTATGGAAAGACCAAGGTTTAAATTGTAAATTTGAATAAATGAAGATAAAATTTTCGGGTTGCATGAACCGGGTTATAAATTTTATAACTACTACATGTTGCATACTAAAATTTTAATATTGCAACTAAGAACTTTTACCTTTTATTATTCTAATCAAACCCCGTCTTTCCATAAGCTTATGGAAAGAGTGTGTTTCCCAAGACTTTGCCACTTTTAAATACCTCCGATTAGCAGGCAAAATACAAATAATATATATCATAGAGGATAAAGTCTTGTATAAGACCGTCTCACGGTGAGATCGGGGATTAAATTACAAATATTTCAAGATGGGGTTTTATATAGATGTTTTAAAAGTCTAGGGATTTAATGTGTAATTATGATAATTTGTAATTTAGTCCAATTTTATTAATTTTTTACCCCAAATTTAATTTAGTATTTTTCTATTTTATCTCTAATCCTTGATTTCACCATGAGACGGCCTCACGAGAGACGAGCTAATCATAGAGTGCTTGGGAAGAATTCGCTCTCTCGGTTACAGATTGTAAAATTGAAAAAGATAATTAGGATTGGTTGAAAAATATCGTAATTATCCTTTTCAAACAATGCCAACATTTTAGCTCGCCTATAAACAATGCCAACAATTGTAATACAGCGTAATTATCCACAAACAATGCCAACAATTTAGCAGACGATCTAACCAAATTTTATAATTAAAAAATCATGATTTTTTTAATGTTAGGGAATGTTACAGATTGGGGTGAGGGATTAATAAATATTTTACATATGACAAGTAAGTGAATTTTTCTTTAAAAAACTTAAAATTAATTTTTAACCCCACTTATTTACCCCATGTAAAAATGTCGCTGGCCCCTCACAACAACATACTCTATCTGTCCCAGTTTAAATTGCAAAGAGTTTTTTTTCACGCTCATCAAAAAAACTTGTCTAATCGTTAACATGTTTAACTACGTATAATAACGGTAAAAAAAAAACTTTTGGAAAACTAATTGTTACGATGAATCCAACCATATAACATATGATAATATTATTATTTATATATCTATTCAAATATGTGGTCAAAGTTGGACAGTGAATAGTAACATAAAGTGAAGTGCAGTTTAACCTTGGACGGAGGGAGTATAATATTCCGTAAAATAAAAAGAATTCTGAAAAAAAATCAATAAAGTCAAGTCAAAGCCGCGGGAACTAGACCAAAAAAAAATAAAAAATAAAAGAAAAAGAGAGGAAAAGAAGACGTTAATCGCTGTACTGTATTTTTGCTGGCCCATTTTGGTTTGAACAACAAAAGTCAAAAGCGAGCACCGTCCACCGGCCATCCCGGTCAACTCCGCTTCCTTGGCTCCATCCGCCCACTTCAACGGCAGCTAAAGGTTAACCCTTGACTCTCTCTCCTCTCTCTTCTTTCTCTCTCTTCATACCATCATTTCATCGCTACAAACCAAAGGTAGAAGAAATCTTCCTTTGGCCGCCGATTGGTCGAGGTTTATTACTCTGGTAATAAGCCAGTTCATCCGCCTAGATCTTGTTTCTTTTTGTTTTGTTTTTTCATTTCTCGATTCTGTAAATCTTTACTTTACTCTTCGGCAATTATTTTTATTGCTTGTTTACTTGATCTGCGCGTGTTTGACTTGAGCGTAGCTGATTGATTAGCTGGTTGTGGAAATGGAGTTTTAGGATTTTATTTACTAGGTTTCTGGTTGTGTTTTTTAAGGATGATGATTAATTGATTGTGCGTACTTGGGTTATGTTTTGGTTTTTTCAGGTTGTTTATGGGCACATCTTCAGGCTCTCACCAACAACCTTCGTCCAGAATGCTGCCTCCTCGTCAACAGCCGCGCTCCGGTGGGCCCCACACGAACTTATCCCTTGTGCCGCTGGATGCCTGCGGATCCCCAGTCTTTCAGGAGAGGGGCTCGAATTCAGATCAAATCCGCGAGTCTCCGTCCGAAAGCGCCAGTTCACGGGAGACTTGGCCGACTGCGAAGATGGATAAGGAGAAGGAGACGGAGAATGGATTCGCGGCGGAGCATTCTGTTGTTCGCAATGTCTCGAGTTCTGATAAGATGTGCCTCCGCGATTTGGCGAGAGAGAGGGTGGAGTTGATAGCGGAGAGGATGCAGCAGGTTCCGGATGAGTATCTTGAGAATTTTAAGAACGAGCTCCGAATGCTGCTTGAAGGTCTCGGGGGTTCGCAGCATAGAGATGAGTTTTTGTTTCTTCAGAAGCTGGTTCAGAGTAGGGGTGACTTGACGGATAAAACGCTGATGATGTGTCATAGGATCCAGCTAGAAATTCTGGTGGCAATCAAGACCGGAATCCAGGCATTTCTTCACCCAAGTGTCAGTTTGTCTCAGGCTTCCCTTATTGACATTTTCTTGTACAAGAAGTGCCGGAACATAGCATGTGGAAGTGCACTTCCTGCCGAGGACTGTATTTGTGAAATCTGCTCGAAGAGGAACGGCTTCTGCAACCTCTGCATGTGTGTGATTTGCAATAAGTTTGATTTTGAAGTGAACACTTGTCGATGGATTGGTTGCGACTTGTGCTCTCATTGGACTCATACTGATTGTGCCATACGAAGTGGGCAGATTGGTATGGGATCTAGTGTTAAGAATGGGGCTAGCTCAGCAGAGATGCTTTTCCGCTGCCGAGCTTGCAGTCGTACATCTGAATTGTTAGGCTGGGTAAAAGATGTTTTCTTGAACTGTGCACCTAGCTGGGAAAGAGATGCCCTTTTGAGGGAGCTTGACTTTGTGCGAAGAATTTTCAGTGGAAGTGAGGATGGCAGAGGTAGAAAATTGCTGTGGAAATGCGAAGAACTCATCGGGAAGCTCAACGGGGGAATGGCAGAACCTATGGCCTGTAAAGTTATCTTGATGTTCTTCCAAGGTAAAAAACTGGCCTAAGATTGACTATGTATGATTGTTATACGTTGTGTGTGATAACCTGTTCTCCATACTATTTGGAGCTCTGTATTTACTCCTGATTTTGATTGCATGTGTTTGCATTTGGAAAGTGTAAGCTCTCTTGTCTTTTTCTTTACATCCGTTGATATGCTGAAGACTAGGTTTTAGTGGATGAAAGCGGTTTGTTCTTTGCTATATAAACTTAATTTGAGTAGTGGACCAGGTCATTCATTTTTTGCTTTGAGGAGATGCTATTTGTCCTTCATGAATTTCAGGTCTAAGTTCCCTAAGTTGTAACTAGTTTTACATGTGTTCAGCGATTAATGAGCTGAAAGTAGACATGGAACGATAATTGGTGAAATTGAGAAAATATGATTGAAAGTTAGGAATGAACTATTGTCCGTTGTTGACTTGGAAAGTGCTTTCAGTAATGTAAAGTGCTTTCCGTTGTTGGCTATGGCACCATGTTGCCATTTCTGATCATGTACCCGTCTTTATGCATGTGAATGAATTGTCTGTTGGATCATGTTGTACATCAATTGGTTTGTGTGATACCCATTGGAACTGATTGCCTTAACCCATTAGGTTGGTGGGATTTTTTGCTCATTATCTCCTCACGCCAGTTGCGATGTTAAGGATTTTGTGTATGTATGAATCAGACTAGAGAATGCTGAAGTTTATATGTTTTGAGACCCTTAACTTCCATGGTTGTTGATTCTACTATTTTTCCGACACTTTGTTGCCTTGGCAGAGCTGGAGGGTGACCCCATGAAAATTCAAGAAAGCGATGAAGGTGGCCGTCTGATAGCCCCACAGGAGGCGTTCAACAAGATCGCAGATGTGGTGCAGGAAGCCATCAGAAAAATGGAAATGGTGGCCGAAGAAAAAAAGAGGATGGTGAAGAAGGCCCGCCTTGCTGTCGACTCCTGTGATCAGGAGCTCAAGGACAAGACACGAGAAGTAGCATCGCTGCAGATGGAAAGGCAGAGAAAAAAGTCCCAAATCGATCAGCTAGAGAGCATGGTGAGGCTAAAAACAGCCGAGGCTGATATGTTTGAACTCAAGGCGAACGAGGCCAGAAGGGAAGCAGAGCGGCTGCAGAGGATAGCTCTCGCGAAGACAGACAAGTCGGAAGAGGATTACGCGAGCAGATATCTCAAACAACGACTGAATGAAGCCGAAGCAGAAAAGCAGTTCCTGTTTGAGAAGATCAAGCTTCAAGAAAGTTCACGAGGATCGCAGAGCAGTTCCGGGATGTATTCCAAAATGAACGACCTGCTTAACATGTAATGTTCTCCAGCAAAAGATGGAAGCAAACTAATCTTTTCCATTCATTTGGTAGTATTTTATTTCTGTGCCTGTAGACTTTAGTATTAGATTGTACGAGTATATTTTACTTTGGTCTTTGACAGTCCACTTAGTTTTGTGAGTGATTGTTGTGTTTTTGGAAGAATTATTCCTTTTCTACTGGCTAAATTTATTCAGCTACTAATCTGGCAGTACGATGGAGGAATAAAGTTGCAAAAGGTATATAAAGCTGAGGCAAATCCTCTTTTATGCATTTAGTTTGCTACTTTGCTTGGAAGAGATTTTTGATGCTCTCATCACTAGCATTATTTTAATGGTGAGAATCCTGATTTAATAAAGTCCTTTAATCCGAGGTCTGAACTTAAAGGAATAAGTGCTATAATATTTGGATCTGTTCAAGTGATCAGGACATTTAGTCGGACTAATTTTATTTTAAATATTTTGAGTTTTTTAATCGGCGCAGTCTGATAATGGTTTATTTATTTATCCTACTAGCCCATACTACATTTCCTACTTTTGCCGTTGCTCTAAGTGAGCCAAGTAAAAATTTCGCCTACCGGCCCTTATGTAAGGCACGGTTATTATGAATGATCCCAACATTTATTAATGTAATTGTATTATGTAAATAAAAAATTGCATTATGTGAATACAATCTTTCTGCCCCAAAAGTAGATCTTCATTCGGTGAACGAAAATGACCAAAGCTTGATTTGTAAGCATTGTCCCAACTTAGTATAAAGCCAAGAACTCTTATCACATTGCCACTTTGCACCATTCCATACCATTGTTTCTGTACTGTAACCATGGATAGCTCCAAGTTCTTGATGAAGCTCCTGTTCACCGCGCTCATCTTGTTACCGGTGCTGCAAGTATCCGGTAACCACATTGATCCGATACACCTGTTTACTGATCTCGAACGTTGTTCTCAGTGTACCTTTGCTGTCAGATTCGCAGGTTGACGATGATTTCTGCGTGGCGGACGAGCAGTTTACAGATGCAGAGCTGCAGGGGGCGATGACATGGGCTTGTCAGAATGGCGCAGATTGCAGTAAGTTGAGGGAAGGCGGAGATTGCTACCTTCCAAACACTGTGAAGGATCATGCCTCCTATGCGTTCAACAGCTATTACCAGAACATGAAGCACAGGGGAGGAAAC
Organism: Rubia yunnanensis; assembly: GCA_037428765.1. NCBI lineage: Eukaryota > Viridiplantae > Streptophyta > Magnoliopsida > Gentianales > Rubiaceae > Rubia > Rubia yunnanensis. The sequence continues at coordinate 165,303,406 of CM075061.1, forward strand.
TGCTATTTCAGTGCTACTGCCATTATGACATCTCGCGATCCGAGTAAGTTGTCTGAATCCTCGTATCATATCATTGGTTATTGGTTATCAGTGTGGTGTCAAAATGAACCCGGAATCTGCTGGCTGATTATATTTAAATCTGGCTTGGTACGAGTAAAATGGATAGTTGGTCAAATGGCGGGACGGATTGGGTTACGTGTTGACTGCGAGTTGTCAAAATAGAAAAACTAGCGGGTTTATCCACATGGGTCGGTATGTATACCCATCTAAATCGATATATGAATTGAAATCTATGGATTTACCTGTATGAGTTTGAAGCAAAACATGTTTTAAGTGTTCGGTAAACAGCTAAAAAACATCTTATTTTAAAAGTGGAAGCTATTTTTGGGGGAAAATGAGAAGCTGGTCTCCCTCTGCTTTCAAAATAAACCAGTTTTGCTTATAACCACAGCTCTGCCAAACAAAACCATTATATACCAACACATTTTGAATGGTATATAAATCCATATAGATCAACATATGGATTAATATATGATAATTGAGTATTTTCGACACCTGGATTGAGAGGGTTTTAATCCGACCTGTCTCGACCAATCATAGATTACATTGAAATGGTCGTACTCATATTTAGATGCATCCGCCCTCCTTGCCACCCCTGTTTATGAAGTATTATATTCCGTAGTTGATTCATTATTATAATAAAGAGGAGACTCGATTAATAGACAGATATATAAAATACATCCATTAGCATTACAGTTTATCTGAAAAAATGAGGGGTGCGGAATTCATATAACTGACTGTATTTGTAAGCCATGTGATGTAGATCTAGATAAGATCAGTGAAAATGACAGAGATCTCAAACATTATGTGTTTCTTGTCCGTTGTCTGAGTGTAGGATATTTCGTGTTTTTTGTTGTTTATGAACAAAGACATTCAAACCTGAGAAATAATTTGTTGTGATTTTGAATGCGCAGGTCATGATTCATGCAAATTTGAGATCATCCCATGATAGATTCAGACCGCAACTACTCTTTGAATTTTGAAGATAATGACAGAATTGATCCTAAATAATATTGTTCAGCTTTTCATTGGTTCATTATGCTAAGATTTGTCAAATTTCTGAAAGATATCTTTTTGTGTTCGTTCAATCGTTTATTTTGGCACACAATCTCCTCCTTACTCAAGTCAATTTATTTTTGAAAAATGATCCATTCCAAGATGTGGGAAAAACGCTCAGCGGCGATTACACTAAGTGAAATTGATATCCAACCTATACAGCAAGGATATTCAAATTACATGTCAACCAGACTGATCATCTGTACTATTATAGATCAGAGATCAAATTTAAAAAATCGTAACATCACCTCGGGGATATTAACTGGCTTCCCGCAAATACCACTTGGCAGATAGGAGCTTATCACACATCAATATCACAACCCAAACAAGGATCTTCTACAATTGTAACACCACTTGATCATTAGCTCGATATATGTTGTCCAAACTGTAAACACCTTAAAAAATACAGATATGACGAACCCAAATTGATGGAAAACCAAAAATAAAACTACAAAAAAAATTACGAACACACGATCTGAACAAGCAGATCAAGAACAATACATCACATGAATAAGTAAATCGAGTTATCATCATGAACACAACGATCTAATCGACCGGGTTGAAGAACAAAACTAATCCGTGGAGACAAATCTCACACTTATTGAATAATAAAACATAAATTAAAATAAAATGTTGTTCTCCATCTCCCCTAATGGAAAGATGGGGAAAAAGATTGAAGAAGGAGTGCCGCGAGATTAGAGAGAGGCTGCACAAGATTTTTTTTAAACCCTAGAAAGAGAGGCTGCACACGGGTAGTAGTCCGTAAGCGATTACAAATATTTGGTTGTTGAAATATCGTTTATGCCCTGTTCTCTGGAGTTTATCTGAACTGATGTAATCTGATCTGATTTGAAATAAAAATAACCGTGTTGAAAAATAGTAATGTATAACTAAATTAAGCTAAATTCCACCAAAATTAAATTGACACTGAACTGAGCTGAACTGATTTGAATTGAAATGATTTGAACTTAACTGCATATAAGCTCCAGAGAAGAGAACATGGCCTTAGTCACGTCAATTGAAATCACCATATTAACAATACAAAACCAGTTTAGTAAATTTTAAATTAAGTACTATTGAATTAATTTTTAATGTATTATAGGTAAAGTCTTGAGAAAAACTATCTTTCCATCAGCTTATGGAAAGATGGAGTTTGATTAGAATAATAAAAGGTAAAAGATTTTAGTTGTAATATTAAAATTTTACTATGCAAAATGTACTAGTTATAAAGTTTAGAAAAAAAATATTTTTATAACCCTACCTAGTTGACATTAGTGCCAATATAACCTTCCAATATTCGAAAGTGCCAATATAATCCTATCTAGTTAGTGAAAGTGCCAATATAACCCTCTCCGGCAACTTTTAGCCGAAATTTTATAAAATTACATGTTTGCCATTCTGAAAAAATTAAAATACAAAAAGTAGGAAATGACGTTAATACCCTTAGGCTTATCAATACTCCGCCGCCGGGTTATATCAGCACATTATGAAAACTTGTAGGATCAGCCCATTCCTAAAATTTATAGGGTTATATCAGCACATTAGTAAAAAATGCAAGATCATATCAGCACATACTATAGAATATATGGATTTTAATGATATTTTGTTTATTTTGTTGTGTTTAGTCCGAATTGTTGATTGGATGACCTTTGGTGTTGTGTGTGATTGTTTTTTTGTTGTGTTATTCGACCTAGGGTTTTTAATGTTAATAAGTTTTGAAATGAAGCTATGATATGTGATAATGGTATTTAATATTAATGATGGTGTCATGATGTCAAATTTTATGTTGTATAAGATATTGTTATGATGTTATAATGGTGTGTATGATGATGTGGTCGCCCGTTAAGGCCAGTGTAGTACCACACACTTAATATTTATAATATGTGCTGATATAACCCTATAAATTTTAAGAATGTACTGATATAACCCTACAAACATTAGAAATGTACTAATATAACCCTACAAACATTAGGAATGTGCTGATATAACCCAATAAGATTTCATAATGTGATGATATAACCCTACATGTTCCGGCGGTGGTCCGACGGTGGTTCGGTGATGGTCTGGTGGCGGTCAGATGGTGGTCCGGCAAATTACGAGGGTAAAATTATCCACCTAATTTTAGAGTTAGCCCAAAGGGTATTTTGGTCAATTTATATAGAGTTAATGCCGGAAAATTGAGGTCAATGCCAGAAAATTGAGGTCAATGCCAGAATTGGGGTCTGAGGGTTATATAGACACTTTCATTAACTAGTTAGGGTTATATTTGCACTAAAAATTATCATAGGGTTATATTGGCACTTACTCAAGTAGATAGGGTTATATTAGCACTTACTCAAGTAGATATGGTTATATTGGCACTTATCCCTAAAGTTTATAACCCGATTCATGCAACCCAAAAATTTTATCTTCATTTATTTTAATTTGCACTTTAAACCTTGGTTTTTCCATGATTTATGGAAAGACCGTCTTTCAAGAGACATGCTCTTAATTATAACTATTTTTCTTATACTTATTTTTATTTAAATTTAGTTTAATCCGATATTTTTCTTGCTAAATGAATGGATTCCGTCTCTTGAAACACGGTCTTTCTATAAGTCACAGAAAGACCAAGATTTAAAATGTAAATTAGAAGAAATGAAGATAAAATTTTTGGGTTACATTAATCAGGTCATAAACTTTATAAGTAAACATGTTTAATAAATTTTTAATATTATGGTTAAAACTTTTTACATTTTCATTAATCTAATTAAACTCCGTCTTTCCTTAAACTTGTGAGAATATGGTCTTTCCCAAGAATGTGTCAAATGACATTTATTGACTTATTGTATGACCTCTTTGCTAATAGCTAAAATTTTCCAATTTGGGCCTTTTCCACATACTTCAAAATGGGCCTAATCACATTTCTAACATAGGTGGTTGGTATTGTCTTTCTCTCTACTTTGAAGAAAGAGGAGTTTTGAGGGTTACCAACTTATGGATATGTCCATTTACTTTTTACTTTAAAATTATAATTTTATAAAAAAAATAACATTTTATTTTATAAACTAAAACAAATAATAATTTATATTTGAATGCGAAAATATAATGGAGCATAATATGAACATTATATTTTAAAAGTTTAAAATTTAGGAGTAGTATGTAATTTAACAAATGCAGTGTATAACTTAAAAATTGTGGTACTCTGTTCATAATTTAATGATAGGCCACCTGTCAGGTGACCTTCTCAAGAGGATAGCCTACTCTGCGTAACAATTTTACAAATACTTCCTCAATTTTACTACTACCTTCGTCCCCCGGGCAATCTACAGAATGAGAAAAACCTCTGTCATCAACTTTCTTCCTCCCGATTTGAACTTCTCTCTTGCACCTCCCTCCTCCCCCTTTAGCATCCACCTCTCGACTGCACCTCTCCCGCCCTCCTTCCCCTCTCCCGCCCTCCTTCCCCTCTCCCAAAATCCTGCTCTCTTCGGTGAACTCTCTCGCGTCACCACTTTCCGGCGAACTCTCTCCACGTCGCCACCACATCCGTCTTTCCCGCGTTACTTCTCTTCGGCGAACTCTCTAGTGGGCGAGTCTGGTGAGTCTAGTGGAAGCGAGTGAGAGTGGGTCACGGTGGATATAGGTGGTGGCGTGAGAGGCGGTGGCTCTAGAAGAAGGGGAGGCGGTGGATCTGGAAGAAAGGGGGGGGTGAGGGGAGGGAGGAGAGAGATGGAGGGGCGGTGGTGTGAGAGGCGGTGGTCGGAGGGGAGAAGGCGGTGGGGGAGGTGGAGGAGGCGGAACGAGGGTGATTTGATTATGGAAAATCTTGGGTTAGGAGTAAAAGAGGTTTGAGGGAATGTGTTGATTTCTTGTAAAATGAGCAAAATGTAAGCGTAATTAGGTCTTTTTAAAAAGTGAATTTTATTAAAGGAGGAAAGTGTGAAGATTTACATAGAACATCCATAAAAATGAAAGTATGCAGATTCCCTTGGGATTGAGGGAGTAACTTGCTCATTACATTTATTTTGAGGTAGCTTATTCTAACATTGGTAAATACACGGATCACACAGATATTGAAGTGAAGAAGAGGGGGAAAAGAAAAAAAAATTAAATAAATAACATTTTTTAAAAACATAAGTAAAGTATAGTAAGTATAAAATAGTGCAATACACAATAAAGAAAGATAAAAAAAATAATAAAATTGGAGTGGTGATTCAACAATTGTGTCTTTAATGTTTGATGGGTTGAGGTAAGGTCACCATTGGATTTCTATGTTTTAGCGATTCACTTATTTTTTGGAAGAATGGAAAACATGATATTATTTCTTGCGTTTTCACATATATTGAGTATTGTGCCATGATTTCAACTACTTATGAGGTTGTTTAGTTGCGCCGGTTACTTGCTATATTGTATCACACTTTTCACTCCTACACCATCACATTGTATTACTCCGTCCCATCCGAATGTGCACACTTTTTGGTCAACTTTCTCAGGTCATGTTTCACTAACGATAACTTTAGTTACGTATATTAACGGTGTGTTAAAATTTGATATTTAGAAAATACAGCATGCAGAGAATCCAACAATATCTCACATGATAATATTGGTATCTATATACTAGTTGAAATTTATGGTCAAACGTGTCTTGAGAACGTTGACCAAAAAGTGTGCAGATTCGGCTGGGACGGAGGGAGTAATAATTTGAGTGCTATTCACATTACACATAATTTGGTCATTCATTAGAATTGATATTGATTACCATTTTATCCGCACCATTTGCAATTTGGCACTACTCCACTGTTTTTTGTTCCTTCTTCTCTCCAGATTACTGATTCGCTCACGACTTGTGTGCTTCCGTTTCTTTCCTGACAAACTCTCAATATTTAGTTAATGGCACTTTTAGTATGTTCATATGGCATATGTATTGATTCATGCGAGACACGTAAGAATGGCAATACTGCTGAGCTAGAGTGCTTTGGTGGACTGAATTTAATGCGCAACACTGGGAGGCAGAAGATGAACTGTGATAACCATATCCCATTTTATCGCGATCTTCTTTCATCTCTATCGTTTTTTGACACGCTTCCCAATTGCACCATTTCACCATTCCCTTACTTATTTGGTGCCATGCTAACACTCAATGCCACACCTGCTGTTTGCGAGATTTGATATTTCAACATTTGAAATAAAATTTAATCGATTCGATTTTGTTCGTGTAAATTTACCCGACGTTATGGGATCGTGTTAGTGGTCTCCGCTGTGGTTTCTCTGCCTGTCTGTAGGTGGTTCATGAAAGTGCGATTGTGGTGGCGGTTTGATAGTTCGATGGGGGTGCTGTTGTTGTGTGTTCTTCAAATTGCGTCTGAACTATTCAAATGGATGGAGCTTTCAGAGATTCACTGGGTTTCAACGGATTCAAATGATGGTACCTCTTAAATTGGGCATATTTGTAGAGTAGGATGTTTTCATGTAATATTAGAAAAATACAAATAATTAATAATAGGTCATAATTAATTTAAATAACGTCAAGGTAATTGTTATTTGGATCCATGGGTTGGCGTTTCCAAGGTGTTTACTATGAATAACACATAAATATATGATGTTGCAAATATCATTTGATTAGTGATTAAGACACTATTATGAATTAATCTATGTTTGAAACACATCTCCCATGATAAAGAAGTTATGGGGTTTTTTTGAAAGATTACGTACAATCAGCCAAATTACATATTAATTTATGATTTTGGATGATGGTTAGTTAATATTAACATGTTTTTATGCTCTCTCAATTCCTTTTGTTATGGCATATAAATTTATGACATTTGAGAATATGCTAATTGTATAGATCAAGTTAAACTAGAAACGAAAAGAGTAAAATATGTAATTAGAAGTACCTTAAATTAGATTATATGTAAAATGTGCCAAAAGAACGAGTATGTCTCTTTAAAGACGGTATTTATATAAATTATAAAAAAATCAAGGTTTAAACTGCAAATTAGAAATAATGAAGATAAAATTTTGGGTTGTATGAATCCGGTTATAAACTTTATAATTACTACATATTGCATATTAATTTTTAATATTGCAACTAAGACCTTTTACCTTTTACTATTCTAACTAAACTCCGTCTTTTCATAAACTGATGGAAATACGGTCTTTCCCAAAATTTTACCCAAGAGACCATGTATAAATAAAAAGTGTGCCAAAATAAAATGAATGAAGGAGGAACTTTCGTCTTCCCAACACCGTTAATTGATGATCATTAAAAAGAAAAAACCAACCACCGGTGCAAGTTCAAATGTTGCATATCAATGGGTCAATTAGGTTGTATATAACTAGAAAATGGCAAATTGACATCCAATAATAATTGAATAAAATTGAATGTGATGGACCTTAATTTGGCATATGAAGGTACAAATACATTCAACAGTGACCTAACAACACACGCATGCCGCATCCCATCAAACGATGTGAAACCGTCTCATCATAACTTATAATACAAAATCAAGTATGATTTTAAAAATTATAGAAAGTACTTGACGTCATCTTTTAGCTTTAAATAACTATACTACTTAAAATTTCTGTTTCAACATAGAATTAAGTGAAACCGTCTCACCTAAAATTTTGTATCGTTATGTGGCATTTGTATGAATTTATGGAGATGCGACCCTGATGGACCAAAAATTAGCAGTTTGAAACGGCATTAATGAAGCGCCATCTTTTATTATGTCACGTCCCAATTGCGTCAATTAAAGGTACTAATTGAACTTGCCTTTGGATTTGTGGGGAGTGATTTTATTATGATAGGGACTCTTCTTCTCTACTTATAAATTTGTCACTAATAGACCAGTGGAATAGGGTAGTTGTACCTACTGAGATTAGTATGTTCCACATAGCACCAGGTTATGACATGTTTATTTCTGATTTGAAAACCTAAATTCATTGAGATAATACAATCAATCCGAGAAGAAATGATTTAAAATGTTGATATTTATGCAATAAAATGATATTAATCTGATTTAATATGTGATAAATGATAAACCCTAGTCAATGAGTGTTGTAGGTTTACATGGTATTAAATAGTTGTGTGAGGGTACAATAGGAAATACACACTAACTTATCACTAAAGAAACATACTAAATATCTAATGCTCTAACACCCCCCTCAGGCCTCAAGTGCAGCGTGTGATGAACCGAGATGCAAAGTTTGTGTCTAAAAAACTCAAACAAGGGACCCTTAGTGAATATATCAGCTATTTGAAAGGAAGTGGGAACATGGTGAACTCGCAATGTGCCACTCGCAACCAACTCCCGAACGAAGTGATAATCGATATCAATGTGCTTGGTGCGCTTATGAGCAACCGGATTCTAGGCGAGAAAAATGGCACTGCTGTTGTCACATAACAAGAGAGACGATCCAAAAAGCGGAAAGCACAAATCATGATGCAAATGAGATAGTCAAACTACCTCAGCAACCGTATTTGCCAAAGCACGATACTCAAATTCAGAGCTGGAACGAGAAACCGTGGGCTGCTCCTTGGCACTCCATGAGACAAGATTCCCACCAAGGAAGACGACATACCCATAAGTCGAGCGATGAGTCTCAAGACAACGAGCTCAATCAGCATCTAAATATCCCAACACATCGGAGGAACCAACGGTGCGGAAAGACAAGCCAAAATGAAGAGTGCCGCTAACATAGCGAAGAATCTGAATGGTTGCCGTAAAATGATCACCACGAGAGTCTTGAAGAAACTGGCTGAAAGAAGTGACCGCAAAAGTCAAATGTGGACGTGTGATAGTGAAATACTGTAAAGCACCGACCAAGGATTGATAAAGAGTAGGATTGGCAAACAACTCACTGGAATTGCTGTGGAGCTGAGACATAGGCAAAAATGGAGTAGAAACAGGAGTAGCATTAGTCATCCCAGCACGACAAAGAATGTCATGAGCATACTTCACCTGCCCCTAGAAGATGCCAGTGGAGGTGGAAGAAACCTCAAGACCAAGAAAATAATGCAGAGAACTCAGGTCCTTGATGGAAAACTCCTGAACAGTAAGATAAACTGACGAATAGCAGTAGAGTCATTCCCCGTGAGAATGATATCATCAACATAGATCAATAGGTAAAGAAGAGTGGCATCACGAGAGAAAATAAAAAGAGATGTGGCAGCTATGCTGCAAACAAAAATGAGGTCCCGAAGATATGTACTAAACCTGTCAAACCATCCACGAGGGGCCTGCTTAAGCCCATAAATAGCTTTACGCAGGCGACAAACATAATCAGAGTGGAGAAAAATAAGGATCTGGGCTGATACCATGATAAATGATAAACCCTGGTCAATGAAAGCTGTAGGATTACATGGTATTAAATAGTTGTGATGAGAGTATAATAGAAAATACACACTAACTTATCACTAAAGAAACATACTAAATATCTAATACTCTAACAATCTGACCAATCCAAATTGACACTTCTAATTTCATACTCCCTCCAGTCTTTAAACATTGTTTCTATTCTACTTAAATGATACGAGTTTTTTAAAAAGTGAAATGAGTGGTGCATGTTGAATTGGGATAACGAAAGTAAATTTTGTTGACGAAAATAATTTAGAATTTATCAAAAGAGAAATGTGCCAATATAAAAAAAATCATCCCAAAAAGGAAGAAGAACCAATATAAAAAACCGGAGGAATTACCATCTTATGTTAATGTTGTTAAAGTCTCGTATTGGTGGTTGACAGCGTTATAACTCAATATATAACGTTATGGATAGCCCCTACATAGTACAAATTGGTTAGATAATTGAATATATAGAATTTTATCATTAATAGATAATTATGATAATTATTAGTATAAAAATTAGTGAGTTTATTAGAGAGAGGAATGTGATGTGAATTACTAACCACATTCAAGTCCAACTCATTATCCACTGTACCCATTCATTTACACCTTCATTAAACAGTAGTTCGTAGTTAGAGATTAGACATGATTATTGAAGTTTGTTTGGTTTGGCACCGAAAGAATACGATAATGTCATTACAAATTGACTACGTATACCACTACGAATCAATCTTTCCTTTTCTGTATGTGTAAATATATGTCTTTCGCTGAATAGCTTAAAGTCGCTCTCAAATTGTTCGTCTCAGTGAACTCTTTTCATTCGTGATGCAGGCAAGGTGTTTGAAAGAATGACACACAGGGGGCACTCGTGAGGTAATGGAGTTATCTGTAAACATAATCATCAAAGGCTCCACTACCACTAGGAGAAAGAAAGAAAGATTTCCCACATTAGATTTCTTGATTCACACTTAGGTTTAATCATTCATGTGTGCTTTGTTTGGCGAGGACAGGAGCACCATGTAATGGGTCATCATTAATTTCCACACCTCATCCTTATCGCCCCTTTATTGCTCATATCTTGGGACCAAAAACCAGCGCCCCTCCCCAGAAAACTCTAATCTTCCTTAATTGCTTGCCCCAGATGTCAGAACTGCCTTGCATTCAATGCTTTTCCTTCCCTAATTTCTACACATGCCATACTAACATGCTGTATTTTTCTACATTGCAGTTGTTGAGCCACCTGGCAGTTGATCATTTTCTTGAATATTTAATCTTGTAGGACCTTTGGCTGTCTATATAAGTGGGGGACTTCATCTGTAGTTTTTGCCAGCTTCTGTTCAGAGGGTCTTTGTGGTAAATTAGGTGGAGTTTTTGAGGATGAGTTATTTGGGTGTTGGAGTTAGCCCTGGGAATGTGCCAGTTTCTCATGGGGGCTTCTTGAAGGTGGTGGATAGGAGAGTGAGAATTGCAGAGCTGGTTTTGAGATGTGTTATATGCGGGCTGGCTGTTCTTGCTGCTGCTCTAATCGGGACAGATACTCAGGTCAAGGAGATATTCACTATCAAGAAGGCAGCCAAATTCACTGAGATGAAATCTCTTGTGTAAGATTTTCAGCTGATCATAACATGATCTTGTGTGTAAAACACTAGAGTTGCTGACTTTGTTCTTGCAGATTTCTCGTTGCTGCAAATGGGATAGCTGCAGCCTACTCCTTGCTCCAGCTCTTGAGGTGCATTGCAAGCATGATCAGAGGGTATGTTCTCTTCAACAAGTCCCTGGCTTGGGCTATCTTCTCTGGAGATCAAGTATGTGGCTTTCCCTTCCCATTTCAGTTCCTGTTTATGCATACTAGTGATAACCATTTTCACCTGCCCATTCACCTACCTCCATCAAACCATTTATGGCTCTTTACTGCCCCAAACTTAGGGCATGTGTGTTTGGTCGTATTTGTAAGCTGTTTTGCTTATAAGCTAATTACGTTTTAACTGTTTGCCAAGGTGCTAAAAATAGTTTATTTTGACAGCAGGAATTATTATTTTTTAAAGAAAAACTGAAAATGGTTTATTAGCCACCTGTAACACACCCCTACTTTTTTATTATAATCTTTGATATAAGCTCAATTCAGTTCAGTTTAGAAAAAATAAGCTTTATTTGTGTTGGATGTTCGATTCATGAACTCGCAATTCTACCCGTTTTCGGGCTTCTTGATGTTGATCCTTGGTTGTGCAGGTGATGGCATACCTGTGTTTGGCAGCAGTGGCTGCAGCAGCGCAGTCATCGGTGTTTGCAAAGTTCGGGCAGACAGAGCTGCAGTGGATGAAGACATGCGACATGTACGGCAAGTTCTGCAACCAGGCCGGAGAAGGCATAGCCACTTCTCTGATTGTTAGTCTCAGCTTGGTAGTTTTGTCTGGGATTTCTGCTTTCAGTCTTTTCCGACTGTATGGAGACAATAAGGCGAAGAACAACTCCAGATGGTAGCAGAAAATGGAGTATGTGTAGTTTTTGTGATCGATAATATGATGGATGTGATTCTGTAGCTTTTGTTCTTGTGCAAATAAAACAGCAGAGATGAGATGACTACTTTTTCTTTCTTGTTGTGTTAATTTTGATGCATCATCTATAGTTTCTGAGATCGAAATTGCATTTACATCATCTTGAAACTAAAGAAAGAGCATTTCTAACGTTTTGAATACCAAGAACTCTGCTTACGCCGTTTCATCAGAATCCGAGGAAGAGAGGCGGTGATTCAAGTGCTCCCTCTGTCCAAGATTAAATTTCACCAATTTTTTTTCACGGTATCCAAAACACACGTTTGACAATAATATAATTTAAATACATATAATATCAGTAAACAAAAGTTACTTTCTAGAAACTACTTGTTATAGCAAATCCAACGATATCACATACAATAATATTATTATTTATATATCTATTCAAATATGTAGTCAAAGTTTTCTTAGTTTTCTTAACCCCGGACGGAGGGAGTATACAAATATTGTCCTTACCCGAGGAAGAGGGGAATTTCGGTCCTCATTTTAAGTATACAAATACTGTCCTTTTTAGAACTCGAGTTGGATACTTATTGTTGTTTTTTCCCTACAAAATTGCAATATGGTGTCTGTCATTTTTATTTATAAATTAGGGAAAGGAAATTTAATCCCACGGAGATTTAAAAAAAAAATTAAATTCCACAATTCCAACATGATATATATATATATATATATATATATATATATATATATATATATATATATATATATATATAGTATCATGTTTCTAGGGTAAACAATTTTCTTATAATTTTAAATGGATATATAACTTTATAATCCAATATACTTTCAAAAATAGCAATATAACTCTGACTTAATTGAAAGTTTTTTTTAAAAACTAACTACTAAATGAAAGTGTCAATATAACTCTCTGGTGGAGAATCCGGTGTTGACCTTTATTTTTCGGCCATTGATCCACTTAAAATTATCAAAATGTCCTTTAAGTCAAATGTTTCGAATGGACAGTTGTATCCTTATTCACCGTTGTTGCTCTGCCACCACCGCTACTGCTCCACTTCACATGAAACATCAGCATGCCACCGCACGCTACCTCCCTACCAATAGCCCCACAACCTCCTCGCCACTAGCCACCTTTAAACCACCAGTCACAGCTTAACACCCTACCACCGACCACCGCTTGCTGCACCCCGCAAACCCCCAAAACCTTACTGCCGACCACCGTTAGTCATAACCCCTAAAATCCTATCGTCGCTTCCCATACCTCGAGCCACCTCAAAGCCATGTTGCTGCTCCAGACAGATCTTACACCACACAATCTCATTCTTTAGAGAACGATGAGAAGTAGAACGAGGATGGCAATAAGAATAGAATCATAAGCCACCGTAGGGAGATTGCGTGGTGGCGGAGAGAAGATGAGAATGGGGAGAAGGTTGGCGATGGCATGTATGATGAGGAAGGAAAGAAGAGAAATGAGGTTAGAGTTTGGGAGTAAGGGGCATAATAACTATTTCACTCTTTTTATAAAAAAATTTCCCCAGGGGTAATAATGATTTTTCATTGATTTCCAGCCGAAATTTGTCGGAACGGATATTTTAGTACTTCCAGCTACTTTCTAGGGTTATATTGACACTTTAAATTATCAAACGACCACTTTTATGAAATATATAAGGTTATAACAACACTTTTCTCTTTTTAAAAATTTGATCCAGCATGTATAGGTTCAAGACCCAATTGATTCATTTCGCATTAGGTTAAGGAAAAAACTTAATAAAATAAATGAAATAAAACACAATTTATAATAGAGCAAATGACTTTGGTGACCCTTTAACTATCACGGTCGTTCACCTTTAGCCCATATTTTTTTTGAATACTTTTGTCCCCTCAACTTACAAATCCGTATAACTCTCGTCATTCCGTCAGATCAAACCATTAAACTATATTTTCAGCGTTAGTTTTAACGGCAAAAGTTACATTTCCTATATATTTTTTGATATAGGGCGAGTGGCGGCAGAGATTGAAGGAGCGATGGATCGTCGTAAAGGTTTGGTACGATTTTGAATGTAACTTTCGCGTTCGAAGTCGAAATCAAGCGATTCTAGTGGCATTGGAACCGCCTCGACAAGTAAACCAAAATCCCGTCCACACGATGCCTACGTTCTTTTCTCCCTTCCCCGACACCACCACACTTTCTTCCCCCATTATGTCGCCACCGTTCAATCGCCAAAAACACTAGCCCCGCAGCGGGCACACCAGAGAGTCAGAGACGACACCCACCTAGCCTCACCTCTCCTCTCCTAGATGCCACCAAGTCTCCGCCAAAAATTTCAACCATCGCCATCTCTACCAGCATAATAACCACACGTCGCCGCCTCAATCTCCCACCACCACCATAGCCCGACCTAAACACCCAATTTGATTCCCTCGTTGACCAGCGGCCATCGGTGGAAAGCCCTAGCTCGCCAGGCCGCGATGGCGCCACCACTGGAGGACCCAAGTTCGTCCCTTCTCCCATTCAACCGCCGCCGCCACATGACCCGCCTGCTTCATCTCCGCGGTGATGCCAACAAGACCTATCCACTTCATCTCCCACCACCACCATAGCCCGACCCAAGCACCCAACCTAAATCCCTCATGGACTACTGGCGGCAAGCCCTAGCTCGCCAGGCTGCTGTGGCGCCACCACTGGAGGACCCAAGTTCCTCCTTTCCCCCATTTAGCCGCAGCCGCTACCTGACCCGTCTTCTACATCTCAGCAGTGGCACCAGCAAGACCCATCTCCGCGACGTCGTCTCCGTCGTCCTGGACCCGATGGAACTGTCATGATAGTTCACGAGCCAGAAGTCATTTGCTCTTTAAAATTTTCATATTTTTTCAATCGTATATGATATTTGACACTTTCAAGAGAAAATTATTTTTCAATCTTATGTTGTATACTCCTTCCGCCCTATAATTAATTGCACAATTATTTTTTTCAAGTTAAATTTAAAAGACTTTGACCCTAAATAAATATTATTATATACATAACAAAAATATCATGTGGGATATTTTTAGATTCATTTTAATGTCGATTTTCTAAATATCAATTTTATATGCCTACTTATTATATGTAGTTAGAGATATTAACGGTCTAACATGATTATTAAAAATTGTGAAAAATAATTGTGTCATTAATTATGGGACGAGGGGAGTAATATGTTTTTTCCAAAGTCAGATTGGCAATGGAAATATATGTGCACTTTCGAGAAACATGGATGAGTTAATGTACACACTAAAAAAATTGAAAGGTGCACATATACTAAACAAGGAAATCGGGGGTATGAATGAAATTAGTTATTTTAGTATTATAATAAAAATCTGTTGACTTGAACCAAAATTTTAAGGAAATTCGCAAATAGGGAAATGGGGATTTGGGAAGTTAGAAAAATGTGATAGAATCGGAACAAAACTTTTAGAAAAGCCCAGAATCAATGAATAGAGAATATCAAAATTAGAAAATAGAGATTGTGGAATTTGAATTCCCAAATTAAAGAAATCTTTCCCATTAAATAAGGCCCACGAAAAGTCACCTAATCGAACCATGAAACCTACAAGAAGGAGGAAACCTTTTCCAACACCACAATCCCCCACCCATACCCATATTCCGCAATCCAAAAATTCAAATCGATTCCCAAATCCAGACTCCACAACAAAAATGGCGGACGCAGATGTTCCCATGGGCTACCGATTCCTCCCGTCCGACCAGGAATTGATGCACTACCTCCGCGAGTTCGTGTCCGGACGGCCGCTCCCCTGCGACGGCGTAGTTACGCCGCGCGACCTCTACGCCGACGATCCCTGGGTCGTCTGCGGTAACACCTCCGACGCGCGCTACTTCTTCACGCCGCTCAAGACGGCGAACGAGCGCGGGACGCGGTTCTACCGCACCATCGGCGGCGGCAAGGCGACGTGGTCGGGGGTCAAGTCGGTGGAGATCGTGAACGACAAGAATCAGGTGATGGGATACGTGAAGGATCTCAAGTACCAGTCGAAGGGGTCCGAGGAGGACGGGATGTGGCTGATGCGGGAGTTTTCGCTGGCGCCTGATTTCAAGAAGGACGTCAAGGATGAGTTCCGGCATCACGTCCTGTGCCGCGTCAAGAGGACTCCTCGTACCAGGAAGAATTCGTCGTCGGCGTCGTCGGTTGAGAAGCATGAGTACGATCCGCTTGATCTTAAACTGTAGGTGAGTTTTTCGCTGATTGATTGGCTGGAGTTTTGATGAAACTGAGTCAGGGATTATATAGGTATACTCGAAACTGTAAGGATGGATTCTCGGGCTGTTTCCGCATTTCATACTTGTAATAATGGATCATTTTTCCCCCTCTTTCTGCTGCTTCCTTCCTTCTTGTTTGCAGAAAGTCCATTCAACTTTTAAATTCGAATGAGATTTTCGATTTGACTCGTGGCTTGGAATGAGGGATTTGGATGCAATGTTCTATTCGTAACATCTGGATTATGCATTCTAGAGATTGTATTTGTCCTCTTCCTCTTCTTTCTTTGAAAAGAATCCACATTTTATTTGGCTATAAGGTTATGGGAATTGGTGCCATTAGCTCATTTAGTTTATGCATTTTTCTCAACAATGACTAGAAGCAATGAAATAGGGAGGAACCATTCCTTCACTGCAACAGCAGCAGTGAGAGGTGATTTTTTTTCCTTTGCCGAACGGAATGAGAACAATAGAATTGGATGAGAAAGCAGAGGAAAAAACAGTTTACAATTGATTTTCAAGAAGCCTCTAACTGCTTCAAATCCCGGCTTATGTGCGTGTGAGATCAGAGTGTTTGCAACTGAAATTCAACGGCTTCTGCAACTGATTAACTCCTCCTGCACTTTGCACTTTAATCCCTTGGTTTTCATTGGGTATTTGAGCTGCCCCTTTTATTGTCGTTGGTTTCTATTTCAGTCCTTAGCTCCTAACAGAAGAGAGGCCAGTAGCTTCGTGTAGGCCCGAAAAGCAGTTAACATTGACGGCCCACAGACTTTGTAAGAAAGCCCAGGCCGAATACTTTAGGAACACAGAGCCTACTTTGTGGATTGATATTCTTTGACGGTTACTTTTTAATACACACAAGATATTCCGCTTGCCGAATTCGTTTTCTTTATTACGCACTTTGTCTAACATAAATTGCAAGTTTTGACTTTTGATGGCTTGCCTCAAAAATGGTAAATGCTTTGACCAGCAATAGTTTTATCACGTATAACTAAAAAATTACACAAAATTAATGCATAAACTCTTGTTTTACACGGTCTAAATTTTAGGTCGATTATTGTGCAATTGTAAATATTTCATTTGGAATGGTCTTTTAAAAAAAATATGCTGAAATTTTAGGAAGCTGCAGTGCAATTATTAAAACACTATACGTATCATAAAAATTGCAGAATTTCCATTTTTGGCCTTTTTTTGAAAACTATATATATCACCATCTGGTCCTTTTTTTTTCTAAGAATATTTATTTTTAAGGTACTTTAGTTTTTTTGTTGATGTCTGTAGATTTTTTTTTCTCTTATGTGATATTTTTTTATGGCAAAGTCTTGGGAAAGACGGTCTTTCCATAGGCTTATGGAAAGACGGGGTTTGATTAGAATAATAAAAGGTAAAAGGTCATAGTTGCAATATTAAAGTTTTAGTATGAAACATGTAGTAGTTATAAAATTTATAACCCGGTTCATGCAACCCGAAAATTTTATCTTAATTTCTTCTAATTTACACTTTAAACCTTGGTCTTTCCATAACTTATGGAAAGACCGTTTTTCAAGAGACAGACTCTTTTTTTATTATTCGGGTGAAGTTAATTGATATGTTTTGATGTTTTGTACTCCCTCCATCCCATCCAAATGTGCATATTTTTTTATCAACTTTCTCAGATTGTGTTTGACAATCAAAACGTTTGATTACGTATACTACTAGTGTATTAAAATTTGATATTTAAAAACTACATTATGCATGGAATCTAGCAATACCTCACATGATGATATTGGTGTCTATATACTAACTCAAATTTATGGTCAAATGTGTCTTGAGAAAGTTGATTAAAAAGTGTGCAGATTCGCCTGAGACGGAGGGAGTAGTTTTTTAGGTGATATAGATTGATATTTGTAGTTTTTTTTAAAAAAATCTCATGTTGATTTTTTTTTCCATTTTTCGGCTGGGGTTTTGTTAATATGAGTTGATGTTTGTAGTGTCTTTTTTCTTATGTTGATATTTTTCATTTTCCAAATGAGGTTCAAGTGCTAGGGTTGATGTTTGTAGTTTTTTTTAATATAAAAAAAATTTGATGTTTTATGATTTTCAGAGTCAATAATTCATACTCTTGAGGTACAATAGTTTTTTTTGTTGGTGCTCTTAGTTTTTTTTCTCTCTCGTGTTGATATTTTTTATTTTTAGATGAGTTTTAGGTGATAGAGGTTGATGTTTGTAGCCTTTTTGATGACATGGTTTATTTTTGTAGTGTTTTTCTTTATATTGACGTTTTACATTTTTTGTTAGTGCTTCAATGTAGGTTGTAGGTGCTTAATTTATAACATGTGTGTGTTATGAAAACAAATTGGTGCTTAGAGTACAACTTGTAAGTGCTTCAATCATTACTTGTGAGTGGTTAATTGTTGCTTGTTAGGGGTTGATGTTTGTAGTTGATATGGTTGATTTTTTTGTTGTGTTTTTTCTTTACGTTGACATATTTAATTGTTTGTTAGTGCTTCAAATGTAGGTTGTAGGTGCTTATTTTATATCTTTTGTGCGTAATGAAAATAAATTGGTGTTTAAGGTACAACTTGTAAGTGCTTCAATCGTTGTTTGTATGTGCTTCAATCGTTGTTTGTATGTGCTTCAATCGTTGTTTGTATGTGCTTCAATCGTTGTTTGTATGTGCTTCAATCGTTGCTTGGGTGATATAGGTTGATATTTGTAGCTTTTGTAAATCACAATTTAGCTTTGTTAAATTTTTTATGATTTCCAGTTGATTATTTGGTAAGTCCTAATCAACTTTTTTTTTCCAATTTTTTTGTTGATTTTTATTTGAATTTATATATATATTTGCTGTTTTATTTGATTTTTAAAATATATTTTTTGTTGCAGTTTTTTAGTTTATGTTCTATGATTTTCGTTGATGTTCTACTTTTTTTTTTGGCAGATTGCAGATGGCGGGAAAATAATGTGAAAAATTGGACGAAAAAACCCCTAAAAAGCCCCTAAAAAATAGGTTTTTGTAAAATAATTCGCAATAAGTCCTTGTAAAATTATTGGAGATAGGTACATGGAGCTAGAATATTGTTAAAACTGTTTAAAGACCCCGGGCCAAAGGTTATACTGCCTCACATGAAATCATCTCAAACTAACATCTTACAAAAGTACATATCAAGATAAATCTAACACTATGCCACATGATATTATCCTCATCTCAAGCACCGTATAATATAAATTATTTGATGGTGCTGTCAGTCGGGGATATTGAAGTCATTTTGACTAACCTTAACCTAAGTTGTCTGAAAATGAAATACTAATATTATAATATGTTGATAATTTTAATTCTTTACTATATTCTATATAATCAACCATAACTTGTTAACATACTAATATTATAGTTTGTTATCGATTTTAATTATTTACGATATAAAATATATAATTTCTAAAGATATATTTAAAACAATAAACATCTTATTGTACCATATATATCACTGGAGAAAATTCAAAGAAACACATAATGTGAAATAACAAAATGCTTGAATTTTTTGTATACAATAGTAGAGTACTTTTAACGTATGACAAAGTCTTGTTTTAAACCTACTAATTGTTAAATGGGGATATCTTTTAATTAGTAAAACTAATAAGGTCATCTCATATTTACTTTTATTTATTGTAATGAGATAAATACAATTATGGTAACATTTTGAAATGAATCTCAATATATAAATAATTATTTTTTAAATAATTTAAATAAAATATTATTATATTCAATATTTACCCGTTTCTAGCTAAATTAATTATTGTACTTTATAGCTCACATAATTTTTCTCTGATTCTTTCCAAACACACGCTAGACATTGTCTGCTTTGGATGGTTCCTGACTCATACGAAGTTAGAAAAGTCAAAAATATATTGATAGATATTTATAGTTTACGGATCAATTTATCAAGAATGAAAACATAGCATTAGTATATTATAATTATAGTAATCCTCTATATATATTGAGGAATAATCCACTCAGTTTTCTCCAAGTCCGATCAGCCTCCACCGCCTCTCGTCACATTCTTGCTTCTCCCAATCGAATCACAAATTAACAACAAAAAATGTCGGAGAAATTCTCGGCGACGCTGCGGATTGGTGATTTGAACGATTATATCGCACCCTCACAGGGATGCGTGGTTTCTCTCAAGGCCAATACCAAACCTGCGTCCACTTCAACTTCAATCTCCCGCCCTCCTAGATTTTCTGCTGAGGTGATTTTTCTTTCTTTCGAATTTGAGCTCAATCAGCATGTTGGGAAGCTTGGGACTGCGAAAGTTTTAATCTTTGTTATTAATGTTTCGATTGGGGTACTGGGTTTTATGTGAAATACATTTTTAGTGCTTTAATATGGCTGGTTGCTGCTTTTACAGGAGCTCAAGAAGTTTGGGACTGCGGTAAAACCAGTGGAAACTGAGCCTGTAAAGATTTCGTTGAAAGATTGTTTAGCTTGCAGGTAATTTTTCTTGAGTATTTAGTGCATGATTTGTTGAAGCAAGTTAGGTTGAGATGTGTTTGTTTGTAGCTCTATAACATATCTGACTTATACTGAACCGAGTTAGAAACAAGTATTGTGAAAATTAGTGATTGCAGGACTTAACTAAGCTAAATTTTATCTAATGCACCATGTGAGAAATGGAGTGATTAATGGTCTATTAATATGATAATCTTGCAGTGGGTGCATAACCTCGGCTGAGACTGTTCTGCTTGAGAAGCAAAGCTTAGATGAATTTCTTTCAAATCTGAATAAAGGGAAGACTGTTATAATCTCCGTATCTCCTCAATCCAGAGCCTCTCTTGCTGTTCATTATGGTCTTTCTCCGATAAAGGTGAGTTGAATTCAATTGATTACTGCTTGGAATCTTTGCAATTTTGTGTGTGCACTATTGCTCGAGAATCTTCACTTGACTGATGAACCTCACATCTAATGCAGACTTTCAAGAAGTTCACGACATTATTTAAATCACTGGGAGTGAAGGCTGTTTTTGATACCAGCTGCAGCCGAGACTTGACACTAATTGAATCCTGTTATGAATTCATAACGAGATATAAGCAGAACCAATTAGCCACTGATGATAAATCCAAACTGCCTCTGCCCATGATATCTTCTGCCTGCCCTGGTATGTCTTACATCCTTCATTGTAGTACTTGTTTTACTAGCCTGCAAACCTGTGTGTCTGTTGCTGTACCTAGCATCCAAAAGTTCATACTTGCTTTTGCAGGCAGTGTATCTTCTGCCTATAATTCCATTGAATTATCTTACCGAAAAGAGCTTTCTTTTACTCTTTCTTATTTCTTTAAACCTATAATCTTCTTTTAAGTGCCTGCCCTTATCTTTCTCAGTCTATTATCTCATTTGGGTTTGCTGATTTTTCTGTATGCAGGCTGGATATGCTATGCCGAAAAATCTCTGGGATCCTATGTGCTTCCATATATCTCACCAGTAAAGAGCCCTCAACAAGCCATTGGATCAATTATCAAGAAGCGCATAGGTCAGAAGCTAGGCTTGAGGTAATTCATATCTACATTTCCCACCCATGATGCATCCTGGACTGTTCCAGGTTATCTAAATAATGCTGATTACTCTTGATTCTATATGATTCTGAAAGCGCGGACATTGGAACGTCTGTTTAGGAGTATTGCTGGACTATGACGATGCTTGTTAGAATTAGTCCGTGGAAAAGTTTATATTTTTGCAACAGGTTGTAGTCATTATGAATTGCTAAAAGATTAGAAGATGAAACTTGAGAAATGTCTTTTTTCTTCCTTGTCAGGCCAGAGGATATATACCATGTAACTGTGATGCCTTGTTATGACAAGAAACTTGAGGCTGTTAGAGATGACTTTGTGTCTGAAGTTGAACCACATGGTCCAATGATACCAGAGGTGGATTCAGTTTTGACTACTGGAGAGCTGTTAGATTTGATAAAGGTAAATTTTGAGTTTATAAAATTAATTCATAAGATAAATGTTCCAAAAGGGGGAGAATATGTTGGCAGCACTTGATATATATATATGCTCTTGTACTTAATTGGCTTGTTGTGGTACCTTAGGTTTTTGGGTTTCAATTTTGTTGGTATATTCATTTTCTTTGAATGTTTATTGCAGTCAAAATCTATTGATTTTGAAAGATTGGATGATTCTCCTCTGGACAGATTGTAAGAACCCTTACTATTTTTCCAAGTTACTTAGCTTGTGAGATAAGACGCTGGCAATATGATCATTCTGTTTACAGGTTAACAAATGTCGATGAAGGGGACGAACATTTTTATGGAGTGCCTGGAAGCTCGGGGGGATACGCAGAGACAATATTTCGTTATGCTGCTAAAGAGCTTTTTGGCAAGGAAATTGCTGGTTCTCTTGACTTTAAGACTATAAGGAATTCTGACTTCAAAGAGTTGACTCTGGAAGTAAGGTTTTTGCCCTTCTCATTTACTGATAAGGAATGGAAACAAAAGAAGTTCAAGTGAGCATGCAACAATTAGTAAACTTGCAATCCTTGCTCTATTCATTAAGATGCTCATTGTATCGGGAATTAAGACAACTTAGCTGGATAATAAGGTCTTATAGAGCTATAAATGTTGTTTGTGTTTTTGCAGATAGAAGGTAAGGCGGTTCTAAAGTTTGCGCTATGTTATGGTTTCCGAAACCTGCAAAATGTTGTCCGGAAAATCAAACTTGGAAAGAGCGAATATCAGTTTTTGGAGATCATGGCCTGTCCATCAGGTAGATGTGTTCTTGAGTTGGTCTTGTCTTGATATATTTGGGGCATGACCGTGGAAAACTCACCAACTATTATTGCGTGATTTTGTGTAATAGGATGCTTAAATGGCGGGGGTCAAATCAAGCCAAAACAAGGTGAATCCGCCAAAGATTTAATCCTGTCATTGGAGTCCAAGTACATGGAAAATGTGAGTCGAGACACGGATTGATGCATACTAGGCATGAACTTGTAAGGGATTATGAGTAATTGACAGTTACTTATTGTTGTTCAGGTTTTGGAGGCTGATCCTTTTGAAAATCCAATCATCAAAGAACTGTACTCAGAATGGCTTGATGCGCCCGGGTCTGAGAAATCAAAGACAGTGATGCATACAGCGTATCATCCTATGGTGAAAAGCGTAACTTCTGAGCTGCACAATTGGTGAGAAGAACGCATCGGGACATTTTGCTTGGATTAGACATAGCTAGTTACTGAAATCCCACTGGTTCGACAACTTGAGCAGATGATTCAGTGAGAACGGATTCTGTGGTTGAAATCAGACATGCTTGTTTGTCAATCTCCTTGGTCCGTAGGTTACATTTCTAAGGAGATCAGTTTTGGTAGGGAGGAGAAATGGATGATCATATAGTCAAAGTGTACATATTATTATTGTACATTTTTGTTCCAAATTACGTAGACGACTGGTATTTTTCTTTTTCTTTAGAATTAGATTCTTTAGGAAAATAGGTCAAAAATCGAATGTCACTTGGCAAATGACAGCCCGAGTTGTATTTTGAATATATATTTTAGTATGGTAAATATGTTATAACATATATTTTTGAAATAATTTTAACTATCCCTAATGAAATATTTTTTGTTTTTCTTATAAATCATAGTTAATGAAAAATATTAAAGTTAAAATTTATGGTTTAGGATGAGACAGAGAGTATTTAGCATTTAGCGGTAGCAATAAATGTGTAATAACAAACTCGTAAAGATAATTGATTTTTTAAATATGTATTCCTATCTTCACGTGACAATAAATTCATCGTTTGAAGTTTCTAGCTAAGCACCATTAATTAAAAATATTGATTATAAAAGTCAATGATGCCATAAATTAATTTTTTTGATGACGAATAACAATTTTGGATGCTGTCACCATGGTTTCTTTTCGTGTTGAAATAGGTAAAATAATAAAAACGGCATCCCAAATAAGGAGAGTGCAGTGGTATCAAATCTCGTATGTTTCATTTTCAAACATCTTTATTTGGCTTTGTTTTTGGACAGAATCAGATTATGTTTATATAAAGATACCCTCTTAATATTTTCGTCACCTCTTCTAAAACTACTGCCAATTTCATACGTTACAAAGTCTGAATAACTTCTGCAGCCATGGTAAATCCCTTCTCTTCATCTTCTTCTTGTTTATGTGCAATTTTCAATTCTGTTTTGATTAAAAACTTTCTTTTGATCCTACTTTTTCACTTTTCCAAACGAAGATTGGAGTTGATTCTGCTGTTTTTAAACACGATGGCAAGATATGATTCATACGTTTGTGCGATTACTTTTCATATGTTTGATTCTTTCTGAGGATTATTTTATGTTTCAGACGACATCGAAGCGCCTTTCGGAGAGGAAAGTGGCAAGATTTGAGAAGAACATAACGAGGAGGGGACTGGTGGCGCTCTCCAAGAAGAAGCTTGAACCAGCACACATTGTTCTCACCCTTTTCGCGGTTTTGGTCGTCGTTTCGTGTAATTCAATCCCCTGTTTAGCTTGTGTTTAAGCGTTATAAACTCTGTCAAAAACTCCAATTTTGTCTGATAAAAGAATTCCACTTTTCTGGTGCAGTTGTATTTCAGATTGTGAGAATGGCCCTGAAGAACGAAGCAGCAGAAGTTTGAGCATTTTTTTTAAGACTTCTGCAGAAAGTTGATATGCTCTGCTTCATGCTTGATACATTACAGTTTGTACCAAACCAAAGACTCCCTTTTTAAAAATAAAATAACAGCGGATTAATTTAAAATTCTGGTGTGTGGTATTTGGCTCTGATGGTATTTTCTTCAAAATTCAGTGCTTGATAAAATATATTTTCCAATCAAAGTGACATCTTTAGAACAAGCAGCTTATTGTTTTGCTGGAAGAGTTTGGCTCAATACATCTTACAACAAAAGGTTGGATTCACTTCTGATCAAACAAAAGACATAGGTCTGGCATTGGGATTCATCGTCTGCCTTCCATTGTTGTACCGGCTTTCATCAGATCTGCGAGCTGCAGGAGCCGAGCCATTTGAGGTGTTTGAACAACGGTAACGATCAGAACTTCTTGAGAGCTTCTTTGAGCAAGAGCTAAAGCCAAAGTCATGGCCAATTCTCAAATTGCTTCTGAATGAACCCTCATCATCAGAGAAATCGCACTCCTCAAACCCCTGTTAAGACACTTAGTATCAGGCACTGGCGAATGATTTTCCCATAGTTGGAAGGCTTGAAGCATAATGATCAGTTAATTACCTTTGACTTAGTGGTGTAGTAAGGAGTCAGGCAGGGGTTCAGGTCTTTGAAAAACAAATCATCGGGACTTCCTGGTGCTGTCTGATCACCAGAACTGAACTCCTGATAACAAAGTAAAATGGATGAAATCGATACTTCATTGATAAAATGATGCAATGCTCAATTTGAAAGGTGGTGATGCTAAACCAGAAGTGGCGTAAAACAACACTACTAATGCCCATGAGCTAAGCATGCATATCCGTTTATCCCTCTATCTATTCAGCAGGTGATTGTCTGCTTAATTGACGACTATTTCATACATTGGATTGTCTATTTGAAGATTAATAACTAAAGAGGCATATGAACTTCACAAGTCATGGAGAATCTACCGATATACACCACCACCATATTTCTAAGCGAAAGCATTTCTCACCAGAGAATTGGTTGCCTCATCTTGTTCATATGTAGGTGTTCTTGGAGAACTCTCGTTATCAAAGCAGCTTCTCACTGAGTATTTGTCTGCCTTCACCTGTGAAAAAAAGACATGATTTGGCTAGTTGTGCCATTCAATAACTACATCCAATCTAATTGACGTTGTCTATGGAAATTCCACAATACAATTCATTGAAAAGGAATATCAAAGTGGACAATCCCGACAACAAACTCCGGAATACACACGCACTTGACTCCAAATCTCATGCTGTTCAAAATCACCCAACCTATGCAGCTTAAACTAAAGTTATTTATCCAACCTATGCAGTTAAACTAAGAGATTCTTCGATGAAGCAGATTCAGTTTGATATGTTACATACCTCAGCAAGATCATCAGCAA
Organism: Rubia yunnanensis; assembly: GCA_037428765.1. Taxonomy (NCBI): domain Eukaryota; kingdom Viridiplantae; phylum Streptophyta; class Magnoliopsida; order Gentianales; family Rubiaceae; genus Rubia; species Rubia yunnanensis. The sequence goes on from CM075061.1 coordinate 165,329,647, forward strand.
GGCATTGCAATTGGCCGGTAAGAGAAGAAACCTGCTTTTGCAGGTTCGGGATGAGTTGTTTAGCCTGCTTTAGCTCCGAGCCCTGTCGCTCCAAAATCCCCTGTAATTGTGAGTTCATCACATCAGGAAACAGTATGGCACTTTTGAGGGACTTTATCTCCTCCCTTTGATTCAGGCACAAGTCCTTCAGCTTCTCAACCTAAACAAAAACACCCATCTGCAGTTCAGCACAGTTCCTAAACAAAATCTTGATCTTTCAACTCAATTTCCAACAGAAAACACTCAAAATGATTCAAATTTCAGCCAAAGTTGCAATTTTTACCTCTCTGTTCTTCTCATCGAGCATCAATTTGAGCGCAGAAATCTCAGCCTCCCGATCCTTATTCACATTGAGAAGCTCCCTCTCGCTCCTGAGCACCATGGCGAGTGTTCTGGTGTTGGATTTGACCTCAGTCAACGCCTTCCTCTCGCTCTTCTTCTCCTCCTCCTTCTTCCCTCCCTTGAACAGCTTCTTATGCAGAGCCCCCAAAGGCGTCGCCTTTTTGGGCAACCCGCCGGTCTTCTTCAAATCCTCCGCCAGGAAATCGGCGGCCACCGTGAGCTTCAGGGGCTCGCCCTTGTTGGGCTTTCCGCGTGGGGCCGATTTGGTCTCCATGAATTTCTTCACCATTGAGGTGAAGTTGTGGGTGGTGGCGGCGCCGCCGCCGTGGCTCCTGGCCTTGGTGAGGGCCCGTGAGGAGGAATTGGGGCGGGCGTTGTGGAAGAGGGACTCGGAGGAGGAGGAGGGGTCGGATTTGGTGGAGGAGGAGATTGAGGAGTTGTAGCGTGACGACGGCTTGATTGTCGCCATGGATTGGATGGATGTTTGTCGGAATTCTCTGAGTTCGGCGAGATTCGGGTTTTGAATATCTGAAATGGATAGAAATGGGGTCTTGGCGCTGCTCTCTAATTCAAAAAAAAACCCAGCTTTTTGCATGCGCTCCCTTTACGCTTTCTTTTTCACCTTTTTGTCTTCTAATTAAAATTGCAAACCACCCCCTCTCTTTTTCCTTTTTTTTTCTAATTAATTTACACTTGTGTAGTTGTATGGTACTATAAGTCAATGGAGTGAATCACTATTATGAAGACTTTTTTAAAAATTGTGTACTCCCTCCATTCCGCGGGAATTTGCACAGAAATTTTTTACGGTCTCCAAAGGATATGTTTGACTATAAATATACGTAACCACAGATGATAATGGTGTCATAAGAATTAATATTTATAAACTACATGTTACGACTACTTATTTAACAATATCTCATAAGATATAGTTATTTTTCATATATTTTATTTAAATATGTGATTAAAGTAAGATAACTTTGACTGCTAAATAATAAGTGTGCAGAATCAGTTGGGATGGAGGGAGTAGCCTGATTTATAATCACATCTATCATTTCATTATTTTTTTTACAGATTCAATTTGGAGAAACTCGAGGCTCAATATTGATGTGAAAAAATAGGCTCTCTCAACTCTCAACTCCCAAATACCTGTTTTTTTGGGTGACATGGGAATATTAGATAATGCCCATTCATGGATTTATTAACAAAAATAATTAATATGACATAATATTAATTTTAATAACTAATAAGATTTTGTTATGTTTAAATGAGAATTGTACATGATCTAATATTTAGAATTAATTTGTATATTTATTTTATTAAAAAATCAAGTCAACCTTTTTATTAATAGCAAAGATACTCTTAGTTATAAATAAAAGTACAAGATAACATAAACCATATAAAAGAAAGGCAAAGTCTTGGGAAATCCAGTCTTTCCATAAGCCTATGGAAAGACGATGTTTAGTTAAAATAATAAAAGGGTAAAAAGTCTTAGTTGGAAGACAAAGTCTTGGGAAAGGCCGTCTTTCAATAGGCTTATGGAAAGATCGGGTTTAATTAGGATAATAAAAGGTAAAAAGTCTTAGTTGCAAAATTAAAAAATTATTATGCAACATATAGTAGTTATAAAGTTTATAACCCGATTCATACAACCCAAAAATTTTATCTTCATTTATTCTAATTTGCACTTTAAACCTTGGTCTTTCCATGACTTATGGAAAGACCGTCTTTCAATAGACAGACTCTAGCTGCAATATTAAAAATTTATTATGCAACGTGTAGTAGTTATAAAGTTTATAACTCGATTCATGCAACCCAGAAATTTTATCTTCATTTCTTATAATTTACACTTTAAACCTTGGTCTTTCCATGACTTATGGAAAGACAGTCTTTCAAGAGACGGACTCTAAAAGAAATACTAAATATAATTTTAAAAATATGTTAAATAACTTTAAAAGTTTATATGTGGTACAACTCATAAGTAAAATAAATGGATAAATTGTTAAAATAATTTTTTGAACGATTAAAAGGGATGAATAGTTATTAGCATTAAGTGTGAAAAGGCAATTATGACAATAATAATAATTTGAATATTTTTCTTTTAAATTGTAATTCAAGATGATAATTACTCTATAATATATTTTTAGTAAATTTATTGAAAGTTCATTTATAGTGTAGATTACTAAACTAGTGTTCTTCTTCATCACTAGTAACTGAAACGAAATGAACATTCAAGAGCAAAAACATTCACAAAATTCATTTCTGATTCAATTCCAACAATCAATTGTCCGACCTTTCAAAAAGGAATAGATACAGTTTAAGTGATACAGAGATATAAATCAGACACTTTAATTAAGGAATGGATACATTTTAATTAATACACTTTTAAGCGTAAAGAGATATACATCAGACACTACAATTAAGGTTTGAATACGTTGGAATTCCGCCAATTCATTACGGAAAATGCATTAACCAAAATATTTTTTTATAGCAGCTGATGTGACAATATTTGGTGATGTCAAGCGTCAAAATTCTGTGAAGGGTGATGTGACTAAGTGCTGGAATGCCACTTAATCAAGTGGTTGCTCTTTTAGTATTTAGTATAGATGATGAGATATAAATGAAATTGGAATGATTTTCTACTGTTTTGCATTTACACAGATTCAAAATTATATGTAATAATCCATAAAATAAAGAGTGAATTTTATTTTTAGTTATGTTAAAACTATAAAAAAAATTATTTTGGGTCTGAAAAATGTTTTTCTAACCCCGATTTCTTATTTAGAAGGTCTGGAATAACCACATGTTATTCTGATCTTGTAGTCAATGTCCTATAATGATGAAATGACCAAAAATACCACTGACTTTAATTTACTAAAAAACGAAAAAAATGTTCCTGTTAGTTTCTTCACATGTAATTTTTTCAAAGTGTTGAAATACCCCCAGATTGATTTGACCTTGCAATTAACACTAGGTAAACCTATTTAATGTTAAAATAGAGAGAGATAATTTATATGTCATAATTGCCTAGTTATCCTATTGTCCAACATTTTTTTTACAACACAGAGAGAGATAATTTAGCAAGTAATGAGATATGAGTTCATAAGATGAGTAGGTTTGTGCAGACCGGTGGAGCGAGAACAATCACATTAACTAAGGGGCATCAGAATCTCCGTCATTCACGTCATCTTCCTTTGAGGACTCAACGTCGTCGTTACACATGTAACTACTATCTCTGAAGGAGCTATTCGGCCGGACCAGAATCAAAGTTGAGGAATCAACGACGCGTTCGACCTAATTTCCGATTGTTATGTCTTTCTGGACTAGGGGATTCCTCGATTCTTCTCATGACATTAAAAGTAAGAAAAATCAATCGACTTTGCAAAGATGTTGGTGGCTGAAATCATTGGGCACGAAGCCTATATAATGGTGATTTGGGATGGTTCTTGTGTGGGTGAGTAAATGTAAAGTAAACAAAGACTTCGATAGTGGTGCGTGATTGTGTGTGTGGTGTTTGTTAGGGTCACTTAAAATATTTGACGGAGACGCGGAGGGGAATGGGATCACCGATGGCTGGAAGAGAGGGTAGGGTATAGTCAGGGAAGAGGAGGAGCAGGGCATGAAAGGAGAAGATGCGTGATGGTGTCGAAATTAATGGTGATGTTAGTGCGATGAGCTGCTTCATAGGTAGGTGTTCTGAGTTGGATGGTGATGTTGTTGTGGAGAAAATCAACGAGTTAGGGCTGTCAAACAAACAAGACTATCTCTGTCATTTAATTTCCCCCCAAAAAACATTGAGGATAAAATGAACAAATATTCAAATCCTTAAAATGTTCAGGTACAGCATACAACAAATCCAAAACCCCCATCAAGAAGCTGTCTTAAGAGAGGAGATTTTGGAAAAGAATGAATAACACCACCACATGTACAAAATACAAGGCCTAAAGCTTTTTAGCACTCTTGAAATGAACCAATCTAGCAGGATTTCCAACAACAGTAGCCCTTTCAGGCACTTCCTTCAACACAACAGAAGCAGCACCAATGGTAGCACCATCTCCAACCCTAATGTTCCCCAACACTTTGGCCCCTGCCCCTATCACAACCCCATCTCCAATCTTAGGGTGCCTTTCGCCGAAAACCTTCCCTGTCCCCCCTAGGGTAACCCCGTGAAATAAGGTCACGTTGTCCCCCACCACACAGGTCTCCCCTACAACAACTCCAGTAGCATGATCCATGACCATCCCCCTCCCGATTCGCGCCCCTGGATGGATATCAACCCCGAAAACCTCTGACACTCGGCTCTGAAGAAGGGCGGCTAGGGCGGTTCTGCCCTGAAACCATAGCCTGTGGGAGATTCTGTGAGCTTGGCAAGCTAGAAACCCCTTCAAATGGAGGAAACAATGGACATAGCTTAAGCAGGCCGGGTCGCGCGCTTTCCAGGCTCGTAAATCAGCCCTGATGGCGCCCTGGATTCCGCCATCTTCTTCTCGGAGGACTTGTGTGAAGACTTCATACAAGGTAGCCTTAGAGAGAGATGAACTGGAGAGTTTATCAGCAAGCTGATTCGCTAACGCGGTTTCTAGTGAATCGCGGGAGAGTATGGAGTTTTGGTACCACTGTGACAAGATTGGCTCCTGTTTTGAATCATGGATAGCTTCTTCTCTGATCTTCAGCCATATCTGATCCGGATTATGTTCATGCTTTCTGGAAAATTCTGGAATCTTGAAAGACTGAATACAGATTGAGAATCTGATGAACTTGCAAAGGGAATGGTTGATTTGGGGTTCATAAAAATGACCATTGGTGGATCTTGATTTATCCCCACAAGCAACCATAGTTTTGATTTGGTATTTTCTTGGTGGCAATGGCTAGATAAGCACGACAAGCAAATATAGAGTGAAGAATGGAAGAAACATGTTGGAAAATTCTGCTGGGAACTCGTGAAACATTGCACACGCACAAGAGGGCTTTTGACCAGTTGAAATTATATGGAATTGTTCCCATACAACGTTTGGGATGACAACAGCATAGGGCAAAAGTGACGTGATAATATGCAATATGATATCAATTAATTATAAAAACCAATTTTCACATTCTACCTTTATTTTATTCGTGACTTAATAAATAGCCTATACTCGATATTTTTGGTCAAACGTATTTAAGTAGAAATTTTAATAGGGCTAAGAAAAAGCACAGGGAGTTTACCAAAAAACAGTCCAGTAATTCTCAAAAAAAAAAAAAACCCAGTTCAGTAAGGAAAGAGAGTTTTTTTTTTTTTTTAAACGAAGAGAGAAAGTATTTTCCATTCTTGTTTACTTTATTCCCCGAGGCTCGGAAAAATGGTTTATTGTTGAACTCCCCAGCGTGTTCATCTTCGGGGTCGGGGCCAAATTCAGACAACAAACCCAAAATTTGACGTACTAATATAAAATAATCGCCTTTTGTCATCTGGGTTTCTTACATTCTCCCTCAAACACAATAAAATAAATAAAATTTGCAGGAGGGTGATTTTGGGGTACTGAAGCTAGTTTTCGAGGATTAAAATGGGGAGGTCTCGTGGGAATTTCCAATCAGAGGAGGATCCCTCCCAAAGGTTCAATCTTTACTGCTACTTAAATCTCTTTCATTTTTTTTCCATGTTTTTTAAAATTAATTTGGATGATGAACAACTACTGTGCATTGAGGTGGCTGGTGTTGGCTTGTGATGTTTGCGTGTTTGTTTAAAGTAAAAGTGCAAAATTTTAATTTTTGAGGTGTGATTTTGCAGTTTTCTTGCTATGCAAACGTGTACAATCGCATTTATACAGCTTCATTTTAGTTTCTTAGATTTGTGGTGTCAAGTTAAAGGAGTTTTAGCAGCTGGGATTATGTCTTTCCGGGGTTTAAGTCATTTGTGTTGCCTTTTATGCTCTTTTTGTGGTTGGATTGAACTTGGAGAGTCGCTTTGCTTGCTTGTCATTGTCTTTTTCGCATCAATCCTATTTCATGTGATTTTGTTCCCTGTTAATGGTGATGTCGTTTAAGTTTTGTACAATCTGATTAATATTAGAGTATTGAATGCAGATCAAGGAGAAGAAAGCATGCATCAAATGGTGAAAATTTAGAATCATCGAGTTCAGGTGATCTTTATTCGGTTGATTTCTCAAGTTAATCTTTTGTTTTGTATGGTGATTGAATGAATTTATCACAGTGGCCCTGAGTTTGAAACCTAATTTAGGTAGAATAGGTATGTAGTTACCTTGTAAACATGAGTCGGCTGAATTACATTGTCGATTCTTCATTTTTATGACTTGCTTGGCTCCTTTTCTGAATATTTTCTGTTCAGGCCAGGTGACTACCGACGGCAAGAAAGCTTTATATCACTGCAACTATTGTAAAAAGGACATTACAGGGAGAACACGTATCAAGTGTGCTGTGTGTTCCGACTTTGACCTATGCATCGAGTGCTTCTCTGTGGGTGCTGAGGTGCATCCCCACAAAAGCAATCACCACTATCGAGTTATGGTGAGAATATAGCTGGTTTTGAAACTTAATCTGCCATCTAATATGTGAAACTTATCCAGCAAAGAAGATTCGGAAAGCACCCGTGTGTGATATGTTCCTAGCAAACTTGCTAAGTTAACTTCTTTTTTCTAAATCAGAATTAAACTTTGTAAAGCCCCTATCTACTATAAGGTATGTGAGGAGTAGTAATGATGCCATATGCCTAAAGGACACATTTGTATCTCTTGCAAGCTTGCGTTTTTATTCTTCATTATTAGAATTTATCTTTTTATGAACTACATTTTGCACCCAAATCAAAGGCTAGACCATGCTTTAAAAAGAAAAAAATTTGTTTGTTTTCATGTTGATTTCTACCTCTTTACTTGTGTAGGATGTTCTGTCATTCCCCCTTATCTGTCCAGATTGGAATGCTGATGAAGAAATGTTACTACTGGAGGTGATTTAGAACATCCAGTTCCTCAACTTCAAGTCCTTGACTTCATTTGAAAATTTGATCTTTTTGTTTCTCGTTTTTTTGGATTCTATAGTAAAGCTTACCATTTGGTTTGCTTCCACTTGTTTCATGAAATTCCCAACCAGGGACTTGAAATGTATGGCATGTGGAACTGGGCAGAAGTTGGAGAACATGTTGGCACTAAGTCAAAGGAAGCATGCATCGAGCATTTCAGAACTGCCTACCTGGAGTCCCCGTACTTTCCCCTTCCAGTATGTCCAACACAATTAGATATCTTCCCAATTAAATATCTGCAGTTGATGATTTTTTTAGTTGCTTCGTCTTTGACCAGGATATGACTCATGTTATGGGTAAAAATAGAAATGAGCTTCTTGCAATGGCAAAAGGCCAAAATGATGACAAAAAAGGTTTGTTTTTCTGGCTACTGATTTACTTGTGCTTGTGGTTTTTTACATAATGACAGTATCTTAACCCTGTATTGCTCAAGCTTGTTAAGTTTACCATTCTGTATCTTCACTTGGAAAACAAACCCTATACTTAATTAAAGCCCGTTTAAGAAGAGAGAAAGTGAAACTTACAATTCCTTTTTAGTTTGCGAAACAAAATAGATAAAGTTTGAAAACGAGTGGAGTAAGACTGCTGCGATGACGAATACTGTTGTAAAGTTAACTCATCTGGATCTGAATTTAAATTTATTATATTCATTGTTACTAGTTTGTCTGAATTACTTTATTAAATCTTCACCTGGGTGGGTCACCATTTGTTTTATAATTTTAACCGTGGGGTTACTTTTGATCAATGATATGAATAATGGGCATTTCTGATCTTGAAATGAGCTTCATTGCTTCTTGTATGGCAGGAGCTGCTTCACTTGGAGAAGTTACACCAAAGGATGAATCGCCGTTTTCCCCATCAAGAGTCAAGTAAAGTTTCTGATCCATTTTGTTTCCAAACCACCCCAGCCCCAGGCTTCTGGAGCACCTTTGTCACATTATATCTATATTTGTATTTGTCAGAATTGAAGATCAATACAAGAGTGGTCCTTCAGGCCGTCTCCCTCTGGTTCCCTGTGCTGGTAAGGCTATAGGTGTTTCCTTATAGGTTACTACTTACTAGCATCTTGATGTTCGGGAGGGAAGTATTAAATTTTCTGTGGCCATTCTAATGAAGTCAATTGTGCAGGACCCACCGCCAAGAAAAAGTCATCAAACAAAGTTCAAATCAGGGATCAACCAGACTCTATGAAGCCAAAAGGCAGGATTCTCATTTCTGCTTATGTATTTTTTTTAAAATTTCTGTGACCTACAGAATGAAGTTATTCCATCCGTTAAACATAAGTTGTTAATAGCTCGTGGGTGTTGTGTCAGGCAAGAGTGTCGATAATAATAAAGCTAAGATTTCAAAGGAAGAAGGATCTTCTTTGCTGGAACTAACCGGGTTTAATGAGAAAAGACAAGATTTTGACCCCGAGTATGACAATGATGCTGAGCAGTTACTGTCTGATATGGAATTTAAGGAAACTGATACTGAAGAAGAGCGTGAGGTGAAGCTGCGTGTACTGCGATACTATTATCAAAGGTAAATGGTTCTAATCTCTCCTTTTTACATCGTGAATGGCTAATGATCGGTCTAGTTTGCTTATCTTCTTGAAGAATGGTAGCTGGTTCTGATCTCTCCTTTTTACATCTACTTTTGGTGGATCAACAGAGATTTGAAACCTTCGTATCCTTGTTATTCTAAGGTAGCATAATTATTTTGACAGGCTTGATGAGAGAAACCGAAGGAAGGATTTTATTTTAGAAAGGAACTTGCTACATCAAAGTGCATTTATGAAGGACTTGTCTCCAGAAGAGAAGGCTCTGTGCAAAGATTATGAGGCCTTCATGCGCTTTCTTTCCAAAGAGGAGCATGATGACTTTCTCAAGAGTCTGATCGCTGAAAACAGAATACTAAAAAGGATTCGACAACTTAAGGTTTGTTTACACAGAAAGGCTAAATACAATCTCGATTTCTTTTTTTCCTACTTCTCAGCTGTGTTTGCCCTAGAGGTAAAATATTTATGGAAAACCCTATACTTTATGAGAACATACTTACCCTATGAAAAATGTAAAACTAATGCAGGAAGCACAAGCGGCAGGGTGTCATTATTCAACTGACGCTAACAAATATTTAGACTGGAAAAGAAAGAATGAAACTGAAGTTAATGGTAACGGAAAGGAAAGTCGTGATAATGGTGGAAATAGCGTCAGTTTCCATAATGCGCCTGTTTCTTCCGACCCAAATGATCCATACTCAGTCAATCTGGACGCAGTGGCATTTTCTGATGGAATGCTGTTGTCAGCGCCAGTAAGTACACATTTTACTTCTGCCACTTGGCATCGCATTTTAGGGAAAACCTTTGATGCACAAATGTACCTTTTGTTTTGCTGCAGGAGAGAGAATTGTGTAATGATATGAGACTTGCTCCACCTGAGTACATGAAAATGCAGTCAATCATGTCGATGAACATATTTAATGGAAACATTACCAAGAGATCAGATGCCTATTCCCTCTTTCAGGTGGAACCAACCAAGGTCGACAGAGTTTACGACATGCTTGTGAAGAAGGGCATCGCCAGTTCATTCTGACTTCTATAACATTTAGACACAAATAAAAGCACATTTGTGATTTACAATAAAAAAAATGTTTCTGTTGGAATATGAGAATAAGATACTAGGCCATAACACATCATGGCTCCTTAGTGTTTTATTAATTTAGTGATGTATTTCACTAAAATCAGAATCAAAATCTTCCCGACTCTCCTTCTCCGACTCTAGAAAAAACCTACATCCCCGAAGGATCAGAATCCGTGAATCTGGAGTCTCTGCGCTGTGAATCTCCAAGTTCATGCCTTTCACATAGTTGGTGGTGCCACAGATGATTGCATTTGGGAGAGAAAAGAGAGGATATCATGCCTATTCTTGATGTCCACCCATTTCCCGTCAATCCAGTCTTTAGAAGGCCTCAAAACAGCAATCTTCACTGTCAAAAACTTGTTTTTGCCTATAGGAAACAAAACCACAAATCAGTTTCACCGTATGAAGGCCTAAACAAGAAATCAAGAAAGTGTATATTGGCCTGAAAAATGATGACAGGGAGAAAGGAGTCCAAACATTCAGTTAGAAGTCATTATAGACAGTTCAAAGTGTATTTAGTTTGAGAAATGAGTTACCGGGAAAATAGACTCCAACAGCGTCGCTTCCAGAGTTTTCAACCCAGACAACGACACCTTCCCACCAGCCCTTGCCCAACCATGCATCAACTGCATCTCCAACCTTAAAATAACCGTTACGAGCACACTGAGGAGGCAAAGGTCGGACAGTGCGGCGTCCTGCACATCGCATGCCCAGGTTGTCCGGGGCAGCCACTCCAGAGAATGGAATCCATTCCTGCACAGATATACCGGGAAAAGATGAACTGAATCAATGCATGTTTGTGTATCACTGAGTAATGTGTACTAAAGTAACAATTTTTCATACTCATTAGAACCTTAATTTTGAAGAACAGAGAAGATTGATTAAATATAAACATGTTTGCAAGAAAGAAAACAAGGTAAAGTGCAAGAGTTTATACCTCAAGCTTCCCAGTTCTCCCTGCATCTTCGATGTCATAGTATTGAACTTTTATGTGCTTTTTGATGGTCAGCAACACCTTACCCTTGAACCAACAGCCTTGAAAGCTGCTGTCCTGGGAGAGAAACTCTACATCTTCCAGGTCAAACGTGGAAGATACTGGATATGCCTTATCAGGAGCTGGCCTCTTGATTGGTAGCTTAAATTTGAGGGGTCCAGAATTTGGTGAAGTGTTTGCCTGGACAATTGGCACAATGCATGTCCTGAAATGATCATCAAAGTGATAATTTTCGCTCACTTCAATATGAGCCTTGCATTTGATCCTTGAATCAAGCTCCTGGCGTAATAACGAGAGGACTCCTTGATCTTCATAGCCTTGCAATTCATCAAGGGAGAAGGGCGTGATTTTCCTGTCATTGAGTTCCCTGTGACACAGGTAGGTCTTGAATGAAGACTGTTTAGGAAACTTTGCCAAGTATATCTGATAGTGACTTGGCGTCAGTACTGCAGCTGTTCCGTCAATGCACTTGATCCCCATACACTGAAACCTCGATGTGATGAACACTTCATGGGGCTGTGCATCCAAGTCCAGAATCACCCGCTTCACATCTTCGTTGTGAAAAAGCCATCGTACTTGAATCATTTTGGCTCCCTTCCTGTCCTCGTACAGATCCTCCAAGTACCCTATATAACGCTTTTCTGCTTCAGTCTTGATCAGCACAAATGAATTGACCTGTACATGAAGATGTAGATTTTGAGTACACATAATAAAAATAATGAGCTGAAGTAGCTGCCACCAAAAGTTCTTCCACTTGATTTCAAAAGGAAAAGAAAAGGTTCTTCCACTTACTCTTATTTTTGTTTTGCCCCGGCAAAATAAAGGGTAATGCTTCACCTGCCTGGAACAAGTCCATGCTTCACCTGACCAGGCGATATCTGGACTTCGGGATATATCAGCCTATAAATACAAAAGAAGACCTTTAATAACAGTTCTGAAGTTATTTGCTATAAATTCAATCCAAAAAGAATCTGAAAGTGCTAGAAGAAAGAATAGTAACCTCATCCAACCGGAGTGCCATATTTGTGCACTGTCTGACGGGAGTCTGAATTTAATTGCCAGGTAATTTGCTTTCCAGAGAGAGAGAGAAGATCAAAAACTTTACGTAGACAACTGTAATCACAAACAGATGCAGATGCAGATGCTTACAACTAGATCCTGACTTCTAATAAAGACAGTTTAACCACCTGTGTATCATTCAAATGTAATTTTTTTGCTAAAGAAGAATCACGAACAAGATTAAACAATGCAGCATTGCTTTGGGAATGAGATATGATAATCAGTAATTAAGAAGAAAATCTATCCACATGAACTTGACAGAAATTTTAACTTGTCGAAATGAAGTAAAAGAAACTTTTGTTACCTATATGGAGTACACTAATTTAAAGCAAGAGAAATGAAGCTTATCATCAATACAACAGCCAGATCTTCAATGCGAATTCATTAATTGAAAATTACGCTCCATCAAATAAAGATATAAACTTGCAACACTAGCAAATCCTCAGTGGTAACTTACTTGCAGAGGGTCGGGATAAGAACCAAATCAAATACCATTCTAATCCGGCCAGATAGGGTAGGATGACCTGGTAGTCAATAAATAATTTCCTAAAAAATTACCCCAAACGCTCACAAGTTTATTGCAGTTAATTGCCTACCCACTTGCTCCTTTCTCACTTTCTCAACTTGTTCTTTTATTTCCTTATGGCGCAAAAAAAGTCTCTAAAACAACATGAACCCACATCCCTGATAAAACCATGTCTGCTTCCACCACCATTAAATGAGTATTTAACTTGCTTTTAATATAAATGGGATTGGGTCTTTTCACAAATAAGCGCTAATGCCAACAATCATCAAAACCACTGATAGTAGACCTTCACCTCAAATCAACCAGAGTCAATCCAGATGATCCCAATGAGCAAGAAAAGGAAGCAGAAGTTCCTCTGACTTAACAGCAAGATAGAAATGATACACGAATTTTAAGAACAAAAAATATTCACAGAACTAAATTATTACCTGAAATTCTCTCCAGTTGAGAAGGTCGAGACTACATTAATTCCATTGCAGATGAGGACGGCTTCTCTCCGGTTAAAGGAGGCAGAGACTACAAAGGAAATGAAAGTTGAATAGTAGTAAAAGCACATTACACTGACTATCAGCAAGTAGTAAAAGCATGTTACGCTAAGTTGTTAAATACTAAATGACAAATACCCTCATTGAATGCCAACAAAATCTCATTACGCCTCGCGTGACTTCAGAACAAGTGTCCCAATAATACATGAACATGTGGAATTGGCAAATTGGAAATGCATAACACCATGAGTAGGTAAAAAAAACTGATCACAAGCTTAAAAGAGAAACTAATGTCCCATCTGAGTAAGCTTGCGGTAACTCACAACAGTTACACTGTAAACTGAAATGGAAGGTTTTAATTGGCAGAATAATAGTTGAAAGGAAAGCCCTTTCTTGCATAATGATAAAAAATTATTAAATTTGGTCTCAATCTCAGTTACTTTCATAACTCAGACAAACTAGGCAGATGAGCCAAGCACATATAGTCCAAAATTTGCCCAATTTTAATATGGTTAAAATTTGTTTTCAAAATGCAATTGCAGTATATATTATTGTAACAAACAATTCAGAAATACACGTAGATAATCATATCTTCGCAGTCAAACATGGATAAATGCTCTAATGGGTAAAATATACTCCCGCTTCATTTCCAAACTTTGAGTAAGTGAAAACTAATTTGTTTTATCTCTAGCATATCTATTGCCACTAGAATTCAGTAAAAGAGTAAACGAAATGGGCTAAAGAGTCGTGGGAGAGTAGCATTAGGCATCAGATAACCAAAAAGGCCAAACTAAGGCACTTTCCATTGCATATGCCAAGGACCAGAGTTCTACATTGTCTGGCAGCAAACATCACATTCCTGATATTGTGTTAAAACAATAGATCGGTCCTAGTCTGTAAGAAATGACACCTAAACGTGACCAACGAGTCAAATAAAATGAACTTCCACCGATATCACCCTTCATCATAGGATTAAATCCATTTTAGGCAACCTATTAGTAGATCATCACCAGTCGGTTAGAATTCCCCTGATATTGCAAACAAGAACGTAAAACAATTGATAAGAAATTCAGTTATAGCATACATGCTCGAAACCATGACTTCCCATCTCGCTCTCCATTTTCTTCAATAACTAACAGCTCCATTCCAGCAAGACCATAAGCATTCACAAAGTCCTTCAGGACAATATAAACCCCATGCCTCGTGCTCCTCTCAGCTCCCATTACATAACAGTGCACAACACGGTTGGCGCCCTTCTGCCATGCAACAATCACTAGCTCATCTAAACGCATCCTGAATATCTGAAAGGAAATTTTGTGGAACAAGGGAAAAAGTGTCAAATAGGAATCAAACAAACACCAAGTTCGTCCATTCATTGAACTACTAAGCAGAGTATCAAAGTCCAAAAGAAGTAAACCATTCAATTTCATTATTAGACTGAAGAAAGGAAATTTAAGGAAAAGAAAAGACTGGATTTTTAAACAGATTCCGTATCCGGGTTCATTCAAAACCCAGAAGTTAAATCGCATTATTATGAAACCAAAAGATTTAGAGCTTAAGAGGGACGAAATCGACAGTAATATCATTCACAAACACGAAACAAAAACAAATTCAAATCAAAAGCACGTATGACAATAATGCTCGCCTTTATGCTTTCAGATTGGACACGAAATTCAAATCAAATCATTGTTGCTTGCCATAGTAAAGAGCTGGTGTCGAACTTGATACCCATGGATATTTCCTGCCAAATCCAAACATATTGGTGATCTAAGGTCGGTTAATGGAAGTGAAAGCAAATGAAAACAAATCTTAACTTGACACTAAATTGTATCTTTAAACGGAAATCAAATCTTTGAAAGATGCAACTAAGAATCAAACTTGTTGAGTGGCAATCATATTGTAGTGTCTCAGAAAGCAAAAAAGGCCCAAATGATGCCAAACTAGAACTATGGATTTCCTATTTTGAACTCAACTTGTTCAAGCTTTGTGGAGCTTGAGCCGAGTCAAAATAGTTGGTTTTCCATTCGAGCCAAGGTAGATATTCTTTTTTTGAGTTAAAAGTGTTCATACATGACCTATGTATCCTTTGGTCTGAAGTATAATCTAATTTGCTCAAAAATCAATAAAATGTCTATTATATCCCTTATTTTTTTAAATAAAATTTTAAAAAAATTGAAAGAACAGTTATGCCCGCAATTAACCAAAAAAACTTCTTTCCATTTTTTTATGGAGAAAGAAGAAAAGGGACAATTAACCAAAGAAAATCAGAAAATTTGATTGGATTCTTCTCCTTGGTTCCTCCCTCCGCCACCAGCGAAGGCGCCGCCAGTTTAGGCTCTCCGATCGAACGGCGCCACCAGTTCGATCGAAGGGATGGTGAATCGCACGGGTCTTTGTTGTGGTGGTGGTGGATTTTTATCTTTTTCCTTCTATACTAGGATGAAATGTTGGTAAAATGGTGTCGCTTGTCAATATGGAGTCTCGATGACGGTGAGATGATAACCTTTACTAAATTGATTTAATCTATTAAAGGAAAATTAAAATGTCTTTATAATATCGTTATATCTTACTCCCTCCGGTCTTCCATTTATGGCCCCTTTAACCAACAATTTTTTCATGGCATATCTGACAATCGTTAACTTTTTTTGTATATAGTAATGGACATTGTGTAAGATGTCTTTGGATTCTCCGTAACGTGTATCTATTATTGTACGTAACAAAAGTTATCGATAGTCAAACATGCCTTAAAAACATATAAAAAAAATACAAATAGAGGACTAGAGGGAGCAAGAGGCCACAAACAGAGTGAAGATAAGGCAGTTTTCCAGCATTTCAAACACCAAGAACGATGATGAAGATATGCGGACCTCAAGTCACTGGACCGCATCTTCTGGCCCCTCCTACAACCCGAGCAAATCTCGGCAAAGATTTTCATTTTCACCGGCGCCCGTTTTCCGTCCCAGTAACGATTCCTGCAAAACAAACCGATGCAATAGAGAAGGCAACCACGAAGCAGCAGAAGAAAGGAAAGGCGAATGGATGGGTGGCGCTGGGGGCGGCGGCGGCGGGAGTGGTGGTGGTGCTGATGGGGCTGGACGCGCCGGAGGCGTGGGCGTTTGGGCCGGAGGGGCCGCTGATGGAGGAGTTCTGGGATAATATGAGACGGTACGCGCTGTACGCGCTGACGGTTAGCACCGGGGCGCTTTACATCGTGTTTCAGCCCATTGTGGAGCTGCTCAAGAACCCCATCTCCGCCGTCCTCGTACTGGTGATCGCCGGCGGCGGGTTCTACCTGGTTTCGCAGGTTGTTTCTGCCATGGTCGGGATCTCTGATTTCTCTTATCAGTATGCCAATTAGGCTAGGTATATGTATGAATCTTCTTCTCTTTTGTATCGTTGTTGATGTTGTTGTGTGGGTGTTGGCCTGAAGCTGCCGGTTTTTTGGTTTTTCACGATTTGTTGGAATGTCGGATTCTAGTGATGAGCAAAACGGAATAGCAGCTTCAGATCAGTGGTTTTTTATACAGTATGAGGTTACGAGATCACTGCATTCAATTTTGTCCACGTGTTTGAATGTTGTTCTCCATGATTATGGTAACAAAAACTTAGAGCATTGTCTTTGGCCTCGAAGGAATTAAGGTTGGAATCATGGCACTAAAACTAGTAACTTGAACTTGTAGGGTTGTTAGTCAAATTGAGCCAATTAAGCGCACAATAAACCTTCAAACTTCTATCCCACACTAAAATTTTTAGCTGATTTTGGTTGAAAGTGTGCAGTTTTGCATATGAGTAATCAGCATCAATGGCAGCGGGCTTTGGTTGAGGAGGAACTGAGGGAGTAGCCGCTGGGAAGAAAGAAAAGTTCAAAGACGGGACAGGGGAGGGGTGAGGAGGAAAAAGGAAGAGTAATATGGATGAAATGCCCATTTTATCCTTAAACCAAGGGGTATTGCTAATTTATGTAACAAGCTGGTGGTCAACCTATTAAAATTCAATCCTCTCAACTTGTATCTTGTAATTTCCCTCCGTACCACCAAATCTACCCACAGCTTTTTTCCCTTAAAATTGTGGAACTTTAGTTACAGGGAAAGTTTCGGCATTTTCATAAGTTGATGGACATTCCTCAGGGGCATTTGATTTAAATGTTGTAATTTTTTATAAAATTTAAATATTGCATTTTATAAGTTAGAACAAGTAATAATATGTATTTGAAGGTGAAAATATAAAAATATATGATATAAAAAATATTTTCAAAAGTTTTTAATTTTGTATGTAATTTAAGAAATGCAGTGTATAAACCCTAAACCCTAAACCCTACCGATACCTTATGGACAGACCGCCTGTCAGTTATTGCTGGAATTCTTTAAAATGATCATTATACCCCTTTAAAAATTTTGATAATTTGAAAAACAAGAAAAAACAATATCACCCTTTCTTCTTAAAGTGCTCAAATCTCGCGCCCACCACCCAAACTAAAACACAGTTAAATCAATAGTTATTTAAAAAGATGTGGTCACATCAGCACTATTATATTTTATCCTCAAACCTAGGAGTATTGTTAATTTGTACGGAGTATAATACATGGTCAGCCTATTAAAATTCAACCCACTCATTTTCAAATTCAAATTAACGCAATACTACTCATTTTATCCACAACTTATTTTATGTATGCTCAAATGGTAAAATAACGAACAACTCGCTTGTCCGTTGTCAAAGTATTTGCAAGCTTCCACGCCGCCATTAACCAACCAGAATTCCAAACTAGAAAACATGATACACATTAACAAAGCACTCACTTCATTAGGTAGCATTAGAAATACAAGGTGCCTACGTAGATGGAGCAGCAAGAGTTTATTCAAAGTCACAGAAACATGCAGAATACTAGGTTGTTAGATGATAGATGCATGCATTAGTTAGCTTATTAGATGCAGTCGCCTTCACCGCAGGATATGGAGCTGATCCTCATGGGATAGCTGTAGGTGTTGGCATAGGTGAAGGTTACCGCCTGTCCGGGCCCCAGAGCTTCCCCGTCGTTGAGCAGACAGTTGTCGTAGTCAAGCCGCCGCAAAACGCTGGGGTCCACGAGGCGGGCGGAGCTGTACCAGCCGCAGCTGAGGTGGATGTCGGAGATGCAGCAACTTTCGCCAGAACAGACGTTGGAGACACGGACAGTGTATGTCGGGATCCCGTCGGGCATGGGCTCCGTCTGGTCCTGGAACAGTAAAAGGTTTCTACTTGAACATGGCTCGTCTGGTCCGATCCGATTCGTCGGTAAGCCCGGCGGCGGGATTCCGACGTAGTTGTAGTAGTCCGTAGGTGCGTCCGGCGGCGTTCCGACGTAGGTGTAATAGCCAGTTGGGGTGGCTGGGGGGCTTATTGTGTTGTCGGAATCCGGGGGGCTGCCGGCGAAGTTGAAGAAATCGGTTGGTGTGGTCGGCGGGCCTCCGACGAAGTTGTAGTCCTGATCGCCGCCGCCTGATCCGTTGAAAATGTCGTTGAGATCTTCTTTCTCTTTCTTCTCTGCTGCGTTTTTATGATGGAGAAGTACGAGGTTTATTGATTACTCACAATAGAACATACCGAACTAATTGTGAACCGTATCTCAATATCCCTAAGTAATAGTGACACACTTTCTAATTTGACATGTTTAATTTATATTGTCACTTTTTAATTATGACAAGTTTAAGATTATTATATCCGTTTATTTTTCTCTCATTTCTTTCAATTCAATTTCAACTCCTCATTTAAAATATTCTAAATTTAAATAATCAAAAGTGGTGTGTCACTAATAGAGGAACATAGAGAGTAATATATGTTGGGTCAATTTCTAGTATAACAAGACAAGACCAGATTGACAGTGCCACGTGTAGTCAATGTAGATTTTGACTTCATATATATTCATTATTTATTTAAAGTGAGAAAAACATTATTGCTTTTGGTGGATCTGTAATTACAAATAAAGATTTATAGCAAATAAATCAGTCTGAAAGTAGTTGAATTTCAGTTTTTCCTTTAAAAAACGCCGACTGCTTTTGAAAATTGGCACGTTTAACAATTTATGAAACACCAAAATCTAAGTATTCCATGTCCACTGATTATGGCCTCTTTAAAATTGCACTTAGTTTTTTGAAAAGAGAAAGGAGTGGTGGAGGTTTAATTGGAAGTATCAAAAGTAAAATGAGTGGATGAAAATAACTTAGGATTTGCTAAAAAGGGAAGGAGACAAAATAAAAAAATCATCCCTACATGGAAAGAGAGTCATAATCAGTGGATCAGGGGAGTAGATTAGTTTATAAATCATGTAAGACGCACTCCTCTCATCTTCCTTAAACTTTTTAGAGAAAAGTGCATAGATAACTCTATATAATTGATGAAAGTGCAGATATAACCCTACGATAATGTAAGTGCAGATATAACCCTGCGATAATTGAAAGTGCAAATATAACCCTGTCAGTCAATGCCGGAATAATGACTTTAGGGTTATATTTGCACATATGTATAATAGTTAGGGTTATATTTGCACATACATATAATAGTTAGGATTATATTTGCACTAAAAAATAACTGAGGATTATATATATAGGGTTATATTTGCACATTACCCAACGTTTTAAGGGAAAAAAGTCTCTCTTCTGAATCATTTTTATGTGCCTAATTGTAATGAAAAGTCTAAAATAAAAGTGTTACCCGTTGAATTTGCTAGGAGGAGTAACTTCCTGGAGGTGAAAGTGAAATTGTCATTGGAAATTGAGTCTGCCGCCGGTTGATTTTCAGATGCGTTGACCGAGTTTTCCGAAGCTTGACCGTAACCAACAACTGCGTTCACATTTAACCAAAACCAGATATTCATATCAGATCACCATCTTCTTCTTCTTCCATATCTTACAGCTTTCATTCCGCATGCATGCTTCATAATATCCGACAGGGAAATGGAACAGAGGAGTAGAACGTACGTACCGAGGAGAAACATAAGCACGCAAGCGAATCCCAGAATCCTGCATTTCATGTTGCCACCCTTCACTGCAAAATCAAGCGAACCAAATCAAATCTTCCGACATTTTATCCAAACACTTTGAGCTTATGCATGTGATGAAAGAAGTTAGAAAGATTTATGAAATAAAGAAGGTAGTAATACTCTGCGCAGTTGATGCTAGAGTTGAAGAAGGAAATGGAGAGGTGAGTTTTATGAGCTTTTTGGGGGGTACTTATAAGAAGAAGAGAAATAAGAACTGGTTGGGAAAGATGAGAGGTTTAATTGCAGTAGGCCAATAGTGCTCGCTAATATCAAGAAGGCAGTATTCTTAATTATTGATGCCTAACTAATCTTACCATATCTTCAAAAACTCCAAAATCCAATTGGCTTAGCATGTGATTTAGGTTACTAATCAAACGAGGAAGGTTTAGTGATTTTTTATGTGATAGAGAACATTTACGTACCCGTGCATGCCTCCCAACGGCCTAGGGGTAGAGGTGGTGATCGATCGATCATTTAAGGTTTAAGTTTTGAAATTTTGATAAGTATGAGAGCGTATAAGAGCTTCGCGATGGAAGTTGAGAGCTTCGCCCCCAGAATCTCACCGGGAATCGATGTCTAGGCCACGGCGTCCACGGAATGAAGTTTGAGAGGGCAGAAGAAGGATGATTCAAAGTTCATGGGGAAAATAATGAAAAGGGTTGCAAAAGGATGATTCAAAAGATGAAAAAGAAAGGAACAAAGAAGATGAGATAGGAGAAAAATGAAAGAGAATGAATTAGGGCTTTGGGGGTAGGAATGTAATTTCAATATCTTATATATCTTTTAAATTTTTACAGCGGGGCAAAATAGTCCTTTCAGTGTATTCCGGCCTCCAAATGCTGGAAAGAGTTATATTTGCACATAACCTAAATATTTAGGGCTATGTTTGCATTTTCAATTATCACATGATTATATTAACACATTCGTCAATTATGTAGGTTACATATGCACTTCTCTCTAGCCTTTTTTTTATGCGGAAGAGAGACGTGGTGTCTTGAATTTCTATGTACTTTGATTAGAAGTGGAACAATCTTAAGCAGATCTTTTTTTATGTTAGGGGTTTTACTGTGTTAAGGTGAGGAACCAATAAGAAGTTATTAGTTGTACAAAACTTCCATGAATCACCCCTTAAATTTAGCTGTTCATTAAAAACCTAACAATTATATACACTTGATAACTTGTTACTGGTTCTTCACATTAACATAGTAAAATCTCTAACATAAAAAAATTCTGCAATTTTAAGTAATTTAAAGTTGGAAAAAAGAAAGAGTTTGTTACTTTGAAAATGATGAATTTTTAGAAGCTCATCATTAAAATTCCATTTGTCCACTTCCAATATAAGTTGATGATATGTGTGAATTTTAAAAACCTATGATCACAATATGGATATTTGATTTGCCTATCTACATTAGGCTATACAACACAGTATAAGAATGAGAAAGTATAGGACTAAATTTAAAAGTTGTTGAACAACTCGTTTGATTATTATCTTAAGTAATACGTCCCCTGCCCCACCTGAAATTACAACATAATCATTACACATAGTTCAACAAATATGTTTGATCGTTAATATGTTTAAATACGTATAATATTGGCAAGTTGTTTTTTAAAAACTACTTGTTACGATAAATTCAACAACATCACATACGATAATATTTTGTCTCATATATCTATACAGATATGTTGTCTAACTTTGATAGAGAATAGTGTTATAAATGGATTGGGAGAGTATTTGAGTTATGCCACTTTTAATAGAATAAACAAAAACAAAAACAAAAAGGATGCTACTTTTAATAGAATAAACAAAAGAAAAAATGATACTCCCTTTGTTTTTAATGATACACTTACCTGAAATGTTTTTTTAAAATGATACACTTTTTTTATTTTAGGCAGGATTCATTCAATTTCATCAACTCATTATACTTTTTAGTCTCAACATTCAATTTCAGCCGCTCATTTTTTTCACCTAAATCCAAACATTTAAACCTATGATGTCATAAATAACAAAACAGAGCGAAATTCCAACAAGAAGGATATTTGAGTGTATGAGATTAGGTGTGTTCAAATTTGGCCGATCCGATTCGACCCGTTTTGATTAGGTCCATTTAAGTCAGGTCGGATCAATGTTTCAATTGGTCAAGTGAGACCAAATGGGTCGGGTCAAAATGAGTTGGGTCGAGTTTTGACCCAAATCGACCCATTTTGATCCGTTTGCAATTTTGTCTCATTTTCTTTAAAAAATCATAAAAAGGAATTAATTTGATACAATATACCCACCATTAATTTACTTGATTAACAATTTTAACATTTTTGAAAAAAAATATTTATAAAGTTAAAAGTATATTTTTAAAAAATAAATTTACTTTTTTAATATAATTTTGATCAATTTAAATTGATTTGGGTCGATCCATATCCCAGTCCGACCCGATCCAACTAAAAACTGTAAAAATTTTAACCCAACCCGATCCAACCCATTCGAACGTAAATTTTGAATTCGACCCATGAACACCCATGTATATGATTAAATAGATAGAGCATTAATTCTCCAAGTGACATGCTATGGCAGAAGGGTGGCATGCGTATTAATGGAGAGCAGGAAAAGTGAATGCAAATTGACTCTATTTAATAGCTTCAAGTTACTGTAGCATCGTTCGAGATGACTCTCTAGTTTTAAGAGCTCCTCGCCACTTTGGTCGCATGCAAAAGCAAAACAATAGGAAAGGATCCGAAAACTGGAGGCAAAAAGTCATCCACAGAATCACTACTCAATTAATTCAGCAGTTGGCATTAAACACCATTCAACAAACTATAGTCTATGCGTACGTAGTAGGACCGGCACGGTATTTACCCATCTTTACTGCCACGGTAATTAATTCATGAAGGCCATAAGTAAACGTATTAATCCCTCCGTTCCAACTAAACTCACACAAATTTCTTTTTATGATCTCCGATAAATATATTTCACTATAAATATAAGCATGGTGAGTGTCGTTTTACTCGCCAAATAAACTGCAAACTAGCACACAGATTAGTATAGTAGAAGCAGATCGTATCCACAGAGAACGGTGTAATTTCTATCAAATTTAAACTACCAACAAAGTTTGGTTTAGCAACCACGCCTAAGATTTGAGATTTATTTGACAAACTAATGAATTACTAAGCTAAAAATAGGACCAAAAAAAAAATGCAGAGATAAATTACGAACAAATATATGGATAACAAAGGATCGGCATAAGTTAATCTTTGGTTCATTCCTTGATCATCGACTACTCAAAAGTCATTTAACCCCCATGAATTAATTGGTTATAAGCAGGAACCGTATTTGCTATTTCCCCTTAATTCCCCTTTAATTTCCAATCGCGAGCAAGTATTTGCTAAACCCGTGATCTTCCTAATTAAGATATTCCTAGCAAGTATTTGCTAAACTAGTTATATCTTAACGATCTTAAGAACTAGGGAACCCAATTTAGACAACAAGCACGTATTTGCATGCAGTTCATCCAATTAATTGTTTATCATCCTGTTATTCCAGTCATAATTGTTATCTGTTTTTCACAGGAGGTGCTACTTAATTAGCCATAGCCTAACAAGATTGAGGTGATCAAACTCAAACAAGCAAGCATAGATTTTAGGCATAAACAATTAAAAACTCATAGGATTAAATCTCTGAAAACCCGAAGGCTCACCATTCATGAACCATCGAATTAACCTTGCCGATTAAGAATTTAGCTACTCATGATTAAATTAAATAAAACAAGCAATTCAAAATTAAACATGTTAACAATTGAAAATAATAAAAAGAAAAAATACCAATGAAATTAATGCTCTCTTTGCGTCTTTCTCACCAAGAAAACAAAAACAATCAAAAGAATTGGGTTTCTGCCCTTCTCCTTCTCTCGCCCAGGAAAACAAGAATCATATCAAAATAATTCCTGCTTCTCCCTTTTCGTCCAAAACAAAAACAAAGCCCAGCCAACCTAAATTAAACCTCTCCAGCTAAACTCCCAATAATATCCCCTTTGCTTTTCTTTTCGTCCAAACCAAAACCAAACTAAATCCAGCTCTGATTCCTCTCCCCCAAATCGTGTACAGCCCACGATTTTTATATGCCAAAAATAAAATCTAAATCCTAACTAATTTTGGAAAATTAAAATTCTTATCCAAAAATAAATATTCTTCCACTTAATTTCAGCCTAATTACAATTAAATTCTAACTTGGAATAAATAATTAATCCAAGTCTTGGGCTTCATTGCTTCATAACGGCCCAATCACAGTGCTGAATTTTCTGGACTGATTTTCTTCTGGACTCCAATTCCGTAAACTCCCTAACGAGGGATCGGGATCGTTACCTCATTAAAAACCCTTTCGGGAAAAAAGAGTATAACAATCCCCCTTTCATCAGCTACACCTTAATCGGATCGACTTCACGGAGCAACTTAGTGATCGTTAAACGAAGCACAATTCTGCCACATGAAGGATTCCGACTAAGGATAGCTGGAATAGCATCATAATGCTTCAAAAATAGCTCTTCCGCTCCAATACAGCTTTGCTCCAAAAATAGTGATCTATCAACAAAATAAATCAATTAAATACCAGAAATCACATAAAAGAGCACTAAATTCTTCCAAAAATGAACAACTAAATATCACACATCAAAGCAATTATTTATAATAATGCAAAGTCTTAGGAAGGACGGTGTTTCTATAAGGTTATGGAAAGACGAGGTTAAATTAGAATAAAAAAAGTTAAAGTGTCTTAGTTGCAATGTAAAAAAATTATTATACAATTAAATTTATAACCCAATTCATGCCGCCCAAAAATTTTATTTTCATTTCTTCTAATTTGCACTTAAAACCTTAGTATTTTCATGGCTTATGGAAAGATCGCCGTTCAAGAAACGAACTCTAATAATAATAACGCATAAAAGAATTAATATTTATAAACTACATGTTATGCAGGACCGGACCGAATGTAGTGCTAGCGGGGCGACCGCACAGGTTCCAATATTCGGAGGGGCCCAAAAATATTATATGTGTAATTTTTTTTTTATTAAAGTACTCACTAAATTTGAATTTTTTAAATTTGATGAATGGAGGCCCAATTCTTTTTATTTGTAGAGGTTGTAAAAAAATTGGATTGAGCCTTTTTTAGTTACATATAGGTCAATTTTTACTTTTTCTTTTAAAGTTTTCAGAAAATAATTCATTATCTATTAATTACATTTGGACATTTTCTTGCCTTTTGGGTCATTTTAATCAAAATGTATGGCTGATGGGTCACTTTTGAAATATCAATTCTTTCCTGATTTGGCCATATCTAAACCAATCAAAATCAAATTTTAATGATGCATATCAATTCTCTCGTTACCTCATTTCTCTGCTTTCCCTTTTGCGTCAGCACCGTAATCGCCAATTGCCTGTCATTTGCTTTGCTTTCTCAATTTTGCTCCACTGCAGAATTGATTTTCAAGGCGTGCTGCACTGCTCCTTCTCCACTTCTTTGTGTTTTGTGTGTTCTTTAAACTAATTTGGTAAGAACAAATAACCCTAATTTTTTGAATTCTAAATTTTGGGTGTTTAAATTGTTAATATGGTAGAATGTGATCGATATTTTTGAATTATAGCAATAGTGAATGATTCAAACAATGCAATATTTTATAAGGTATTGGTTTATGTCCCCCTGTTTTTTTATTTTAAAATTTAAATAAATATAAAAATAAGTATGGGGTGAGCTGTTAGCATTGCACTTAGATGGGTTCCCATCCCAACAAATACTAGTATGTATTTTGAATGGTTATCGATTTTCTCATAAGGGGCCAAAAATAAAGTTTTCACACGGGGATTCAAAGCCATTGGACCGGCTCTGAAGTTATAGCAATTTTAACAATTAAATATACTGCATATATATGTCACCCCAACCAAAATGACTACTTCCCCTGTCTCAGACTAAGTTTCACAGAATCTTTTTTATGGTGTCTAAGAGACATGTTTGACTGTTAATATTTTAACCACATATAATAACAGTAAACAAAAAGTTGATATTCAAAAACTACTTACTACGACGAATCCAACAATATCACATATAATATTATTATTGTTTATATATCTGTTCAAATATGTGGTCAAAGTTTGACAGTGTTGATTGTCAAATAGCAAGCGTCAGCTTAGTATGAGACATAAGGAGTATGATATTGTGTATGGGCCAAGTCGATACAGTTTTGGTATTGGGTCTAATACCAAATGCCTCATACAAATGTGGTGGAACTCTCAATAGTATAATGATCAAATTACTCTTTCAACTTACAATGTGGGATTTGGGCGAAACACATCCAACAATATCCCCCTCAAACAAATGACCACATAACGGTGTCCTTCTTCCTTGCAGACCATCTTGCATTGCCGCCACACCTACGAGACACGCCACCTGACAACCACCTTGGTCAGGTATACTTTCGACACAAGGGCGCTACTGCCATCGTCAAGGATACAATCAAGGGCCTTCACATTGGGCACACAGGCAATCCTTGTCCCAAGCACAACCATTACTCATATATCACTTGTTCAAAATTGCATATACCACCTCAACCAACATCAGCATGATATTGTCCGATTTGGGTTAAGCCTGCACGATGTTGATATTGGGTTCAACCCCGTCTCGTACTAATGTAGTACATGGATTTCTCGCTTGTATACTGATCAATTAGTGTATCAGCTTTAACGTAAGATTCGAGTTGAACACAATCAACAATTAAATGGATCATTTTGAATCATATTCTGTAGTTTTGTGGCTTTATTTATATGGGGCGTGAACCCGTTTTGTGTGGGATACGGGTAGCCTAGTTAGAGAGGCGATTAATGCATTTTTTAGGCTTGGGGTATAAATAGCAAAATGAGTCTCCAGTAAGGGCAAGCTGAGGGCAGGCCGAGAGCAGGAGGGCAACAACCGGATAAACACTTTGAGAGAATTCTTGAGAGGAAGGAGAAAGTATTGACAGCTTGTAATTCCTGTAATCTCGGACTGATTTTAGTAGAACCATTCTTGTAGAATGTAGGTGGAAATACTGAACCTGAGTAAAATTTCGTGTTCTTGCACTCTTTGATTTTCTTTGATCTTGTCAATTGCTGGTAGACTCATCGTTAATTGCTTCCGTACATTATATATTCGTTGTTTGTCGCAACATATTCAATTTCATTTCATTTAATTTGATTTTACATGCTTGTTATTAGAACAAATGAATTTAGAGATATCGAGTACTATTTGAAATTCAATAAATACTCCATGTGATTCTCTTTCCTAATAAAGAGATAAATATAATATGAAATGTTAATTATTTGACGAAACCCCATCAAGTAACCAACGTGGGGAATTAACGATCACCTACTCATTTTTGGCTATTATGTTCCCTTCTTATCGAATGAAATTTCAATTCTCACCACATAAAACTTACGGACGTATGTTGTTCTCAGCCACAAGCTCTTCAAGTTCTAGTCCAAACTATTTAACCTTTCTGTTATCATTAATGACGCTCCGTTTTCCCAATTAATTCTCTCTTCCGATTTATCGTTTTCCATATTCATTTGTGATGCCGGTGCTAGTACTAGATCCTTCAAATTCCGGAAGCTTCTTCAAGCGCCTTCTGGTGACAGCCTGAACAAGAACATATCAGTAGATTGTTTTATTCTTCTACAATTTTCTCAAATTTTGTAGAGAATTTATTTAATGAAAAAAATTAACAATACTATGCGTATGTGGACGAACATCAAAATCAAGCATGCTACATGTTCAAAGGAAATTGATCCCAGTCTGACGTGTGTGTCTGAGTATAGCTCTGTAGTGCAATAATGTAATGCCCAAGAGTTTACTTCTTGTCCCAATAATTAAGCAAACAGTCGTTCTAAATGATTGATTTTGTTTCGTCCCTCAACTTTCACTCAGTATATAAACACAAGAAAAAATTATACAATCATCATCCAAACATCTCTCTCTCATGTTGCAATCAGTTCTTACACACTGGAATCTGAGAAACATGGATCATTACAGAATCCCAAGTAAGAAAAAAAACCAATATCTTCTCCATCCTCATGTCTTCATCAAGAGGACGTTTCAGTTCGTACTTCCAGTTTCTCTTGCATCTATCCTAATCTCGTACACTTGTAGCAGCTTTTCCTATTTTTCCTTGTACCATTTCAAAACCCTAGTTTTTCCATTTTTCACTCATGTGTTTGAGAGGAAGTACATGTTCCTCATCTGCAATGGCATTCTTGCATTCTTGATGAAAACATTAAACTTCAGCAACGACAACAAATCCTCTTCTAGCTATTCGCTTTCCGATTTGGATGATGATCTTATCGATTCATCCTTAATAGCCCCTCGAGTTGGTGGTTACTCGGAGAACTTCGAGCAAGATAGCGCTGGAGAAGAAGAAGAAGAAGAAGAAGAAGAAGAAGAAGAGATCAGACACGCGGCGCATCAGGTGGAGGAAGATGCAGTGTACGAGGATCCAGTTGAAAATGATCGGGAGGGAGATTTCATCGTTGAAAGTGAAGGTTTTGACATGGAGAGTGAAGTTGTTATTGACGATGAAGAGGAAAATATGGAGGATGAATATAGTTTAGGCGGCGGAGCGTTAATGGGGGACGATCAACGTGGTCAGACGGAGGTGATGAACATGAATACAGAAGAACTGAACCAGAAGTTCGAGGAGTTCATTAGGAAGATGAAGGAAGAACTTAGGATCCAACAACAACAGTACCACCTCATTGCTGTCTAAAATTATTATTGATCTATAGCTTTTTTTTTTAATAAATATAATAGTATAGTAATAATTATGGAGACGGAGAAAATGGAGGGAGCTTGGAATTTAGTTTCTGTTGTGTTTTATTATATATTCTTCTTTCGTTCATATATTTGACAAGCTTTCCTTGCTTTCGTGTGAGGATAAATCAAATTAACGATTAGATAATGTTCTATTATAATTAGAGTTTTTTCCTTATTACACATCTATTGTACTTTATATATTCCGTTATCAATAATACAATTCCTTACGGCAAATCATTCTGTCATGGTATCAGAGCAAGTTCTGATCTTATACCCTAATTTTTCTCCACCTCCCCCTCTCTCTTTTCCGGCCGACCACCACCAGATCCGGTGATCTTCTGGTCAACTTCCGGCGACCTTCAACAACAGTTGTTTTGAGTCCAGTTCTCTGGTCGTTTCCCAGATTTACGGAATTTCCCGTATCATTTTCCTGGGGTCATCTCCTCCTACTGGTCTGCAACATTGTATCCAGTGTCATCTTCTAGATTCACGGCTTTCCTTTGGCTTATTCTTCTCTGTTACGACCTCTCCAGCGGGGATCCTCCATTCACAGTTGTCTCCAGGGCGTCCTCTCCGCTCATTTCAGCAATGTCGCATCTCATAGCGGCGGTCTTTGGCTCTCTGTGACGGCATCAATCGAACAATGCCGTCATAGTTCAGAACTTTATTAGGTGAATTCCAGCTTTTTAGGTGAATTACGCTCTACAAAGCTTCATGTTTCTTTTGAACAGTGGCACTCTCGCCTCGGTCATGTGTCTCATGATACTGTTCAGTTATTGAATCGACGGGGCCTTATTTCTGTCACTTCTTCTATGCCTACATCTGTTAGTTGCTCTTCTTGTTAGATGGCCAAGAGTAGCCGTTTGCCTTTTTCCACTAGTGACAAGAGTGCTACTGGTTTGTTGGATAAAGTGCATTGTGATTTGTGGGATCCGACCTCTGTTTTATCTAGTCGGTGGTTTCTCTTATTATGTTGTTTTCATCGATAATATTTTGCGATTCACATGGTTTCTCCCAATGCGGCATAAGTAGAATTTATATGACACATTTATCCAGTTTCAAAAATTCTTTGAGACCCAGTTTTCTAATAAGGTTAAAAAAATTCAGACCGATGGTGGCACAGAGTTTACTAATCATTGACTTCAGGCTCACTTCATATCATGTGGCATTCATCATCAAATGTCCTTGCCCTATACACCTGCTCAAAATGGCCGATCTAAGCGGAAGCATTGTCACATCACGGAGACTGGTCTTGCCATGTATTTTCACTCTTCTGTACCGCACTGTTATTAGGTGGAAGCTTTCTCCTCTGTGGTTTACATTATTAACCGTCTGCCTAATTTCTTTGTGGCAAATAACCTTTTGAGGTTATTGTGCCTAACTATACCCTCTTTCATCCTTTTGGTTGTCGTGCATTTCCATGTCTGCGTGCCATTGCTACTGATAAGTTTGCACCGTGATCTATTCCGTGTGTTTTTATTGGCTACAGCCCTTGCAAGGGCTTCCAGTGTCTCGACACGACTTATGGGCACATATTTGTCTCTCGCCACGTTCATTTTGATGAAACTTTATTCCCTTATGTCTCATCTTCCGTAGATAGTCTTTCTATTTCGGATATGGATATTTCATCATTTTTATGGAGTTGTTACTTCATCGATTAGGGTCACCACGCATGTGCCCGTTCAAGCCGCCCCTCCTTCACCACCATGCTCTATTTGGACGGCCGACCCGGACCCAGCTCCTCATTTGACAACCACCACACCTCAGCCAGTCTCGGCCGTCCTTTCTCCGGTGACTTCCAACGGCCACTCTCCGTCAGCTCTGCTCGATCTTCTTCGGCGTCGTCAGCTGGTTCGACTCCTCCAGCTTTGCCACCATCTTCATACCTATCGGATGGCTACTCGATCTTCTACACGTGTCATTCAGCCCCGGGATTATTCGGATATTATTGCTCATGGTCTCATTGCTACCTTTCTTTCTCAGACAGAGTCCATTGATTATCGTTCCGCCCTTCAGAATCCAGCCTGAGTTTCAGCCATGGATGATGAGATGGCCGCTCTTCGAATGTTAACATTGTTGGCTCCAAATGGGTCTTTAGGCTCAAGTATCGACCATATGGCACTATTGAGCGTCACAAAGCTAGACTTGTGGCGTAGGGTTTCTCGCAGATTCTGAGTTTTGATTTTGACCACACTTTCAGTCCTGTGGTCAAAGCCTCCACTGTTCGGACGGTCCTCGCCAAGCCACTATGCATTCCTGGCCACTTCATCAGTTGGACGTCAAGAACGCTTTCCTTAATGGTGTTCTTGATGTTCCAGTCTACATGAAGCAGGCTGTTGTGTATCAGGATTCTGCTCATCTAAACTATGTTTGTCGCTTGCGAAAGGCCAATATATGGACTCAAGCAGGCACCTCGGGCTTGGTTCCAGCGCTTCAGCAGTTATCCGACACAACTTGATTTTCAGTGCAGCTCAGCCGATACTTCTTTATTTGTCCTCTCGAGAGGGTCGTCATTAATGTACCTACTTGTGTATGTGGACGATATCATTCTTACAGGCAACAAATCGACTATTCTTCGCTAGTTCATTGATCGGACACACGGAGAGTTTGCGATCAAGGATCTTGGTGCTCTTCATTACTTTCTTGGTCTTGAAGTTTCGCCTACCTCCTCAGGGTTACTTCTTGGCCAAGCAAATTATGCTCTTGATATTTTGACTCGGGCTGGTATGTCTGACGCAACACATGTTTCTACCCCAGTTGTTGCTGGTTCTCAACTTCACAGCTCTACCAGTCCTTTATATCGGGATCCTACACTTTATTGTTCTCTTGTTGGTGCTCTTCAGCATCTCACCATCACTCGTTCGGATTTGGCATTCTCGGTCAACACGGTGAGCCAGTATCTTCAGGATCCCAGAGATGACCATTTCGTTGCAGTAACATGGATTTTGCGGTATGTTCGTGGCACTCTTCATTTTGGTCTTAGCTTTTGTTCTGCTAGTATTCCTGAGGTGTTAGGATACTCTGATGCTGACTGGGCCAGCTGTCTGGAGGCTCGTCAGTCCACTTATGGTTATGCGGTTTATCTTGGTGGGAATCTGGTTTCTTGGAGTGCCAAGAAACAACCCACTGTTTCTCGCTCCAGCACTGAGTCTGAATACCGTGCTCTCGCCAACACTGCTTCAGAGGTGGTTTGGCTCACTCATTTGCTTCGTGATCTTTGGGTTCCGCTTTCTAGTTTTCCATTGCTATGCGACAACAGCAGTGCTATATTTTCGGCTCAGAATCCGATGGCGCACAAGCGGGCGAAGCATATCGACATTGACTATCATTTTGTTCGTGAGTTGGTAACATCTGGAAAGTTGCGTGTTGCTCATGTTCCGACTTCTCTTCATATTGGGACATCTTCACCAAGGGGCTCTGTCACCCGTTGTTTGAGTATTTCAGGTCCGTGCGTCGGCGAGCATCCGACACTTCGCTTGAGGGGGGTGTTAGGATAAATCAGATTACTGATTAGATTATGATTGGAGTTCTTTCCTTATTACACCTTTATTGTACTCTCTATATATTCCGTCATCAATAATACAAATTCTTACGGCAAATCATTCTGTCATTTCGTTTCTTATCTTGCCTTTTATTTTTATTTTTCAGTTCATCTTAATCTACACATATATCTACCACTATGGTTTAAGAACTAACGGGTATCAATAATTAGCCCTTTGTTGTTTTAAATATATAATAATGAGCACGTCTCTTGAAAGACGGTCTTTCCATAAGCAATGAAAAGACCAAAGTTTAAAGTGTAAATTAGAATAGATGAAGTTAAAATTTTCAAGTTGCATGAATCGGGTTATAAACTTTATAACTACTACACATTGCATAATAAATTTTTAATATTGCAACTAGGACTTTTTTTTTACCTTTTCTTATTCTAATTAAACCCCGTCTTTCCATAAGATTTTTTCATAATAATTTGTCTTAAATTAAATTAGTTTAAGCGACATAACGTGGTATTGGTGTTGATAATTTAAACAGAAATACTTGGTAGTACGATAATTTATTAAGGGGGGGAATTTCACTAATTAAGCGATAAGTATGATGCAAAATAGTAATTAATGTGGATAATGAGAGGCGTTGAAAACGGATTCACGCAGGATAGAAATCCCAGGTGGGCAAATAGGTAGACGACCTATAATTATAAGTAGGTGAGATGTAGAAATGAAAGACAGACTAAGATTAAGATAATAGATACGTGTATGGCATAACATATAATACAATTCCAAGGCCACTAACCCCACGTAATCTAGTACTAAATTGCGTTGTTCACAATCTTAAAGCACAGGTATTAGTAATGATGATGTATAGTAGGGACTAAACGTTGCTCATGATCTTAAATCTAGTACTGGGTTGATCTTGATCAGAAAACAAGAGGTTTGTTATGAAGCGCCGGCAATTAGATTGGATGATTAG
Organism: Rubia yunnanensis; assembly: GCA_037428765.1. NCBI lineage: Eukaryota > Viridiplantae > Streptophyta > Magnoliopsida > Gentianales > Rubiaceae > Rubia > Rubia yunnanensis. Next base: position 165,363,022 of record CM075061.1, read on the forward strand.
AATGGATTCTAGTGAGATAAGGTGTTGGGAAAGACCGTCTTTAACTCGAACTAGTTAATGAAAGTGCCAATATAACTCTCAGATCCCATTTTTGGTATTGATCTCAATTTTTCGGCGTTGACACTATGTAAATTGACCAAAATACCCTTTGGGCTAATTCTGAAATTACGTGGACAATTTTACCTTCATAGTTTGCCGGACCGCCGCCGAAACAGGTAGGGTTATATCAGCACATTATGAAATCTCATTGGGTTAATTCAGCACATTTCTAATGTTTGTAGGGTTATATCATCTAATGTTTGTAGGGTTATATCAGCACATTCGTAAACTTATAGGGTTATATTAGCACATATTATAAATATTAAGGGTGTGGTACTCGGTTGGCCTTAACGGGCGACCACATTATCATATACACCATTATAACATCATAATAATATCTTATACAACATAAAATTTGACATCATGACAACATCATTAATATTAAACACCATTATCACATATCATAGTCTCATTTCAAAACTTATCAACATTAAAAACCCTAGGTCGAAGAACACAACAAAATAACAATCACACACAACACCAAAGGTCATCCAATCATCAATCCGGACTAAACACAATAAAATAAACAAAATATCATTAAAATTCCTATATTCTATAGTATGTGCTGATATGACCCTACATTTTTTTTACTAATGTGCTGATATAACCCTATAATCTTATGAATGTGTTGATTTAACACTACTAGTTTTCATAATGTGCTGATGTAACTCTACCTAATCCGGCAGCGGTCCGGCGGCGAACATGTAATTTTATAAAATTTCGGCTAAAAGTTGTCAGAAAGGGTTATATTGACACTTTCTAGGGTTATATTGACACTTTCAAATATTGAAAGGTTATATTGGCACTTATGTCAACTAGGTAGGGTTATAAAAGCATTTTTTTCAAACATCTAAAATCAAAAAGTGGGCTACACACTTTTTAGGAAGCAGTGTACCTGTAGATGCAAGTTTCTTTTACTCCCTTTGTCCATATTTATTTGCACATGTTGACTATTAAAAGTTGACTAAAATAATTATTGACTGTTAATATCTTTACTTGTACACATTTAAAAATAATAAAATATTAATATTATGAAAGTAGATGATACGACGATTCTAACAAGATCCCACGTGATAATATATTATCTTATATATTACTTGATTTTTACTTTTCATATTAATCAATTTTAATTAAATGAATAACGTTTGTGCAAATTCAGCTGGAAGAGAAGGAGCATTGAGGTTTTATTGAATTTTTGGAAGTCCGATCGTTTGTCGGATACAGCACAAGGGTGGAGGTATCGGTAACGGAAACACAACCAAAAATTCTATAAAACCACTTTCTAGATGGCAATTGAATTACCTTTTGCTCTTTTCTTTAGACTTTTGTATGTTCAAATTAATCCTCAACCTGATGTTTGTATACAACTCCAACAACTCGATTCATTCAGTATTCAGTTCTGAGAGGTTTGGGACCTAATATAACCCCCCACCCCCATTTTTGATAAAGTGTTGGAAAAAATAATCTTTTCATATCTTAAAGAATACGGAGTTTAATTAGAATAATAAAAGGTAAAAGATATAAGTTACAATATTAAAATTTATTATGCAATGTATAATAGTAATAAAGTTTATAACCCGATTCATGCAACCCGGAAATTTTATCTTCATGTCTTCTAATTTACACTTTAAACCTTGGTCTTTCTATAACTTATGGAAAGACCGTCTTTCAAGAGACGGACACCCCATTTTTATGGGTTTTTTTAAAATATATATATATATATATATATATATATATATATATATATATATATATATATATATATATATATAATAGGTACTGAACGTTTAGTTCAAATCTTTTATTTCCATTCTAATGCGTTTATTGTGTGATTACTAATATCAATAATAATTTTCTAAAAGGTGAGTGTTAAAATCTTAATTTCACACTTCCTTATATAATATATATATATATATATATATATATATATATATATATGTGTGTGTCACATGCGAGTATTTATAGATTTTTGCAAAAGAAATATGTAGGATGAAAAGTAAAATAAATCATGATCGTATTTACTACCATTCCGATTCATTAAAAATGACAAAAATGCTTTTAATTTACTCTTTTATGCAAATTGATGTGACAATAAATAAAGAGTCTGTCTCTTGAAAGACGATCTTTCCATAAGATATGGAATGACCAAAGTTTAAAGTATAAATTATAAGAAGTGGAGATAAAATTTTTGGGTTGCATGAACTGGGTTATAAACTTTATAACTACTACACGTTGCATAATAAAATTTTAATATTGCAACTAAGACCTTTTACCTTTTATTATTCTAATTCAACTACGTCTTTCCATAAGCCTATGGAAAGACCATTTTTCCCAAGACTTTCCCATAAATAAATGTGAAAAAATATGAATATTTAAACAAAAAAATCAGTGGGCCTAATATGAAAGTTGTTAAAGTTTAAAGACTAAATTATTTTTTTGGTCCCCTACAAAGTATCTTTTACTATCTTTTGGTCCCCATTTGCAAAACAACCCTTAGACGGTACCCAACAAATTCAAAATGATATGTTTTGGTCCCCATAGGTGGTTTTCAGGTGAGGCCAACGGTAAAATTGGTCAAAATCTGTAAAATAACCATTTTACCCCTAGATTAGAAAAAAATAAAAAAGGGAAAACTTCATCTTCTTCTTCGTTCTTCTCCCGGTCATCTCCGCCATGCGCCGCCGCCGCCGTACAAGGCCCCTTCACCGGCGCCGAGAACTGCCCCAAATTCACGACCTTAGCGTTCTTCACGCACGAGCTCGCCCGGATCCAAGCTTTATTTGCAGTTCAATCGAAGCTGAGAGAAGGAATTTCCTCTCCTCCTTCGCCGACTGCGCCACACGAGCGGAATCCATTCTGGAAGTGATGAAAGCAGTTAATATCTCTAACAATAATTTCACGTCCAGTGATCTTGGAAATGAACTTGGCAGCACTATGGCAATCTCCACAGACACGTAAATTCTTCGTAATCCTAATTCGTGTCCCCAATTTCGTGTTTAGCATCGCAAATACTATCGCCAGCTTCTCGGTATGAACTACCAAGTGCTGCTCCTTATCTTCATCCTCGACATCGTGACGGGCGTCATCAGTTTCCGGGACATAAACTACTTCCTTAATCTTTCCGAGTAGAATATCCAACTCCTCGTAGATCTTCTCTGATTGGGGATGTGACCTATCCCTAGCAAGAAAAGTGTGAACCTGATCGTTCAACTCCACATTACTGATACCGGGGAGTTTCTTGATTCCTCTGCCTCTCATGATTCCTCTAATGGGTGTCACTTTCTTCCATTTCCCAGCTTTTGCATAGATGTTTGATAATAGTACATAATAACCAGGCTGCTCAGGAGCCATTTGGAATAGATGATCAGCAGCTTCGAGGGCACAGCCCATGTCCTTATGAACACGACATGCACTCAGAAAACAGCCCCATATCTTCTCATTCGGTTCCATTGGCATCTTCTTGATGAAGTCATAAGTCTCACGAACTCTTCCACAGTTATACTATCACCATCTATCCCCAAATCTTCCATTTGTGAATACTCAAGAGCCTTGTTAGGCATAGAATTACTGACATACATAGCAATCATCACATTCCATGGAACCAACGCTCCATCTTATACCTTCGTGAACATATCCTCAACAAACGCGACATTCTCAGCTGATGTATTAGCAATCGCAGGCAGGAGGCTAGCCATGGTACCAGCATCTGGCTTTAGTTCTATCTCCCTGCATACTTCCAGGGCATCATCAAACCCTCCATTTTGAGCAAATGCTGCAATTATCGAGTTCCATGACGACATCTCTGGTGGGCATATAATCAAGCACGCGATGCGCAACGACCAAACTCCCACACTTCCCATACATCGTGATCAGACCATTCCCAACGTACAAATTTGAGTCAAGATTCATCCTCAACACTTGGGAATGGATTTGCAGCCCGACCCAAAAATCATTAGATGCAGAACAAGCTTTGAGAACACATGGAAATGTATAGTAATCAGGCCTCAACCACTAGAATTCATGCGCTTGAAAAAAATAGAGCGTTGTGATGAAGTCGGTTGTTGACATACCCCCTGAGCATAACGTAGAATATCACGGCATCTCTCTGGGGAATTTCATCGAACACCTTCCGGGTGACCCTGATATCACCGCACCGATTGGCTGCCCCACCGCTTCGTCTACGTCGACTTCTCCCCGTTGGAAACCAGATCTAGAGCAGAGCTTCAGGTGAATCGGGGCCATTTGAAACTGAAGGCAGCGAAGAAGGTGGTGGAAATTGGCAGCGGCAGCGGTGGAAGGCGACGGTGGAAGGCGGCGGAAGGCGACGGTGGAAGGCGGCGAAAGGCAGCGACGGAAGGCAGTGGATAAAGAAAAGGAAAATTAGAAAAATAGGATTGTTTTATTGAAAATGTTTTTAAATTAGTAAAATTACCATTATACCCCTGGTTATACTGAAAAACCACCCCCGGGGACCAAAATATATCATTTTGAATTTGTTGGGTACCGTCTAAGGGTTGTTTTGCAAATATAGACCAAAAGATAGTAAAAGATACTTTGTAGGGGACCAAAAAAATATTTAGTCAAGTTTAAAAAACATTGTGGAATTTAATTCTTTACTATTTTGGGAAAATTTCAAATTACTCCCTCGATCCTCTACTAATATCTCACTTGATATTTGGGGATGAATTTTTTAAAATATTGGCTCATTTCCTTTTTGGTAAGTTCTAGGTTGTTTTCTTCTACCCATTTTACTTTTAAAACTAACAATGCAATATATACCATCCATTTTACTCTCTCATAAAAAGTGTCCAAAAATAGGGCTATTGTAATCAGAATAATATTTTGTTGGGATTGACGAAAAATAAAATTGTGATTAATGGATGAGAGCCCGCCTCTATAAGACGGTATTTCTATAAATTATGTAAAAATCAAGGTTTAGAGTGTAAATTAGAAGAAACGAAGATAAAATTTTTGGGTTGCATGAATCGGGCTATAAACTTTAGGACTACTCCACATTGTATAATAAATTTTTAATATTACAGTTAAAATATTTTACCTTTTATTATTTTAATTAAACTCCATCTTTTTATAAAGTTATTGAAAAACGGTGTTTCTAAACACTTTGCCGATGGATGAAGGGTGAAAACAACATTAATTTGTAATAGAAATAAACTATTGGACACTCTTAAAAAAGTTGGAGTGGACCCTCTTAATAAAGTAACTATAAAAAAATATACGAATAAATAAGTAAAATATTTTTGGGATTGAGTGAATAATTGATGCTAATTAAATCGTTGACTCTTGTAAGATTAGATTCAGAATTTATTCAAACCTACTAATTGTAGAATATTGAAGGCTATATATTGCAGGTAGGATGTGCGTGTCCATCTTGGAGTGTAAACGATGGGGACAAATTGGTTTGGCTGGAAACAATAATGTTCGATAACAACGATGTTCTGTTCTTACTTTTACCACCCTCGGCCCTCCATCGCCTATTTATTGTCCTCCGCTGAATAGAAAGTGGACATTTCTATGCTATTTCCAAATTTATAATATCGATGGAGAAAATTAGGCCGGTTCACCATTATTAAAAGTCATGTCATCAGTAAATGTATGCAATAAATGAGTACTGAGAATTTAATACACATCTGTACGAGGACAGAGAAACGGTAAATTTTATTACGCGTTTACTTGAGAGTCTCATTCAATACACAATAGTTAGCAAGAGAAAAGGATAATCGACCTTCATTTAGTGGTATTAACCGTAAATAGATGTCTTGACTTAGTAAAAGTAGTAACCAATTTACCTAGTCTAGAGATAGCAGAATCCCTTCCGTAATGGGATCTTAGAAGCTGATTTCCTTCCCTTCTGTTATGGGATTCGGTTAGTATATTGCTGTATATATACGATACCACATCAATGAAGTAAAACAATACTTTCCCTCGTACAAACATTCTTTCTATATTCTTAACATGGTAAGCCTGATTTCTGATCCAATATTTCCATAATTCATCATGTCTCTCGACAGTAACTCTTCCAATATTCTGATCAGTGCTACCTCTGGCACTGAATCATCAGCCCAAAATTTCCATTTCCCAAACCTTTCCATACGTTTGGACCGTACGAATTATTCCCTTTGGCGAAATACCATGCGCTCGGCTCTAGAAGCGTATGGTCTTGACAGCTTTCTTGAAGACACCAACCCACCGTCAGCAACCATCACCGCTGAGCAGCCCACTAGTCCGAGCGCCTCCACCGGCACGGCTGCCAAAACAATTCCTAATCCGGCGCTGGCTCTTGGGTAAAAAAGGACCGCTTGGTCCTTCTCTGGCTTCGATCAACGCTCACGCCGTCCATCCTCGGGATCGTTGCTAGGGCTGTCTCCACCGCTGAAGCTTGGGCAATTCTTGCCAGAACCTTTCAGGCCCACTCTGGAGCTCGTCTACAACACCTCCGGCAGCAGCTCCAATCTATGCCAAAAGGAGCCATGACTGTGTTGGAATACTTCGACAAAAAGAGGTCACTTGTTGATGCATTATCTGATTGTCTTTGTATTGTTCCTGATTCTGAGTTTGTTGGATATTTGCTTCATGGACTTGGTAATCAATTTTCTGCCCTTCGATCGGCTATTGCTATTCGACCGGAACCGGTCACTTCCGATGAATTGCTTGGAATTCTGCTACAGGAGGAGGCCAGGCATGAAGAGGAGATAGCTTCCATCCAGTCCCCGTCGGTCCATGCTGCATATCGGTCGCCGGTCAACGGCGGTCAACGCCGGTCAACTCTGCCGCCATCGGTCACCGACCGCTGTGCCAAATCTGCGACAGGCCTGGTCATGATGGTAAAAACTGTTTCCAGCGGTTTAATGGGAAACAATATCCTCCTACCAATCCTCAAGCTATTGCCCGCTTCAAGAATGCTCCAGGAGGAAAGTCAGCCTTTCTTGCATCGGCTTCTAGTCCTCTGACCTTTTTGATCCATGGTACATTGATTCCGGGGCCAGCCACCATGTGACCGCTGATTTGGGCAATCTCACAACTCAGAACCAGTACAATGGTAATGATGGCATCACTGTCGGTGACGGTACATCTCTCCCTATTACTCATTATGGCAATAGTACTCTTTCTGCTTCGCATGCTGTCAATTCTTTAAAATTGAATGATGTTCTCTGTGTCCCTAAAATTACTAAATCTTTGCTTAGTGTTTCAAAGTTAACTCGTGATAATCCTGTCTTTGTTGAACTCCACTCAGACCATTGTCTTGTTAAGACCTTGCTGGGGCAGATCCTCCTAAAGGGAACCGTTGAGAATGACCTTTACTGTCTTCCGCCGTCCCCTCATCTGTCGCAGTCTTCCTCTCCAACAACTTTTCTTGCGGAGCGCACTTCTCTTCGGTGCTGGCATCACCGTCTGGCCCATCCGCACGAGTCGGTTCTCCGTCGTCTAGTCTCTAGTTTTCATCTTCCTGTTTCGTGTAATAAACTAGACTCAGTTTGTGGCTCTTGTCAGCTTGGCAAGAGTCACCGTTTCCCTTTGTCTGCTCGTACTACTATTTCATCGAAACCTTTTGATTTAATACATTCTGATGTTTGGGGACCATCCTCTGAGTTATCTACTTCTGGTTGTCGCTATTATGTCAGTTTCATTGATGACTGCACCAAGTTTACCTGGCTTTACTTTCTCTCTACTAAATCTCAGGTTTACTCCATCGTTGAGCTCTTTCTGAAATTAGTCCAAACCCAATTTTCCACTCAGGTTAAAGCCTTTCAATCTGACTGGGGTGGCGAATATCACAATGTCTCTACACTCCTTGCTTCTCATGGAATTCGTCACCAAGTTTCTTGTCCCCATACCCCTGAGCAAAATGGATCTTCGGAGCGCCGCAATCGCACAATTGTCGAAAAGGGTCTCTCTCTCCTTGCCCACTCTCGCCTCCCTGCCAAATTCTGGGAGCAGGCTTTCCACACCGCTACCTACCTCATAAACCGTACCATCACACCCACTCTTTCTCACAAATCTCCATACCAATGTCTCTACAACAAAGTCCCCAACTACAGCCTCCTTCACTCTTTTGGCTGCCTCTGCTATCCATTCCTTCGGCCATACACTGCCAACAAACTTGAATACCGTTCCCTTCCATGTATCTTTCTCGGCTACAGTTCGAAACACAAGGGATACCTGTGCCTCCATCTACCCACCTCTCGCACTTATATCTCTCGATTTGTTGTCTTTGACGAATCGAGCTTCCCCTACCCAATTTTATCCTCTCCCAGTACCACTCCACCTCCACCATCCACCTGTCTTATTCCAGTTCCTACGGATTCTGTCACTTCATTGGTTCCGCCACCTGATCCTACCACTCAGTCGTCCTCTCAACCCAGTTCTCCCACGCCATTATCTCCTGACCCGGAGTCATCACCTCAGTCCTCTAGTTCGGCCCCTCCATCACCTGACTTAGGGTCTGGTTCATCGGCGGATTCTCCATCCCCACCTCCTGCAGGACCATCTCCCTATCCCAATGCCCCTACCTGGTACCGTCCCCCTGATCAGTCTACTCACACTATGACCACTCGCTCCACTACTCACTCTCTCAAACCCAAGGCTCTCTTGTCCACTAAATATCCTCTTCCCATAGCTCTCACAGCCTCTGTTGAACCTAAGCTTTTTCAGCAAGCCTCTAAAGATCCAAACTGGCAGCATGCTATGCAAAATGAATATGATGCTTTAATGACTAATGGGACTTGGGACTTGGTTCCTCGCCCCATGCATGCTAATGTTGTTGGTTGCAAGTGGGTTTACAGGATCAAGCGGAAGTCTGATGGGTCCATTGAGCGCTACAAAGCGCGCCTTGTGGCCAAAGGGTTTCACCAGGAGGCTGGCGTGGATTACTTCGACACCTTTAGTCCCGTGGTCAAGCCTACCACCATTCGCCTGGTGCTCAGTTTGGCTGTCTCTGCTGGTTGGCCTCTTCGGCAAGTGGATGTCAACAATGCATTCCTTCATGGTGATCTCTCTGAGACAGTTTTTATGGACCAGCCGCAGGGTTTTGTTGCTCCAGACAAGCCATCTCATGTGTGTCGACTTCGAAAGGCTCTTTATGGTTTGAAACAGGCTCCCAGGGCCTGGTTTCAAAAGCTCACTACCTCTCTTGTTCATTTTGGATTTCGGGCCTGTGTATCTGACCCCTCTCTATTTGTCAAGACTTCGGGCGCTCATGTGGTCTATGTTCTAGTTTATGTTGATGATCTTGTGATCACAGGTTCTCATGCTGCCTTCATTGATGAGTTTGTCATTCTTCTTCACCATGATTTCGCCCTCAAGGATCTTGGCGCTCTTCACTATTTTTTGGGCATTGAGGTCTCTAGTCAGGGTTCTTCCTTGCAGCTCTCTCAGCAGAAGTTCATTTGTGACATCTTGGAGAGGAGTGACATGTCTGGTGCTCGACCCATGTGTTCTCCTGCTGAGCCTGGTTCTCGCCTTGTTGCAGCTGGGAAACCACTTCCGGATCCCTCCCTCTACCGCAGTGTTGTTGGTGCTCTTCAGTATACTACCATCTCCCGCCCTGAAATCTCTTATGCAGTCAATCGTGTGTGTCAGTTCATGCATGCTCCTACAGAGACTCACTGGTGTGCTGTTAAGAGGATTTTGCGGTACCTCAAAGGGACTATCTCCTCCGGTCTGACTCTTCGAAAGGCTCAGGACTCCCGACTAGTAGCTTATTCTGATGCAGGCTGGGCGTCAGATCCTGATGATTGTCGGTCGCAGCATGGTTTTGCCATCTACTTCGGTGGTAATCTTATCAGTTGGTCCTCCAGGAAACAGAAGGTTGTGGCTCGCTCCAGCACTGAGGCCGAATACCGAGCTATCGCCTTTGCCTCAGCTGAACTCATTTGGCTCCTCCAGCTTCTTCAGGAAATGCATGTCTCTGTTCGGTTGCCTCCCATTCTCCTCTGTGACAACTTGAGTGCCACTTTCCTCTCAGCTAATCCAGTCTTTCATCAGTGGTCTAAACACATCAAGATCGACTTTCATTTTGTGCGGGAACAGGTTGCATCTGGTGATCTAATTGTTCGTCATGTTCGATCTCTTGATCAGATTGCTGACATCTTCACCAAGGCGGTTGGCAATCATCACTTCTCCACACTACGGTCCAAGCTTCATGTCCTTCCTCGGCCATAAGCTTGTGGGGGGGTATTAACCGTAAATAGATGTCTTGACTTAGTAAAAGTAGTAACCAATTTACCTAGTCTAGAGATAGCAGAATCCCTTCCGTAATGGGATCTTAGAAGCTGATTTCCTTCCCTTCTGTTATGGGATTCTGTTAGTATATTGCTGTATATATACGATACCACATCAATGAAGTAAAACAATACTTTCCCTCGTACAAACATTCTTTCTATATTCTTAACAAGTGGTAAGTCACACTGGTGCAGAGTTCAAAACACACTCTAAAAAAAATTGTGAATATTAGAGAATTTTCTTGATGGAGAATACCCATATTTGAAAATATAAACAGGTGGCAGAAATAATTAAAGATCACCTCTTAAATTTCATACTCATGTCACACATATATTTAGCTATTAAATTAATGTTGATGTGCATTTCCATAGTTTTTATTTAATTTTGTCTCTAACCTAATCGAATATTAGTTATTACCTATACAGTAGTCAACCCACCAATAATTTTTATATAAAAAAACTTAAAAATATTTTTTAAATTACTCAAAGTAATATCACCGAATTTTTACCAAAGCTAATGCAAATAATATATTTATTAGTGTAATCAATCTAGCAAACTTCTACTCATATTATCCTCCCGATTTTTTTTCTTTTTTTAAAAAAACCTGGTTTAGTTTTAGTAGGGATTGGAAGATGGTTAATAAAATGGATAAAATATTATAGATAAAAGAAAAATAAGATCAAGCTAGTTTAAACTTTAATAAAACACTAGTGAGTACCATAGCGCGTTTTACGTAATATTATTAATTAAAATATTGAAATTTAGTTTTAATTAAAGTTTTAAAGTTTAGTCAAAAATTATATGAGTAATGGAGTGAAATAATTAATTTAGTTGGAAAGCATTAAATATTGAATACAATAAAAATTGATTAATTTATAATATTTCATTCAAATTATTTAAAAAGTAGTTATTTATATGTTGACATTCATTTTAAAAGATTATCACAATTATATGTATGTATCTCATTGCAATGAATAAAAATAAATATAAAATGACCTTATTAGTCTCACTAATTATAAAATGTCCTAATTTAATAGTTAGTTAGTCTAAGATCATATTTTGTCGCATATAAATAAATAAATAAATAAATATTTACACATATTTATATCAAAAGTATTCTATTATTGTATAAAAAATATGAACATTTTGTTATTTCAGATTATGTGTTTCTTTGGATTTTCTTCAATATATATATATATATATATTATAATGAGATATTTGTGGTTTTAAATATATCTGTAGAAGTTATATATTTTAACAAGTTATGATTGATTATATATATAGTAAAGAATTAAAATCAGTAACACATTACAGTATTTGCATGTTAATAAGTTATAATTGATTATACATAGTAGAGAGTTAAAACCGGTAACATATTATAATTTTGGTATATATGTTATTTTTAGACTTTTTTTTGGGCTTATGGTAGTCAAAATGACTCAAATACCCCCGGTTGATAGACATAAAGCAAACAATATCTATTACATGGTACTTGGGATTAAGATGTTAATATATAGAAATAAGGATGGTTTAAATAAAAATACTCTTAATTTGTTTTTTCTTAAAATAAAAGGCAAAATCTTAGGAAAGGACCGTCCTTCCATAGGCATATAAAAATACGGGGTTGAATTATAATTATAGAAAGGTAAAAGGTTTTAGTTGAAATGTTAAAAAATTATTATGCAACGTGCAGTGATTATAAATTTATGACTTGCAACCCGAAAACTATTGGTATTTTATGAAATACAAGCGTATTTAAGTATAATTGGATACGAGTAAAAGTGAGCTCGATACGTTATAACAAGTTGGTTGGGCAAGGTGCACACCTGTATAAACTAATTACGAGCTTACAATTACAAGTATTAAACTTATGACTAACATGTTTTGTCCTGGTGTGAAATGATTTATCATTTCAGAATTTACTATAACTATGATGTGGTGATGCATATTTCACAACTTCTCTTTCATGGAAAAGATAAAGACAATACATTGAATGTAGTATTACAATGGGTAAAAATGTATCGTGTGAACATCATTTCAGAATTTATAATTCTTAGATACGTGGTTTAGTGTGGAATGATGAAGTGTTGGGTCTTTTCACGACATTTATTTCCTATATATATATATAGAAACATACGCATACACAAAAAAACTCTAAATTTTATCAGACATACGCAGCAACCAAAAACACAATTACTCAAAAGTATTATCTTGATTCAAGGCTGCCTGTTTTATTCTCGAAGGGAATTCATGTCATCTAAGGCGGTAATAGGGTCGTTACTTTTTAAGAAAGCGTACTTACCGCAACTCAAAGTGATATCCAAGAAAAATTTTACCACAATCATCCAAGAATGATTTACCGTTCCATTGGGATGCAATATTACAACATTTACCCCAAAAAAACTTTATCTTGATTTCTTCTAGTTTACAGGTTTATGATTTTTCCATAATTTATGAAAATACCATATCTAAAGAGACGGAAAATAGCTCAAGATAGTTTTAATGCTATTACAATGAGATGAATCGTAATTACTATTAAAAAAGGTAAATTTTTGGGAAAGACCATCTTTCCGGGGTTTAATTAGAGTAATAAAAGGTAAAAGATTTTAGTTGCAATATTAAAAAGCTATCATGCAATGTGCAGTAGTTATAAAGTTTATAACCTGATCCATGCAACACGAAAATTTTATCTTCATTTCTTCTAATTTACACTTTAAACCTTGGTCTTTCCATGACTTATGGAAAGACCATCTTTCAAGAGACGAGCTCATTTAAATATTGCATTTTATAAGTTAATACAAGTAATATTATGTATATGAAGGTGAAAATATAAAAACATATGATATAAAAAAGGGCGAACACTTATCAGGCCCTCAAATTCTTGCTATTTGACCCTTTTGGCCTCCCATTTTTTTCCGATCACTTTCGTCCCTAAACTAGCAAAAGTGTTGAATCATAATCCTTCCGTCCGGCCAAAGCATCAAGTTCAGTCAAACCCATTAAATTTAAGGGTAAAATAGTCAATTTCATTTCATTTTCCTCTTTTCTTTTTTTCTTTTCCATTTTTCTTTTTTCATTTCATTTTTCCTTCCACCCCTCCGTTTTCATTTTCCCTTCCACCCCCTCTGACAGAACAACCACCCACCCACTGCTCTTCCACCGCCTGAACCGAAATCATGTTGTCACCGCTCACCACTGCCTGCACCAAAATCTTGTTGTCGAAAGCATTGCTAATCTTCTTAATTGCTACTTCACCAATCTCCGAGTTCACAACCACACTAAATCAAACAGGAAAAGAGGTCACATCTCCCTCCACACTGAATAACTAAACACCAATATTCTCTAACACAATCAAAGGTACCCAAAATCAGGTCCCCATAGCTATATATAAGCTTTTATACAGGAAATAATGTATAACCTGCAACCACAAGGAAAAACATCTCTACCATTTACCTCTGTTTTGCCTTTCCAACCCTCTCGTACACTCTCATAATCCCCAATCGTCTCATCTAGTTTCATGAACCCTAACTGTCGGACTCCACCATATTTCTCCTCTTTTGCACCTAAACCCTCCGGCTTGGCGGCGAGAACGCTTAGGCTGGCGTCTTCTTTCTATTGCGCCTAAACTTTTTATTTTTGCTAATATTTCACGTGTTTCTATTTATGGTTCTTATGGGGCCACATTGCAACAAATCTTCTTTGTCCCTAGAACCCTATCAAACGCCTCCCAGTCACCGGAGCGAGCGCAACGAGTTTGTGACGCTGGACAACGTGAAATTAGCCTGTGACTCAGTCGTGGCGGAGCTGAGAGCGGAGAGGAGCAAGAATTAAGCGGTGATGTCGCCGAAGGCTAGAGGTGAAGTGGTGGGGCACGAGTCGAGAGTGGAGGGGAGCGAGAATTGAGCGGAGCAGATCGGATCGGAGCAGGAAAGGAGCGGATCAGAGCAATGGAGTCGAGAGTAGAGCGGAGCGGAGCGGAGCGGAGCGAATCAGAGCGATAGAGTCGAGAGCACAGAAAAGGAAAAAGGAAGTGGGAGGGGAAAAGAAAAAGAAAATGAAAAATGAAAAGGAAAAAAGGAAAACATAAATGGAAAAAAGAAAAAGGAAAAGGAGGAAAATGAAAAATGACCGTTTTGCCCTTAAATTTAACGACTTTGACTGAACTTGACGCTTTGACCGGACGAAAGGGTTATGATTCAACACTTTTGTTAGTTCGGGGACAAAAGTGATCGGGAAAAAATGGGGGTTAAAAGGGTCAAATGGCAAGAGTTGAAGGCCCCTGAAGTCGTTCGTGCTATAAAAAAGTATTTTAAAAAATTCTAAATTTTATATGAAATTTAACAAATGCAGTATCTAAGGTAACAATTAAGTGGCATGTCCATAAGCTTATTGATATGTCGTCTGTCAGAAGACCCACTCAACTTTATTTATAAGTACTACATGTTGCATAATAAATTTTTAATATTGCAATTAAGACTTTTTACCTTTTATTATTCTAATTAAATATCGTCTTTCCATAGTTCCCAAGATTTTGCCAAAATAAAATCGTAAAAATAATTATAAAAAAATATATGAATGATTGTAAATAAAATATTTTTGGGATTGAGTGAATAATTAATGCTAATATTTTTGGGATTGGGTGAATAATTAATGCTAATTAAATGGTTCTCTTATAAGATTAGATTCAGAATTTATCCAAGCCAACTAATGGTAGAATATTGAATGGTATTGCAAGACGCTGTTGGATGTGTGTATCCATTTTGGAGCGTAAACGATGTGGACAAATAGGATTGGTTGGAAATAATAATGTTCGACAATAACGATGTTCGGTTCTTACTTTTTCACTGAATTTTCTTCTCGCCATAAAGCCACACTACTAACTGTTTTCATAGCAAATTTCCTATTATCACTTGTGTATTCATCATTTATTACCACCCTACATCGCCCTATTTATTGTTCTCCGCCTAATTATCTGAAAATGGAAATTTCGATGTTATTTTCAAAGGCAAAGTCTTGGGAAAGATGGTCTTTCCTTATGCTTATGGAAAGACGGATTTTGATTAGAATAATAAAAGATAAAAGGTGTTAGTTGCAATATTAAAGTTTTAGTATGAAACATGTAGTAGTTATAAAATTTATAACCCGGTTCATGCAACCCAAAAATTTTATCTTAATTTCTTCTAATTTAGACTTTAAACCTTGGTCTTTCCATAACTTATGGAAAGACCGTCTTTCAAGAGACGGACTCATTTTCAAATGTATAATATCCATGGAGAAAATTATGTCGGTTCACCATTATTAAAGTCAAGTCATCAATAAATGTATGCAATAAATGAATATTGAGAATTTAATGCACATCTGTACGAGAACAGAGAAACTGTTATTACTATTTAAATAAATTTCGTTACGCATTTATCTGACAGTCTCATTCAATACACAACCCCTAATAAGAGAACATGCGTTTATCGGATCACGAAAATTATAAAATTTAAATCAAACAAAAGAAAATTTATTACAACTAAAAAAAATATGACTTTTGATTTGAAAAAAATAAATAAATAGGTGGGAGAAATAATTAAAGAGCACCTATTAATTTTTATACTCATATTACACATATATTTAGCTATTAAATTAGGATTCCGTCTCTTGAAAAGGCTGTATTTTAATAAGTCGCGAAAAGACCAAGGTTCAAAGTGAAAATTAGATGAAATGAGATAAAGTTTTCGGATTGCATAAATCGGGTTATACACTTTATAACTAATACACGTTGCGTAATAAATTTTTAACATTGTACCTTTACCTTTTATTATTCTAATTAAACCATGTCTCTCCATAAGTAGGGAGAGTTGGTTACAAGGAGATGTAGTGTGTATATATAGGTGCATGTACAGCCTTTCATTGTGTATCAATACAATCAGAAAAATTCCCCAAAATATCCTCTTCTTCAACTGCTTCATAACTATGTGCGTTTAGTGTGTGTTCTTGGTGTTCTTCGCCAAGAACGATTTATACAGATTTCTTCAATTTTAACATGGTATCAGAGCTTCTAGGTTGCTTGATTCGATGCAGATAAGCTACCCCTGACGATTCTACCGATCAGGACTCAAATTCTACTCCAAAATACTGGTGCGATTTAATTCTGAAGCTGCTGCGATGATGAACTCCAATTCCGATGAAAACTCGGTGATTCAGCCGGAGAAACAAAGAGCAGAAGGTTCCGACGTGAGAAAGAACAAGCAGATCGATGATGATGATTACTACTACAGAATCCGAGCGGAGGATCCACTGTACCTGCAGAACTATGATCAGTCCAATCAAATGCTGGTCACTGAACCTTTGACAGAGGTAAACTACCTATCCTGGAGTCAATCTATGATCACTGCTTTAGAGACAAGAGAGAAGCTAGGGTTTATAACTGGTGAAATTGAAAAACCTGCACCTGAGCATAAGACATATAAACAATGGAAGAGAGTTAACTCTATGGTAACTGCCTGGCTTAAAAACTCATTGTCTAAAGAGATTGCTAGTGGATTTCTGTTTGCATCAAATGCTAGAGATCTGTGGGATGAATTAAAGGATAGATTTGGTGAGGGCAATGGTGCACAGATTTATAACTTGAAGAAAGAAATTAGCAACATAAAACAAGAAGGAGATTCTGTGGCTATCTACTATACAAAACTTAAAGGATTGTGGGATCACTATGCATGCATTAGGCCTAGAAGAAGGTGTAACTGCTATACTTGTTGCAAGTGTGGATACTATAAGGCTATGGTTGCTGATGAGGATGAAGATAAGATGCATCAGTTTCTCATGGGATTGAATGAAGAATATAGGCCAGTCATTGATCAGATCTTGATGCAAGATCCATTGCCAAACTTAGCAAGAGCATGTGCTATCATAGGCAAGGTTGAAAAGCAAAGGAATGTGCATACCAGCTACCAGGGGACAGGACAAACATCAGCTATGGTAGGAAGGAGGCTGCTGATTGATGGATATGCTGAAAATGATCCTCACAATGCTGTGATGCTGGCCAAAGGAACTGGATATCAGAAAGGAGCAAGCTACTCCAGGGATGGTTTTAAGCAGAAAGTGATAAGGAATCCAGACCTTAAATGTGATCATTGTGGAAAGATAGGCCACACAAAGGAAACATGTTTCAAACTGAAGGGCTTTCCAGACTGGTTCTATGAAAGTAGGGGAGAGAAACCACCACAGAAGGGGAGATATCCTCATAATGCCAATGCTGCTGGAGTTCAAATGCCTGGTACTACTATGCCAGAAGATCAAATGGGAGCCACAAATGGAATGAATATGAATGATGTCATTACTCAGTCAGGACAAGCATAACTGCAGGGAATGCTGGCTAACATGATCCAGCTGGAATTTAGGAAAATGCTGAAAGGGAAAGCACAGGAGCAAGGTGCACCCACAGACTTTGTCAACTTGGCTCATCTGACTGATTTTTCAGGTAGCACTCTATTTCATGTTTGCAATGCTTCAATTTCTAATAACTGTTCTTCCTGGATTATAGATAGTGGAGCAAGTAGTCACATGTGCAGTAACTTGACATTTTTCCATACATATACCAAAGTGCAAATACCTACACCAGTTCATTTACCTGATAACACCACAAAGTATGTGACTGCCATAGGTGAAGTTCACATGCCACATAACCTCAAACTCATTGATTGCCTCCATGTACCCTCATTCCATTTCAATCTTCTGTCTGTCAGCAAACTTTTGAACACTACCTCTATACATGCTGGTTTCTTCAAGTCTTTTTGTCTGTTGTAGGACCTTAAAAGCTCTAAGGTCATTGCTGTTGCAAAGGAAGTGCAAGGTCTCTATGTCCTAGATACTCATTCTTTTTCAGAAGCTACCATTCAAGTTGCTCTACACTACCTCAGTCTCTCATACATCAGCCAAACTCACCATTCATTGTATGCAAATAAAACTGCCAAGTGTGACTTTCACACATGGCACAGTAGGCTAGGTCATCCTTCTATGGTAGCTCTAAAGCACCTAGTTGAGCATGTATCTGTTTCAATTCCTAGTGATTACACTTGTACAGTTTGTCCTCAAGCAAAACAAAAGAGACTTGAGTTTCCTATTAATGAAGAAGGTTCTGAGCACATTTTAGATTTGCTCCATATTGATCTTTGGGGTCCATACAATGTTTCTACACTCTCAGGAACCAAACACTTCCTCACTATTGTTGATGATTTCAGCAAATACACATGGACCATTTTGGTTAAAACAAAGGACTCAGTTCCCTTTTTACTCAAGTCCTTCTTCACTTTCATTCAGAATCAGTTTCAAAAGACTGTCAAGGCCATTAAAACTGATAATGGCACAGAGTTTATTAACACTACCTTTAACACCATTTTGTCTGATCTTGGTATTTTCCACCAGAAAACCTGTTCATATACACCACAGCAAAATGGGACTGTTGAAAGAAAACATCAACATTTGTTGAATGTTGCTAGGTCATTGCTGTTTCAATCTCATTTACCTAAAGGGTTTTGGGGGGAATCCATTCTCACAGCTACCTTTCTTATAAATAGAATACCATCAGCCACACTTTCTTGGAAATCACCCTTTGCCATTTTCATGAATAAGTCACCTGATTATACCTTACTCAGAACTTTTGGATGTTTGTGTTTTGCTTCAGATACTACCCCTCACAAAGATAAACTACAATCCAGAGCCTTTCCCTGCATCTTTGTTGGGTATCCCCCAGACAAAAGAGGTTACAAACTCTTTGACATAACCAGTCAAAAGATAGTAATTTCCAGGGATGTTATATTCCATGAGAACATCTTCCCTTACTCTACCAAATCTTCCTCTACTGCTTCTGTGTCATTGCCTATTGTCCCACCATACTATCACACTGATATCCAAAATCACATTGCTCATCCACATACAGACATCACTCCACCATCTCCTAACCCTCCTCAACTTTCTCACACTCATGTTCCACCTCAAGAGCCTATTGTTGATACCTCACTGCCTTCTGATGATAATGATCTTCCGTGTCATAGTATCATACCACCTGATTCCCCCACTCCACAACTTCAACTCAGGAAGAGTACTAGACATAAGCAAAAACCAGCATGGCATGATGATTTTGTTTTAACCTCCCTTCATGATCCTCACCATCCACCTGATTTTACCCCCTCATATGTGACATTTCTTGCTCAAATATCTAAAATCAAGGAGCCACAATCATATAGAATTGCTAGCTTGCAGGCTGAATGGATTGCTGCCATGAATACTGAGCTCCAAGCTCTTGAAGAAAATGGAACTTGGGAGCTTGTTCCCTTGCCTACTGGTAAGAAGCCCATTGGATGTAAATGGATATACAAAGTGAAACTATTGTCTGATGGCAGTGTAGACAGATACAAAGCCAGACTAGTGGCAAAAGGATTCAACCAGATAGAGGGGGTGGACTACTTTGATAGTTTTTCCCCAGTTGCTAAAACTGTTACAATAAGACTTTTGCTTGCTCTCACAGCAGCAAAGTCATGGCATTTGCACCAGTTGGACATCAATAATGCCTTTCTTCATGGCTATCTGGATGAAGAGGTATACATGGTGCCTCCAGAAGGATACTCCAAAGCCTTACCTCACCAGGTTTGCAAGCTCAAAAGGTCACTCTATGGACTTAAGCAGGCGTCAAGGCAGTGGAATTCAGAACTAACCAAGGCCTTGTTATCCTTTGGTTTTGTTCAATCTCCCAATGATTATTGTCTGTTTCCTGAAGTCATCTTCTGATCACCAGTTGGCATTGCTGGTTTATGTGGATGATATTCTGGTTGCAGGTTCATCTGAGGCTCATATTCAACAGGTTAAATCCTTTTTGCATTCTAAATTCACCATCAAAGATCTTGGACCTGCCAAGTTCTTCTTGGGATTGGAACTGGCCAGATCTTCATCAGGCATCTATCTCACTCAGAGGAAATATATTACAGATATTGCAGATGATGTTGGTTGCTCAAAAGCCAGAGCCACATCCACTCCATTTCCTTCCAATTGGGACATGGATGCACCCTCACCACTGCTTGCTGATCCTAGTGCTTACAGAAGGTTAGTTGGAAGACTGTTGTATCTCAATGCCACCAGACCTGATGTGACATATGCAGTTAACCAACTTAGCCAGTTTATGCAATTTCCTACCGAGCATCACATGACTGGTGCCCTTCATGTTGTGAAGTACCTCCACACATATCCCAGTCATGGAGTGTTCTATCCCAGTTCTAATGATCTTCAAGTTTCAGCTTATTGTGATGCAGATTGGGCCAGATGCAAAGACACCAGGATGTCTGTCACTGGTTTCTGCATTTTCCTTGGTCATGCTTTGATTTCCTGGAAGTTTAAGAAACAGCAAATTGTCTCCAGGTCATCAGCTGAATCTGAATACATGAGCATGGCTCTCACCACCACAGAGTTACAATGGATTTCCTATCTGTTGTCTGATTTCCAGATCAACTTTCCTCTCCCAATTCCTCTTTGGTGTGACAACAAGGCAGCCATTCACATTGTGGAAAATCCCAAGTTTCATGAACGCACTAAACACATTGAGATTGACTGCCATGTTACCAGAAATCAGTTTAAGGCTGGTTTTCTTACTCCTTGTCCAGTTTCTTCCAAGCTTCAGCTAGCAGACATTTTCACCAAGCCTGTTTGTGCTGAAATCCTCCATTCTTTATTGTTCAAGATGCACTTTTGTGCTCTCCCCAACGTCCATCTTGAGGGGGTGTGAAAGAATCATCCTCAGACTCACCAGAACTGGCATCAAGCTCATCAGAATCAGCATCAAACTCAAGTTTGGATGATCGAACCGAAAGCCCTGGTCGAACCGTGGTGAAAAGACGGTCTTTCCCAAGACTTTGCCCTACTTTTTTTTATAAAAAAAAATTGAAAATATTTTTTAAATTACTCAAAGTAATATCACCGAATTTTACCAATGCTAATACAAATAATATATTTATTAATGTAATCAATCGAGCAAACGTCTACTCGTATTCTCCTTCCAATTTTTTCCTTTAAAAAAAAACCTAGTTTATTTTTAGTAGGGATGGAAAGATTGTTAATAAAATGGAGAAAATATTATAGGTGAAAGAAAAATAAGATCAAGGCCGTTTAAAATTTAATAAAATATTAAGATGTTAATAGGTAGAAATAAGGATGGTTTAAATAAAAATATTCTTTATTTTTTTTCTTAGGCAAAATCTTGGGGAAAGATCGTCCTTCCATAGCCATATAGAAAGATGTGGTTGAATTAGAATTATGGAAAGGTAAAAGATTTTAGTTGAAATATTAAAAATTTATCATTCAACGTAGTAGTTAAATTTATGACAACCGAAAACTGTTGGTGTTTTATGAAATACGATTCTATTTAAGTATAATTGGATTCAATAGTTGTGAGCTCGGTACATTATAACAAGTTTGTTGGCGCGGAGTGTACACTTGTATACACTACGAGCTTACCATTTCAGAATGGGTGGGTCTCCTAACATACGGTCTATCCATATGTTTATGGACATCCCAATTATTTTTTTGGAGGGGAATAAAAGGAAGATTCAAAAGAAACTGGGCCGGGTTACGATTTACTTTCTCCTTCCGCCCATTTATTTTTTGGAGGGGAATAAAAGGAAGATTCAAAAGAAACTGGGCCGGGTTACGATTAACTTTCTCCTTCCGCCCATTTAATCTATTGAGGAATGTTATTACTATTATAATGTGCAAAATTGAACTGATTTAGGGTTGGGGAAATTGCATGCAAAAGATAAAGTAACTGGTTAGCTCGGATCCAATCGACTTGATTCTGTATTGACAGGTGTGCCAATTCTCCATCTTTATTGTTCTAAATTTTCAATACTGTTGATGCTCCTTGAATTATATTAACATGCAATTTGGTAATGTTTCATGCAAAATCTCTACTAATTTGTGAATTTTACCCAAGTTGTTTGATCTCTGGTCTCTTTCAACCTACTGATATCACATTGTCGGTTTAGATTTCCCGTCCAAGATACCGTATAATCATGTCGGGCCTTTGGATGCAAAACTGTTTCCGTATTGGAAGAATTGAGAATCATACATCACTAATATGAATATGGTGGTGGTGCAGTTTCTTGTCTGAAAGATGGACCGCAATGGTGCTGAAGATCCATTGCTACCCAGGAGTGTGGAGTCTCTGAAGAATGAGATGAAGAGAAGGCGGCAGCAAAGCATCAAGAAATCCGCTCCCCAGCAATTGGAAACAGCCCCAACCTCGGAATCTCTTGCTGATCAGAAGAAACTCAACATCAATAAATCAGTCATTTGTTTGACAGCCTACATCGCCGCGGGAGTGATCAGCTTCTCCCTTGTCGGGGATCAGATCAGCGGCACCAAAACCAACGAGATTCTTGATGCGGTCTATTTCTGCATTGTCACAATGACCACCGTCGGGTATGGAGATCTTGTGCCCAGCAGCAAGCTGGCTAAGCTCCTAGCCTGTTGTCTCGTGTTCGCGGGAATGGCCCTAGTTGGCCTTGTTCTCAGCAATGCCGCGGATTACATCTTGGAAAAACAGGAAGTTGTTTTGGTTAGGGCCGCACACATGAGAGAAACATATTCAGATGCTGAGATCCTTAAGGAAGTCGAGGAATACAAAACTGAGTACAAGTTTGTTGCTGCTCTCAGCCTCCTCTCATTCCTGATAGTAGTTGGTACTTTGTTCTTGCATAGAGTTGAGGATATGGATCTGTTTGACGCGTTTTACTGTGTTTGCGCGACTATTACTACACTTGGATATGGGGACAAGAGCTTTTCGACTAAATCAGGACGTTTGTTTGCTTCAGTCTGGATCTTGATCAGCACCCTTTGCTTAGCTCAGGTGTTTTACTACCTTGCTGAAACTTATACTGAAAGACGGCGAAGGTCTATGATCAAGTGGATTCTTTCCAAGAAACTGACTGTCTCGGATCTTGAAGCTGCTGATCTTGACCATGATTCCTCAGTGAGGTAATACTCCAACATTGTTAAAGATGTTAGTAGTTTTGATCATATACATTAGTCTGAATTATCTGAGGTTTGGTTGTTGTTGCCATTCAGCGCAGCTGAGTTCATTGTTTACAAACTAAAGGAGATGGGAAAGATCAGCGAAGAAGACATCGATATGGTGATGGAACAGTTCAAGAATCTAGACATTGACCAATCAGGAACTTTGACAATATCCGATATCCTACCAACGTACCAATCCGACACGCCAAGATGAGATCAGTTTGCCATTTTTTACTGAGCCATAACTATAACCATGTGAAAAGTGAAATCCCTGTCCTTATTCTTTTGTTTGTCTTTGTGCATACTGTCTTATGAGCACAAACATGTGTTACATACGTGGTACAAAGTGTAGTAAATTAGCAGGAATACATTAGGAAATTGCGAGTAGAATCCCATGATCAGTAATATTCGTGGCTCGGGGTGACATAGTCGAGGAGGCGCTCGCCATCTCTGTCGTTGTAAAGCTCGGTAGCTGATTGGCTGAAGAGGACGATCAACCCTAGCAAAAGGGCCGTGGAGAGGAAAAGTGGCCAGAAGAAGGAGATGATGGTTGCAAATTCCGGGGCCATGGTTGCAAAGGCTGCAATGATGAGAAAGGAAATGGTGAGTGCAGAAATCTGATATTTGCATTGGAGAAATTTTGCAGATATCTCCATGGCCTTTTTTGTGTTTGGTACAGCAGCTTTCATGATCTTGATATTAAGGTTTTTGGAGTTTAAGAAAGAAGAAAGACAGATTCCTTGCTGATGAATGAGAACTATGAATATACCTTTCTGATGCAATTTGCACAGTTTTCATGCTGTCTTCTGTTTCTTCCTGATTAAACCATCTTTTCTTAGCATCTTACTTTCTTGATAGTTGCTAAACTACCCTTGTATCCTAGGTTATATTGCAGGCTCTAAAACAAGAGTCATATTTCAACAATCAATATTAGAAAACTCTACTAGTTGTTATTGAAATCCTATTTTGAAATGGTGAGCTGGTCTCAGACAAGAAACTCCGCCTGTGACAACGTCAAATTTCACGATCCATACAAAACAGGTTGTATAGTGTTTCAGCCAAATACGATAGCGAGGCATGATACATGGTGCTGCTTAGAGTATTAGACATGAATAAGGAAAGAGAGGGTAAAGAATATGTTGATTGCATGTTAGAATTAAGGTTACCAGAATCAAACAAGTGATAAAGATTGTAATGATGAATAAGGATGGCTGTTCCAACTTAATTATGCCTATAGTCTCCTTGATCAGATTTCAAAAGTGCACTCCTGGTGAAAGTTGCAGAAATTTGAAAGGCATTAGGTAAAGATAAGGTGTATTTGAGATGTATCTGAAATTTACCTACTCCAAGAAAAACTCTTTCTAAATCTCAATCCTTTCTATGGAGTCACTCTCAGAAAATAACACAGTGGGAACCCCATTAAGGAATTAAGTTCATGAGATAAGATAGAGAGACATGAGTGAAAATGTTGATAAAAAACCTAGTGAAAATGGTGTCTTCTTTTGTCTCCTCTCTTACTATATATAATAATAACAAGAGGCTGATTGTTGTTCAAGTTTGCACTGAAAACGCCAGGTTTCAAACTTGGCTTCAAAACACTCCTCTTTTCTCCTGTGATCAAACATGTAAATATTTACATGTCACACAATATACTTAGAAGCAAAGACGTTTTCTTGGGGTCTATTTTTTGTTGATACTAAGGTTGTACTTTCAAGCCACTTTATGTTCAGCAGCTGATCCTTTCTACCCAGCTAGCAGCTAATTCCTATCCAGTCTATTTTTGAAAATATGGCCATCCCACTAAGTCTGGGAGAGCTATTTGCGCTTAAGCAATTGAAACCAAAATACAATTTCCAACAACAATTTTCCCCTAAACTACCCATATTATTCACCCCCTAATAACTCTTGGAGCAAAAGGCGACATCTCTCGCTCTCAGGGTCCCGTCATCCTAACACCATGGATTGATACGAGTTTGGTAACATGAATACAACTCATTTCAGCATGTTTCATGACGGGTAACAACATGCAGGGCCGAAACTTGTTCAACCCGCGGGGTGAAAATTATATATACATATATATATATATATATATGGCGTACACATGAAAAAGATTAAAAGGGCTGT
The DNA here is from genome assembly GCA_037428765.1 of Rubia yunnanensis. Lineage (NCBI taxonomy): Eukaryota > Viridiplantae > Streptophyta > Magnoliopsida > Gentianales > Rubiaceae > Rubia > Rubia yunnanensis. The sequence goes on from CM075061.1 coordinate 165,388,531, forward strand.
TTGCTTTACTTCACCATGTATTGTTGCATTTTTGTTCACAAGAAAAATAGGATTATGGGGTAAGGAAAGGAGAATTAAGTCATCCATCACCAATAATGACAATTAATCATGACTAATCACACCATTACACATAGTAAACACACTGTAACGGTTACCATCAAAAGAGAGGGAAATGTGGCTGGCTATAAGCCGGCTTGGCCGGCTAAAATTGATTCATCATAAATTTGAATTTATTTGGACTATGAAATATGGAGTATGCTTCAAAACAGAGCAAGTATTTTTATACACAAATTCCTCTCTTTGCGGTCAATTCTTTCCCTCCATTTGGTTTGGACTCGAACGCTTATATAACACCATTCCACACAAACAAAAGCAAAATCAAGAAGTTGTCAAAGGTTGCAAATGGAAGCCATTACTGCTGTTGCTCATCCAGACCCTCTTGTTTTGGAGCTCAACAGAGTGCAAAACCAACTCAAAGGTTTGACTTTCCTGAAAATTTTAATGAAATTGTTCCACTTCTTCTTGACTAGTTCATGCAAAATATAATCTTGATCAGCATTTTAATGTAACCTGAAAGTGCAGAAAAGGACCGAGAGCTGGGAGCAGCTCAAACTGAGATTAAAGCATTGAGAGCAACAGAAGTATTGAAAGACAAGGCCGTGGAAGAGGTAAAAGGCAAATCAACATGTTTATATGAAAACTCATCAGGAAACCAGAAACAGTCATAATAGGCGAATAATCGTGTTGTTCCATTGTTTTGCTAGCTTGAAAATGAGATGAAAAGGTTAGGAGACAAGCTTGGAGCAACTGAAAACCTTCTTGACCAAAAGGTGTGTTATTTAGCTTTCATGTGTATCTTTCCGAACATATCTATTCTTACTCCTATGGTAACTTCAGAATCTCTATATCAAAAAGCTCACCGAGGAGAAGAGAGAAGCAAATTATGCGCAGTATGCTGCTGAAGCTACACTTCGAAGAGTGTATGCAGATCAAAAGGATGACAGCTTTGTTCCTGTGGAGTCCATCATTGCCCCTCTTGAAGCAGACATTAAGATGTACAAAAATGAGGTATCAACAATTGAATTCGTTTCCTTTGAGCAATCTGGAACAAAGTTGTTAACTGTGATTTAAGTGCGTTTTCCGGGCTTCTCCAGATTGCATCCCTGCAAGAGGACAAAAGGGCCATGGAAAGACTTAACAAGTCGAAAGAAGCAGCTCTGCTTGAAGCAGAGAGGATTTTAAAGAGTGCCTTAGAAAGAGCATTAGTTGTAGAAGAGGTCCAGAATCAGAACTTTGAGATCAGGAGGCAAATAGAGATATGCCAGGAAGAAAACAAAACACTAGAGAAGACAAATCGCCAAAAAGTTATGGAGGTTGAGAAGCTTACCAGTACCATTAAGGAGCTTGAAGATGCAATCCTTGCTGGTGGAGAAGCAGCCAACAAAATCCGTGATTATCGACGACAGGTTTCTGAACTTCAGGTAAGTTTCAGCTGTAAGTAGATATGCATATTCATTCTTCGGCAACAGCTTTTACCTGACGTGCGATCCTGTAGGACGAGAAGAGAACACTGGAGAGGGAGCTAGCAAGAGTCAAGGTTACAGCTAACCGGGTAGCCAACGCTGTGGCTAATGAATGGAAAGATGAGAATGACAGAGTTATGCCTGTCAAGCAATGGCTGGAGGAAAGAAGATTATTACAAGTACAGAAGTTATAAGCTGCTTCTTTACATGCTTTCTATGTCTATTCAATTGTTTTCGTGATCAATCATCTGTGTTGCAGGCAGAGATGCAACGGCTGAGGGAAAAACTGGCCATAGTAGAGAAAACAGCAAAGGCAGAAGCACAACTGAAAGTAAGAGCTTCTATCTAATGTCAATAATCAAATTCAAATGATTTTAAGCAATCAACTTAATAAGAAAGTGTGATCTAGGATAAGCTGAAGCTGAGGTTGAATACACTGGAATCTGGCTTGAAGTATGGGTCCAATCCTAGTGTCAATCCAAACACATATATTGGACCCTCAAAGCATGAAAAACCCAGTAACTTCTTTGGGGTCCTCTCAAGTAATGGTGGACAGAAAAAGAGATCTGTATCACAACCAAGGGGTTCTACAATTAGAAGTCCTCGGATGCACATGGAGAAGACAAGTGCCGACTTTGCAGAAAAAGTGAGGCAAAATAGCAACATAAAGAGGTTTAATGCGAGCATAGGTTTATGGGGAAACAGGAAGAAGATTGACAACAGTAGTGAAAAGGAGAACCGAGATATGAAGGAAAACATGGCTGCTGATGTTGTTCGTGGTGTTTGTCATGCAACGACAGAACCAGAGAGCATCAAACAGGGTGACAATGAGGCTACAAAAGGTACAGCCAACACTGACACAGAACAAGATGTGGTTTCGGGGTTCCTTTACGACTGCCTTCAGAAAGAAGTTCTAACTTTGAGGAAGACTTGTGAGGTCAAAGACAGTAATCTGAATTCCAGAGATGAGGACATTAAAGTGAGCATAAAGACCTCTGTGCATCCTTTGTTTCTTTTTTTTGGTTTCCATTCAACTTACCCAATTTCTTCATTTGCAGATGCTCACAAAAAAGATTGAGACTTTGACTAAAGCTTTCGAAATAGAATGCAAGAAAGCAAAGAGAGAAGCAACAATAAAAGCAAAGGATAATATTTTAACCAAGGTGGACGGGAAGATGAGAAACACTATCTCATCTAAGAGGTGTGTACTTCCTTAAACTAACAGTAGATCTGCTATAATCCATTCAGTTTTGGTGTTATCTGATAAGGATGTGCTCATACGAATCAGGGTCACAAAAACGCCTTAAGGAGATTCTTTTGCCAATTTACACAGAAGGGACTTTAAACAGGTGCTACAGCCCATGCCTTATGAGCTGTATAGATGTATATATAAACAGTGTGATTCTAAGTTTCCTGTTTCACTTACATGTTTTTATGTTTTGGGGTGAGGCTAGCAGTAGAAATAGTACTACATTCCTTTGCTCATAGTTGTACTAAGCTTGTATGAAAATACATCAGGCACACCATAGCTGATCTTTCGACTCTAATAGTTTGCTTCTAATTTTAAGTTTTTTTTCTCTCTTTCAAACCACTTTCCACCACTGGCTTCATATTTGATCATCAGAATGTGAGAGCTGAATAAAATTAGAGACAATAAAACATGCACTATCAAGTAAAGTGAGCTTACCTCAAGTTGTGAATAGCACCTCTCAATTGACAATGAGTTGAAATTTATCCGGGTAACAGTAAATATACCGTTGTGCCAAGTCTAGTAACCAGTTCGCAACTTTCACCATGCAAAGTCTACAATTCTGAAATGGGTAGCTGATTCCTATTGTGTCGACATCCCCTGTTAAGAAGTACTGAAATACAACTCTGCTACTTAGGAGCTTCATCACTTCTGACAGCAGCTCCTGATGCGACTTACCAGAAAATCTTTACTATTTCTTGATTGGGAAAAAAATACACGGATAATTGTATCAATGGATTGAGAAGTACTTGCAGTGTAATCAAAATGCAACCTCCATTGAAAAATTATGCGATCATCACACGGATTTCTCCATCTCATGAACCAAAATTTCCTACCAAGATCTAGCTTAACAACAGAAGAAAATAAAACCTTTAGATGTTTTATACTATTTTGTAAGATCTTAAATCACCTGTTGGCAATTACAGCTAGGAAAGAGTATAAGGATGTCTGAAAACAGTGTCTAAGCAGCAACTGCCTCACCAGAGGCTCTTGATTTCAACCATGCTGTTGCGGCATCTTTTGTCGTTAAAAACCATCCAGCCTTGTCAGGTGCCTCGTGGAATGGAGCATTGAGTTCCTTCAGATGAGATTCAAATGCAGTAGCCAAACCTTTCTCTGAATATTTATGTTTCCCGTGGCCAGTGTTAATACCGAGCAATGAAGAAAGTTCTTCCCCATTTTCAATAACTTTGGACAGGTCATTTATCCATACATGTAGTGCAGTGAGAGCTGCCCCAAGAGAGAGACTCTTCAAGTTCAAAGACCACTGTGTTGGAGTTCTTGACTGTATACCGGTATAAATTTCAAGGGTGAGCCCCAAGTCGAGCAGATCACAGGCTCTGTCCAACCGTTTAATCTTGACACAAACATCAATTAAGCAATTGCAATATGCTTTTTTAACACCAGCACCAACATCATTAAAGAGTTCATCAGCTTCCTTCCGAAGAACATCACTTTCAATGTCCTGCTCATTGAGCATAAGCATCACCACCTTACCAAGTTTGGTATCAGCCTTCTCCATGCAAATGGTCAACTTACCAAGCTCCTCAGCTGGTGCTTGGGTCATCACATTCAGAAGGCAACAACAGAACCGCTCATCAGGGATAATGTTTAACTCCAGCATTCGATCAAAAGTCCTCACAACATCATCAATGCGGTTTGCCTTGCCATAACACTGGATGATTGAAGTCAGCACATAAATATTAGGCTCAAATCCCGCTTCCATCATCTCATTTAATGTAGATTCTGCTTCTAAGACTTTGCCACTGCAAGAGAATATTGTAATCATTGAGGAATATGTCCAGCTATCAGGCTTGCAGCTTTCACATCCTTTCATATCTTCGAAAATTTCAACAGCTTCATCTATGAATCCCACATCTGCCGACATGGACAGAAGAGTGTTATACAGGACAACGTTCAGTTCCAGACCTTTTTCCCTCATCTCTTTATACAGACTAAAAGCATCTTCGCCATATCTAGCCCGAGCATAACCACGAAGCAATGCAGCATACGTTCCCCAATTCGGCTCAAACCCTTTGCTAACCAATTCTTTGAATATATTCTTTGCCTGCCACGGCCTCTTGGCCCTCCCCATAGCATCCAACAAAGAATTATAGATAGACATATTAGGCCTAACCCTGAGCGCCTTCATTTCCTCATAAACATTCAAACATCCATCATAATTCCCAGCATTCCCATAAATCCTCACCAAGGTCGAAAATGTACCAGCATCCACTCGCCATTTCTCTGCCCGAGCGCGATCATAGAGTTTCAAAGCCATGTCCACATTTCCCACCTTGCCATACGAATCAATCATGACTGCATAGGTAACATTATCCGGCTGAATACCAAAAGACGGCATTTCTTCAAACCACCTGATCGCCTTCTCAGGCATAGAACTCACCCTAGCACAGCTAATTATAGTAGAAAACGTAACATTATCAGGCCTCACACCTCTTGCAATCATTTCATCAAACAGCTTCTCAGCCTTATCAAGCTCCTTGCTCTTCCTAAACACCTTAAGAGTAATATTATACAAGATAACCTCTTGACCAAACTTAATCCTTTCTTGAAAATACTTGAGAACAATAGGGGCAATATCCGAGTTAGACATATTATTCAGTACGAGAGCAGCATCCTGTTCTACAATATTGTCCCCAAGAGTACTCAGAACGCGATAAACATTAGATTCTACAGGGCTACATTCGTCCAGCTCCTGGGAAATTTTCACATAAGAAGCATACCTGAAGTCGTAAGACTTCTTCCTGAGATTCTTAGCCCTGGGGCTTTTGGGGTTGACCCAAATATAGCTGTTCGATGAAGAAGAAGAAGAAAAGGAGGCGGATTTTCTATCTGGGGTCTGGGAAACCTGGGGTTCTTGCAATGAAACCTGGGACAAGTAAAGATTGGGTTTTTTGAAATGGGTTTTGGTAGGGAAGTTGAGGGCCTGAGATTGTGGAGGCTGCCGAGCTAAAGAATTGCAGAAGATATGGGTGTCGTGAGATAGATGAGTTGGGGAAGAAGAGATGTTGTAGTAGTACGCCATTGAAGCAAACCAGTGCTCTCTCGCGCAGCTTAAGTAGCCGGCATTCGGACAGCGTGAGACTAGGCTCGGGGGGAGAGAGTTTTATGGAGTCTTTCTGAAATGCTTTCGATTGAAAGATGAAACCTTATCAGTTCCGCGGTTTCAGAAAACTTCGAATTTACACAAACTGGTCCTGTTTGGAACTCGTAATCGTAGATAAATCCTTCAGGTTTTCCTTTTTATCACTTTGCACCTCGTAATTTGCTTCTTTCAGTTTATTGGTTGTCTTCTACTCCCTCGGGTCTTGATATATCGGCACCTAAACACTTTTTTTGGAAAAGCAAATTGACGGGAGAAAATTGTATTGAGAGAGTAAAAAGCAAATTTAGTGAATGAAATTAATCTTAACTTTACCAAAAAAAATGAATGTGTCAATATTAAAAAAATAAAAAAGTGTGCCAATATTAAAAAAAGTCGGATTATTGACTCAAAAAAGTAATTAACAAACTCTATATGATTGACATACGTGTCAATACTCACTCTGGTTATCTAATATTGACTCACTTTCCTTTTAAGGAAGGTTTTATATATATATATTGGCTCATTTTTACATTTGCCAAATCCTAAATTGTTTCATATTTCACTCTTTTCAAGCTGATATTGTTTGTTTTCTTTCTGGGGTATTGATTGCTGACATCCTGTTTTACTAACCTTTGCCCTCATTGGGGCATGACATACTCGACCACCTTTTTCCCTCACAACAACCTTCTGCTCATTCCTCGGCGCCTTCCATTCCGAACGGAACTTTCTCAACTCCCCCGCATACTTGAACGAGCTATTGCTCCAAGGTCCGATGATATTTTCAGTGAATCATGCTATGAGGTAATAGTTTGCGCCTTTTGGTATGGGTTTTGTTCTTCTCTGTAAATGGTTGTCTGATCCATCGGCAAGGTCCAATCTTTGTACTATTTTGCTTCCATGGCATTATTGTGAAAAAATCGAACTTTTTTGGGGGGTTTCTTGATGTTAATTAGTTTCTTCTGGGAGGGTGGAAATCTGATAGCTTGTGAAATCAGGGGTTGTGTTTTTTTCTTTCAATTGAATGTTTGTGTGTGTTTCTCGTTTGATGTTATAAAAAGGGAAAATGGAAAAAAGTAGGTATTTTAATATGAAGTGTTGTGAGATGGTTGAATGGAATTTTTTGAGGTTTGCTTTTGACATCAGCATTTTCTTGCAGCAGGTGGTGATAGCAGTCCGCTGTTGTCGGCCTCTGCTCCGGTTATACTCCAGACGCTTGTTCTGTAAATCTCTGAGCAGCTTCAGAACCCTATCTAATTGAGGTGTTTGGATAATGTAGGGGGCAATATGATCAGCAGCATTACCTGGACTTTAGGAGCAGGCAGTTCAAAGACTTTTGGTTTTGTTTTTCTCTTTGATAGTACAAAAAAGAAGTAAATTTGATGCTATTGTGTTTATAAGGGTGTGGTAGAGGTCCCTGTGATGGGCGAAGGAATCGGTGAATGAGAAAGCTTATGTATCACCAATGCAATGCCCTTTTGTTCACTTCTTAGGTACTCTTAAATGTCATTTTCGCTGTGTCGACCCTTCACTATATTGTTTGTTTCATGTTGATGACTTTCGAACTGGGTATCTATGGGTCGTATCATGAAGTTGAGATTGAGTCCTTCATTTGGTGAAAATGATAATTAGTTCATAAAATCTCCTTAGAGCAAGCATAGTAAACTATACGGGTGTAGTTATTGTTTCTTTATGTTTCAAATGGCGCATTAGGGTCATAATGCTCTATTGCAAAAAAAGCTTTTTTGAGGGTATGTTTACACAACTCATGTAGGTAGGATTTGCTTAACAGGGGCTCATTAGTGATTTTCCGTATAGAACCAAGACTTAGTATGTGTTGTCTTGTTCGTTATTGGTTATTTATAGACAAGCAAAGATTTTGCAACCATAAAGTTTTGATCTTGGAATTTCTTAGAAAAAGGTTTGAAGAGTATCAGACTGATTGAAAATTTTGTTCTGTAATTTATATAGTGATAGATGCATATCTCTTTTTCTAAACCTTCAGTGCGCACTAAAACCTATAATTATTACATGCATACTACAAAAGTATTAATGCGAAATATCAAAGATGTGAAGGGTGTTTGGTGATATTTAGCTCTAGATGAGTCTTGTATTTAACTGACTGAACCAATTGGTTGTAGGAATAGTAGATTTATGCAGTTCTATTAATGGTGGACTTAGTTTAGAATTTTTGGCCCCTTCAGTTTTTCAAGCTTGCTTGAATTAGTATATCTCATTTTTTATTAAAACCCAGTTGAAATATGTAGGATTGAACATTGTCTGTCAGCTAGTTGATACCCAGAATGTCCCATTTTATGGAAGAAATCAAATGTAATTGCTTTGATAGATATATTTCATTTCTGGTGAATGAATGTCTATTGAACTTCAAGGGTTTTATTGTTGTCCCCAGATATATGAACTCTGTACCAAAGGCAATCATTCATTTCATCCCATCACACATCAACAATGCCATGGATGTGACGTCCTATTCTTACGTTTTCAAGCGGTGGAAGGATTTGTTGCCCTACTTCAGGAGCATGTACTTCCCTCGGAACATTTTTGACATCCTCAAATGTGGGGAGACCTCGGATGAGATTATCTTCATGATGCATGGCGTCCTTGATTGAGAAAAATAGTAGTGCATTGCCCCTTCACAAACACCGACTCTAGTTTGATGTTGAATAAGCAAGGGCTAATCCTTCAGAACCTCTAGCTAAGAATGGACAACATTCTCAATCATTAGTCGTGCCATGATGAGATCCCTTCTAAATTGGATTGCATTAGGGCTGCAGAAAACTGGGAATCCTTGAAGCTTTGGGGGTGTTCATGGTTAAATCCCCTAACCGGGATGTGTTCCCCAGACTCAAATCCCCTAACCGGGATGTAGTTATTTTTAGATGGATAAATTTAAAATTTATTTTAATTTAAAGTGAAGCGTAAATGATTTAAAATTTATGTCCCTTCCTAACTTGTGAGAAGTCTCTTTTTTTTACAATCAAAGTTGTTGAATTCTGACCATATATTTAAGTAGATATGTATGATCAATGATACTATCACATCAGATATTGTTAGATTCATAGTAACATATAATTTTTAAATATTAAATTTTGTATGTTATTGTTTATAGTTACATGTATTTACAGTCAAACATGTTTGTTGCAAATCGTGTAAGAGATTATGTGCAAATTAAAGAGAGACAAGAGACTATTTCAGTTTACAATTCATATAGTTCCTTGACTATAAAGACGCACCGTGCAACGCGCGGTGGGACTTCGCTAGTTGTTAAAATGGGTGTCCAAAAGTAAGAGTCAAAATACAAAAAAACCAAAGGGAGTATAACTCCATATAATTGACATAAATGTCAATATAACGCTTCAATGTTTGAAAATGTCAATATAAACCTAGATTATTAGTGAAAGAGCAAAATTAACCATTTCGGCAAATTTTTGACGAAAATATATGAAATGGCTCATTCATCCAACTGGGAAATTTTTTTTTGATGAAATGACTATTATGCCCCCTAAACCATAATTTTCTTCTTCTGCTTATCTTCTTCCGGCGGCCGCAACCCTACTTCTTCTTCTTCTAAACCCACTATCACCAAAAATTCATTCTCCACTACTGCACGTGACGCCGCTAGTCTCTCCACTCCTAGTAACGCTAGGGTTTATTAAACGAGGTGAAGTCGGCAAGTGGTGACATTAGGATTTGGCCTAGGATGAGTGGTGGCAGGAGTTTTCATGCCCAGATTGAGCGGCGAAGCGGCAGAGGAGTGGTGGCAGAGTAAGGATATAAATGTCCACGTACACTCAGTTGTTGGTCCAAAGTAATATTGAGACCTTTATTATATAATTATGATCATTTTTTAAAATTTTGAAATAGTTGAGAACTACGCTTAGCCTTTCCCAACTATATACATGGCATTTACTCTCTGATAAAATAATCAAAGACTCATATTTAGCCGCCACGCGCATTTCGGCTTCCAAGTTCCAATGTGAACATCCGGAATCCGGCCCCTGCGTCGTATGGCATTACTGCATCTACGACGTACAAATTAGAGTACACTTTGTTTAGCATATAATATAGATTCACATGATGATGCATCCGGAAGTGTTTTCTTCGCTGAAGTAATCGCAACGACTCGCGTAGCATCCTCTGTTGTACCCGTACCCGTATCCGTATCCGCCGCCATAATTGTTATCGCAGCACGGCGGCGGCATGGCTGGTCTTCCATACCCGTTGCATGGACACGGGCATTGACACGGACCGTAATTACCGTAGCATGGGGTGCCGAAATACCCGACCGGAACCGGGTACAACTCGGCTGGACCCGGAGCCGGCGCCGGAGCTGGTGGCGGTGGAACAAATACCGGAGCCGGTGCGGGTGCCGGGTCGGGTTTCTTGGGTGGGTCAGCTGCGGGTTTGGGCGGGTCCTTGGGCTTTTCAGCAGGCTTGGGTGGGTCCTTGGGCTTTTCGGCTGGTTTGGGTGGGTCCTTGGGCTTCTCGGCTGGTTTGGGCGGGTCCTTGGGCTTCTCAGCTGGTTTTGGCGGGTCCTTGGGCTTGTCGGCGGGTGGTGGCGGCTTGGGCTTGTCGGCGGGTGGTGGCGGCTTGGGCTTGTCGGCCGGCGGCGGTGGTTTGGGCTTGGGAGGCTCGAGAATGTCGATGGAGTGAATGACCTTTCCACCCTTGCAGCATATTTTGTCGCGGATCTTCTCCGGGCTGCAGCAGACCACGGTGATGGTCACCAAGTTCTTCTTCTCGTCGTACACCTGGTCTCTGATTTCTGTGGTCAACAGAACGATCAAAATCAAAGTCTCTCGTCTTATCCACCAAATAGACCAAAACAGAGAGAGGTAGTGAGAATGAGAATTGAGAAAGTCAACTCACGGGGAAACTTGCAGAGAAGTTTTTTGACCTTCTTGTAGCAGCAGGGGCACTGGAGATCAGCCTTGATCACCATCCAGGTTACCTGTGGTCATCATGGACGACTGAATTAAGCAATTTAAGCTTAGGAGTGGAGATTATAAGCGTAATTAAGCCTAATCGGTACCTTCTCCGCCATTGTTGATTGAAGGAGGGGTGGAGAGGAAGAAGTTATAGTGCAGTTAGGAATGGAGAGAGAGGAATTGGAGAGATAATTGAGAGAGGGGGGACAAATTAGGAAGGAAGGAAAGGGGAGGACATCAGTTGGTTAGGCGCCTGGGCTAGTGGGGAAATTTGATAGGATCATCTGCCTTGTCTCTTTCCATTCTCTCAATCAACACTTAAAAGCTTTTTGCTGATTACCATGGGCTACTGCCGACTCTCAATTCACCGTTTGAGTACTGAGAAATACCGTCTTTCGATAGCATTATAAAAAGAATTAGGTTTAATTAAAATAATGAAAAGATAAAAAAATTTAGTTGTAATACTAAAAATTTATCATGCAATTACTAGTTGTTATAAAATTTATGATTTAATATTTAAAACTATTTCTTTCTATGATTCTGTAAAAAGACCGTCATTCAAGACACGAACATTTCATGTTTATCTAATTATACAACTAAATTAGGACCCATCACAATCCACAACGTCTTATATTATCGATAAGTCTAAAGTAGAAGGTAATGTATCATCATTTCATTTTATTAAAACTCAATATAAGCCTGAAACTCCACCCTATTGAATAGTTGGACACGTCCCTCTAATTGAAATTCAATAAAGTTTGAAACTACATCGATAGCTGAGTTGCATCACCTATTGAATCACCACTCATGTTAGGATAAATCAGACTCCTGATTACATTATGATTTATTATGATTAGAGTTCTTTCCTTATTACACCTCTATTGTACTCTCTATATATTTAGATATCAATAATACAATTGATTACGACAAATCATTTTATCATGGTATCAGAGCAAGTTCTGATCCTAAGCCCTAAATTTTAATTTATTGTTCGGTGAAGTTTCGGTCAAATTCCAGCCCTGATTCCGGCGAAGTTCCAGTCAAATTTCGGCATCCTCCGGCAACCTCTCAGGTCTCAATTTTCCAGCATCCTCCGGCAACCTCTCAAGTCTCGATTTTCCGACAAAGTTTCCATCTTCTTCCAGCGGCGGCTCCTCCTCTTCCGGCGTCCTCCAGCATCCTCCAGCGGCGCCTTCATCAACGCCTTCCAGCGGCGAGATCGCGAGATCCAGCGGCGGTCGTCTTCCCGTCGTCCAGCGCGTACAGGTCATCGGACCGTCGTCGTGACCGTCGTACTCGGCTTCGTCTTCGGCGTGCTTATCGCATCTCGGCCGACCAGCAACAGCAGATCCACGCGCCCGTTTCTTCCAGAAGCGCGTCCGTCCACGCGCTCGTGTGTGCAGACGCGCGCACACCCTCCCGCGCGTGAAGTCACGCGCCTGGGAGCCAACAGTATCTTCTGCGCGTAAAGTCACGCGCCTAGCGGTTCAATATCATTCTCTGCGCGTGAAGTCACGCGCCTGACGATTCAATAGTTTTTTTGCATTTTTTGCACATGCCGGGTCATTTTGCGCCTATTTTCTGGGTATCTTCTTGCTATGGTTTATTTGGCGCCTTTTTCTCGGGCAGATGGCTCTGCTAATTGGATTGCGGACAAAGCTTTATTTCAGGCCAGTGTGAATGATCTCAATCGTCATCCTTCGTCCAATCAGTGGATTGTTGATTCGGGTGCTACATCTCACATCACTGCTCACACCAGTCATCTTGATAAGGTACAGTCTTATTGTGGTTCTGATTCTATTCTTGTTGGAAATGGTGAATCATTATCTATTTCTCACATCGGTCAGTGTCATTTCTCTGGTTTCTCTATTAATGATGTCCTTGTGGTCCCTAAGATTACTAGAAGTTTATTGTCCATTAGTAAGCTTACTCTTGATCTACCTGTCCGTGTTATATTTGATGCCGATGCATTTTCCATTGAGCACAAGCTTACAGGGGCGATAATTGGTAAAGGCCGTCATAGGTCTGGTCTTTATTTTCTTGAGACTGGTGATTCCAGTTTTTTAGGCGAACTATGCTCTACAAAGCTTCATGCTTCTTTTGAGCAGTGGCACTCTCGCCTCGGTCATGTGTCTCATGATACTGTTCAGTTATTGAATCGACGGGGTCTTATTTCTGTCACTTCTGCTATGCCTGCACCTGTCAGTTGCTCTCCTTGTCAGATGGCCAAGAGTAGCTGTTTGCCCTCTTCCACTAGTGACAAGCGCTACTGGTTTATTGGATAAAGTACATTGTGATTTGTGGGGGCTAGCTCCTATTTTATTTGTCCATGGTTTCTCTTATTATGCCATTTTCATTTATGATTTTTCGCGATTCACATGGTTTCTTTCAATGCGGCATAAGTCAGATTTCTATGTCACCTTTATCCAGTTTCAGAAATTCGTTGAGAATCAGTTTTCTACTAGGGTTAAAATTTTTCAGACCGATGGTGGCACCGAGTTTACTAATCACCAACTTCAGGCTCATCTCATATCATGTGGCATTCATCATCAGATGTCCTCACCCTATACACCTGCTCAAAATGGTCGGGCTGAGCGGAAGCATCGCCACATCACAGAGACTGGTCTTGCCATGCTTTTTCACTCTTCTGTGCCGCACTGTTATTGGGTGGAAGCTTTCTCTTCTGCGGTTTACAGTATTGACCGTCTGCCTAGTTCGGTTATGAGTGGCAAATCACCTTTTGAGGTCATTTTTGGTCATGTGCCTGACTATACCCTCTTTCCATGTCTGCGTGCCACTACTACTGATAAGTTTCCATTCCCTGTGTTTTTATTGGCTATCACCCTCGTCACAAGGGCTTCCAGTGTCTCGACCCGACTTCTGGGCGCATCTATATCTCTCAGCACATTCATTTTGATAAAACTTTCTTCCCTTATGTCTCATCTTCCACGGACAGTCATTCGATTTCAGATTTGGAGATTTCATCATTTTTTGATGGAACTGTTACTTCATAAATTGGTGTCACCACGCCCGTGTCTGTGTCTATTCCAGCTGCTCCTCCTTCACCACCATCTTCCATCTGGACGGCCGACCTGGACCCGGCTTCTCCCCAAACGCCCACCATATCTCAGCCACTGGCCAGCACTCCTCAGCCACCGGCCACCACGTCTCAGCCAGTATCGGCTATTCTTTCTCTGGTGACTTCCGACGGCCACTCTCTGGTCAGCACAGCTCGATCTTCCTCCGTGTCATCAGCTGGTTGGACTCCTCCAGCTTCGCCGCCCCAGCTTTGTACTCATCGGATGGCCACTCGGTCTTCTACTGGTGTTATTCAGTGCCTGGATTATTCGGATATTATTGCTCATGGTCTCACTGCCGCACGCCTCTCTCAGACAGAGCCCACTGATTATCGCACTGCCCTTCAGGATCCAGCCTGGGTTTCAGCCATGGATGATGAGATGGATGCTCTTCGTGGTCAGCACAATTGGGATTTGGTGCCTCGACCTTCAAATGTCAACAGTGTTGGCTCCAAATGGGTCTATAGGCTCAAGTATCGACCAGATGGCACCATTGAGCGTCACAAAGCTAGACTTATGGCGCAGAGTTTCTCGCAGATTCCGGGTTTTAATTTTGACCACACTTTTAGTCCTGTGGTCAAAGCCTCCACTGTTAGGACAGTTCTCACCATAGCCACCATGCGTTCCTGGCCACTTCATCAGTTGGATGTCAAGAACGCTTTCCTTAATGGTGTTCTTAATGTTCCAGTCTACATGAAGCAGCCCATTGGTTATCAGGATTCTGTCCATCCAGACTATGTTTGTCGTTTGAAAAAGGCCATTTATAGTCTTAAGCAGGCTTCCCGGGCTTGGTTCCAGCGTTTTAGCAGTTATCTGACACGGCTTGGTTTTCGGTGCAGCTCAGCTGATACTTCTTTGTTTGTCCTTTCGAGAGGGTCGTCGTTACTGTACCTACTTGTGTGGACGATATCATTCTTACAGGAAATGACTCGACTCTTTTTCGCTAGTTCATTGATCGGACACACAGAGAGTTTGCGATCAAGGATCTTGGTGCTCTTCATTACTTTCTTGCTCTTGAAGTTTCGCCTACCTCCTCAGGATTACTGCTTGGCCAAGCAAAGTATGCTCGGGATATTTTGAGTCGGGCCGGTATGTCTGATGCGGCACCTGTTTCTACTCCATTTGTTGCTGGTTCTCAGCTTCATAGCTCTACCAGTCCTCCATTTCAGGATCCTACACTTTATCGTTCTCTTGTTGGTGCTCTCCAGTATCTCACCATCTCTCGCCAGGATTTGGCATTCTCGGTCAACACGGTGAGTCAGTTTCTTCAGGATCCCAGAGATGATCATTTTGCTGCTGTGACTCAGATTTTGCGGTATGTTCGTGGCACTCTTCATTTTGGTCTCCAGTTTTGTTTTGCTAGTACTCCTGATGTGTTAGGATACTCTGATGCTGATTGGGCTCGCTGTCTAGAGACTCGTCAGTCCACTTATGGTTATGCAGTTTTTCTTGGTGGGAATCTGGTTTCTTGGAGTGCCAAGAAACAGCCCACTGTTTCTCGCTCTAGCACTGAGTCTGAATACCGTGCTCTCGCCAACACTGCCTCAGAAGTGGTCTGGCTCACTTATTTGCTTCGTGATCTTCGGTTTCCACTTTCTGGTTCTCCACTGTTGTTATGCGACAATAGTAGTGCTATCTTCTTGGCTCAGAATCCAGTGGCTCACAAGCGGGCGAAGCACATCGACATCGACTACCATTTTGTTCGTGAGTTGGTGACATCCGGAAAGTTGTGTGTTGCTCATGTTTCAACTTCTCTTCAGATTGCGGACAATTTCACCAAGGGGCTCTCTCGTCCGCTGTTCGAGTTCTTCAGGTCAAAGCTGTGAGTCGGCGAGCATCCGACGCTCCGCTTGAGGGGGGTGTTAGGATAAATCAGACTCCTGATTAGATTATGATTTATTATGATTAGATTTCTTTCCTTATTACACGTCTATTGTACTCTCTATATATTTAGATATCAATAATGCAATTGATTACGACAAATCATTCTATCAACTCACCACCAAAATCATCACAATAGCACCTTACCGTAACCAAGGATCAATTTATTTATAATGTATTATGTACATAATTAATTATATTTCAACTCTAAAAGCCAATACGAATTTAACCATTATCAGGTTAGGCAAAGTCTTGGGAATGACGGTATTTCCATAAGCTTATGGAAAGACAATGCATAATTAGAATAATAAAAGTGAAAGGTCTTAGTTGCAATATTAAACTTTTAGTATGCAACATGTATTAGTTATAAAATTTATAACCCGGTTCATACAACGCAAAAATTTTATCTTCATTTCTTCTAATTTACACTTTAAACCACGATGTTTCCATAGCTTTCGAGAGACGGACTCATTCGGTTAAATCAATCATACTGTTAAATAACATAACAAAGAAAAATGATAGGTGATATCCAAAATATAAACTACTAATAAGATCAATATTAAAATTTGAGTCATTTGCGTGACGTTGAAGAGTTTCTAGTGTACGCTCTTTTCTTCAATATAATTATCGCATCACTTATTTTAATCGCACTCTTTTAATTCAAACCAGATGCATCGAAAGTACAAGATCCATTTAATTAGAATACTCCCGCCCTCCCAAATTAAATCACCCGAATAATTCATGATATTATTCTCTATCAAACCTTAATCGCATATTTGAATTAATATATGAGATATAATATTATCGCATGTGGCATTATTAAATTCGTCGTAATAAGTAGTGTTTGGAAAGTAATTTTTCATTTGTCGTTATTATACGTAGTTAAACATAGTAAGGATCAGATATGCCTGTCAGATGATGTGTAATGATTTGATCGTAGTTTAAGCCGAGACGATTTTAAAATATTCTTCACTAGAGGAAAAGGAAATTGGGCGTTGGGAGTCCACATAAAACATAGGTGAGCGTGAGGTCATGGGGGAGATGTGGTGGGGTACAGTGAATGGAGAGCTGGCTTTGACGCACACACCTCACCTAATGTACCTCGCTCTAACTAATTATTGTCCTCCGTGTGAGTACTCCAGAAGCAACCCATTGTTAATTTCCCATTTCCTACTTCCAATTTCTTCATATCTCCCAATGCTCATTATTTCCTTCACATGCACCGCTCCACTCTACCTTACCTTTCTTACTAATTATTTACTTCCGTTCCAGACACTTTCGTTTTACTCCCTCCGTCCCCGGGGAATCTGCAGAGAGCAGAAATCTCTGCAGATTTTTTTCCTGGACCCCACTGGAGACTGACCCCCTCCCCCCCCTCCCACGTGCGACTTCATCAGTGAAATAACAAAAATATTAAGGGGCAATCAGGAGGGATAATTTTTCCCTCCTTTATATTTCTTGGCCATTTCCCGCTTTTTTGTCAACTTTGGTAGGCGCCAAAAAGTTATCTGTGAACAGTACACTAACTTTTACAGATTAAAAAAATTGTGCACCCAGCAGCACAAACACTACTCTATAAATACACACATTTCTGAGCTCATATATGGTTAAAAACCACGTAAAAAAACTCAAGAAGGCACCACAACAGGATCAGTCAAGGCTTCAAACCCAAACCCAATAAAAGTTTGGGTATTTGGGGAACCCTCAGGTATGGTATTACACTTCATCGAGCCGTCCCGACTCACCAGAGGGTGGTGGTTGCTCTCAGTGTTTTGCATCTTCCCATTACTCATTGGGTTTTTTTAGGGTCAATGCGGAAGAATATGACGAACGAGGAGAGGCAGCATTTGGGGGAGTTTTTGCTGGAGCATCACAAGGATGGGAAGCTATTGCATTCGACACGATTGTTGGCAGCAGCAATGTTCGACTGTTCTATACGAACAGTGAGCACCATCTGGGCTCTTACTCGAGCTCAAATGTCACAAGGAAGACCTCTGGACTTGCGTCATCGGATGACAGGCCATCCTCCGAAGAACAAGAAGGAAATCAACCTAGATGAATTGAAATCATTGCCTGCATTGAAGAGACGCGCTATTAGAGGTACAACAAAAGCACTCAGAATAGGGAAGAGTAGTGTTCAACGGGCAGTGGCATCCAAGGTAATAAAAAGCCACACGAACAGCATCAAACCAGCTCTCACAGAACACAATAAGGTATCACGTATGTGGTTCATTTTAGAAAATCTTGATCCCGAACTAAGATTTAGATCAATGGACCATGTCATACACTTAGATGAGAAATGGTTTTATTTAAGCCAGGAAACAGTAAGGTACCTACTGGCCTCGGATGAACCGGAACCATATCGCACAGCTAAACACAAGTCACATATCCCAAAGTTAATGTTTATATGTGCAGTAAGCAGACCAATATGGGGAGTTGATGGTGAACTGCTATTTGATGGTAAACTAGGCATATTTCCATTCGTTCAAGATCAAGTAGCAATAAAAAACAGCAAGAACAGGCCAGCAGGGACAGTTGAAAAGGCTCCAGTACCAAAAATCACAAGAGATGTCACAAGAGAGAAGCTAATCACAGAAGTCATCCCAGCAATTAAGTCACGGTGGCCATCTCACATCTTGGGCAAATTCATTCATATTCAGCAAGACAATGCAAAGCCACACATATTCAACAATGATCCAGATTTCAGGGAAGTTGCTGAAGCAGATGGTTTTAACATACACTTTAGTCAGCCAACCAGCAAACTCACCCGACTGTAACATCCTAGACTTGGGATTTTTTAACTCAATTCAAAGCTTACAACAAGAACAAACATCATCTAATGTTGAGGAGTTAATGGCAGCGGTGCAGTCAGTGTACGAAAGAGAAGATGCAATCACTTTGAACAAGGTATTTCTTACACATCAATTGTCAATGATAGAAATACTGAAAGCACGCGGGTCAAACAACTACAAGATGCCTCACATGAACAAGGACAAACACATAAGGGAAGGAACTCTGCCAAGATCACTACAAGTAAGTGAGGAGGTTGTAAGGGGCAGCATTGAGTATCTAATCTGTAAAGGTGCAGTTGATGAAACTGTGGTGCCACTTATGCATGCCTTAGGTTATAGGCCTTAGATGCAGAATTGTAAAAATTTTGGGGGTTGGTTTGATGGCATTTTTTGCAAGCCAAGAACATCCCACTTTTGGTGTTCATGGGATGTTCTGACACCAACCCCGGTTAAATGTTCATTTGGTTAATGAAGTTTAACATTTTTTTAACAACATACTCTCTAATATTTTCCATATGAAGGGAAGATGCTCAATGTTACAGCTAGGCAACAATCAGGGACGATGCTCAAAACTATTGTCATGTTCAAATACACGGCTGAGACATGTCAATGATACAATAAACTCAGGCTTCACTACATCACCGAAATTCAGGCAAGACAAACAAACTCAGACTTCAACACATCACCAAAACTTAGAACAGTTTCAAGTACATCCTCGAACACCTGAAGAAAATCAGGTGTTCTCGCAAATAAATATGCATGCAGAATCTAACTTTTTTCTGTACATAATGTGGACATTAATATCGCACACATATCATCGAGCAACTGCATAAAATAATGGCTCTCGCACATAACACAGAAAATTTTACATTCAAGGTAGGAACGATTTCACCTCATCTGCAAAATGGAAACCTTCCATTTTCAACTCTTGAATACTCCCAACCGTTTCCAATTCAAGATTAATATCTGGTTTGATCTTATCTCTTCTCCACCGAAAGTACCATCCAATGAATGGGTCATGTATATTTATGGGATTATCAGTGTGAAGAACAGAAAAGTTAGATTAGGCAGAGGAAACTATTCGTACCACTGCAACGATACGGAAAAGAACTAACCCTATTAATATGAACAGTCAAGGACTTATCTTTTTCGGGCACGTATGTAATGAAAGGCCACCGGAGCTAGGGTTTGCGCCGACTGGTGTCACGCGCCTCCCGCAACCAAGGGCATAACAGGTAAAGCACCTGGTTGCTGCCATACATGGTGTCCTCTGGGTCATCTGGAACATTTGTGTCCCAAGGGAACCGCGTTGGTTCTGCGACGGTCCCCGTACCTTCTCCACCAGCGATATCACAGCTGGGAGGAACCCAACCGTGCTCACCGTGGCACGGTTGAACATTTTTCCCACCATGCAAGTCGCCAGTGGGAGATTTAACATCAGCCCGTGGCTCGACAATAGCAGATTCCTCTAGATCTGGAGTGGGGACCGTTTCACTGTGGCCCGTTGACCACTGTTTCCCTGAGGGCTGCGTCAAACCTCCAGGTAGAGGTGGCATCATCCGCCTCCATCTCAGAGACGAACTCCGACTTACTATATGAATCCAAAACGTAGCACAATGAACACCTCCGACATGATTGACCGGTGGAATTCGAGTGAGACGACATTCAAAAAGCACCAAATCACCGGACTATAGGGGGGAGACGGCAGATATTGAACGGATCTAACAAAAAATGATGAAAATAGCAACGGGAACTGGGGGAAGATGCCAAAAAATGAGAGCTAGGGTTTCAGGAGGATGAGGAAGAGGAAGATTGAGAGGAGCATCTGAGAAGGAAGCAGGCGAAATGAACGAGGCGTGGAAGACTGTGGAACAAATAAATGAGAGCTCCACTTTCCACAAGAACAAGACGCATTCATTGGATGCTACTTTCGGCGCAGAAAAGATAAGATCAGACAAGATCTTATTCTTGAATTGGAAACGGTTGGGAGAATTAAAGAGTTGAAAATGGGTTTGGTGAATTAGGTGGATTAGTTTAGTTACAATTGGGGTTAGAAGAATGGATTTGAGCCCAAATTAGAATAACCCATTTCGATATTTTGGTAATACTTAAAATATGCTGGGGGTAGTTTTGGAATTCATGTCACTTTTTTTTACCAAATATGGAAAGAAACAAAAAGTGTAGATTTGTCTGGGACACCCCTTTAAGGAAAATGTGCAGATTCCCCTAAGACAGAGGGAGTAGATTATTCTAGACAAATCTTCATATTTTCTATTTTAGAAATAAACTGTCCATTCAAAACACTTGCTTACCCTTAAAAAAATAAAAAAAAATTACATTTTTACCATACCCCCACACCCACCCCTTCTTTTTCCCCCAAACTTCTTCACCATCTCCATCGCAACCCTTGCCACAACCCTTTCCACCGCCTTTCCTTTGCTCAAATCATGTCCATTGCAACCCAAAGTTCTCTCCACCGCAAACCCTCCCCACTGAAACCCTCTCATGGTGATTGTAATATGAGGTGGTGATTGAAGGATAAGGTGGTGGCGACCCGATTGAAGGAGGAGGCTGGTCAGTGGAAACATAGTCGAAAAATAGGTCGACTGAAACGGATTCGGGAAATGGAGTCAATGGAATCGAAGTTGGGAGATGGAGGAGGATGAGGGTGGTGGTGGCTGAGGAGGGTGAAACGGATGGCAGAGGAGAGAGAAGCAGAGGGGGAATTGTAGGTTGAATAGAGGGGCAAAAGGGTCTTTTCAGGTGAGGCACATTTGAAGAAAGATTTTATCTCTAAGCAAATTGCCCTGGGACGGGGAGTATAAGACTCTGTACTTCCTCTGTCCCACTTGACGCTGCAATTTAGTTATTTATTTAGTCAACAAATTTTAACTTTGACCTTATAATTGAATTGAGATATATTTTTTAAATACTATTGTATGATACATGGTTATATTCGTTATAACATATATTTTCAAAATATCTAATTTTAATTACCCTTAAAGAAAGATATTAAAGATCAAATATTTTTCAATTCAACTATTAAAATTCAGAAGTTGAAGGTTGAAATGGGACGAAGGGGGTAACTCATAATAAAAAATGTTGGTTGAAATGGGACGAAGGGGGTAACTCATAATAAAAAATGTTGGTTGATTTGATTAGGTAATTAACATGAATCTGATACTTGTTAAACTTTTAAATTTTCTTCCATAATAGTAGTTAGTTTTTTTTGTCAAAGTATTGGCAAACACCGTCTTTCCATTAACTTATGGAAAGATGATGTTTAATTAGAATAATAAAAGATAAAATGTGTAAGTTGCAATACTAAAATGTTAGTATGCAACATGTAGTAGTAATAAAATTTATAAACCGATCCATGTATCCCAAAAATTTTATCTTCATTTCTTTTAATTTACACTTTAAACCGTGATCCTTCTATTATTTATAGAAAGATCGTATTTCGGACTCTAGCTTTATTATGCAATATATAATGATTAATACTTTAAAATCTTAAGAGTGCGCCTCTTGAAAGACGGTCTCTCCATAAGTCAAGGAAAGACCAAGGTTTAAAGTGTAAATTAGAAGAAATTAAGATAAAATTTTTGGGTTGCATGAACCGGGTTATAAATTTTATAACTACTATATGTTGCATACTAAATTTTTAATGTTGCAACTAAGACATTTTACCTTTTATTGTTTGAATTAAACCCCGTCTTTCCATAAGCATATGGAAATACCGTCTTTCCCAAGACTTTGCCAAATCTTAAAGTTAAAAACAATTTGATTAAAAATAAATAATTTTTTAAGAGTGCGTCTCTTGAAAGACGATCTTTCCATAAGTCATGGAAAGACCAAGGTTTAAAGTGTAAATTAGAAGAAATTAAGATAAAATTTCCGAGTTGCATGAACCGGATTATAAATTTTATAGCTACTACATGTTGCATACTAAATTTTTAATGTTGCAACTAAGACCTTTTACCTGTTATTATTCAAATTAAACCCCATCTTTTCATAAGCTTATGGAAGATCGTCTTTCCCAAGAATTTGCCATTTTTTAATTAACTGAAAATGATTGAAGAAAATCCCCGAATGCTTAGGTTAGGCGTTTGCTTCGTTCACGATGGTCCACGTGGTCCAACTTTCAATTTTGAATGCTTTGATAATTAGGGTGGAAGTGCATTTAATTTAGCCAAATTTGTCAACTCGCTACGTAGAAAACCGGTACGGCAAGAAGTTTAAGAGAAAATATGAAGTACGCTACGATTATTACCTCTTTAAGAAATAATTCTGCACACTTGCCTCTTTGAGAAATATTCAGCATTTAAATGACATTATTACCCTCACAAACCAACAACCCATTCATTTACAATTTCTGCTTATTCAATCGTTTGTTTTTACTCACCACTAGCTTCCGCTTCCACCACCACTTCCCTCACTGGTCTCCGTCTCCGCCACCACTCACCGCCCCTCCGCCACCACTTCCCTCTACCCCCTCTCCTTCCCATCGCGCCACCAATCCCCACCCCTCCCCTCGTCTCCGCCCGCCATCCTCCAGATTCACGATCGTGTTCTTCCATCTCCGGTCTCCTTTCTTCGACAAGATCCTTCGCCGCCTTGCCAGAAACCGATACCGACTTATCCATGGCGGCGGAGGGCGAATCGCCTTCGACAATACCACGACGGCTAGAGCTAGCGCGAGCCACACGCTGGTGATGACGGTGCGGTGAGTCGCACGAGTCTTGGTAGAAGGGGAGAGCTTAGGGTTTTCGAGCCGCCCCCGCCTTCCTCCAGAATCAAATTACAAACCCATATCAAATTACGCTGGTGATGACGGTGTGATTTTATAACTAATATACTTACATTTCATTTATTGCAACAAAGAGTTTATAAATTTTTAAAAGAATTTAAATATATTTAAATATAAAAGTATTATATTTTAACTCCAATTTTTTTTATAACTTCATCTAATTACAAGACAGCTAGACAAGAGACTGCCTTTTTACTTTTTTAGGACAGAGAAATCATGAATCGATACTATAAACCTAAAAGAACGGGTGCCAATCTCAGTAGAATTTGGTATAAACAAATTATGAACGGGTGGAAAAGCCTCTAATAAAGGCACCATTAGGAGGCGGTTCCATCAATTTTTTGGGAACGGTCTGTAGTTGAGATCTAAATAGGGTTCTAAATTTGGAACTAATTTTGGATTCAATTAAATGTGGTTCCTAATTGATCAAAGATGATTATTGGGGAACTGCCTTTAATGTATATCAATTAAAAGCGGTTCTATTATAGAACCAACTTTAATTGAGATTCGAATGGAGTTTCAAAGTCGGAACTAGTTTCAGATCATATTTAAAGACAATTCTACAATAGAACCGCCTTTAAATAGATCCGAAAGTGGTTCCAAAGTCGGAACCACTCTCGGTTGGGTATTTTGACCCAACAATGAAACACAAATCAAATACTCCCTCCGTTTTTTTAACATTGGCACATCACTTTTGGGTTAGAATTTTGGAGATGCTAACTGAGTGGATGAAATTGAATTAAAAGAAGAGAAAGTAAAATGAGTGGATGTAATAACCTTAAACTTGCCATAAATAGAATGTGTCAACTAAAAAAAACACTCATTTTTAGTAAGTGTGCCATTGCTAAAAAAAACGGAGGGAGTATTATGTTTAGTTTATTTTCCATTCACTCCTTTAGGTTTTTTCTCCAGCCTCTCACCCTAACTTTCCTCTCTAACTCACGCCACCCTCAACACCATCACCCACCATCGGCCTCTACCGGCGTCCTCTCCTCCTTCCATCGGCATATGGAATTCATCTCTAGTCAAACGTCACACGCCTCTCTATGCCGGGTCGCGCTGAACATTTATAAAAAATTCTGCAATTGTTTAGGATCTGTAATGTTTAGGATTTGTAATTCTATATATGTTTAGGATATATAATTGTTTATTGCTTCTCTTGTCCATGTTTACAGATTTGAAATTGTTTATTTATTGCTTCTCTTATCCAGAAATGTTTATTTTTTGCTCCTCTTGTCTAGAAATGTTCTCTGATCTGTTTCTATTGCTGTTGGCAACCTTTTTTGTGGACCCTAGAAATAGGTTTCAAGTTCGGAACTGATTTTGGACCCAATAGAAGGTTGTTCTCATAACCGCCTTCCATCGAAACGATCAAAAGCACGATTAGAAAAGACACTAGAAAAGTGTCTTCTCTGGTCCAATAAAATTGCCTTTAATAGGCCTGATTTCCACTAGTGCGTGATTTAGGCTTTCAAAGTTTTAATATCATCGTAGAGATATTGTTTTGCCTTTAATTACACATCAATTTGCATTGATTATTGAAAAGTAGGATTTCATTTCATGTTACTGATAACGTCAAGTATTGTTTGAGAGAAGGAATTCTACGGGCGTAGCCCATACATAAGATTGAGACTCGCTCGACTTCACAAAACTAGTTAGGGTATGAGTCAAAATGTTTCTATCTCTAAGAATTCAATAAAGTAAATTCACACTCGCTTCCTCAAGAAGGAGGTGTATCTGAAGAACTGTATCAACGCACGAAAGTGATGGCTCGGTTTCTCTATGTACCATCCGAACGACAACCATTGCATCGCCGAGAATTCAAGTGTCTGGTACACCCGCGGGTGTACCCTAGTGATTGGAAGTTGGGTTCTCTTGGAGGCATTCTCAGTTCACATGATGACTATGATGTGAACTGGTGTGGGCTGATGAGGGCGAGCAGTGATCGCCTTGTGGAGAATTCAAGTGTCCGGTGTTTTCTGATGATGCCCACTTAACCGCTTCCAGCAGGGCTAGGGCTTTACCTATCTCCCTGCCTAGTTTCTACACGTCGTCAACTATCCCGTATATTCATCAATAGGATAATGCTATTGTTAGTCCAAAACTCAATTGATTGATTCTGTACATTTTGTAGCAATATAATGTAAGTTCTAGAACATGTCATTTCCAACCATTCAAAATATTATCTTTACTGCTAAAAGTTTCCATGCGCTTCAAACTTCCGTTATCTTATCCGAGTACGTATCTTGGAATACGATCTTTTCATAAGTAATGAAAAAATTAATATTTAAAGTATAAATTAGAAGAAATTGAGATAAAATTTTTGGATTGCATGAACCGGGTTATAAATTTTATAACTACTACATGTTGCATACTAAATTTTTAATGTTGCAACTAAGATTTTTTACCTTTTATTATTCGAATTAAACCCCGTTTTCCCATAAACCTATGGAAAGACCGTCTCTCCCAAGACTTTGCCTTTATATTAGTTCAATTTTAAATTAAATTTTATCAATATATTTCATTCATTGTATATTTAAAGAGTGCGTCTCTTGAAAGACGGTCTTTCCATAAGTCATGGAAAGACCAAGGGTTAAAGTGTAAATTAGAACAAATTAAGATAAAATTTTTGGGTTACATGAACCGGGTTATAAATTTTATAACTACTACATGTTGCATACTAAATTTTTAATGTTGTAACTAAGACCTTTTACCTTTTATTATTCGAATTAAACCCCATCTTTCCATAAGCCTATGGAAAGACCGTCATTCCCAAAACTTTGCCATATTTAAATGCAAAACTGAGAACAAACACTCATAATTGAGTTGAGGAAGCGTCGGAATCAATTTAATTTGACATTTTCTCAACCATCTAACTAATAATTAAGATTAGAATAAAAAATAGCTCCAGATTCAATGGTACTACAACCCATGTAAGTCAACATTTTATTATGTGATTCTTCCCTTGGGAAAAATCGTATTTCCATAAACTTATAGAAAGATGAGGTTTAATTAGAATAATAAAAGGTAAAAAGTCTTAGTTGCAATAATAAAAATTTATTATGCAACATATAGTGGTTATAGAGTTTATAACCCGATTCAAACAACCCGAAAATTTTATCTTTATTTATTTTTATTTGCACTTTAAACCTTGATATTTCTATTACTTATGAAAATACCGTCCTTTAAGAGACGGACTATTCTTCCTTTGATAGGTTTGGAGCAGATTAATGTTATGTATAATCCTTCACTCGAATGGCTTTACTATAAAAAGGAGTACTCCCCCGCCCTGGATTAAATTGTAGAGAATCTTTTTCATGGTCTCCAACATGCACATTTGACTGTTTATATTTAACTACGTATAATATCGGCAAATAAAAAGTTACTTTTTAGAAACTACATGTTATGATAAATCCAACGATATCACATACAATAATATTACTGTTTATATATCTATTCAAATATGTAGTCAAAACTTTCTTAGTTTGACAGGATCATTTTTTTTGTTGCAATTTATTCCGGGACGGAGGGAGTACTGTGATTTAAATAAAAAATACTTACAAATCTACATTTTTTTGAGATTGTCTCTTGTTAAACCGTTTATTGGTTATGTTAATTATGAAAAATTCAGTTTCTATAATTTTTAACGTTAAATTATACTTATTTTATTCTAAAATATTTTAAATTATGAAAATCTTGATGTAATAAATAAAAATGAACAACCAACTATCTCATTGATTATAAATAAATCCATCTACCGATTATGTGTTATGAAATAAGACTTTTGTGTGTAATCTTTAAATAGAAAATAAAATACTCCCTCCGTTTCACTAATAGTGGCACTATATATTTAGGTGCTTGGATTTAGATGAATAAAATAAGTTTATGAAATAGAAGATAGAAGGTAAAAAGTATAATGAGTGGATGAATTAAATGAATCTTGCAAAAAATGAAAATGCGTCAATAATCAAGGAATTGAAGGAGTATCTCGACCAAATATTATTTTTTAAACAAAGTCTAGAATAAAACTGTACTTTGGAGTAGCACATAGTTTTGGGCTTAAACGGAACTTTGGAGTAGACTTGGGCCCTGCCCAACTGATTAGCCTATCGACTGGCCACTACACTAGCATGGAAATGCAGGCCCCATGTAAATATCTCGTCCGATCTTCAAATACTATCGTTCTGTTTCGCTTCCCCCTCCTAGTTTAGGAGTCCTATAATTATTTTGTACGAGTATTTATATGTACAGTGGAACAGATTCAGTAGGCACATAAATAATAGTTAATAATATATTAGAAAACCAAATATATTAATGAAATTATAATTCTAGGGATGGTGTTTAATAAGTTATCAATATCTAAGGCGGATAGACTCGTCAAGACCCATAATCTCGCACATGTCAATGTAACATGTACCAACTTCCTTAGCAATGTATGAAGGGTGAATCGCTATATAAAAAAAAAAAAAATATATATATATATATATATATATATATATATATTAATGAACTTAACTCTATAAGTAATATAGTATTATAATATTTCCTTAAAATTTTTATATTTGATAAATTTTAATAATTATTTCTTTAATAGCTCAATAAAATATGCTTTTTTAGAATAATGCAGCAAGACAATTGTGAATTGGACTAGAAAAATTTCTTTGCATTGGACGTGATAAGTACATTTCATTGCATTGTACATGAAATAGTTGTTCCATGAAAGAATTGTAAAATAAATAGACTAAATTATTTTTTTGTTCCCCGACATAGCATCTTATAATTTGTTTGGTTTCCAAACCCAATACCGTATTTGCTCAACAACCAACAAATAAAAATTGATTTGTTTTATCCCAACGGTGATTTCCAGGTAAAAAAAAAGGAAGATTGGCCGGAAAACGGTAAAATGACCAATATACCCCTCAGTTGAGAGGTGGCGAACTGAAGCAGCGACGGCTAGACGACGAGCTCAAGGCAGAAGGGAATGCAGTTGCCATCAATTTGTATTTCAGGCAGCGAGTGATGGCTTCAGGTCGTCGGAAGCACATCGGTTGGCGGTGGAATGATTTGTGTTTCAGGCATCAATTTAGGGTTTCTGGTCATCGGAAGCACAACGATGGTGGTGGAACAATTTGAGTTTCAGGCGAAGGGTGATGTCATTTCTCGATTCAGTTCAGCTCGACCTCTGTGTTTTGTCCTATGTTTTACGAGAAGAATCATGCAGTAACAAACATGTGAGAAATTAAAAATGATGAGAATAGTAAGGATTCTTCTTCTATTTTATCAAAATTCTGAGACCATTTGTGTTTTTATTTCCTTTTCTTGTGAATCGTATGTTCTGCGTTCTTCTGAGTTTGTGTGTCTTGTGTGATGTGTGGCTTGTGTTCTTGTGGATTTGTGTGTGAATGGTGTGCTTTTAGTTTGTGGACGTTTTGGGGTGAGTTTCACGGCGGAGGTCTCGGAATGCGAAATCCCAGATTTTCACAAAGAAATAAGAGTGAAAATGAAAGTTAATGTAGGCCCCACAAATGATAAGGGTAATTTTATCAATTCAATTTTTGATTTTAGTACAAAGGGTATTTTGGTTAATTTACACGCGTTCAATGCCGCAAATTGAAAGTCAACGCCGGGAATGAAGTCAGAGGGTTATATTAGCACTTACGTTAACAAGTTATGATTGTTTTTGCATTAAAAATTATTTGAGAGTTATATTGACACTTATGCAAGTAGATAGGGTCATATTGGCCCAAAATTTTTAATATTGTAACTAAAACCTTTTACCTTTTATTATTCTAATAAAATCTCATTTTTCTAATAAATTTATGAAGAAATCGTCTTTCCCAAAATTTTGCCAATAAAAAATGCCATACAGTTTTGTGATAAAGAAATAAAATTATAAGCTTGGACTACACGTACGGACATGTCCCGATGCCAATAATGTAGAGCAGATGGAGCCAACGTCTCTGTCATTTTTCTGCAAAATTATCGTCATTATGAATACTCCGACTCGTATGCTGCCATGTGAATTCAGAAGAGCAAATAGAACGAAAAAGAAGAAAACCGGGTCGGGTCGGCGGGTCCTCTCCATCTGTGGATTCCACATTTCCACCTTTTGCTTTTGACAAGGTTCTCGCATTCCTTCCGGTTTAGAATAATTGGCACTCTTACGATTAGTACATTTTTAATAAAAGTAAAATTAGTGGAGAAGATTGTATAGGGAGGGTAAAAAGTACATTGAATTGATGAAATTAATCCTAATTTTGCCAAAATATGAAGGTTTCAACATTAAAAGACCAAACAAAAAAGGAAATTGCGTCAATATTAAAAAACCAGAGGGAGTACATGCTCACTATGTCCCACTTCATATTGCTTAATTTAACTTTTGCAAGTCAAACCTAACCAATTTCGATCATAAAATTATATTATTGTATATGTAAAATTATTATTATGTTATATATTATTATATTCATCGAAACATATATTTTTAAATTATTATTTTAAAATAAAGATATTAATATCTAAAAGTTGATGCAGGTGACTCCCAAAAGACAAATTAAGTAATAATATAAAGTGGGAGGAGGGAGTATGCCTTAGCCAACTGACCACTGTTTCCTTTCTATTATTATTACTTCCTGTGCAGTAATTAATTTGTGTTCCACATTTTTGCTATATGGGAATTGGTCCGATAGGATGATGATGAATATTTGGGGAGTCCGTAGAAAACAATTACGGAATCCAAAACTGTACCTTTCAGCTTTCAAACGGGGTCCATTCATCTTATTCATATCAGCGCTCATGAATCTCTAGAAAGTTGCAAATTCACCAAAGAGAGAACAGGGGATTCTGTTTATGATTCAGCTAGTTTAGTTTAGTTTAGTTTAGTTTACTAACTAAGATATAGTTTACATGTCAGATATAGTAACGAGTAAGTACGAGGTTTATATTGGCTAATTTTGATGCAGTAGGATTAGGGGTGGCATTGATTCGATTTGTTTGATTTTCAGTCTATGCGGTTCAGGTTATTCAATTTTTTTCCTAAAAATTCAAAAATCAAATCCAATTCAAATAATTCAAATAACCGAAGTCATCCAAACCAAATTCACAATTCAGTTTCGGTTTAAAACCGAATTTAACCAAATAAACCGAATTAATTCCAATGTTTATCAAATCAAATTCAATTCAAATAATTTTTTTTGCCCACAACAATAGTGGGCCAAAATAATTTGCCGCTTCAAGACCCAATAATTTGGCACTTAGGCCCAATTAGCAATTGCTTCAGATTGCTAATGCTTTGCTTTGAAAAAAATGGAGTGATGTGGAAGTATTTATAGCTGATGGATATGCCAAGTCTCCACCATCTTTTCGACGTGGGACTAAATATTCAAAGCTTTGCTTAGTTGCTTGGCTGCTTGCTGCATTTGACCTTAGAATGCATTTCCAATTTTCCAAGTTTCAAAGCCTCTTCATTCATGGATTCATTTCCAATTTTCCAACTTTTCCTTTAATTATTATTACATTTTTTGGTTTAATTTATTATGAGGCTGTCTCTTGAAATACGATCTTTCCATAAGTCATAGAAATGTTATGGTTTAAAATGCAAATTAGAATAAATGAAGATAATTTTTTTGGGTTGAATGAATCGGGTTATAAAATTTATAACTACTGCACGTTGCATAATAAAATTTTAATATTGCAACTAATATCTTTTACTTTGTATTATTATAATTAAACTCTGTCTTTCCATAAGCCTATGGAATAATGAAAATACGGTATTTTCCAAGATTTTGCCATTTATTATTACATCATTTAATTTGAGGAGTATTTTGTGACTGAAGATTATTTAATACCGTTTGATCTGAAATCCTTTTTATTATTATTACCCTGTTAATTTGACTTATGTTTTTACCATTTCCGTACATGATGAATGTGTTTATAATATATTTTATGATTTCTTTCTCTTCTATTTATATAAGTTATTTAAATACATTTAGAGGGTGAAACAAAAATTCCACTATTAAATTAACACAATGTCTTGTTTTAGACTGACAAATCATTATACGAGGTTATTTTATAACTGATATAACTAATAAGTTGATTTAATATTTGTTTTTATTTATTGCAACAAATTTCTCATAACTTTTAAAATGTACAGTAATGTATAAATAATTATAATTTGACCATAATAGTTATTGAAACGAGATTTTTCTTGATTAGTCTAACATTTAGATGGTCTAATAGGAGACTTTCTCCTAAATTAACTATGATATTTATATATTACGGTTTTTAAATTTTTTTTAAGTTTAAAATTACATATTTTAGTAGATGTATTCATCAAAAATTATTAGGAATTGTATTTTTTTTAAACTAAGAGTTAATGTATTAAAATGTATTATATTTAGTTCAAATATAAAATCTAAATTATCATTAATTTTATCTCTTACATCTTTATATTTATGTAAATATGATATTTTATACATTCTAGATCGTGTATTATGCGAAATTATTTTTCTACTATTATCATCCCGCCCCTCCTTAAAATCAATTCTGGTTCTGCCACTGTCTGCGGTTAAATAAAGGTTGTACCAGGCTAGTTGCTTTAGGTTATATACGAGTAGATTTAAACGTTGGTTTTGACTTTGAACTAACATATTTTCTTCTTCTGTTTTAGTGAATATGGGAAGTGGAGACTGGAGATTACGAATCAGATTGAAATAGGCTCATTTTCATGCTACCGGAAGCATAACCATTACACAACGATCCACATCCTCACTTGTTTATGCTTCTCGGTTGGCTAATCACTGTTTTCATCTCTTCACCAAGTAATCTCTTATGAGTCCATTGTAGTTTGTTAATTTTTTAGAGCAGAGGAAAATGTCCATTGTTTGAGGAATGCTTTAGTCTAGTGAAAGATTACTGTTGAGGAATTAATTATTCGTGCACCTTATCACTGTGATTAATAAGATCACTGTAGTTTAGATATGGATATTTATTGATTACAGTTCATACTTTCCGTTTACGTTCATTCCAGTAAGAATTTATAAGAATAAATACATATATATATATATACTTGTTTTTAAATTTATAAGAAATTAAAACGAACTAATTTATTAAACTTTTTTTATAATGAATATGGATTGTAAAACACTTGAATATCAGTCTATTGTCTATTTGATCCATTTCACATTTTCATGTTAAGATGTTTGGGGTAATTTTTTTTAAATTTATAGATTAGTCCTCCCACTTATATTTACTTATAAATTTAGCTTTGTATTTTTAAATTTTATTTATTATTATATATATATATATTTAATTAATTTATTTATTTACAATTCGGTATTCGGTTTGAGTTTCAATATCCAAAACCAAACCAAAAACCATATTCAAAATTCGATTTATTCAATTCGATTATCCAAAATCCGTATTTTAAATTTCGGTTCGAATTATTCAGATTCAGATAATTCAGTTTTTGGTTCAATTTTCAATTTTTTTGCCCACCCCTAAGTAGGATGACGTTGCATTGAATAGTAGCTCAAAACTATGAAATGAATTATGATACATTTGTGTCGGTAGGAAAGTTAGGTAGGTAGATGAATTTCTTGGCATTCATCTCAGTTTGCTGAATCCAGCTGGAAATGACAAAAAGGTTGGGTAACAAATGTCACTTCTCACTTGCATGATTTAAAGGTTCAGTCTTTTGATCTCTCGGAATCTTTTACCCTCTCCGTCACATTCAAATCTGCATGCAATTTATTTTTAGTAAAAAATGTTAAATTTTAACTACGTATTTAAATACATGTATGAATAATAATTTTATCGTGTGAGATATGGTTGGATTCGTGGTAATATATAGTTTCTAAATATCTATTGTTTATGTGTTGTTATTATTCGTAGCTACACATATTTACAGCCAAACATGTTTGTTGAAAATCGTGAAAAAGATTATGTCACTACTACAAAGTAGAGCTATCATTACGCTTTCCCCGCAACACTTATTTAAAATATTATAATAACTTATAAAGCGTTACTTAAACATTTAAAAAGTGTAAAGAATGTGCTACTTGTAGTGTGTGCAAGTTTAGATGGGACAGAAGGGAGCATAATATCTTTCTCATCACTTTACATGTTAATCTTGTCGCTATAAGAGAACATCCCAATGTAGTCCTGCTTTGTTTCTATACGGCCAGATTATGCATGTGGATGATGCAGAGGAAGCGAAAGATTAAACTGAGTTATCTGAATTATAGGCACACATTGAAAATTCCAGTTTAAATAAGGAAACATGAACGCGCGTGAGATTACTAAAAGAATCTCCTTTTTTTTCCCATCTGAACCCTCACATTTAGTCTTTATATAATCTTCTCACACACTTTGCTTTCGTGTGGTTTTCTATGTTTAACCCGCAATGAGATGCTGCAGCAGAAAATTGTTAAAAAATGAAATAAATGGTGGAAATTGAATCGCTAAAACAATCAGAGATTTACTGGAAAAAAGAGCCGAAATTTTAAGAAAATCATTTGAAAATAAAAGAGAGCTATTACAAAAGGAGCAGCCAGTGTTGATATAATCTACATTAATGAGTAGATTCAGATAAGAACGCTGACTAGGCTATAACTATTGTTGAACCACAGTTCCATCTCTGTAATCTTATTTGTATTCCCCCCCTCTGGATAACAAATCATTTACGAAAAATCACGGACGATTGTAAAGTGAAATAAAATATGCGCATTGGCAGCTAAAGTGGGAGTTTTACAGTAGGGAGCTGAGGGGACGATGGGTGTATATGGTACAAAACAGAAACCGAGGAGGATGACCCATCCAAATAAATAATTCCTCCTTGGAAAATCGTAGCCACCCAAAGGGCAAACCTCACTCCCGTTTTTCCCACTCAACAAAAGCCCCTCCTTTTATCGTCAGCTTTCGAGTGCTCCTTTTGAAGGTGGAGATGGGAGAAGTAAGTGCAGCTGTTTGCTTTTACGAATGTGGAAACTTGTCTGTTCTGATTTTGACTCAATGTAGGAGAAGAAAGAGGGAGCGGGGAAGAAAGAAGGAGGAGAGAAGGAGGATGAAGAAAAGAAACAAGAACTAGAGATTGTTGTCAAGGTTGATATGCACTGCGAAGCCTGCGCCAGAAAAGTTGCCCGTTCTTTGAAAGGTTTCCAAGGTTAGCCGGATCCTATTCAGGCTTTGCTTTTTCATTAACGTTGTTTGAAATGGAGACACTTGCGTTTTCCAAATCAACTTCAGTTGTTGGCTTTGTCGCAATTCAGGTCAAATGAAGTATTAATTAAGGGTTAAACTTTGATTAATTAGGGGTGGAGAGCGTAACGACGGACTGCAAAGGGAGCAAGGTGGTGGTAAAGGGGAAAGATGCAGATCCTGAAAAGGTGTGCGACCGGATTCAAAAGAAGACTGGCCGGAAAGTTGAGCTCATTTCACCTCTGCCGCCGAAACCCTCCGCCGAACCTCCGCCTCCGCCTCCGCCGCCGCCGGAGGAGAAGAAGGAAGAGGTCCGTAGAATATCATTTTACCCTCTCTCTTCCGCTTTCTACCGCCTTTGAGTCCTTCCTGCCTCCATTTCGAATCTCACTTCTGATTTTCAAGATCATTAATATACTTTATTAGGAATTTTAAAAAAATATTTGATCATTAATATATTTTATTAAAAATATTTTAAACCGCCGAAAATTTAATATTTTATAAACATATGTCATCACAAATATTATATAAATTTAATTGTAGGATCAAAGTTTATAAGTTGGAGTTTGAAGTGGGATACAGCACTTCACTTGAATCTTTAATTAAGACATGCAACTAACAATTGAATGAAAGCTAAGATTTCGTGGATAACATGTGCATCGATTGAATTCATGCTTGAAATGGAACATGCAAAGGCGTGGGGTCGGGTGTGATTGTATAAGATGGTGAAAGATTTTGCTGACACCAGAGGAAAGCAATAGAGAGCGATGTGAGCGAATAGAGAAACCAACAACCAAACGGGCCTAATAGAGTTGTGGGCACATTTTTCAAGGTTTCAAAAAAGACAGGAGCCCAGTGGTGCACCGTGGTGGGCCTCTCCTCCCTTCACCACACACTCCTCTAGTCCTCGCCTCCATACACACATTTAAATAAATTTTAAAAAGGAATAGTGTGTTTAGCATGAAAACGTTAATCTAAAATGACAGAATTATAAGATGATTATAATTTTATGATGCATGTGTCAGTCTAACTCCGGGCTCCGTTAGTTTCAATTGTCAATGGGAGACTTGGCCGGAATTTAAGAAAATGATAGTTGTATCCCTAGATTACTAAAAAAGGAGGAGGAGAAAAAAGGCATTTCACCTTATGGGGGTAAGGGTATTTTTGTCATTTGAGGTCCCGTCAATGCCAGAATAGTGACGAGTTTATAACTACGCATTTTGTCACACAGTTAGGGTTATTTTGGCACTTTCTCATTTTGCGTGGTTATCTTCACATTTCAGGCTAAAGTTAGGGTTAGAAGTTTCAAAATCTCAAAAAAAATAATTATGTCGTATGTATTTTTATATTATATAAATAAATATATTTTTATGTAGATAAATGATTCATCTTTGGCCAAGTGTTGAAAAAAGTCGTCTTCCCATAGGCTTATGGAAAGACGTGATTTTATTGGAATAATAGAAAGGTAAAAAATTTTAGTTGCAAAATTAAAAATTTACTATACAACGTGCCGTAGTTATTAAATTTATAACCCAATTTATGTAACCCAAAATTTTTATCATCATTTTTTTAAATTTGCTCATTAAATCTTGATATTTTCATGGATTATGCATTGAATAGTGGAAAATTGTTATTTAACATTTATAGAAAATGGAAAAGACTCTAAGATATAAAAGCAAGGGAACACATTATCTACAAATTTATTTTGAAAAGTTCTTATATGACCAATAAGAGTGTGCCACGTGCCATACACATGTCCCACATATCATCTTCGCATTTGACTGGTCATCACAGGTTTACAGCGAATTTATTTTCTTTTTCCTTTACCTTTGAAAGGAGACCGAGAAATAGGAAAAATGAACTCTCTATTTTATTTGTGTCTAAAAATCCAACCAAACTAAAATAGTGTCTTTGCTGGGAGAGTATTAACGTACTCGTGACATGTGACGCGTACTTATTGGCTATATAGATGTGTTGCATTTTTTAATATGATTTTTAGATAATATGAAGTCCGTAAAAACTACATTTATACTTGTATGGCCATATTTTAAAGTATAAACCAAATTTCACTTTATCTTAGTGTAAAAAAACCTTTAGATTTAGCATAGGAAATTCATTTTATTGATATGTATTTGCATAACTATGAGATTTCTGAAAGTGCAAATATAAAGTTTGATAGAAAGATAATTTTTAATCAATGAAAAAGTATAAAACTTGAACCCTCTCACTGTTTTCGGCGAAAAATGAAGTGACAACCGTATTTTTGACTAAATTTCGCTGAACCCAACTTGGACGCCATCCATCCAAACATGTGCGAAAATTAGTGTTAATTGCATCTAGATTGCACTTAGCGACCATTTTTGTTTTGCTTGGATTAGTAACTGTGTATTCCTAACCATTTTTGCTGATTTTGTTGGTGGCTTGTGGATTGCAGCCTCCGGCAGCTATTACGGTGGTGTTGAAGGTCCAAATGCACTGCGACGCATGCGCTCAAGCGTTGCAGAAGCGAATCAAGAAACTCAAAGGTACACGCACAGCATCACTATTAGAATCACGTGCTCCTATTATAAAAACCAATTGGTACTGTGCAAGTGTTATGTATTGAGCACTGACTCTCTGAATGGAATACTAACAATCAAGAATACTAACAATCAAGAACGTACAAGTAACAGAGTAAGTATGATTAATGCAGGGGTTGAGTCAGTGACGACGGACCTTGGAAAGAACGAGGTGGTGGTCAAAGGAGTAGTGGATCCCGACAAGCTGGCGGCGGATGTGTACAAGCGAACCGGGAAACAAGCGACGGTGGTGAAGCGGGAGGAGAAGAAGGAGGAGGAGAAGAAGCCCGAGGAGGAGAAGAAGCCCGAGGAGAAAGAAGAAGAAAAGAAAGAGAGCTCGATTGAAGAGGCTGTTCATAAGTTGACGGAGGCGGAGTTGAGGATGATGAAGAAGGCCGAGTTTTGGCCGCAGAGGTACTACATGGAGTATGCTCAAAGCTATCCTCCTCCTCAGATGTTCAGTGATGAGAATCCTCATGCCTGCTCTATCATGTGACTTGTCGCCCACATTTTATTTGATCCATGTAGTTACTGTTTCTGTGTTAAGAACCATGCAAGCAATGTGTATATACTCCTATTAATAGCAAGGATTAAACGCATGCTATAACTTTTCTTAATTTTGTTGTTATTGTATGTGCTGATGTGACCTCCGGCGCAAAAACAATACTATAGCTCGACCTCTCTCGCTGTGATTTGGGCCGAAATAAAGTTTTCCCGGCCAGGAAAAAAGTGAAACGACAAGCGCCATCGGCTCCCTAACATCACAACAACATCTGATCTGACTACTTTGGTGTTAAATTTCAAGATATCTTGAACTTTTATGTTGAAACTAGTCAATTAGGATCAAGACCTCGCGCACATGTCATTCAATTTAAAGAAAATTGATGCGAGCATTTCTAAGTGAAATCTGGAGAGTCGATTTCCGAAATGGGGTGTAAGGAGCACTTTGGATGGCTGCCCCTGTTCTGGGACCGCCAAAATGAAACAAAATTAAGATATCAACTGGTTATTAGTTTCTAAAATTAGGAGGAATCAAGATGGATGGGATATGGCCAGTTTATCTTAACAGGTATGCGACATTCGATGAGCTGAACCTGTAGTTTACTTAAATTAGGAGGATGGGTGTTGGTGCCAATTGCCTTCTTCAGTGGAGTAATCAAGTTGGACTATTTTATCCTACTTCCTCTTAAGCCACATTTATACTTTATTGCTAGAGGTACAACAATCATTCGAAATTATTTCCTATTTGTGGCTACTTTCTTGCTGCACAAACACATTATCAATCATTTTTCTACTACAAATAATTTTTGAGTAAGTTCTCTTGTACTTCCTCTGTTCCATCAGTATTTGCATTTTTGCTTTTTTGACACGATTCTCTATCAAAGTTTGACCGCGCATTTGAATATATATGAACAACAATATTATCGTATCGTTCAAATCGTTGTAACAAGTAGTTTTTAAATATTAAATTTATATTTACCGTTATTATACGTAGGTAAAGATATTAACGGTCAAACACGCATCTTGGACAGCGTTCAAGAAGTAAAAGTGCAAAAATAGGTATAATAAAACATGGGTATTGCTATATCACGCCATGTATTTTACTAGTTTACGCCCTAATACGTATATACACGTATAATACTAATATTAAAATTTTAAAATAAACCCAAAATCAAAAACAAAAAAACCACCGCTGACGCCGCCGCCGTCCCTTCTTCTCTTCTTCTTCGTCTTCTCCGGCGGTCTCGCCACTGCCACCACTGTGCCTCCTCTGCCGTCCCTCGTCCGCAGCAAACCCCAGCCGAGCTCCTCCCCCGTCGTCTCCGTCGAGCGAAACCCTAGCCCAGCCGAGCTCCTCCTCCGCCATTCCCGTCGAGCGAAACCCTAACCCAGCCGAGCTCCTCCTCCGCCGTCCCGTCGAGCGAAACCCTAGCCCAGCCGAGCTCCTCCTTCGCCGTCCCCGTCGAGCGAAACCCCAGCCGAGCTCCTTCTCCTTCTTCCCCATCGAGCGAAACCCTAGCCCGAGAGGAGAACGGCAGAGAAGCGGCGGCGGAGAAGCTGGAAGTGGCAGAGCGCGGAGGAGAACCGGGCGGAGGGGAGTAGAACGGGAGAAGGAGAGCGGGAGAGGAGAAGGACTCGCCGAAGAAGAGAAGGGGAAGAAGAAGGTGGCGCACGGCGGCGGAGTACTAATTAAATAATTATTTAATTTGATTTAATATTAGTTTAATTTAAATTATTTAAATTAAATTAAAAATGCATATTGCATATGAAATAGTATAATCAAGTAAAACGGGCGTGAAATAACAATTCACTAAAACATAGACACGAACTGCAAGTAATATCCATTCTTGTACTGGCCATGTGCTGATACAGAATCTCAAGTGTCAGGAGCATGAGACTGGGGACTAGTGGGTTGTGGACCGTCGTATTTGCATTGGCCCATTACCGTCCATAGCTATACCCGGATCATATTTGGCGACCAAACATACATACTCCCTCAAAGTACATCTTGTCCTGACCAAAAATAACCCCTCAATTTTATTGATCATAATGTCAATACCCAAATTGATCCAAAATTTTGGTGCATAATTTTCTTGCAATAATCTAGAATTTGTCGAAAGTGAAACGAACCAAACTTAAAAGACCATTTCTAACCGCAAAACAGACATTATTATAGGATCAAACGGAATATTCAAATTCATTTTGATACCCACAGTTGAGAAGTCAATTTTGGTCCAACACACCCCTGGCGTAAGATCAAAACTAAGAGATAATGTTTCATTTTAGTCCAATCAAACAAATACCATCAAACAAAAACAGAAGCGCAAACATTGAGTGGTGCCAAGCCAAAGTTACCACCAAAATCATTGTTGGTCAACTCTCTAGTCTTCTTCACCACTTATATTTCTCAGATTCACACATCTAAATAGCTTGTTTAAATTACTTCATGCCCTGATTTTCATTCGATTTTAGAGTGATATTATATCTCGATAATTTAGTGTGTAAAATGATGCTCCATGTTTATTCATGAACTTTTAAAAAAAAACATGAACTGATTTTGGCTGGAAAGAATAATGTGAAATGTACAAAGCAAGAGAGAATATGGTCAAATATGGGAAACGGGCTTTCGGATGCAGGTCCATCACTACTGGGCCTGGTTCGGAAGTGTGATGTCCATTTGTGGGACCTTCTAAAGAAAATACTACTGCCGCCATCAATTATTCCGAAGAAGAAAAACCCCAATGTGGAATTCTGGATCATATAATATAGACGGATGAATAAAGGCATTTGGAATTTTGATGTATTGGTTGTACGAAGAGAGAGGCGTGTGGAATTTTAGAGACCCTGATGTCTCTTCCATTTCTATCCTTCCAAACAACAATATTTCATGGTATCACCACTTTTGTAAAAACAAAATTTTAACTTAGGTCAAGTTTTCTTATCATAAGAAATCCAAACATCCATACACATTATTGGAAGGGCGAACGATTTCATGGGCCCTCAAACTTTTTCCATTTAACCATTTTAGCCCCCCATTTTTTGTTCCGATCACTTTTGTTATTGAACTAACAAAAGTGTTGAATCCCCATCCTTCCGTCCAATCAAAGCGTCAAGTGTTGGTCAAAACATTGATTTTAAGACAAAATGGTAATTTCTCATTTTCTCCCTTTCTTTCTTTCCTTCTTTCTTTCTCCATTCCTTCTTTGTTTCCTTTTTTTTTTCTTTTCTCTATCTCCAGAATCGTCGTCTATTTCTTCTTTTCTCTAATTCGAGTAGCTCCAGCGCCGATCCCAGCCAGGGGCACTCCGGCCTGCTTTTTCTTTTCTCCCTCCTTGTCCCCGCTTGCTTCTTTTCTCCCTCCCGTCCAATTCCTCATCCCCCGTCTCTGAAACAACAAAATTGAAAACCCTAACCCACCTTGTTAGCAACGCCGTGGTGGTGGATGGGGTTGCTGAAGTCGACGGGGTGGTGGTGGCATGGAGGAGGTTGGGGTGGCTGGAGTTGCAACAAATGAGTCATGATCTTCATCAATTTGATAATTTGCATACGAATTTCTTGAAAAGAAATATCTTTTGGTGAATAAAATTGTCAGAGGTTCACAAAAGGTTGTTTAGAAATTTATTTCTGAGTTTGTCATTTATTGGTTGAAGGAAGAAAATCATCAGTAGCCAATTGGGAAGACATCGGAGTTCATGCCGGCGGTGGCGGAAGACGGAGTTCATGACGGAGGTGGCGGTGGTTCAGCGGGAATGGCGGAGTTGGGAGGGGCTGGAAGAAGAAAAGAAGAGTGATGGCTAGATTGTAATGAAATAAAATATGAAAAAGAAGAAAAGAAGAGTGAAGGCTGAATTATAATTAAATAAAATATGAAGAGTCTCGTTTACCCTTCATTTTGTTGAGATTTTAGAAACTAACAGTATTGAGTTCACTTTTAACGGATTGGCCAAACAAAAGGATGAGGATTCAGTACTTTTGTTAGTTCAGGGACGAAAGTGAACGAAAAAAAATTTGAGGGCCCAAAAGGGTCAAATGGCAAGAGTTGGAGGGCCTCTGAAGCCGTTCACCCTTGTTGAAAAATAGCTTACGTTACATATAGTGATTAATGTGGCATTAATAAAAAGAAAATACATGTTCATAGCTAGTGACATATTTTAAGAGAGGAAATTAGTAATAGTTCAACCGATCATCCACTATCTATTTGACTAGACTAATCTTTAATGATGAATAGCTTCTCATGTCATGAAGATCTATTTAGTTTGACTAACCAGACGGTTTCCTATAATAACTTAGTAACGTAATGCAGGTTCGTAAAAATACTTGTTAGAGGTTTGTCCACTACTAACTAGTAAATGTATTTTTGTTTTTATTTTTGTTAAAATTGATGACATTGCATTTAGAAGATGTTCATCGAATAAAATTTTATCCTGGGTGACCTGAACCATGTAATTTGGCACCTCACTTTATGGTATGGTACTGTTTAGCACCAAAAGAATGTATTTTTTAACATAAAAAAAAGAAAACTTGAATCACGATTGCAAATTGACCGCCACTTTGAGACGTTTCCAAGAGCACGAGTCAATGTTTCACTTTAGAGCCATTAATATATGGGAATTATCGATGTGAGAAAAAGAAATCGAAAAAGCGTGACAATATCCACATACGCTAAGTACGCACGTCCACGCTGTTTACTTACTTGAACGTGTGATTACGCTCCTACGTGGCACTGCTCCGTTGACAAGTCAAAGACTACACATGGGGTGGGGCCCAAAGTGCACCACGTTGGAGCTTGCGTGTACCGGTTCCACGAGAGGAGGCCTGTGCCGATAACCAACACCTAACAAGAAAGTGTGTGTGCATGCTAATCACACATGATCCTCCCCATCATTTCCTTTCCACTCCCTCATTACTTTCCATTTTCATCCAAAAGTTTAAATTTAATGCTATTTTTTATGTTTAAATTTAATGCTATTTTTTATGTTTGAAATAAAATTTATGGATAAAATCTGTACAAATAGTCTATTTCAATCATTCATTTTTAGCTGACCACACCAGCATGCATAAGTATTCGTGCAAAAACATGATATGAACCTTTGAATGAGACAGATGTAGCATTCAATATGGTGCTTCCTCCGCAATTCTATGTACTTGGATTTATAGTGGACGGATTGAATTGAGTTTAGAAAGAAAGACTAAAACAAGCGGATGAAATAGGAAGAATTTTACTTTAAAAAAAAAAGCATGTCACACCAATAGATACAATCAAAAAAAGGAAAGCGTAACAAACCCATAGAATGAAAGAGGTGGAGCATAAGAAATGTGTCATTATTAAGCAAGTAAAGATGATTAGATTTGATGGCTTTGCTTGATTAATGCAGCACTCATCATTACAACTGATTACTCATACATCCACCACTTCATTTAATTCACAACGCCGTTCGGTTCCCAGTCGAGTTCAGAGGACGATGACGTGTGCGATTTCTTCATCTGAAACAGTATTGAAGGGATAATGAGTTGGAAATAACTAAATGTACATGAACTTAGTTGCACAATAGTCATGAACAATCTTAGATTTGTTGTTGTCTGTTGATCGAGAAATTCGCAGGAAATCCAGAATCTTTGTTTCACCCCTTTCGGCTATGCGGACGAGGGAGCCATGACGAATGCACGACCCACCAAGCACCACATCCTATATACGCCTGCTTTACCTTTCAACCTATAATTACCCAATCCAATTCGCATGAATTAACCTTACCTTTTGAATTTCAAATTATGAAGTGCGATTCTTAAATTAATATGCCATAGCAGTAAACACTGTTGCAGTGCCAAACACTATTCTTACCAATTACCACAGCAGTAAACACTACTGTTTAAAAACAAATTGGGTTGTATGAAAAGAATGGGGGTGTCAGTAGAATGTGGAAAGCAACATTATTCATAAATGAATGAGAAGAACTGAAAAACGGTCATTTTATGGTTATGAAAAGATCACTGGCCCAAATATAATTTTACTACGGAAAGATGAAAAATTAGAATTAAATTCAGGTTATAAGGTCACATGCCTGGTTAAGTTTTGGTTACAAACGCTACATATTCAGAGTAAAATATCGGATGTTTCACTTGCAGCCATTGTAGAGTATAAAGCTCTTCTTTTCATATTCTTAAGGAAAAATTCGTTCCCAAGATTTTGTCAAACTTTTTAATTATAAATAAAATAATGTTAATAAAAAGGTTTAGAGCCAAGTGCCTGAATAACCCTAACTTGAGATTGAAAGTGTCAATATATCAATGTAAAATGATAATCCTGATTTTATGATAAAATGTGTAGTCATAACATATTGTTACTGTTCGTACGTGGATTCATCAATTTGGGTGTTGATCGGACCTGGAATGACGAAAATACCCTTGCCCCCATAAGTTGAATTATGGAGGCTAGGTTATTTTTGTC
Source organism: Rubia yunnanensis (assembly GCA_037428765.1). Lineage (NCBI taxonomy): Eukaryota > Viridiplantae > Streptophyta > Magnoliopsida > Gentianales > Rubiaceae > Rubia > Rubia yunnanensis. The sequence continues at coordinate 165,432,606 of CM075061.1, forward strand.
ATTTCAGGCCCGGTCAACACCTGAGTTGATGAGTCAACATTGGAATAGTAACAAAATGTTATGACTACACATTTTATGGTAGAGTTTGATTGGATACTTTGCTATTTTACAAGGATACACGGGCATTTTCAGTGTAAAGTTTGGATTGGAAGATTAAAAACCAGAAAGGGAACATAGCTTAGGAGTTTTGAAATGAAAATGAATTAAGAAAGGGCACAAAGGTAAAAGAAAACCGGACATGCACTTCCCTCCCCATTGTCAGCGACTCAGTATATAATCGGTCATTTCAGAAGCCAAATTATTATGAGTCCACCAGACATCTCTTCTGTCTTCTGCTCCGCTCCCTGTTCTGTCATGGCTCCATCCAATGGCCCCACCACCACCACCACCGAGCACAAGCTCAACCACGGCGAGCCACCGCCGCCGACCACCGCCGGTGAAGAGCGGTGCTCCGTGGAGGAGGTGGCCTTAGTCGTCCCGGAAACCGACGACCCCACCCTCCCAGTCATGACATTCCGGGCATGGTTCCTGGGAGTGACCTCCTGCACAATCCTCATCTTCCTCAACACTTTCTTCATATTCCGGACCCAGCCATTAACCATATCCGCCATTCTCATGCAAATCGGAGTTCTCCCAGTGGGGAAGTTCATGGCCTCTGTTTTGCCCACCCGGAGATTCAGCGTTCTTGGCGGGCGGTGGAGCTTCAGCCTCAATCCGGGCCCGTTTAATATCAAGGAGCATGTTATCATCACTGTTATGGCGAACTGCGGCGTTTCTTTTGGTGGCGGCGATGCTTACTCTATTGGGGCCATTACTGTTATGAAGGCTTACTACAAGCAGAGCTTGAGCTTCGTGTGCGCCCTGCTCATCGTCTTGACCACCCAGGTTCTTACATCTTACATCCTCCTCTGTTTAATTTAACCAAGGCCCACGCCGTAAATATATTCAAGAGTTCAAAGAATGTCTAGAGAACATTGATCATTAGTCAGCTGTTGGAATCCAACTTAAAAATTGAATCTTGAAAGACAGAAGCTTAATCTGAACTGAATAGGATATGCTTATGCAGATGTTCCAGTTTGTTATTATGTGCAAAAGTTTAGATTTTTGTTATCATGTCTGAGTCTCTCGGTTGGGCTGCAGATAATGGGTTATGGATGGGCTGGAATGCTGAGGAGGTTTCTGGTTGATCCTGTTGAAATGTGGTGGCCTTCCAACCTTGCCCAGGTTTCTCTGTTTAGGTATGTGTTCTTCTCCCAGTTGGATGTTGTTCGAATTCCTCTTGTTTGATATTCTATCCTCCCGATCTTCTCCAAACCACTTTAATCACCGGATAGTAGATAAGGTATCAGTACCTCGAGCACATTTTGTGGACCAGGACATTCTGGCATACATACGAAGGTTCAAAACCATGTGGGAAAAAGAATGAACTTTTCCCAACTCGTTGATTATTCCTGTAACAACTTGTTGTCTGGAGGATCAAAGATGCGGCCTCTATTCATCATAGTGCTAATCTACTGTGGCGATTGATTGTGCAACAGGGCACTTCATGAGAAGGAATCAAAGCCGAAATCAAGGAGCTTGACGAGGATGCAGTTCTTCCTTGTCTTCATGGGAGTCAGCTTTGCTTACTATGCACTTCCTGGTTACCTCTTTCCAATGCTGACATTCTTCTCGTGGGTGTGTTGGGCGTGGCCTCGAAGCATAACTGCGCAACAGATTGGTTCGGGATACCATGGTTTGGGGCTCGGAGCTTTCACTCTTGATTGGGCTGGTATTTCAGCTTACCATGGCAGCCCTCTAGTGTCACCATGGTTTTCAATCTTGAATGTTGGGATTGGATTTGTGATGTTCATTTACATCGTGATTCCTCTGTGTTATTGGAAGTATGGAGTGTTTGATGCTCGCAAGTTCCCCATTTTCTCTAACCAGCTGTTTACATCAGCTGGCAAGAAGTATGATACCATGAAGGTATTGACTCCAGATTATGAGCTTGATGTGAATGCATATAACAGCTACAGCAAGCTGTATCTCAGTCCTTTGTTCGCCCTTTCTATTGGCTCGGGCTTTGCTCGATTCACAGCAACTCTCACTCATGTAGCATTGTTTCACGGAAGGTAGTTACCGATTATAAATTACAATAAAGTTCACACTGATTGTTGCACATTCTATGATTATTCTGACGCTATTTCTCGTGTTAAAGTGAGATATGGAAGCAAGGTAGATCTGCAGCGACGAATGCAAAGCTCGACATCCATGCGAAACTGATGAAGAGCTACAAGCAAGTTCCCCAATGGTGGTACCTCATCTTGCTGGCAGGCAGCATTGGCCTTTCCCTGATGATGTGCTTCGTATGGAAGAGAGATGTACAGCTGCCATGGTGGGGGATGCTCTTCGCATTCGGGTTGGCGTGGATTGTCACTCTTCCTATAGGTGTCATTCAAGCAACCACCAATCAGGTAACTAAATAGACTGATTTAGGGATTTCCATTTGATCATCAGGAGATGGGGATGAGGGTTTGATGTGTTCTTTTGTTGTTGTCGTCAGCAACCTGGATATGACATAATAGCGCAGTTCATCATTGGTTATATACTTCCAGGAAAGCCTATTGCAAACTTGATCTTCAAGATCTATGGCCGGATCAGCACGATTCATGCTCTTTCTTTCCTAGCTGACCTTAAACTCGGACATTACATGAAAATCCCTCCTAAGTGCATGTATACTGCTCAGGTACGATGTATGGCACGATAACGAGTAATTGTTCGTTGTAAGAAAACGATCAACTTGACCTAACTTAGTTTGGTTGGCTTTTTAGTTGGTCGGAACGCTGGTATCAGGAGTAGTGAACCTTGCAGTGACATGGTGGATGTTGGGAAACATCGAGAACATCTGTGACGTTGAAACTCTCCATCCTGACAGCCCTTGGACGTGTCCCAAATTCCGAGTCACATTTGATGCGTCGGTGATCTGGGGTCTGATCGGTCCTCAACGTCTGTTCGGACCAGGTGGTTTGTACAGGAACCTCGTATGGCTGTTCTTGATCGGAGCTCTCTTGCCTGTGCCGGTTTGGGTGCTGAGCAAGATCTTCCCAGAGAAGAAATGGATCCCGTTGATAAACATACCTGTTATATCCTACGGGTTCGCGGGAATGCCCCCGGCAACTCCTACCAACATAGCTAGCTGGATCTTAACGGGAACCATATTCAACTACTTCGTGTTCAAGTACCGGAAACAATGGTGGCAGAAGTATAACTATGTTTTGTCAGCGGCATTGGATGCCGGAACTGCGTTTATGGGGGTGCTCTTGTTCTTTGCGTTGCAGAATGAAGGGAAGAACTTGAAGTGGTGGGGAACTGAACTGGATCATTGTCCCTTGGCTACATGCCCAACTGCGCCAGGAATTGTTGTCGCAGGATGCCCCGTTGTCAAGTAGCGATAAAGGCTCTTCGTAGCTGAGTTGTGCTGTAATGGTTATGAAGAGTTTTGGTTTTTCACTCTGAGGCCAAATATGCAGATTATTAGTTGACATTTGGTTTACATATATAATAAGGGGAAATAACTGCATTTTATGCACTCATATTTGTCTATAGGTTCTTGCTTTCTTGCCATTCATTTTGCCCAAGGATTCCAGAATATGTAAGAAACGATCAAAGACTTGTAATGTACGCTGCTCTGCTCCCTTGAATCTTTAACTTTGAAAACAGTAACAACAACGTCGAAGGGATTGAAAGACGGGATGAAAAAAACGGTGGCAAAAGGTACAGGCATTCACCTATCTCTGTATGGACTTGTAAAGCACTACGGTAACATATTTGGACAGGAACCGGTGAGTGGAACCGAGTGCCACCACTGATTGGCTGCTCCGGCCTCTTTGCATGTAGAGGTGGTTTAGCACCACGTGCTGTGGCCTTGAGTATGGAGGCGGTATCTCCATCTGTGTTGCCGGCACATTCAGCAACGTCATCTGCAGATGGGGTGGAACTACTGGTGGCTCTTTCGCGTAATCGTCAGGTACGAGCTGCATGTTGTTGTAACTTGATTCTGGGGATTGTGGAGCTTCGAAACCAGAAATGCTTTCGACATCTTCAGGAACATAATCCTGCAAAATATTGACGATTGAAATCAATTGGTATGCTAAAAATTGATTGAACATCATGGGAAGAATCCAACTTCAGGTCAGAAAGAAGGAATAATACAGATGGAACCAAAAAAAAGTGGCTTTACCAAAAGCTAAGTTCAAGAACAATGGCTTTACACAACTAGGATTTGCAGATTCCCTTCAAAGCCATGCCAACGCTTTACCAATCATACAACTTTACAACTAGTTAAAACTTCTTAGAAGGTTATGTAGCTTTAAATCCTAGAACTTTTTCATTCAATGAAATCCAAACACCACGTGGGTACATCAAAATGTGTCTGTCTACATTTCTGGATAATAACTGTGACTCACAAGGTGACTGCAAATTTTGTTTCATTCACAGCATTAGTTCCTTGGAAAATATCTTAGGAATAACTTCTGGTGTCAAAAGTAAGAGCATCTCACACAACAACTTCCACCATTCCACGACATGCTAGACTGTAAGATAAGGTTTGTAACTTATAATCGTAAAAGTGACTCTCATGACCAACCAAATGGTGTATGCAAGTGAATGTCACACAGTGATTCGACAAATTCGGACACTGAACAATCCTCCACCAGTAACATCCGCGCCATACATTGAAAACAACGTTTCCCCTCTCTCAAACATTATGGGTTACAGACACATGTTATTCAGGAAGCCAAAGTTATTGATGCTATATCTCCTATAATATCCTTGTCCAGCCTAAACTGTCTTCAATACTTCAGTTTTCATTTATAATATGAACTTCAAAGGTACTAATTAAGAGATAAGATTTCTGTCCAGTTCACAACAGTCCTGATTGATGAACCTGAACTAGCTCTGCAATTTACATCACCCAATAAAATTTTGAATGCGTTTAACACGGGCAAGTCATCAGAGATGTCATGCACTGAGAAATAACACAATCCAGGCATAGAAACATGATGGTGCTGTAGTGTATAGTGTTTTCAGGAGCAGAAAAGTATGTATACCTCCAAGTCGAGAATGTTGCAAGCATTGCCCGCTTCATCTTGAATCCAAGGCAAATCAGGGAGATACCTCCATTGTCCATCAACAAGAAACCTGTACTGGTACACACCCGACGGAAGCACTTTCATGATAGAGAAATCTTTCCCAGACTTCACCAAGGATGTTCTGTAACAACACGAGTTCATCTCCTGTTAGGTTCATAACAAAGCACCAGATGTCACACACATATTACATACCTAGTTTTCCAGTTATCCCACGAGCCCTCCACGGCAACCTCATTCGCGTCATGGCACCATGTAATCATTGTCGGGATTCCTTGCTCGCAGTACGCATTTTCAGGCGCGGACATGGGTTGCACCCAGGATGGACTGGGAATTTGCATCTCATCAGGCCTTTGCAAAGGAACCACTGGCATCTAACAAAACCATCGCCAAAGATTACACAGTAGTGCAACAAAGGAGACAAAGAATCATAATTTGGCAACAAAATACCCCGTTCCATTCAGATCTGTTGCAATTGGAACAAAAACACGGGGGTATTAAATTGGGGGGAAATCTTGCCTGAGGGCGGAACATGAGAGGAGAGTGAGAAGCCCTAGGACTGGGAGGAGGCGACTGGCCCATGAACTCGCCGCCGTCTTGACCCATCCCACTGCCGCCGTCTTCAACCTCAGCATCTACTGCAGAAGGGCTGCTGCTACCGCCATCTTCTCTTCCATTAACATTACCCATAGCTTCAATTCGCACGGTGCGGAGAGTGAAGCGGAAATTTTGAACTGGAAAAGATTCAATCTTTAGCGAAACCCAGAAGGAGGAGAAGATGAGGGGGGGAAATCCATCATCAATTCATGCGGAATCCCTGTTGTGTGTGAGAGTGTGTGTGTGTGGGTGAGTGAATATATATGATCATCGCCGTCAATGATGCTGACTGGGATTGGATTCACAGGGAGTGATCAAATTCTCAAGATTGAAATTTGGGGTTTCGGAATTCTGTAATCTTTCTTTTTTCTTTTCTAGCTCCTATTTTTGGCTCTGTCATCTGTTGCATTTCTGATTTGTGCGACTGTTGTTTACATCAGTACAAAGTGAATTTTGTTTTGACAACTATTAAATACCACACAAATAATAGACGTTATATAACTACTTATTATAATAAGTGTAAGGCATCAAAGCTCAAATCTAACCATGTTTTTGGTTAAGGAACATTTTTGATGCAGTTTACACGAGACAGAGCATTAATATGATTTTATGTACTCCTAGAAAATTTAAATTGTGATTCCATATATTTAGTGTGAATTTTACGAGTGTGTTATTATTGAGAGTGAAGAGTACAAGTAATGATAATAATGCAAAGTGGGGTTGGGAAATGGCCCAAAAGTAGAATGATATGCTTCGTGGGTTTGATGATTACATGTGTCCCAAACGATACCAAAAGCCCACATAACTACCTGTGCTTACTGCCAATCTCTCCCACTTTGACAAGTAAAAAAGGTTAACTTTATTTTCCTTTCCATTTCGCATGTTGAAACATGGGTGCTCCATCCGTCTCACTTCTATATGCACCTTTACTTTTTTAAATGTTATTCTATATTATAGTTTAATTGCATATTTAAATATATGTGAACAATAATGTTACTGTATATGACATTGTTAAATTCGTCGTGGCAAGTAATTTCTAAATATCAACTTTTTATTTACGGTTATTATATATAAGTAAACATATTAACGATCAAACATGTTTCTTGAACATTGTAACAATGATCGTTGTTCAAATAGAGTTGGGATGTAGGGAGTATCTTTTACTATCTGCTTCCCATGATTATTAACACAGCTTAACTTTGGGAGACAAGCTTCAAATTACTTTATTTTATTATTGTATACGTGGATAATAATCCGTTGGAGTGAAATATACGAGCAATAAAATGTTGTTTTCGTACAAGTCAAACGTATACAACTTAGACTTGTGAGGTTTATATAAGAGTGTAATCATTGAAGGAAGGAAGTAACTAGGAGAGGAGTGGAGAAGTAAGCAAATTAGGTTATTACAACCGCTAATAATGGAAATAGGTAGTGGGGGTAAAAAGAAAAAAAGACATCTTGGCTTCCGAAGAAAGTCATGTTTGCAATGACAAGTAATTGAATCATACATTTGTGGTCCAAATCCAATAATACATGTGTTTGATAAAAACAAAACTTCACTGTACAGTTGAAGCTATCAATTTTATGATAGTACTCTTTTTTGTTACAATTAAAGTCGGTCGTATATTAAATGGATGGTTGAAATTAAACTGATAGAACGAAAAGTGAATAGATGAACTAAAGTCATCAACTATAGAAAAAGCCTCATGTTAGATCGATTTGCGGCTGGAAAACCCTCATTTCAATCAATGTTGGGTTAAAATATAAATATTTATATATTACGGCACATTTTAAAAGTTTTTCTAAGTTAGATGAACCTTGTTATAAAATAATATTTTATGCAACGGCTGGTCAATCTAAACGAATATTTTATGTAAATTCAATTATTAAAAAAATCAAAAGAAAAAGTGTGTGATTGTTAAGTGAAGTATAAAATGTAAAATGACGCACTAGTAGATATACACGGAAATGAGGGTGGTCCAACTGTGCATCCAGCTTTCAATTATTTTGGATCCTATATGGCAAAAATATTGGTTATGTGTCGTTTTCATAAATGGATTTTATTTATTGGTTTTGGAAGATTTGAATGCTAAACGAGCGAGAGAGAGAGAGAGTTTGGTGGGCTCATTCCCTTTGTTCTGGTCGGGGCCTATGAGCTTGTTTGGTAACTACTGAAGGGTACACACATTTGGGGTTATTCAGTCTTATAATTGAAAAAATATATAATGCATTATTGTGTATTTTTTTATACTTTAGTTAATCACTGGTCTCACTGTGTCATGTGAGGATGCCCAGAAAGTGCTTAACATTTCAATAGTGGTAATTTGCCTGTTGTTTAGTTAAAACTCCTTTTTTTGGTTAAAAAATTAAAAACTCTTTTTTGGTCAGAACCATTCTATGTTGTTTTTATCCAACACCGATCCCATATTCATTGCATCATAAGTTAAGTTATAATTGAGCCACTTACTGCGTATAATTACTTTTATTACAATTTAGGCATGAATCGGTTAGTGTTCAGTAAATTAATACAAACTTTTATTTATATGTATTAATCACAAAATAATTAATTTAAATATATTATCTTTTAATTGATCCCTGATAATTTTGTTACAACATAAGATTGATCCTAACATTTGTAAAATCATGTTCTCCTAAATTGATTTTTTTTATTGAATTGAATTAAACTAAAACTTAACATGTTGGAAAATTATATGATACAGGTAATATAATAATATTATTACATGATAATATTAGCGCCTATACACTAGCTGAAATTGATGGTCAAATATATCTTGAGAAAGTTAACAAAAAAAAGTGCAAATACACATGAAACATGAAACATGAAACATGAAACATGAAACACAGTCACTGGTATACAACATTATATTGTAAATTAATTTGGAGAAGCAAGCTATTAATTGGATAGAGTGTTAAAAGAACATGGGCTTGAAGGTCCAGTTGGAGCGTAGGAGCCCATCAACCCATTGGTTCTGGACCTCCTTTTGAGCATCCCACTTGAATCACCGAAACACACGTGCTCTCACTCCCACTAAAACCTGCTTAATTGTTTTTTCAAAGTTGACTTTTGTAAACTTTATTCCTAAATTTCAACTAATATAACATGTAATATTTGCATAATAATTGTAATCAATGCACAATTTTACATATGAAAATGCATATCGTTATAATTTAAAATGCATAAAATATATGTTTAAGCATCTCTTCTTTTTCCTCTCAATCTCAACCTCAATCTCAATACATCCACCCACCTTGTAGGCCATGAAACACTTGTTAAGTTATGGTTTGTTGTTAGATGCATATTAATAATCTAATCTTTAAGAAACTGTAGTGGAAATTTCAACAAGTATATTCTTGTATATATACACGGTTTGGATTTACACATCTCTATGCGTTCCCTTAAAGAGACACAAACACACAGTTGCCGGTGTTTAGATACATAGTATGGCAGAAATGAAAGAGCGTTGCAAAACCAAAAACACAGCTTTGTTGTGACTGATCAGCGCCTCCAACATAATCTGCCCTTCAATACGCATGATGCCCGTGTTTCCTACTCTTGGTAGAGTACCCGCGTGTCTTCGAATGTTTAGCAGTGTGTGTTTTCAAAGGTCTTTCGGCGAGAGCAAGATTGATGGTGTTGGTGGTGTAAGTCCGAGCGCCGCCTCCGTCGACGGAGTGGAGCTGGATTTCCTGGTGTTTTGGTTTGAACTCCGGGTGGCATTTGGAGTGCGTCGGAAGATGGAGGACTCTGACGAGGCAAACATCTTCCAGATTTGGGATTGCGTGGAGGTGGGACGGCAGATCTATCGCGAAATCTCCATCTTCTCCGGCGCTTCCGCTCGCTGCAGATTTATGTGTTTTCCGGTTCGGACCGCCCTCGCACAATATAGCTACTGATGCACCTGTAACAAAACCATATAGTATATTTTAGCATTGAATGACACGGTTGAGCTGCAAAGAAAGCAAGTCACAACAACCATTTCCTTTCGTACAAGTAATTAATGCAGTTAAGCGGTTTCGGAGCAACCTTAAAATGAGTCGCAAGAAATACTAATTGTGTGTAACCAATTAAGGCACGTCTATCTAGCTCTTCCGTCACATAATTAGAGGGTAATGATATTGATTTATGGAACCAATGAAGTGGCATGTGATTAAAGAGGCAGATATCGAGTGAATTCCATTGCTTCAATTAAGGATGTCAAAAGTTGTAACCGCTGTTTCGCTTATTTACTCCACATTTAAACGTATCATTTTAGAAATCAAACATGATCATACACCTTGAAAAATAGAAGGTGAAACTATACTTCAGAGTAACTTCAAATTTTGTGCAAACTAGTTCTTTCCCTGAATACATGAAATTATATAAAAGCATGCGTTATCTTATTTTGATTTTATGCATTGTGTATATATTGTACACACAAACAGTAGTATCCATAGCATCTCAGGGATACGATATAGGAATTGCGAAACTAAAACATGAAAGAAAAGAGGAACCTGAAACAGGATGCGGCGGTTGTTGTGCATGGTGGTGGCAGACAACTCTTCCGGTGATGGTAACCTTGGAGAGCTTCTCCTCCCCGTAGCCGGCGGAGTCCGCAAACTCCTCCCTGCCGGACATCTCCATCATCACGCTCAGCTCCAGCATTTCCTCCTCCCACGACTCCATCCCCCTGTTCATGCTTTCACCACTAGACCCCATCATCAGCGCCGCCGCCGCCATCACCAGCACCAGCACCGCCGCCATCACCCTCGTCGTCTTTTGGATTAGCTGAAAACTTGGAAGCCAAGCAAAGCAAAGAGGGGCTGGAGTGAATATTGGAACCGATGCAGACAATGAAAAGCTACCCTCCCTTTGAGTGCTATTTATAGGCAGCACCTGTTGCATTTGTTGCCGTGCTCCTTTCACTTCCCCTTTTTACATATGCGACCCCCCTCCCTCCCAACCTTTCACTATTTTCAGAATTGTGTTTTCATATAATCATTACATTGGGTATATGCACGCATTGTTTTTTCCTATATATTCAACTTTTTGTGATACTTAAACACATCACAAACAGCTAATCGAAAAGTGAAAACAATACAAATATCGTCGTTCGTTGCAAAAATATCTACTCTCTGTTTCAAATGAGACTGTGATTTAATTATTTATCTAGTCAAAACTTCTTGATTTTGACTATAATTTGAATTAATTTATAAGTAATAATACTGTTATGTGATACCTCGTGTATTCGTTAGTATATTCTTTTGCATATCAACTGTTCGCAGGCTTTTAATCATTCTTAGTGAATGATTTTAAGGATTGAACATATATATTTTAAATCAGTTAATGAAAATCAAAGTGTACAGCAGGATAGTTTTCAAATGTATAGACCCTGAATCTAATTTAAAAGGACACGCATGATATAAGCTTGAAATGTAGAGGTGATCTATGTAGGTGTGTGTAAAATGAGAGGAGTAAAGTTGGAAATGAAGAAGAAGTGAGGGAGTTGGAAATGGAAGGTTAACCGTAAGGTTGGTGGCCTAATCTTATCATATTGTACATATCTTATTTTATTTCCAAAACCTCATTCTTCGCAACCATTTCAAGACTGCCTTCAACTGAAAATCCCCCAAACCCTTTAAGCCTCAAAGTCCAAGTAATATGGCAGCTTTTAATATAAACAAATTTACAGTCAGCATTTTATTTTGTTGGGACACTTTGTTCAATTTCAAGTTCCAAAATTCTTTGTGTGAGACAAGGAGAAATAATTTGTTCTTTTGAAAAGAAAAGCGCCTTATCGTTTACTCCTTAAATTATTTATATTCTATTATAAATGAAATAAGATTCAAATATGTAATTCAATAAAATCTTCAACCAAAGGAGATGGCGTATGACAAGAAAAATAGAAGAAATGCCGATTATGGAGCATACGTATGGGTGTGAGACAATTAACAATATTGCACTCACTCCCTTTTTAAATTGTAAGGATTATTTTTTCATGTTAGATTATCATAACACGTATTTCTAAACATTAATTTTTCATGCAGTGTTACATATATTTACAGGTAAACATGTTTATTTGAGATGAAAAAAAAACGGTGCATGTGAAAAGAGGGACGGATGGAGTAGAACATCATAATGGCAACCATCCCAAGTGTATCGTCAGAGGTTGATTATGGTCAAGCCTACCTCAACAACACAAATTAAAAAGGCCTCAATTACGGCGCCTGGATGAGTTTCAGTTAGGTAAACCAAGTGCGTACAATTTGCAAAGAAAATGTCTGCAACAATTGATATTGGTGTTGGAGTTGGAGTGGTGGCACTTGATACTTGTTTGGTGGAGTTGGAGCAACTAAGCTTTTTCGCTATTCTCATTCTGAATCTCAGTGGTGTATTTGTTTTCAGTGGAATTCAACCGTCATCTTAGTTGACCGCCAAATCCATACATGCTTTGACCCCATGCTTTGACTGCGTTGACCAAGGGCTAATGTCTGGTGTTATCTTCTTAACTTCCTGCATTTCTATTGCTATTAATGCAACAGCGATCATTCACTAAACTAGCATCTGAATTCAAACCTTACTCAAACATACCCATTGCAGCTTAAGTATGCAATTCAACTCCTAAGAATGAGGCTGCATTCAGCTCTATGAATCACAGAATAATTGTTTAACATCAAAGTGGGGTTGGGGATGTTTTGTTTCGCTAGTATACTAATTATTCAGGCTCTGTTTGTTTAAGTATAGGTATGTTTCTTTCCCCAAAGAATCAGCTCCTACGGGGACTGGTACGAATCCAGTATACTGTCCGTCTTTCTTTGCTGAACAAACCTCCAAAATGTACTTCAGCAGCTCGTGTTTCTGGACAAATTCCTGAGCTGAATACTCTTCAAAATCCATCCACTGCCACAGAATGTCACACATTGGCATTAAAGCTCATTTATAAATATGACTGATTTCGGATTTCTTGATTCCGGCCTTTGGCCATAACAGAATTAGCCTCAATCGTGTCAAATGGTAGCTGGTGCACTCCACGTTCAATCATTTAAACATACCTGTGCTGCCTCAATCTCCGCTTCCTGAGGCTGAATGTCAAAAGAAAGGGGTTGCAACATGCAAACGAAGAACATGTCCGACTTGTCAAAGAATGATTTATGGCTCTGCCTGAACATCAAACACACATTAGACAGGGAACGTGAAATCTGAAAATTGTGGATACAGTATCAAAACATAAATGAAAATAGGACTATACCTGAATGCCAACACTTCCAAAAACTTGGCATCGATCTGAAGCAGAAAACCCATTAAATGTAAATGAGAAACACTCCACATAGTCATCATATACACACAATGGAAAGGATGGTACAAGCTTAAGAAGCATGACAACTTACTCCAGTCTCTTCTTTCACTTCACGCACTGATGCGTCACATATATCTTCCCCCTTGGGACATCAAAAGACACTATCATCACTACGACCATTTTCATGATGAATTGCTACTGCATAACCACTAGCAAAAAAAATTACAACTCACCAATGCCATACCTCATCAACAACCCCTGTTGGGAGCTTCCACACGCCTGTTCCACGAAATCTTCCACTCTTTTCTTGGACTACCAGCACCTGAAAATCATTTTTTTAGCACCAAATTCATCTAGTGAGTGGGTAAAAATTGGAAAGCAGTTAAAATGAGAATATGCAGCATTGCAGTGTACCTGATTGTTGAGATTCATGACAAAAGCAGCAATCCCAACTCGGTGGGAGGCATTAGCAGGAAGGGTGTTAGGTGTAAGAGGGAGCCAATGCACAAGCATCAAGTAACTTGGTTCAGCATGGTGAAATTGAAATCCTTTCTGCAAAGGGTTGACAAGTGAGATACATTTGATTAATTGATTACCCCTGGTTTGGACACAGTTATGTAATATAGAGACCTTAACCGCAGGAGGAACGAGATGAACAAGTTCAATAGGAATTTTGATCCAAATACCCTTCTTTCCCTGAAAAATTACAATGCATATACGTTTAAATGATCATGACCTAGATTGAGAGGCTGTAAATGCTAACACGATTATAAAATTGGGGCAACAAACCTGAGTTCGGTAATAAAATAGGAAAGAACGTGTTTTTCATATGAATTGAGGTAAGCACTCAGTGTAATAAAAGAGGGAGAGAAAGTACGAGGTGTTCCCAGTGGGCAATGGAAGCATGAAGCAAGGATGTAAAGAGAGAGGCGGTCAACGCCTCATTCTTCAATTCTACCATCATACCACCGTACTCGTCTTCTACCGCCAAGAGTATCCCGTTCGTATCCACCGCCGCTTGCACTTCCGGCGAGGAGGAGCTCATGTTTCACGCCGGAATATGTAATTTTGCAACAGTAGACTTTACAGTTTACAGAGGAGTACTCTTTTAATTATTTTTCATTGTCTGGTGCTCTTGCCCTTATTTTAACTCCATGAACCTTTAATTACATGTAAATCTTGATTTCTTCTTCTTGAAAGATCGTCTTTCCATAAGTTATGAAAATACCAATATTTAAAGTGTAAATAAGAAGAAATGAAGATAAAATTTTTGGATTACATGAATTGGGTTATAAATTTTATAACTATCACATGTTGCATGCTAAATTTTTAATGTTGCAACTATGACCTTTTACCTTTTATTATTCGAATTAAACCTCATCTTTCCATAAGTCTGTGAAAATACCGTATTTCTCAAGATTTTGCCTTCTTTTTATCATTCAACTTTATTTATAAATGAAAAAAAAATCAATATAATTCTGAATTTTTTGAAAGTGTCAAATATCTGGAAAAAAAATTATGTTGGAAATGTGTATGATGGGATGATGAACCAATGAATTCTTAACATGTGTTAAGTGGGTGAATAAAAAAATAAAAAAAATACATAAAATTAACTTTAGGTCCACCCACTTAACACGTGTTAAAAATTCATTGATCCATCATCCCATCATACACATTTCCCTAACATAAATATTTTTTTGTGTCAAATATAATGAACTTGCAATTGGTGAAATGACAAAAAAAATGGTGAAATGGTGAAATGACAAAAAAATCCTTGAATTTAATATAGTGAAAAATGAATAAATGCTCATGTAACCCTCAGATTCTTCGTATGTGATAATTTAGTCCCGAGTTTCATAAAAATGCTAAAGTACTTCCAAATTTGCTTGAACTTGCAATTAATAACACTTAAGGTCATCCAATGATAAAATGAACTAATTAAAGCCTCGAATTTAAAGTTTTAAAAACTCAAAATAAATGATCCATCATTTCTCTTCTTGATATGGGTACTTTTTAAAATTAAATGATTTGGGACAGAGGGTGTACGTTTGTCAAAGATTATATGGGCACTTTTTAAAAAACTAAAAGTCTTATTTTCCGACCGCAAAATGTGAGCAAAACTATCAAGGGTATTCATGTTATATTTACACCTCTCTGGCAAAATTTTTGAAATCAACGCTGATCATGTTTTAAAGAGGTTCAAATTATTTGTTTGAAAAATCAATCATTCAAAGATGTTGGGAAAAACGTCCATCGGCGATTAAAAAATGTATTCGAATTTTGAGAAAAACTTTGTGTAGAAAATAAGGGTAATAATATGTTTTTGTATTCATGACCTCGTGGTACATTCCATAGTGGTACAAAATACCTATACAAGATAGGAAAATGTAATAGAATCCAATTACAATTACAAGTAATATCTACATTCCTTAATACTCCTCCTCAAGTTGGAGCATGAGGAACAGAAATGCCCAACTTGCCAAGTAAGGAATGAAACTGGTTACGTCCGAGAGCTTTAGTAAACAAGTCTGCAGGTTGATCGGTAGCTCGGATATGATGAGTAACACTGCACAAGATTCCGGACATAATGACAATCAACTTCAATATGCTTAGTACGTTCATATAACACTGGGTTTGCAGCAATATGAATAGCAGATTGGATGTTTAAAAACAAATGCATATGAGCAGTATGTGCAACCCTAAAATATTCCAGTAAAGACTTAAGCCATAGCAATTCACAACAGGTAACAGCTATAGCACGATACTCTGCTTTAGCAGAAGACCGAGAAATCGTAGATTGCTTCTTGGTCTTCCAAGAAATTGGAGAATCGCCTATCATCACAAAGTATCCGGAAGGAGAACGTTGGGTAATAGGACATACAACCCAATCATAATCACAGTTAGCAGTTAATTGCAATGCACTACGGGAAGAGAGAAATAAACATGACCAAGATGATTCTTTAGGTAGTGCAAAACATGACTTCATAAACTGGGCAAGTGTATGAACCGGATAACAAAGATCGGGACGAGTGATAATGAGGTAGATCAGGCGCCCAACCAGACACCGATAGTGCTCAGGATCATGGTAAATTGAACCTTCAACATGCGTCTGATCATGTTTTTACTCCATAGGAAAATCAATCGGTTTAGAGACAGATAAACCTATGTCGGATAAAATGTCCAAGGCATAATCCTGTTGTGAAAGAAACATCCCATCTGGTCTTCTATAAATCTCTATACCCAAGAAATACTTAAGAAGACCAAGATCTTTCATATGGAAACAAGAGCTCAAGTATTCCTTGAATTAAGAGATAAGCGATGAAGAACTACCAACAATAACCAAATCATCCACATAAACTAGCACATGTAAAGATACCGAACCACGAGTAAAGACAAATAAAGAGTAATATGTTTTACTCTGAACAAAGCCAACTGCACATAAGACCTGAGCTAGTTTTACAAACCAATTGCGAGGGGCATGACGAAGACCATAAAGAGACTTTTGAAGGCGACATACCTGACCAGGGGGCGCATGATAGCCAATGGAGGCCGCATGTAAACCTCTTCATGTAGATCACCATGCAGGAAAGCATTATGTACATCCATCTGATGCAGTTCCCAACCACGAATAACAACAACTGCAAGAAAAGACGAACCAAACTCATCTTTTCAACCAGAGAAAATGTCCCAGTATAGTCAATCCCTTCAACCTGGTAATTCTCGAGAACCACTAGGCGCACCTTATGACGCTCAATGGTACCATCAGATTTGAACTTCGTACGGTAAACTCATTTACAACCAATTGCACTATTGTTCAGAGGTAGAGAAGCCAGAGTCCAAGTCTGATTGCGCTCAAGGGCAGTAAGATCTGCAGTCATAACATCTCCCCAATGAGCATGCTTTGACGCATCCGAATAAGTGGTGGGATATGCATTAAAAGTAACTGCGCCCAAAAATCTAGAATGCGTACAAGAAAAATTATCACAATTTACATAATCAGTAAGAGGATAGAGAACACCTGAGGACAGTGAAGGCGCACGAGTGAACGTGGCAGTAGGGGATGGCCTTCGGTAGTGATAACATAGACATAATCATCATTGCAGTCATATTCGTCTAAGTAAGGAGGAGGTCGACAATTTGGGGAACTCTGTTGGAGAGGAGGTAGCTTGGCTGCGGAGGGCAGGGCCAAAGTATCCATCGATGTAGGCGGCGGAGCTGGCAACAAGAAGCGTTGGACGGCAGTGTCTGGTGCTGGAGACACCGCGTCAGGCGGCGGTGCAGTAAGCGGACCAGAAGACGGTGGTGCGTGAAACGTGTGCGGTGGCATCAACTCCAGCGGCACAAAGTCAGACCGAACCGACAAAAGAGTGGGCCGATGATCGAGGCTAGACAGCGAGTTTGACTAGGCAAGCGGATCGGTGACCGTAGGTAAGGCTCCGGTGAAGGCAGTGGTGATACCGACGTGTGGTAGTGGCGCCGCCGGGATGCACTGGGGCCGGTGTCGGAGTGACCGCATAAGGGAACTAATCTTTGAAAAAATTGGCATCCCAACTATTGAAAAAAATACGGGATTCCAAGTCAAAAAGGCGATAGCATTTCTTTCTGGCAGGATAACCAAGAAATAAACATCGTCGACTTCTTGGTGTAAGTAGCAAAATACAAGCATCCAAATACCTTCAAAGGTTTGTAATTTGGAGTTTGCCCATAGAGCATCTCAAAGGGAGTACATCTGTTGAGAAGCTTTGTCAGTGTCCGGTTAATCAGATAAGCAGCAGTAAGAACACATTCTCCCCAGAAATCAACCGATAGATGAGCCTAAAAATGCAAGGCACGCGCCACATTTAACAAATGGCAATGCGTTCGTTCAACACGACCATTCTGATGGGGAGTATGAACCATAGATGTCTAAAAAATTATCCCAGATTCAGGAAAATATGATCTCGATGGCAAAAACTCAGTGCCATTATCAGCTTGGACGCGCAGAACTCTGTGACCGAACTGGTTCTTGATTAAAGCACAAAATTCTATAAATCTAGAAGCTACTTCTTACTTAGCAACTAATAGATAAACCCAAACAACACGTGAATAATCATAAACTATTTTTAAAAAATAATACGCACCACTAGATGATGGTATACTATAAGGACCCCAAACATCACAATGTATTAATTCAAACAACGAAGTTGCATTTGAAAAACTCAAAGAAAAACTATGTCTAGTTTGTTTTGCCCTATAACATACAGAGCAAGGAACATAAGTCTTATTTGTGCTAAAATCAAGCCATAAATCAGAAGAGGACACAAAAGAAACTGTCGAAAAGGACTCCAGGATTGGATGACAGACACGAGCATCAAGACGAAGCCAATGACCCCCTCCCTTTCTGTTCACCCATGCCAATCACGGTCGTCGTACTATTTTTTTTATAAAATACAATGATTTCCAGTAAGCAAAGCTAGACAATTTAATGCAGATAACAATTTAGAGCATGATAATAAGTTGCATTGTAAAGCACTATGTACAACACATGATTAAGGGTGACATCACCAAAGCAGACGATACCATGTTGTGTAATAGACGACACAAATCCTTCAGGCGGTATAACATTCATAGTATTGACAACAGTAGTAATATTAGTAAGAGAATCCTTGTCACCAGTCATATGATATGAGGCTCCCGAATCAAGAATCGAAGGCATAGTAGACTTACTCGACCCATGGTCAGAAAGAGATTTAAACTGATTAAATAAATGCATGGTCTTGCTCCATTGGTCATCAGACAGAGCAGGATAAAAAATCAAAATGTGTAAGGACACTGCTAGTAGAGGCCGCCACTGCTAAACCTGGCGGCGACATGGCAGCTCCGACGAACGACGATGGAAGTGGAGGGGCCGCGGCGGTGGTCAACTGAGCTGGCATTGCCTTCTTGGCAGCTTTGACTTTCTCCCTCAACTCCTTGAACCATTCTGGAATGCCTGTGATATGGAAATACGAAGCTTTGTCGTGCCCTTGCGATGACAATGTGTATAGACGAGATTCTTGCGATCAGCTGATGTGAGCATAGCTGTCGAAGAACCCGTAGGTGGTGGGCATGCGGCATATGCCATGGAGTCAGAAGAAGGCTCGCAAGAACGGATAACAACTCTGTGTTCTTCCCCTAGACAATAAGCGCATACATGTGGTTGACTGATGGCAATGGATCAATGCTCATGATATGAGACCGCAAGGTGTGATATCCTTCATGGAGACCAAAGATGAATGATAAATCAAATCCTTCTCTCTATAGGGAGGTGTGTGCAACAAGATTATAAGTGCGCAACAATTTACTAGCTTCAAGGTCGCAAACTAAAGGAGGCCGTACAAAATTGTAGTCTCCAAACAGCTTCTCAGGTTGCCAAAGTAGGTGGCGATGTTCTGACCATTCTGCTTACAGTTCTGAATATCTTTGCGCATTTGCATAAATTTTATACCATCACCAAGAGTAAAACAGGCCTTTAATTCATCCCACATTTCCTTAATTGTGGCAAAAGAACTCGTTGAAGATCGCAATGCCGGACCCAGGGTTATCAAGATCCAGCAGACAAGTTTAGCAGTAACCCCAGGCCAATCAGCAGCATCAGGATGATCATCCTGGGGTTTGGTAATAGATCCATCAATGAATCCAATCTTATGCTTAGCAAGCATAACACGGAAGATTCCATCGGTCCATTCAAGGTAATTCTCTTGACCCTTCAGGGTGGTGAGTGCAATAACCAAACCAGGTCCGTCAGAAAAGGCCAATAAAGTAGGGACTATTCGGTAGGCGACCAACAAGTACATGTGACCGGGGGCCAGATTATAACTGCAACTGTTTCAGTAAAGTTTCAATTACCTCATAGCCAGCCATATCCCGAAGTTTAGTTGCCTCAGATTCAACAACAATACATGCCCATTCTTTGGGATTACTTTTGGAGTCAGACATAGTGGCAAATCGGTAGGATCAACGGAGGGTGCAATAACAGGTGGTGGATCGGATCGGTGGCAGTCGACGCGTGGGATTAAATGCGACGGGTCGTGGATCGGTGGGTTGGCGCGTGAGCTTCACACATGAAATGGAAAAGGCATCGGACGACGCTAGGAGATTGCGCTGGCTAGAGAAGCATGACAACGATCGTTGGACGGATATCAGTGGACGCGGTGGCTGGGCGGCCCGCCCCGCATCGGCAAACGGGGCTCGACGAAAAAGCAGGAAAATTTTCTTTAGGGTTTCAGCATTTTAGGCTCTGATACCATGTAGAAAATAAGGGTAACAATCTATGTTTGTATATAGTGGTACAAAACACCTACTCCCTTCGTCCCAACCTATTCTGCACAGAATCTTTTCACGGTCTCTAATAAACATGTTTGACTGTAAATATATGTAGCTACGGACAATAATGACACACAAAATTTTGATATTTAGAAACTACATATCTCATACGATAAAAGTATTGTTCATACACCTATTCAAATATGTGGTCAAAGTTCGGTATGTTTGACCAAAAAAAGATTTTGTACAGAATAAGCTGGGACGGAGGGGGTATACAAGATTGGTAAAAGTAATATGATCTAATTACAATTACAAGGAATATCTACCTTCCTTAATACTGTGTGACACATATGCATTTAGTACTATTTTATAAGAATGGGAAAAAGATGTTTGATAAAATCACTTAGAGCGCCTAGTTTATAAGCATTCTTAAAAGTTAATTTGCCATTTAAACTATTTGAGTTTATTTAAATGGTCAGATCATTGTGGTCGGCCCTGTACAACTTGGGATCACTCCATTATGAAAATGCCAGTTTGGCACTTTGGATACTGGTCGCAGTACACGAATGCTGCATTTGAAACAAGGGTAAGTTTCCCGAGTAGGTTTGGAATGAGTAGTTGAATGGGAATATTGATAGGGAAGGTTAATCAGATTGATTTGATACCGCATCTTATTTGATTTGTTTCCTTGTAAATGGCAATTTATACGGCGTTCGGAGGAGGGAGTTGGATGGATGGCTGCTGCTGCTGCTGCTGCTCCCGCTGCCATCCCTTGTCATATTCCCATATTATATGCAGCCGGAACCCGGCCCAATCCTCGTCCCTGCGGTGCTAACAAGGGCCAGGGTGAAGAAAAGTCAAAGTCGTGGAAAATGAAAGACTTGGAAATTGGTTGGTCGAATAGTTTTGAATGCGGGTCCTCGTTCACAACGCCTCGCCCTCCCCCACACTATTTCTTGTTTTACTGTTTTATTGAAGACGCGCTCTCCCTCTCCCCCTCCCTCTGCTTCAACTCGAGTCGTCCAATGGAATTTGGAGGAGGCCGCCGGACCACATTCCCCGCCCCAAGCTCTGGTAAATCAATCTATCTCTTACACGCGCCACCTCTCCCATTACGTGTTTTTCCCATTGAGCTGTTGCTTGGGATTTAGGGGTGCAAATTTCTGCTTTATTTCTCCCTTTTAATGCTTTCCAGCTCTACTGTATGCAATGCAACAGGGATGCATTACTAATTTTTAACTTTCTGTCAATCAGAACATGTTCGGATTTCTTGCTTCGTTGTAATTAACCAGTACATCCCGTTTCATTTTTCTACCTGACTGTATTTGGGCTTACAGTAAGAAAATGTGAGATGAGATCTGGATTAGCAGACGTGAGGGATTGGGAAATGAAGGCAGGCAGCTAGTTGTTGAGTGTTTGTTTCTGTGATTAAAATTATTATAAAATTGGAAACAGGACAAACTTAGTCGCAGAGAAAAGGGTGGTGCTCCTTCCAAGTGGCTTGCATGCAGCCTTTCCAGTTCGGACGTGCACGTGTCACGCATGCACGCCTCCTTTCTCGCTCAAATTCCCCATCTGCCCCTCTCCCGCATTTCATCCAATTCACAGGTTACTTTAATTTCCCCCTCTGCTCACGCATCCAAATTCAACCAACCCACATCATCTGCCATTCTTCGTATTTGACTTATAATCTCTCATCGCATTATCTAAAATAACCTGCTAGCATTACCTTCAATTTATGTATCCGGTGAAATACGCACCACACGAGTCTAGTTTGTGTTCTAGTGATCCTAGTCGCGATACATAGTGACAGTAATTGAATTGCAAGCTTGCTACCGCTTGTAAGATGTAATAGGGACTAATTTGGTCGGTGGTTTTCGAAACTTGATGCTGCCTGCTGACGATTCAGTTTTGTAGAGTTTGAGCATTCCAGCTCTCTCTCCTTACGCAAGTAGTGATGACATTTCCATTGCTCGCTACTCCTCTCTGCATTAGAATACAACTATTCATCCATCACCTTCCTGTTTTTTTCTTTGCTCTCTTCGTCCCAACCACGTAATCTTTTTTTGGTCAAACACGCTAAACTTTGACCACATTCAAACAGGTAAATGAACAATAATTTTATCTTGTGAGACGTGGTTAGGTACACATATATACAGTCAAGCATGTTTATTGGAGACTGTCTGTGCAGGAATAGGGAGTACTTTGGTTTTTCTTTCGTTCTTCATTTGTTGATCTGATTCAATACATTTGCACAAAATATAGGCGGGAGGTCAACAGAAATTGGCATGGGACTGACTCCGTCGATGAACAGCAGCGGCTGCTCATCCGTGGATGGTCCACCGGCTGGAGCTGAATGCATCGTTCGTGAGCAGGACCGATTCATGCCTATCGCAAACGTAATTCGAATTATGCGCAAGATTCTCCCTTCGCACGCCAAAATCTCCGACGACGCCAAAGAAACCATCCAAGAATGCGTGTCGGAGTTCATCAGCTTCATCACTGGAGAAGCTAACGAGCGGTGCCAGCGGGAGCAGCGGAAGACCATCACGGCGGAGGATGTGCTCTGGGCCATGAGTAAGCTAGGTTTTGATGATTACATTGAGCCATTAACCCTCTATCTTCATCGTCACAGGCAGTTTGACTGTGGAGAACAGAGGGGGCCGTTTAAGCCTGCTGATCAGTTTGGGAAGAGAGCTGTTGAGCCTTTTCCAGTCACCCTTCCTGTGTCTCCGACAACTTACGGTGCTCCTCCTCCGCCGCCGCTCCACCACCGCCAGCCCACGGGATTCTTTATCCCTACTCCTGCATCTCCGGCGAACGGGCTCTCCACCACCGACAATCATTCTTCTAATGGGATTCCCTACTCTTCTGGTCAGTAGCAAGAGAGCAGCGGCAATGCATGATGGTGGTGAACATCTACCAGAAACAAACATCAATGTTTGACTCTTTTCATTGAGTAGTTGTTTTTGTTTACAGACAGTGTGGTTTGGATGTTTCAATGTTTTGTGATTTGGAACTATTATCTCTTCGACTCTACTCTTCTTTTTCATGCTTCATTCAACTATCATGCTTATGGTGGCTGTTTCATTTCACTACCATGGTTATGTTGTGCTTCATTCTTAATTTTTGTTTGATGAATTCAAAAAGCTGCTATCAATAGTTTTTTTTTTTCATTTTGACAAAAACAGTCTTTCAGCTAACCAAAATGTCAAACATTTCTTTAAGTAATTTAGCACACTGCCGCTATATGCTACCAGTCTATCGCACAATCAGAAAATGGTTGATGCCATTCTTCTCATTCACAGCTCTTAAGAAATCAACATAAAAGAAAAACACAAATGTAAAGATGACATAAAAATTACACCAAATCAATGATAGTACAAGAAATCTTTATGCTTCAACGCAGTGCCTTTTAGGCCCCGGGTCATTTCTTTCCTCGTCGATTTCCTCTGCCACATCCTCATTATCACCTGCGCTATCACATCTTTTCCGCTGAGGAACCACCTGAAAAAATGAATCTTTCCAATCCCTTGTTTCCATATACTTGAGAAGTATTTCCAATACTTGATTTACAGTTAGAACCTGCAATGCAATCCCATGAGCATTAATTCACACATACAAGACTTAGCACCAACCTCAAATGAAATCACATCCCTATCTAGTGCCTTTTTTCCATACCATGCCAAAGTCAATTTGGTACAAGTTCTTAAGAACTAAGCAATCATATCTCCCTTAGGTCTATCAGATTCTTAAGTTCAGATTTTCCACGTGAAATCACATAATACACATGTTCTGTATGTTGGTGAACATGAAGGAACATGACTAGTGGGATGGAACATAGAGGAACTTAAGGAACAAAAGCTGTAGTTGATTATGCTCAATGAGGGACTCCGATTTGTAGCGTAAGGGTGGTTTACATGTACCTGGGAACTAGACATTTTAAGGTAGCTTCCAATAGGTAGCTTTGCAGTCTGAATGCCCTGATCTCTTGCTTTACTCAAAGTTATCCCTTTCCATCGGTTCCGATCCACCAACCCACCAATTATGTAAATTTTCTTAGAATCAAGTTCTTCCAAGACTGTTTCTGAGTCTGCTGTGAGGTATACTAAAGTTTCTTTGTCCTCTTGGAAGGCTTGAATGTACGATTGACTTTCCTTGTCTATAAGCCACTTGTCATATCCAGGGAGCCTTTGCAACTGGTTATGCATTTCTCCTTCACAGCCAGTCAACAAGAGATGGGCAGGAGATTTGCATCTTCCATTTACAGCATAACAGTACATCACCTACATGATAGGCAAAGCATCATTACAACATGCACTGATGAAAGGATCGATGTTTCAGGTCCAGCACAAAAGCCAGAAAACGAAATATAGAAGCTTAAGACGGGCATCTATAGATGTAGATGCAACAAAAGATAATTTGTCCACATTTTACTGGCACAGTAGCAGTAAACCCGTGTACAGACAAACAATTTCTACAGCGGCATACTCGTTCTGTTTGGAAACTGGAAAGATACACATAAGCAACAACCCGAATGAACATTACTTTTCGAGCTTGTTTGCTGACTAGGGAAGCTTTAAAGCCACATCTCAAGAAACAGATGCTTAACTCTAGTCAAAATCCATGGCTCCCTTGCATCGTATGGGACATTGCTCCATCACTTTCTATTTCATTTTTTCAATACTTTTGTGTCTCTTTGAGCTTAGTAGCTACAATGCCTTTTTGGAATGATTAGTAGACCTTCTGGGTTTTCAATTTAGGAGTATAAGGTTTATGGCAGCCATTAACTAACGCTGTTATAACATTTTCCTGTGAGCAAACCAGGCAAGCAAAATTGCTACTGAAAAATGCATATAAAAAAGTGACCACCAATTATATTCATTTTCATTTCCATTTTCATCAGAAGAAAGAGAGAGGCAATTTGAATTTGAAACCAGAGTTTGCATCTTTCTAGGAGGTAATTGGGGAAATGTAGACAGGAAAACCTGTTGAACGAGGCTGTGGAGTTGGGTGGAGTTCATAAGATGCGCAAACTCGAGATCAATCACAATCTTCTGGCCATCCAATTTGGCTTTCTTCAGCCTCTCCAACTTGCTCTCTTTCTCCTCCGACCTCTGCTCCATCCGCTCTTTTCTCAGCTCTCTTCGAGATTCCATCAGCTTCTGCCTCTCTTCTTCACTTCCCGCCCTCTCCAGTTTCTCCTCCCACTCCCTCTGCTTCCTCTCCTTCTCTTTCTTCTTCTGTTCCTTCTCCATGGCTTTCTTCTCCGCTTTCTTCACCTCGTATCTCTGCTGCTTCAGTGCTCTCTTCTGAGCATTTTTCGACAGCGGTTTCTCCGCCGCTTCCCTAGCGACGGGACTTCCGCCGCCGGTTTCTTCACTTCCCGGCGCTGGCTCCATTTGGGTATGCGACGTCGTAATGTTACGCTCTAGCTTCTAAACCTACTAACCATATGCAAATTTAATAAATTAGCGGTATCATCCCTCAACTTAAGCTTATTCTTTCTTTTCATTTCCCCCCTTGTTTTAATAAAGTTTCAATGTTAGTCCATTGCGATTATTTTACTGTTACCCACGATTATTTTACTGTTACCCAGTAAAACCACTCGGTCAACCTCCGTTATTTGTTTTTCGAACTTCACATGTTTCTTTTGGTAATGTCGTCCCGCCAATCGCTTCAATTTGAATTATCAAATCGGTAAGTAGGTAGCACTATCTGTCTTTTTATAAATTTACAATTTAATAATCACAATAATCACATCATAACTCATTATTACTCTCTTCCTCTCAGAGAAATCTACACACTTTCCTTTTATGGGTGTACCAGACAAATCTGCATACCTTCCTCTTTTAGAAAAATTTAACATTTTAAATGACATGGTTACTCTTACAAATTATTTTTTTTACAAAAGCTCCTCATCAACCCTAAATTCTCTATATTCCATTCAATTTGTCTCTGCCTACACTTTTTGGCTCACCACCACATTTTAGCTCCCCCTCCTCCGCTCCCCCACCGCCCCTCCTTCCACCTACACCTCCAATTCCAAACCCCTCTTCGCCTCCGACTCTGTCCCCGCCTCCTCCCTCTCTTGGCCGACCCTTCTATCATATCCACCACCATTGACGTCACCGGAGGTGGAATCGCCTTTGACGGAATCGAATTGACGGTGGAGGAGGAATTTCCTTCAACGGAACCGACGGTGGCTTCAACTTGCGCGAGCCAGTCGCCGATGACGACGGTGTGGTGAGCATCACGAGCCTTGTAGTAGGCGGAAAGCTTAGGATTTTTGAGCCATCCCCGCCTTCCTCCAGATCCACCGGCGTGTTCTTCCATCTTGATTCCCTTTCTTCGACCAGATGCCGGAGCCGTACAACCACGATGGAGATGGATATGGCCATTCGAGTTCTGAGTAAATGGAGACAAAAATTTCAATTTTTCTTTGATTTTTCTCTTGGTATTTGTTCGGATCAACCTGCAGATCTGGAATGTTGAGATTGAAGAGAACAAGGTTGTGGTTGAAGAAGAGTCGGAGTTGCTGGTGAAGAAGACACAGCTGACACAGAGAAGACGCAAGGAACACATACCAAGAAAAGTTATGAGAAGACAAGGGCAGTATTATCATTTCACATCACTCAAATTAAAAAGTTGGGTTTTCTCTTTCTGCATAATTCCATGGGACAGAGGGAGTAGCTGATTCGGAAGATCTTTTACTTGTACTCTTTAATTTGATTAAGTTAATTTATAAAATATTAAATCTCCAATGTATTTGATTGTGTGATTAAAAGTTATGAAATGCTGATATTTTAAACGATGCCACGTGATAATGTTTTAATTTATGCATGGTTTAATGTTAATATCGAAAGTAAATAAGTCAACTGAATAGTATAGCTAGAGTATACGTTGAGAAGGGGTGTAGGGAGTACGAGTTGTATCGACATTCTTACCGCATGTTTTTTTTATAAGATCTTGTATTGTACAATTATTGTCTTTTTTCGTGAAACCATGTACCGTACGATTACCAAAATTTTCATGATCGACATGCTCACTGCCTTTTTTTTACAATATCCTGTATTGTACAATTACCGCCTTTTTTCATGATACCATGTATCGTTATGGTGCAAACATTTTAAAAACCAATACTAATCATATAAGCTGATGTGTCGCTGCATCGATAGCCAAGAAAATCTCTTGATATTCATTGTATATTTAGCTTATCAAAATTATGGTAATAGGCATTTAAGGTGAAAACGGTACATTCGATATGTTCCATATACTAAATATCACCGAGAGAGAAGGAGTTTATAACCACTACAATTGAGTATTACAATATTTTAAATACTGCAAAACTTAAAAACCATGTAAGATATGGTCAGGTCTAAGGTTACTAAATTTCTCATTTGGTTAACATATTTTGTACGTCTAGGTTGAAAAAGAATAATATGCTGTTAATTATATATATATATATATATATATATATATATAAAATAACCCCAGTGTACAAATAATACTATATAGATTTAGGACACATTTATGGCAAAAGTCAAATTTATAAGGGACTAAATTGTCTTTTCAAGACATACGAGGAAGTATGCAGAGAGTGTGAACATTAAATAACTACGTGAGAAATATTAATTACAAATAATAATTTATTTCCTTTTTTGAAATAGAGGCATAAATGACTTTCAACCGTTTATATAACGGTAATTTGAAATTATTCAAAATACCGTTATGAAAATGAGTAAATATAGTTTTGGCTTTTAATAATAGGTTGGATTCAAATCTTTATGAGGCAATAGATAAAGATCCAGCTCGAAGTCGAAGAATAAAGGTTGAACTATCGTCTTTGATCCCAATTATTCATCGATCAACGTAGTTAAGAATACAATATTTAGTACGATCAATGTAATGTTGAAATGTCATTTGCAATGGTTTGAACAATCTCACACATATGCTGTCAGGGACCATGCAAAGTCGAATAGAATTCATGTTACTGACCACTTCATAAAATTAAAGCAAATTTTAAACATTGATTTAACTCAAAATTATGAATATATCAATTGTAATAAACAACCATCGACTATTTATTTTAAAAACAATAGTTGACTACTATGCAATTCAACCCGTGATTAAAAATCAAGAGGAATTTACCAAATCAATTAGGATGGTTTTTATTGTAGCTGATATCTTTGCTGACTGGTTGGACTCATATTTTCTCGTATTGAAATAACAGAAATACAGTATTGAAACGTAGACGGAGATAGAGATAATACCAAAAAACGGAGGGTGATTGGCATGCCGTGCGAATTGAGGGTGTGACTGTGTGGGCGCGCGCCACCTTTACTTGCGCTTCTGTGTTCGAAATAGAAAAAACACAAGAAACCAAAACAAAAAACCCAAAAAAGAAAAACAAAAAAAAACCCAAAATCCCTCTTTTAGCTTTCTCTCTCTTCCCTCTCTCTCTCATTCAAGTTCTTCGCGTCCGTGTTTGCTGTGGTCGTAGAGCGAGAGACTACTGGAGTGAAGAAGAAACCGGATATCCAAGAATCTTGGCATGGTGTTGTAGAATCGAGGGCTTTGAAGTAGCTGCAAACTATGGCTCAGAAGCTCCAACAGCAGCTCAAGGAGCTCGGATCCAAGCTCGACAATCCTCCATCCACCAAGGACTCGCTCATCAAGCTATTGAAGGTTTTTTCTCTCTTCTTCTCCGCCATTTCCTGCGTCTCCTCTCGTTTAACTCTCGGAATTGTTTTCTTCATGTTGAATACTTGAGGGTTATCCGGTTAATTGCTCGAATTGGGTTTAGGTTCGTGTTTTTTATTTCTCCCTCCTGGTTCTGGTTAATTAGGGTTCCTCATTACAACCTGCATGTAGTAGAAGATTAATTGACTTGTTTCTCAGTCTAAACGCTGTAATTCGTCCCTTCCGCCTGTTGACGAGAGTTTATTATTAACCGGAGATTTTGTCTTTTGCCCTGCTTTATTTTATTTTGTTTTGTTATACTCGGGACGTGCTAGGGTTTTTTCTAGAATAAGGGAGATTTAATACATATCCTCTCTGATGCTTTCACATGCGTACATCTCTCTGTACATGCATATAAGTTGCTCAGGATGTGATTGTGATGAGTACTCCAAGATGTATGTATGCCTATGTACACTTTTTTTCTTCTCTGTTTTTTTTTGGGATCCATAACCCTGGCTAAGGATTCTCCTTGTTGCTTAAAAACTTGACTAACTGCTTTATTAACGGGGTGCGGAATGTTTTTTTCCCCTGGCAGCAAGGTGCGACAGTTCTTGCTGACTTGGAGCAGTCTCCACCAAAATCGGTGATTGAGTCTTTGCAACCTTTTCTAAATGGAATTGTAAAGCCAGAATTTCTGAAACATCAAGATAGGGAAGTCAAACTTCTTGTTGCTACATGTATTTGTGAAATCACTCGAATTACTGCACCAGAAGCTCCGTACACCGATGATGTTCTTAAGGTACTTTCAGTTTTTCTGAAAACAACTGGTTAGCTGTGATATTACTGGCAGTAGGTCTTGTTGTAGAATTACTAATCTGAACTGTATCTGCTTCAGGATATTTTCCAATTGATCGTGAGCACTTTCAGCGGATTGAGTGATACAAGTGGCCCTTATTTCGGGAGGAGAGTCATCATTTTGGAAACTCTGGCGAGATACAGATCTTGTGTCGTGATGCTAGATCTTGAATGTGATGATCTTATTGATGAAATGTTCACTACCTTTTTCTCCGTAGCCAGGTGCGTGTCACTTATTCCTTGCAGAAGTAAGATTCTTCTTCTTTGTGTTTTGATTTTTCTTATCACGCATTTGCTTGGTCTGGAAATAAATTTGGTGCTAGTCTGTTAACTATAGCATTAGAGTTTGAAGATGCACAAGTAAGAGCTTAGAACAAGTAAATAAGAAGTAGAGAGGAAACAGAACTTGGTAGTTAGAAATGATCTAACGAGCACATTTGGAGAGGACTTTTCTCTGTGTTATAAAGTAAAGGTCATGCGATTGAATTCTGATCTCGATGTCAATGGAGTAATATCTGTCAGTTTCAATGCTACATACCACTTGGCAAATGTTTGAATACCGATGCTTAGTTGCTTACAATGTTGAGGAAGTTAATTGCTCACCGCGCATATTACTTTTCAAGTTGAATGGCTTGTTTTTATCTCCACTGTCCTGGAAATGACTACAATCGTACTATTTTATCCATGCAGGGATGAGCATCCTGAAAGTGTCACATCGTCAATGCAAACAATCATGTCTGTTCTCATAGAAGAAAGCGAGGATGTTCAGGAGGATCTTCTACTGAATGTCTTGTCTAATTTAGGCCGCAGTAGAAGTGTAACGTCCATCTCTGTTCAATTGCATTTTGTTTTTTTTACATAAGGTTTAACATTATTCTTGAAATTGAATCATTTAAGAATTTATTTTTTGTATCCTACTTCCAGAATATTACTGCAGCTGCGAGGAGGCTTGCAATGAATGTGGTAGAGCAATGTGCTGATAAACTGGAACCTAGCGTAAAGCAATTCTTGGTATCATCAATGTCAGGGGATGTCAGATCTTCTAAGTATGACGTTGACTACTATGAAGTCATCTATGATATATACCGCTGCGCTCCTCAAGTCTTATCAGGAGTTGTTCCATACTTGACAGGAGAGCTACTGGTATGATTGTTGTTTTTCACTTCCCCTACAACTTTCCTTCAGTTTATTATTTATATTTCGAATGATTCCTAGTTTTATACATCCAAATAAGTAAGCAATAAAAACTTATGTGCTATAAATAACTCTTATCGACCTGGTTGGAGTATGGTATTCTGGTCCAAATTGGATCATCATATTATGAAGGTTGAACCTTATGTTTCTTTGTTTCTAAATTAGTAGATTACGTAGTAGAGCATTATCTGTGCATTCGCCCTTTGGCAACCCGAAATTGTTTGTAATTGGTGCAAGACATTCTCCTGCCTCTATGAGATGGATACGTTTTATTCTCAGCCAAATTTAGAGTTCTGTTTGTAGAACTCATCTTTTAAGATTTGACACATACAGACCGATCAGTTGGACACCCGTTTGAGAGCCGTGAAACTAGTTGGGGACCTTTTTGCTCTGCCTGGATATACTATTCCTGAAATCTTTCAGCCAATTCTTCTGGAATTTTTGAAGAGGCTCACTGATAGAGTTGTCGAGGTTCGAATGGCTGTTCTCGATCACATCAAAACTTGTCTATTTTCAAACCCTCATAGGTCTGAAGCTTCTCAAATCATTGGTAAGGATTTTGGAATTTGCTACCCTTGAGTTCAATATAAGGTTTCTTGCTTTTCTAATATAATTCATTTTTTAGCTGCTCTCTGTGATCGATTGTTGGACTATGATGAGAATGTAAGGAAGCAGGTAGTTGCAGTCGTCTGTGATGTAGCATGTCATGACTTAACATCTATACCCGTTGAAACCATCAAGCTTGTATCAGAACGGCTTCGGGACAAATCTGTGCGTTTAAATTCCTTAACTCTTACATTTCTGCCTGCATCTTTGCATATGGCATGACATACTAATGCTAGCCTGCCTCCATTTATTTCCAGCTTCTTGTAAAGAAGTTTACGATGGAACGACTTGCTGAAATATACAAAAACCACTGCGCAAATGGACCAGTAGATAGTGATGCATATGATTGGATTCCTGGAAAAATATTGAGGTGTTTCTATGACAAAGATTTTAGGTATATAGTTTGAATTGTGGATTGCTGGAGATGCAATCTGAATTCGAATCTTGTGAATTATGTTTCTTGTAATTTACTGAGATATGTTACATACGCATGTCCTTTCTTCAGATCAGATTTGGTTGAACCAGTTCTCTGCCTGTTGTTCCCATCTGATTTTTCTGCTCGCGATAAAGTAAAGAAGTGGGTAAGATTTTTCACAGGATTTGATAAAATTGAGGTTAAGGCTCTTGAGAAGATACTGGAGCAAAAACAAAGGTACAATATTGATGGCCATATTTTATGTCTATTAGTTTCCACATGATGCTTATAATTTATCCTACCACTTTTTTTAATAATTGAGATGTGGTGGATAACATCAGTATGAGGTTCTGTTTAATTGCAGGTTACAGCAAGAGATGCAGAGGCACCTTTCTCTGAGGCAAATACAGCAGGTTGGATTCTTTTGGCTCCAAGCCAGGAAGAAGAAAATGTGTTTTGACATGTCAGTGAATCCTGACTAAATTTTTTTTCGAAATTCAGGATGGTGATGCTAATGAGATTCAAAAGAAAGTTCAGCTTTCCTTCCGTGTGATGTCTCGCTGTTTTTCTGATCCTGCAAAAGCCGAGGATAATTTTCTGAGTCTCGACCAATTAAAAGATGCTCGCGTATGGAAGATGTTGGGAATACTACTTGATCCAAATACTTCTGTTTCACAAGCTTCAAAATCACGGGTGA
Organism: Rubia yunnanensis; assembly: GCA_037428765.1. NCBI lineage: Eukaryota > Viridiplantae > Streptophyta > Magnoliopsida > Gentianales > Rubiaceae > Rubia > Rubia yunnanensis. The sequence continues at coordinate 165,465,360 of CM075061.1, forward strand.
GGACGAATATTCGTGTTCACTTTTGTTCTAGGCTAATTGTTACTTAATAATTCACACGTTCTTGTATATTCAGAGTCAATAATTCCCAAATACCTTATGCAGGATGATCTCTTACGAAACTTGGGTGAGAAGCACAGACTTTATGAATTTCTGAGCATAGTTTCTTTTAAATGCTCAAATTTGCTCTTTAGCAAGGAGTATGGCAAAGAAATCCTTTGTGAGGCTGATACACACAAATCTGGTGGAAATGCGCAGTTAGTTGTATCTTGCATGAGCATACTTGTGGTAGAGTGTTCTTTCCTCCTTTTTACTTCACTGCAAATTACTTTCATTGCTTTTACAACTGTGTTGAAAATTTTTACTTGACAGTCTATGTTACGAACAGATTGAGGCCATGTCCAATATAGCACCTATTTTTAAAGCCTTAATAGGCGTGGACATTAAAAATTGAAATCATTGTCTAGTAGAGAATTCCAGGCATTATATAGTCAGGACACCCCTTCTTTTTTGTTCTTGTCCAATTGTGGAATAGAATACTGTTCAACCATTGCTTTTTGTGTGATGACAGGGCTATATAGCAATAGACTGACAACATCTTTGGCACACCCATAATACTTGAACAATTTTTACTGTAGTTTTCAGTATCTGTTAGAATGACAGATTTATCTTGTTCTTTTAAAACTGTTGCATTTTCTTGAGGTTGACAACTTGACATTGTTTTCCTACTTTTTAAGTTTAATAGATATGTTAAGTCTGAGTATTTAGTTTAATAAATCCTGCAGATACTGGCACGATTCTGCCCTTTGCTCCTTCACGGAATCGAAGAAGATTTGATTCATCTACTTGAAGATGACAATGAAATCATTAAGGAAGGGGTATTACACGTTCTAGCAAGGGCTGGGGGAGCCATTCGAGAACAATTGGGAGTTTCATCAAGGTTCATATGTTAAAATGTGTTACCTCATTGTATGATTGGTGGTTTTCCTCTGCATTACTGATATACATTGTGTATTTACAGATCACTGGATCTTATACTTGAAAGGATATGCGTAGAAGGTAGCCGGAGGCAAGCAAAGTATGCAGTTCATGCACTTGCATCAATAACAAAGGATGATGGACTCATGTCTCTCTCTGTGCTCTACAAGGTTTGCTATAGTGTTTTCAGTCATGAGTGACAAGATTCTATTATGCTTTTTTTTAATATAGAAAATCTTCACAAGCATTGAACTTGTGAGGATTATTTTAATTATCATCTTTGTAATTTGCAGAGGCTTGTAGATATGCTACCGGAAAAGTCACATCTGCCTGCTGTGCTTCAGTCTTTAGGGTGTATAGCCCAAACTGCTATGGCAGTTTTTGAAACAAGAGAAACTGAGATTGAGCAGTTCATTAGGAAAGATATATTAGAATGCAGCTATGTATGCCTTCTAAAACTATTGCAACATTACACTATGGTACTTTTTTTTTTTTACGGGAATTCAGTCTGAAACATAGCTTATCTTCAGGCATCAGGAGATGGAGTTGAAGATAGTTGGGATGATAGGAGCGAACTTTGTTCCCTGAAGGTTAGCATATAATCGGTTCTCTGTTCCCTATATGAACACTCATATATACTAATATGTACAGGTGTACATTATTGACAATTATGTATCCTAATTATAGATGTGTATTTTGTGGATTCTTTCTGTTGCCTCTGCTTGTTCTAAATTACATGTTGGTCAAACCTATATCTTCTCATGGGTTTGTGATGCAGATTTTTGGCATTAAGACATTGGTCAAGAGTTATTTGCCTGTCAAGGATGCTAACCTGAGGTTGGGAATTGATGACCTGATAGGAGTCCTTAAGAGCATTCTCTGTTTCGGTGAAATCTCTCTAGAAATGAACTCAAGGTAATGTAGGCACGGGCTGTATTGCTGGATAACATATGTTGATTATAGTACTTCAGACTTAGAACTTTTAAATTTTATTGACAGTTCTGTTGATAAGGCACACTTGAGGCTAGCTGCAGCGAAGGCTATTCTTCGTTTGTCAAAATACTGGGATCAAAAGATTCCCATTGATGTCTTTTATGCAACTCTCAAATTGGAGGTGAACACACAACTTATGACAGTGCGTTTGGAGAATAAGTTTTCTTTCCCATTGCACAGAGTTAACTTTTGTTTTCTCACCCTGGCCTCATTTCATTAATAGGCAAGCTTTCCTGAAGTTAGGAGACTCTTTCTCAGCAAATGTCACCAGTACATAAAAGATCGTATCCTGGATCCTAAGTATGCTTGTGCGTTCTTGCTTGACCTCGGCTCCCAACATCAATTAGGTGAAGAGGTACTAATCCAGTTACCGATGTTGTCTTGTAATCATTAGTATATCACAGCTCTCACCTTTAGCAAAGACGTCTAGAATTGTAGATACTTGAATTTTACTGAATCTCAGCTCTGTTATGTGTAGCAGGAAAAACATAATTTAGTTGATATTATTCAAATGTGCCAACAAGGGAAGGCACGCCAATCTTCAACATCAGGTGATGCCAAGGCACATCCTGTATATCCAGAGTACATTGTCGCCTACCTGGTCCATGCCTTGGCTCACAATTCATCATTTCCTGACCCTAGTGAATGCAAGGATGCCAAAGCATATGAATCAGTTTACAGGTACATTGATTTCCTCTTTGTATCCGTGGCAGTTGTGCATTCTCAAGGAGGTGAGGGATTGTTAATTGGGAAACAGTTTCTTACTTTCTCTCCTAAATTTGTGACTTTTGTAAATGTGAACCTTCATTGGGATAAAGGCTCAGTTGTTGGTAAATGTGAACCTTGGTGTAAGTCCTTCATTTGAAGATCTGCATGTTTTCTCTTACTGTTACTGCGATATAATGGAGATACTCTAGGTACTCCATATTATTCTCTATTCAAAGATTATATCATTTTCCTTGTGTTGTTTGTAATGATGTATTGCGTTGGCAAGCAAGAATATAGGCAAGTGTCCCCTATCACTCAACAAGTTACTTATGGTTAGATTCATTTTATCATTAATTTTTAACCAATATGAGTAAACCAAATCATGAAACAAAAGGTCTTGTTGAATTTGAACATCTTTTACCAGGCATGAGTAAACAAAATTAGGAAATAAAAGATCTTGTTGAATCCCCTCCACCTATCCTCTTCTAGAGAAAAAATGCTTCTAAAATAACTAGTATCATATTGGTTGCAGTATGAATTATAGTCACTCTGTCCCAATTTAAGGTTCCTCTTTACTGTTTAAACGATCACCAATATTATTGATAAATAGCACATAATATTATCACGTAGGATCTTGTTAGGTTTTCTCTCTAAGCCCAATTTTGTTTTCCCTTTACCAGGCAACTGTACTTTTTCCTTTCGATGCTCGTGCATGAAAATGGAGATGGCAAGTCTGACAAGTCCAATATCATGATTAACAAGGATAAAGAAAGCATTTCGTCTTTGGTTTCTATCTTTGAAAGCATTAAGTGCTCAGAAGATAACGTCGATGCTACAAAATCTAAGGTTGGATATTGTTTTTGTAATATATATGTTAAAGCATCCATGCCTCCTGGTTCCAAGCGAGGAGCAAAATTATTGCAAAGGGGGCATTAAAAAAGGCATATCAATCCAGTCCTAGTTTAATTTTTTGGTCGCAGCCCTTTTATACCTATTCAGAAAATAGGTGAGGTACAATGACATGAAATTTTATTGTTGTTTATATTTTTATTGTTGTGTGGCAGAATTTATATGTAGCCTGCAATCTTGGTTTACTGATTATGAAACGGTTAGCTGCAAAACAAGAGGATTTTCAGGAATTCAGTGTGTCGGTGCCTTTGCCTGCAACTCTATATAAATCACCAGAAGCAAAAGAAGGAAGCGACCAACCGGTTAGTTATTTATTTTGTAATTTGGCTTGCCTTTTCTGCTTGCAGGGGGGCTTTCAAAGAGTTATATTTAGTTATCTCAAATTAATGTGGTTCAATTTATGATTTCCACGTCATCATTATTACCTATTATGTTGGATTATTCAATTTATAAGAGGACTTCCTGTATGGGATTCATGGATTGGCCCATTGTATGATATCACAATTAGTTAGTGTTAAATCCCATAATGGGTTGGTGTATATTGTGAGGTCTGTTTGGGGGAAAAGTTAATTGAACGAAAATCGGAACTTCTAGAGGAAACTATGGCTGTTAATTTCTTCACAGTATTATATACATTCTCTTATTAATGATATTTTTTGTCCCGTTTAGTTTTTAAATTTGTTAACACACTGAAAGTTTTTACTGCCAGTAGTTTAGCGCTGCTTGCGCTTTTAACCAATAGCTACCTGTCCTGGTCAAATCAAGCTTAGATGTCATCTCTATGTTTGGCATCTTTATCTATTTTTAACACTGCTTGAATTCTTAAAACATGATGACAGTCACATTCTTTGCTGTGTGCGACATGAATGTATCAAATCTAAATGCCATTTACATATTGATCATATAGGCTGGTGAATCAATGACATGGTTGGCTGACGATAGTGCATTGGCTTACTTTCACTCCATTAAGTTGGAAGCTAATAATACTGTAAGATCTGTTGTCCTTGTGGTTCGGTACTAGAATGGGAACAAATCAATACATAATGGATCTTTAATTCAACTTGGTTTTTGGCTCCAAATGTTGTACTAGGTTGCTGTAGAAGTTGCTGATGATGACTTCATGAAAGACAGTGAAACTGAGGGCAGTGAGATGCCGTTAGGAAAAATCTTAAAGCGACTTCGAGCTAAAGGTTCCAAGGCAAGAAGAGAAGTCAAGAGGGAATCTGCAATGTCTGGACTGAAAAATGAAAATGATCTTGATATTTTGAAAGTGGTGAGGCAAATAAACTCTGATAATTTGGGTGGCTCTAGTAAGTTTGATTCTAGCAATGGACATAAAGCACCCAATGAAACTAAAGGTGACCGTAAACTTCACAAAAGGAAAACAGTATTTAATGAGTCAGATGACACATCTGTACCAAAACGGCGGAGATCGTCATCTAGCCTGGGTAATAAGTCACGTCCTAAGCTTAATTCAAAGCAGGGAGTGTTATCTTTTGAGTCATTGGAGAAGGATGATGGGTTCACCACAGGCTCAGAAGGTCAAGCCACGAATGAAACAGCTTTATCAAAGTCAGCAATGTCATCCATTGAGAAGAAACCAGGCCTCTCAATAAATCACAAACGGAAACGCTCCTCTAGAGGCCATGATAAAGGGCATGATCTTGGATACCTTGGAAGGGATCAAAAGGTAATCTATTTTGTTACTTTTACTCTGCAAGTGGAGTTTTAGAAATTGCTGATTTTGTAGTGATTGCATGTAATGATTTTTTTCCTGTCAACAGCTTCAGACGCCAAAGAAGACTATGGAAACAGATAATACACTTGCAACTAGTAATTCCAGTTCATCTGCTGCCAAGAAACATAAACGACAGAACATTTCTGGCTTAGCAAAGGTTGATCTCTTTGGTTTTTGATTTGATCATGCTTTAAAATTTACAGTCTTTCAGAGTTTATATTTACATAGGCAAATCACACTTTTATTCTCCTCATGCATTTGTAGGTAGATAGTAGTTCAGAGTGACTACTGTAAATTATGCAACTTGGTGAACATGATTGCACCAACTGGTTTTAGAGTGAGTTAGGAGTTTCGGCGTTTCGCCAATTATATTATGTGATTCTTTTTCGTTAAAGCTATAGTTGACTAGTAGAGCAGGCCAACTTAATCTACTGTTAACTGACCAAGGCATCTTAATGGGGTCATGTAACAAGCCTTAGACATACAAGAAGATTATGGATTATCCAGTTGTTTACATCATTGCAGCTGCACTAGGTAGCTTGTCATACCCATATTTGCCCTACTTAGCTGTTGGCAAAGCATGATTTACAAATGGCTCTTGAAGTATTGTTCTAAATATTTTTCCAAAGATTAGCCTTCCATATTGTTCTAAAGATCAGGATAATTTTTCTTCAATGCTTACAGTTTGTGTTCTCCTATCATCTACCTACCTGTCTCCTTTTCAATTGCTGCAATTTCCGTTACTCTTTCTGTCAGACCTATTCCTTACAAGTTTTATCTTTTCCTTCTCAGTGTACTTCAATGGACAGTGAGACTCCAACAACTGACTTGATTGGTTGCAGAATAAAGGTTTGGTGGCCAATGGATAAAGCGTGAGTACTCTTCTCATGCAAACCAGAAAGGATGTCAGTTTGATGCATGCTTTGTAGCTAATTAAATGATTTGTCTTGGTACTTGTAGTTTTGTGTGTTTTATGCTTGTCTGCTTTTGGTTCTTAAGAAATTTCATTCTATACGAAGACTTCATGTTTCATGTTCCTTTTTCCCAATCGTTTGGTTGTCAAGTTGTTGATGTTTACAGATGGTGGGCCAGCTTTACTTCATTCATGAACCTCCATCATCTTTTCAACAGATATTGTTTTTATGGGCGTGTGCAGCTCTTAATTAACTTATCAGTGTCCTATTTTTTCTCTCATCTGCCTTGCTTCTTGGGAATTTTCATTATATTGTCTGTTTTCTGCCCTTCAAGTTATGTGTGACATGACCAGAAATATAATCCCCTTCCCCTTGATACTGATGAATTTATTGTACTTGAATTTTTTATAATCTGGGCATCCAACTTGGCAGGTTTTATGAAGGTGTTGTCAAGTCTTTTGATACGGAGAAAAAGAAACATGTGGTAAGCAGCTCACACGCCCTTGATTTTTCACTTTTGCTAAAGAAACTTTCCCATCTGCCACTGCGTGTATGATGATTGCTGATTCCTTTGTTTATGATAATTGCTGATTCCTTTGTTTATGATAATTGCTGATTCCTTTGTTTCTTTTGATGTAGGTGTTGTACGAGGATGGAGACGTTGAGGTTCTTCGATTGGATAAAGAACGCTGGGAGCTGGTTGCCAAAAACAAGAAGCTGGTAGATTTTGTTGTCATGGTTTATTTTTGTATTTACAACAGATTGACTAATTCTGGTGCATTTTCTGACAATTTTCCAGCAACCAAAATTGTCAAAGAGTTCGCAGTCGAAAGGAAAGTGAGTTCTTCTTCCTTCTGTTGGCTTATTAAAAGAAATCAATTCTGATATTTTTTGGGGTGCTGTGCTGTTATTTCGTTATCCATGCATTTGCAGAAAATTCCAATTTTCCATCATATATTGTTCTTTTCCTGGGATACCAGTACTAGAGTATGTTTTATGTTGGATGAAATAATTGGAGTCAAAATGGTTTAGGCAGATGTGAAAGTTCTTCTGGCAGAAAATCAAAACCTTATGCAAATTCAAAATTTTGAGTGTGGGTTCTCTGTGATAGGAAGGGCATGATTATTATTATTGTAAGAGTACATATTTCAGTATATAAAAATGATCACGTATGGTGGCAACTTTTGGACCCGTCCTACTCACTTTTCTAAAAAACCATGTTAAATTCTTGCAACTTGGTGTTTGTACGGGATCAATGCGGAGTTATGTTGGCATTTTACTTATTTCATGGACTTTGCAGGGCAAAAACTAATAAAAAGAGGAAGTCTTCTGGTTTCTCAGAACAAAATAAGAGAATTGTGGACATGTGAGTTGGACCTTGTGTTGCAGTTAATAGAGAAATAAGCCTTTACATTTAATAATTATCTTTTGTTATTGATGAATAGCTCCCCCTCATCTAAAGCAAGAGGGAAAAGAACCCCGAGGAAAAATGTCAAGCATAGTAGAAAGGGTGAGTCAAAGGATAATGCACAGGCTTCTTTTGAAAGTGGAGGTAGCCCCAATACACCTGATTTTGAACCTGAAGAGTTCGAAGATGACAATTCAGGTACAGAAGTCTCATGTAGAAAAATGTTCCCTCATGTGGAACAATGTTCTGCTACTGGAAAAAGCTACAAGCTCCCTGTATTGCTGTGATTGTAATTGATAAATTTTTAGCTTTAGTATTGAGTATTCTGGCAGAACATGTTGCGTAAGGCTAGCCTGAACAACTTAATAGTTTGTTGCTTATTTAACATTGACAGTGATGACCTACTTGTCAGAAACTGTTTCTTTACATATTGTTATTCCCTCGCTATGTCTATTCATATTTCTTTTTGGCTTTGCTTTAGGTGTTGAAAAAGTTGTTCCGGACGGGGTTCACAATATGAAGAATGAAAGCTCAGTTTCTGAAGGGAAAGTGGACGAAGATGATGAGAACACATCGTCTGATTCGGAGAAGGCCCAGATGGAAGTATCCTATTCCAAAGGTAAAAAGCCTAAGAATACATCTGAAATGTCCCGTGACGAAGGATCCTTTAAAGAAGACATTTCTTCATCAGACGAAGAAACAGATACAATTGTGGTAAGGGAGGAATCAGGACAGGAGGTTGATGAGACGCAGAAATCAGATTCTGAAGGAGGTGGTGAGGATGCTGACTCTAAAGAGCAATCTGACGGTGGTGATAACACTCCTGGAGGATCTACTAATCTGGAATTTTCAGATGATGAACCTTTGGTAAACAGCCTTGCTGCAACCTGTTACATAATCGCTTAAAACAGAAGTATGATTTAAACATTGCACTTATTTTAAAACATTGTTTGTTGTGCAGTCTGTGTGGAAGCGTCGGGTTGGGAAATCAGGTGAAAGAAAATGAGTTAGTGCAGAGGAATGTAGCAGACTGGCATTTGGGAGGTAGGTAGAGATTCTTGTGACTTGCACTACTACAAGATGTTGGAATCTGAAGTGTAGCTGTTGGTGGTTTGTGATGGTGGTGAGCGAGTAGAGTAGTGAATTTGTAGCACGCCAGGACCAGCATAGTTGATAGGAGTATACCAAGAGGATGCATAAGTTTGTCAGTGCAGTTCTGAATAGATGGGATGAAGAATAGGATATTGTACAGCTTCATTTTGACCAAGTATCATGTAGTAGTGCCGTTGTACTGTAGTCTTATTCGATACCATTACCGGTCTTTTGTTCCTAGGATTCATTTTGTAGTTGACTGCATTCCATGTTAACACTAGTTTTTGAATGGGGGCATAGGGTAATAAATAGAGATTGAGTGATTAAATGATTTGTAGCATTTCATATGTTTTTTCTGTCCGAAGTTCTTCTCTTTGAATGCCCCTTCCAGCCCAGTTTGATGTTTTTACTTTTTTACTCTCCATGTGTCACAGGTTGCCCACTAAGGGTGCTAACCGTGCCAAAGATGCAATACAAAGCCCGACATCTGGGGAGCGAACGTTCGTTTTCAATATATTATAAAATGGTAACCGGATATGGAGAGCCACGGTGTCACGGGTCGCCCACTAAGGTGGTTAATTGTGTGGCCTAGTTGTGCTCTACCGTGTCACGACTACCGTATAATTTTTCACGTGCGTTGCACTTAGTTTGGTTGCTTGTAGCACACCAAGCTTTAGAGCACACCAAGCATTTAGAGGGACGCGGTCGAGTATGCAGCGGAAATACACACCAAGCATTTAGAGGGACGTGGCCGAGTATGCAGCAGAAATACACACCAAGCCTTTAGAGTGATGTGGTCGAGTATGCAGTGGAAATACACACGATGTGGTCGAGTATGCAGTGGAAATACATACAAGTTTATATTAGGAGCATGACTTCACACACACAAGCCAATATGCAATACCAATTGGCTAAAGTGCAATACAAAGCCCGACAACTGGGGAGCGAACGCTTGTTTTCAATATATTGCAAAATGGTAACCGGGTGTAGGTAGCTCAGTACTCCATCACGTCCCTCTATAGGCTTGATGTCCCCCGAGCAACCATATTGAAAATGGTAACCGGGTGTGGATAGCTCAGTACTCCTCCACGTCCCTCTAAATGTTCGGTGTTCTGCGAGCAACCAAGTTGAGTGCAACGCATGTGGAAAATTAGGCGATAGCTAGCAAGGCTAGGCCACACGGTTAGTACCCTTAGTGGGCAGTTGTCAAAATTTTAAAACAAAACTATTGCTAAGAGTACTCCCTTTGTTTCTCCAACTATGTTCCGGCTCCGTCCTAGTTGTATTTGCATCGGTTGACTTTTGCAAGTTGATCAAAATTATTTTTGACCGTTAACATCTTTGTTTGTGTACATTTAAAAATAATAAAAAGTTAATGTTATGAAAATAGATGTTACGATGATTGTAATAAGATCCACATAATAGTATATTATCTTATATATTACTCTATTTTTACTTTTAAAATTAATCAATTTTAATTAAATGAATAGTATTTGTGCAAATATAGATGAGATAGAGGGAATACTAAATTTACTTCGGACACTTTTTCTTCTTTTTGAACGAAAACTTCCCACACTAATATAAGGAGGGATATATATTAAAAAAAGAAGAAGGGAAAGATTAAATGTGTGGATGAAATTGAGTGTACAAAATAAAACCTAAAATGTAAGTCGATGAAACAAATCAAAATAAAAAATGTGATTTGGAAAAGCAGTAGGAGTAATTGTAGTTTGCACTTTATAAGAGAATAATTGTAATTTGCAGCAATGCCAAAGTGGTAATGTCCTTTTAAATCATGTCCGGATCGTGAGTAAAAATATAAGATATTTATTTATATTTTATTAGGTGTCAATATGACGTGATATAAGAGGCTTAATTGAGAAGTTTTATGATATTTTGCACTCCATGCGTCAGTTAACATCACTTTAGTATGAAAATAATTATATTTATCAAGATTATTCAATAATATTTTTAAATATATTTTATTTATTTATTTAAAATAAAAATAAGATTTAATAATTAGAAACTCTAATTTCACTTGCAATTTAACTTTCACTTTTGAGTCTGTCTCCTGAAAGACGGTATTTCCACAAACTACGGAAAGACCAAAGTTTAAAGTGTAAATTATAAGAAATTGAGATAAAATTTTTGGGTTACATAAATCGAGTTATAAACTTTATAACTACTGCATATTGCATAATAAAATTTTATATTGCAACTAAGAACTTTTACCTCATATAATTCTAATTAAACCCTGTCTTTCCATAAACTTATGGAAAGACACCTTTGACCTTTCTCAAGAATTTGCCTTCACTTTTTATAAATAAATAATATTAAAATATTAAATATATGCTGAACTAAATAAAGAAATAATAATTCACACACATTAAATTTAACGTAAATTAAAATTTACTTTTATTTTCTATAATATTATTGATTTTTTATTGACAAACTCCTGGGAAAGGCGGTCTTTCCATAGGCTTAGGTTATAGATTTTATAACTACTACATGTTGCATACGAAAATTTTAATATTGCAACTAACACATTTTACCTTTTAATATTATAATCAAACCTCGTCTTTCCATAAACTTATGGAAAGACTGTCTTTCCCACGACTTTGCCTTGAAAGAATCATTTTAGTTGTATTAATATTTTAAGAATGAGTTGGATTGCGTTTGGTATCCACAGGCCACAGCCGTCCTCACCGCATAAAGAAAAGGAATTTAGAAGAAAAGGACCCAGCGGTTTGACTGAGTCTTTGGACTGGGATACTCAGTGGACACTACTCCGACTCCCTTCGGCCAACATTTGTGAGGTAATGTTGATTTTGGGCATCCTAACTAGATTCTTCCTGCTTCCTTACTTTGAGCCGCTGCCTACTCTTCTTTCATTCTTTGCTATTCTTCTCTTGAAGTAGATGGATGAATGACAAATGGGTTTTCTCGGAATGTTGTACGACAGGGATAGACAAAGATATATAATAAAATACATGTAGTTTGAGTTGAGCAGCTGAAAAAGCAACAGTCTTTGGTTGGTCGTACGCCAAAAATACATGTAGTTTAGTTTGAGTTGAGCAGCTAAAAAAGCAACAGTCTTTTTTACTTGATTTATTCGAGTTTTCATAACGTTGTGTATGTGTGTACAGCTTCTCTTCTTAGCCTAAGACCGCCACTGATTATATGATGAAAATCAGGTGGTAGTAAGTCATGGGGGAAGCAGTTGGGCAGATAAAAGTGTTGGTGGTACGTGGGAAAAGATTGGTGATCAGGGATTTCAAGAGTAGTGATCCTTATGTTATTCTCAAGCTTGGGAATCAGGCATGCCTCTTCGTTCCCTCTTTCTGCTGCTTCATTCCACTTCTATCTCCTCTCTAGTATAAATACTTGTAGCTAAATCTTTTCCCCACGGATCCTTTCATTATTTGCTACTGTTAGTCGAGGATTCTGAGGTTCTAATGCGTAATGATTATTGATTATCTTGTTATGCCTTACCACTTTGCTTCTCTAATGACTCTACTTCTGTTTACCAGACTGCCAAAACCAAGGTTATAAGTAGTTGCCTTAATCCTGTCTGGAATGAAGAATTTAGTCTCTCTTTTTCTGAACCTATTGGAGCTCTTGGATTGGTATGTTATCTACTCTCCCAGTTCTCCCCCTTTCATATGCTTACTTGAGAGGTTGATGATATTGCACGCAGTCACTACCCTTTGTGTTCAACTGCCGGTGGTAGTTTTAAAACCAGAGGCTGGTGTTTGTAGCCTTTGTTTTAGTAGAACTTGTGTTCAGCATGACATTTCACATATATCTTGCAGAATTGTGTATTTTTCTCATCATGGATATGTGCTGTATTTGTGTCTCAAAGAGTGAGGTCAGAACCACTCTGATTAAACTATTACTCCCCACTTCTTTTACTTGGAATCCTCTTTATAATAATACTAGGTGCTAATTATTGGACAAATGCAGTAGTATATTTCCTTGGTTTCTAACATTTTCACCGTTGCCCTACTCGACAATGTTATGTAACCCACATAAGAATATTAAGTGTTAATTGATGAGTAGAACTCTTTGTTACAAAGGTTGGGAGATGATTGGAAATACTGTGACCGCTACACTTTTCAGCATCAAGATTAGAGTATGTAAAAGTATGTTGCTGAGTGAGAAGCTGGATTCACTTTTACTGAAGCTGTGAGCTTATATTTCCTCTAAGGTTTTGTTCTGCAGCTTATGCCCCTTGGTTATGCACAACTGTTTGCTTCTCCACCTCTCCCATTCTGAAGTTCTGAAATTATCGGGTGAGGGGAGTCTTTCAGCAGTTGTCATAGGAGCACAGATATCTTTTGTTTTGGAGCTACTCTAGTTAAGCAAAATGACTCTGAGCTGTTTCTGTAGGAATCAAAACACGCGCTAGTTAGACTGTGGAATGTGTTGTAAAATTCAGGAATTTGGATCCTATTATCCCTGTCCTGTGTTTGGATTTTGGATCCACATACATTGGAAGTGTGGAGGATGAGTCTTGATAGAGCAGCTGATGAAAGGTGTTGTTTTGGCATTGTTGTAGGAAGTGTTTGATAAAGATGTGTTCAAAGCTGATGATAAGATGGGACGTGCTCAAGTAAGCCTGCAACCGTTGATAGCAGCAGCAAGATTAAAGCAGATTATTGGGGCCGTCAGTGATGGGATGACTTTGAGAAAGATGATCCCGGATAACGACAACTGCCTAGCAGCAGAAAGCGACATAGTTTGGGAAAACAATGAGGTGGTTCAAGGGGTGTTGCTGAGGCTTTGCGAGGTGGAGTCGGGGGAGATAGAGCTGAAAATCAAGTTAGTTCAGCCTCCTGCTGCAGCTAAAGAGGTGTGAAGATGTTCCAAACTCTATGTATGTAGTAACTGTGTTTCATGTATTCGTGATGTGTAGCTAAATAATTCAGGGCTTGTTGCTGTAACTATGACCAAACTTTTGAGAGTTTGAGGTTGTAAGAAGGACGAATTTTAGTCCCCCAGTTCATACTACTCCTTCCTTTAATAGTATGTTTGTTGTGAACTCTTAACCTCTTTCATTCTTGTAATTCCAGCCTTTTTAGTTATTTTTTCAAAATTTACGAAAGATGTACGTACATAATTTTAATGAGAAAGTGAAATGAAATTTAATCATCAAATACACAGTGTGATGAGTGATAAAGATCATGCATATATTTCTATATCAGTATAATAGCTTAGTTAAAATTGATTCACTCTAATCTTAACATCACATTGATGTATAAAGACATGTGTGATCTTTTGTATTCGTGGTAATGTGTAGCACAGCAATATATGGAGCACAATTTAAGATAGATTAATAGTACAAACCCTATAAGGGATAGAGGGACGGAGTATAAAAGAGCAGAGAGTAATCAGTAATTAGGGAAAGGGGGTAAAAGGAAAAGGGATGGGCGATGGCGGTGGAGAAGTGAGAATGAGGAAGCTGCAATTGTTGGGCGATAAGACGGAGGAGAAGAAGGCGGCGGTGATGCGGGTTTTGGATCTGGGAAATGGAAGTGAAGTACTGTATGCGCCGAGGTTGATAGGTTACGAGGAGTCTTGGAGTTATTTCCAGTATCTGGACCAACACATTCCCTGGACCCGCCCCACCATCCGGGTCTTCGGACGCTCCTCTCTCCAGGTGCACGCCTCCCTCTGTTTTCTGAATATGTTTTGCCTTCAGTACAAGAAGAAGATTAGGCTTTTGTTTCTGAATCTGTTCCCCAGGTTTTAGGCGTCATTATCTTAGATTTGGTTTGGTGCAGCCAAGAGACGTTTGCTATGTTGCCAAGGAGGGGTTGCCAAAACTGGCATACAGTGGCTACCAGCCTTTGGCACATTCTTGGGACGACTTCCCTCCGCTCAAGAGCATCCTCGAAGCAGTAAGCAGCAGAGCTGGCGTCTTTGTTTGTGTTTCATTACTTGGATCACCACCAACATTGCGCCTATATATTTACAGGTCCTGAAAGCTGTTCCCGGGAGCAGTTTCAACAGCTTGCTGCTGAACCGGTACAAAGGTGGGGCTGACTACGTGAGTTGGCATGCTGATGATGAGAAAGTTTACGGACCTACCCCAGAAATCGCCTCTGTTTCTTTTGGATGCGAACGAGATTTCCTGTTGAAGACTAGACCGACCAAAAAATCTCAAGGTACCACTCTCATTCTCATTCCCATCGCATTATTAACTTCACACCGTCCGGCATTGATGATTGATGGCAGCAGCCAAAGGGGACGAGGACGAGCCTCCAAGCAAAAGATGCAAGCCAACATTGGCGTCCCAACAGCACGCATTCACGTTGAAGCACGGCTCCCTTCTGGTGATGACAGGCTACACTCAGCGGGACTGGTTCCACTCCGTTCCTAAACGTGCGAAGGCCGACTCCACAAGAATCAATCTCACTTTCAGGCTGGTTATCCCCGCTGATAAATGAGTCTCATTGTATTAAAAGGCAAAGGCCCTATGTTTTGGACCAAAATTTGGCAGTCAAAGTGGCTGCCTTTGTTTTGTTGTTGATTTAAGAGAAGTACAACAAGTCGCACCTTTGAACACGTTGCCAAGTGTGTATTTTGGGTCTACTTATCAACTTTCAAAGTTACCGCTAAACTAAATTCGCAAAGCCAAAAGCTGTGACTTGGCGATTCTACCACTAGGATTTTTATCTATCTATACTTGAAAAAAACCTAGGATTTTTATGTCCCTTGCCTGATTTGGTTAGTGATGCTGACACGCGACTACCTTGTTTAATACGACCCGAGTATACCCTTCTTCTTTTGTCCCGTCTCTCTATACTTCCAATTTTTAAGAACTTGGGTTTGGACTTTGGAGCTTATCATCAATCGGTGTCTCCGACTCTGATCACCAAGCCCCTCAGCCATGGCTTCTTCAATTCAGCCTCGAGGTCTGTCTCACCTCCTTTCCTTCCATAATTCGCCTCTGTATCTTGTTGTAGCTGCTGACGGTGATTGTCCCACAGATGCTTGTATTGTGGGAGTTGCCAGAACGCCCATGGGTGGTTTGCTTGGTTCCCTTTCCTCACTTTCTGCTACAAAAATGGCTTCTTTGGCTATTCAGTGTCAGTTATCTCTCCCTAGTTTTCCTTTCTTTCAATGTTGGCCTATTTAAAAAATAGGTGTGTTGCAGCTGCTCTGAAGAGGGCTAACGTAGACCCTAGTCTTGTCCAAGAGCTCTTCTTTGGAAACGTTCTCAGTGCTAATTTAGGCCAAGCTCCTGCCAGACAGGCTGCATTAGGGGCTGGCTTACCCCATTCTGTCATCTGCACTACTATCAATAAAGTCTGTGCTTCTGGAATGAAGGGTCAGTCTTCCTCTTCTTGTTCCCACACTAACTCATTTCCCAATTGCCAATGCGCTCTTATTTGCAGCACCTTTTTCCGATCTATAACGAAAAGTTTCTGCCTTTCTTACATTGCAGCAACTATGCTTGCCGCTCAGACCATACAAATGGGACTCTGTGATGTTGTTGTTGCTGGTGGCATGGAGAGCATGTCCAATGCACCCAAATACTTGGCTCAAGCAAGGTTCCACCTTCTTTTCAATGCTTCAAATGGCGGTTTCTGTCATCAGTTAGCTGCTCTATAAGATTTGAGGTTTCAGAAGTTGCTAATTCTATGAAATTTTACAGATTGGGTTCTCGCCTAGGACATGACACTGTTATTGATGGGATGCTCAAAGACGGGCTTTGGGATGTTTACAATGATTTTGGGATGGGAGCTTGTGCAGAATTGTGTGCTGAACAACATAATATCACTAGGGAAGAGCAAGTACATGTTCTAGACTTTATTCCTTAGTCTAATTGTATTACAATAAAAATCAAGTACTATAGAGGTCTTCCTTGTATTATGCAGCATTCCAGAGTAGCATAATGCTGACTGTGAATTTGCTGCAATTCAAATAGCTCTGAATGTGCCTACTGTTACTTTTTTGTAATCGTTTGTGGTGCCTTTTCCATCTCTCACCAGGACTCATATGCTATTAAAAGTTTTGAGCGTGGAATTGCTGCACAGAAGAGTGGTGCATTTGCTTGGGAAATTACTCCAGTGAGACTCTTTTTCTATCTTCTTTCTTTTCTAATGAAAATTTTGGCACTGCCCTTTATGATATCCTAGGTACTTTAATTTGTTCCGCGTGCAGGTTAAAATTTCTGGTGGGCGAGGGAAAGACCCAATCATAATTGATAAGGATGATGGCTTGAGGAAGGTGTGTCAATGATATTAACATGTGTAATTTTAGTATAATTTTTCCTATTTAGTCCATGCACTCCTAACCATATAACCAAATCTGTAGTCAATAATATGCACCGATTGTTTCCAGTCAGTAGCTTTCAGTTATAGGAAAGCCGGCCCTCATTTGTTTAATTCTTTTTCTTGTTAGTTTGATGCTTCAAAACTGAGAAAGCTTCCTCCAAGTTTTAAAAAGACTGGAGGTTCTGTTACAGCTGGAAATGCCTCTCTCATAAGGTTCTCTTCTGCAATATTTTTCTGGCCATGATGTTCTTCTAGTTGATTATTCATTTTACTCATTTACTGTTGATGATGTCATTGTCCTGTAAAGTGATGGAGCAGCTGCATTAGTACTTGTGAGTGGTGAAAAGGCACTTAAACTTGGATTAAATGTTATTGGCAAGATCAAAGGATATGCTGATGCCGCTCAGGTTTTGTGACATATCTAATTTAGTATTGTGTACTATCAATCTCGATTTTCTAGGTTGTTTTTCTTATTGAGTGGATGAAAGTTGTTGGCCTATAAATTTAGTATGTGGGCAGGCACCTGAGCTATTTACAACTGCTCCGGCTCTCGCAATACCCAAAGCAGTATCAAATTCAGGATTGAAGCAGTCCCAAATTGATTATTATGAGATTAATGAAGCTTTTTCAGTAAGTTATTTTGACTAAGCCTTTTTAATGAAGCCTGCCAGCAAAAGCTCTCTTATTTGTTGATGATGTTATGTAAACTGTGTGTGTGAAGGTTGTGGCTCTTGCAAATCAGAAGTTGTTGAATCTAGATCCAGTGAGTCTTCTTGGTTGCTACTTGCGTTTACCTACATTTGTCTTTTCTCATTTTAATATGTTCCACATTTTGGTTACTATTACAGGAGAAGCTGAATGTGCACGGTGGAGCTGTGTGTCTGGGGCATCCATTAGGCTGCAGCGGGGCTCGCATTATAATTACATTGCTTGGAGTAATTTCATCCATTTGACTCTGTAGTCTGTATTATGTTGTTGGCCCAAGTATATGCTGTGTGAATAGCCTAGCAGTCTGAATCGTGGTTCATCATAAAGACTCACGTATCAGAAATCTGAGTGTGTGGTGGTGGTGGTGATTGTTGCAGGTCATGAGGCAGCGAAATGGGAAGTTTGGGGTTGCTGCAGTGTGCAATGGTGGAGGAGGGGCATCTGCTGTAGTTGTGGAGCTCATGTAAGTTTCTTTCATTGTAATTGGTTTGTTGGGTCACCTTATACGGAAATCTGGCTACTAGCACTAGCAGACACTTCAAATCCTACAAAATAGTGCTCCCTCCATAAAGAGATCATGTTTCAAAGCGAAGATTAAAATGATTTTGAAACATAGGATAGCATTTGGGAGTGCAGAACTTGCATCGGGAAGCTTTGGTAGAGCTGATATTACGTGAATTCGCATCAAACAGATGACTTGGTATTTCCTATTAATGCCTTACACATTGAATGTATGTGCGTATTACAGGACATCTGCCAAGGCTATTCGCTCATCGCTTTGAAACCAACCCTGGATCGGAAAGATCAACTTACATTGCATAATTCAGTGGAAGCTTTTGTCCTGTACCTTTAGAGTTATGGATAAATAAATGACATCTGTTAGAATGTTGTTTGTACAACTATCTCACGCATGGTAGGATAACATAAAAACACTTTCGAGTTATCAGGGAATAAGATGGACACTCATTTTACGCAAAAATTGTATCTCCTACCAGATAGTGGGGGGGGGGGGGTGTGTGTGTTTGTGTTATCAATTGAAGTGGTGAATGGTGAAACTGAAAAGACAGGGATCGATGGAGCTTTATTTGAAGTGAATGGCTGGGAATGATAGTCTCCATTTAACATGGGAATTCCTATCCGATAGCCTATAGGTAGTTATGATCAGCAGACTTGATACATTTTCTCTTCTGCCCAATGCCACAATTTTCTGCCTTCCCCATTCATTCAGCAATTAGCAGCGTTTCGATTAACTAGTCATGCATTGATTCCCCCGGCCCCTTGTTCATCATATGAACGAATCAGTAACATTAGATCTTGTTGGGGGGATCCGATCTCGTGTTCTTCATTGCATTTGCTGTGGCCTAAAACACTCAACTTGGCTGTTAAGAGGGACTCGGGCATCTCTGCATGCAAACAGTATTGATATATGGTACGAGGTACCTCCTCCTTTCCTTCTTCTTCTTCATCTCTATTTTTAAATTGTTGCCGTGATGAATAAATGTGCATGAATCTGAGTTTGCCTTAATTGTTGCTTGATTTGAGCATCTGAGAGATTTTCGTTACATAATTAGGTAAGCTCCAAGGCGGGATCCGTACGATGTTGGATAACTTGCATGTGAGGAGAAATTCAACAGATTCTCCCAACGCATTGAGCGGTGGTGGTTCAACTCCCGGATCAAATGCCGGAGGTTCTCCTCGTACCGAGGTTGGCGAGATCGACACCAGCGCCCCCTTTGAGTCTGTCAGGGCTGCTGTCACCAAATTTGGCTCAACATCTCCCAGCGGCGCCGCCGCTGCCACCTCCACCACCACCGCCAAGCCTTATTCCTTGAAGAAGGCTGCTAGAGCTCTTGATGATCAGGTCCCGCCCCACCACCTTCTACTGATGACGTTCGTCCTTTCATTGATTCCATATGACATGAATCGTGATTATATGTGCAGAGAGTGCTCGAGAAGGAGACGCAGATCCACCTGGCTCTCAAACAACTGGAAGACTTGAAGGACCGACTCAAGCATTCCGAAGCCACCAAAGCTCAAGCTATTCGCGACCTCGATCAAGCCAACAAAACCCTCCAGGATCTCACCAACAAGCTCGATGTTGTCAGCGAGTCTAAGCAGGCCGCTATCCAACACGCAGATGCCGCCAAGCAGAGGGCTATGGAGGTCGAACAGCAGAAGTCAGGTAGCCCCGATGCGCGGAAACAGGACGCCGACAACAATGAAAGGGAAGCGTACAGAGCCACAACCGGCGAACTGATATCCGCTAAACAGGAGCTGACGATGCTGAGGCGGGATTTCGACGTGGCCCTGGAAAGGAAGCTTGCTGGCTTTCAGCAGGCCGTGGACGTGCAGCAGGTTAGCCGTGTGAACCAGGAAAGAGCCGCTCAGATGTCCAAGGAAATCGCCAGTTTGCAGGAAACTCGGGCACAGGTGAAGCAGGCCACCCTGGAATCTCAGCTACTCCAAAATCAGCATATTGCTGAGAGGGAAGCCCGGCTTGCGTCACATTCGAGGGCCATGGAAGAGGTGGACCTCAAAATGAAAGCCCTGAGGGAAGAAGAACAGGGCGTCCAGAGTGGGAAGGTCATGGAAGAAAAGATGGAGGAGACGAGTGAGGCGGTCATGGTGATGGAAGAGCAGCTCAGAGAAATGAAAGAGTCCGATTCGCGGGCCCTTGAGGATGCCGCCATGGAGCTGGAGGGTGCTAAGAAGAAGCTGGAGGAAGTCAGGGAGGAAGAAAAGCAGCATGGAAGCGTGGTGAATGAAGTTCAGGGGCAGGTGGATGACATGAAATGGGAACTGGGTGAGACGAGGGGCAAGACCATGGAAGCTGAAAACCGGGTTGGAAATTTGGAAGCTCAACTCCAAGGGTACAAAGCGCAGCTTCAAGGAGGAGAAGCTGTGGACCCCGGTGAGGCATCGGCATGTGATGGCATGGCCCAAGATCTCCAACAGCTAAGGTCTGTGAGTGAGGGAGCGAGACGGGAGGAGGAAGAGATTAGGAGGAAGATGGCGCAGCTGAGGGAGGAAACGCAAGCAGCATGCGTAAAAGCGAGGGAGGCGGAGGAGAGGCTGAAGGTAGCTGCAGAAGAGCTGGAGGAGGCAGAGGCAGCAGCGGAACGGTCCAGAGGCATGATCCATGCTGAGGCCGGTGGCGGTGAGGGGAAGATGATAAAGCTGTGGGTGGAGGAGTTTGAAGGTTTGAGCAGGAGAGGGGAGGAGCTGACAGCAGATGCAGATGTGAAAGTGGCGACCATCATGGCTCAGATAGAGTCGATAGAAGGGAGCGAGAAGGCGGCGCTCAAGAAACAGGAGGCGATTCGGGTGGAGAGAGAGTCGGTGGAGAGTGCGATTATGGATGCGGTCAAACAGGCGGAGATGGCCGAAGCTGCTAACAAGGTGGTGGAGGCTGAGCTCATCAGATGGCGTCAGAGGGAATCCCATTCATTCACTCTTCACTGAACTGTATTTTCTGCTATTCTTCTCGTGTACATGGTTAGCAGCTTCTGAGTAATCAACTTCATCTCATGTACATCAACTCCGTAATCATTTCCAATTTCCAATTTCCCTTTCTTATGTTTAAGTAATCAACTTTAAATTACACTATAACACGTAATAGCGATTTCCAATAATTCACCAAAAAATTAATTAATTTAATATTTCTATATTTAGGCAAGAATAACAAAAAATAATGTATTTTGGAGCAATGAATTATGTGGTAACACAATTTTGGGCCACGGTGTAATTTTTCAAGACTGTGTAGAAGTATTCAATGTTGATTTTCAAGGCCCTTATGTTCACCCATACATGCCCAAATCGCAAAGTCGCAATATTACATTATTGAATTGTTTTTTAGTGCCGCCAATTTCGTTCGACAATTCCAACTTTCTTGGAGGGACTTAAGTGCGAAAAGTAAAAACTTTACTCATAACCCCAAATTGAAATCCTCTCGAACGTGATGATACCCTATACACCCCCATTGTATTTTCCAAGTCCATAACTGAATATTTATCTACAACTGGGCACAAGAACATATCTGTAATCCTTTTCAATTTCTCTTTCTTACTTCTAAGTAATCAACTTTAAGTTACTCTAGAACATGAACTAGCGCTTTTCAATATTTCACCAAAAAATATATTTATTTTCTATTTCTATATTTATGGAAGAATAACAAAAAATGTGTAATTTGGAGAGAATGATAATGCCATAATATTTTTTAGGCCATATCGTAACTTTCCATAAATATGTTAGAGGTGCTTTTGTGCCTACCATCTTAGTTGAATAGCAGTGTTGAGCATTCATTGAATTCAATTCACTTTTTAAAATACTTTAGTGCAATTTTACGTTGCAATAAATATTCTGATTCTAAATTTTTTTTAATAAAAAAACTTGTAAAGTTCCTTGCGCAGCATTATTAATTACAAAAATAGGATTACTTTTAAATATTTTTGTGTCTTACATTTTAATTGAAAATAAAGAACTTTATTTACAATTCTGAACTTTAGTCATATAAGGAAAAATACATGAGTAATGAAGTGAAATTAGTTTAGTTAGATATTGTTTCATATTAAATACAATAAAAATGATTATTTTTATAATATTTCATTCAAATTATTTAAAAAATAATTATTTATATGTTGAGCTCATTTTAAAGGTTATGATAATTATATATATCTCATTGAATAAAATTAAATATCAAATATTCTTATGAGTCCGTCTTTTAAAAGACAGTATTTCCATAATCCATGGAAAGACCAACGTTTAAAGGGCAAATTAGAAGAAATGAAGATAAAGTTTTATGAATCGGGTTATAAACTTTATAACTACTACATGTTGTACAATAAATTTTTAATATTGCAATTAAGACCTTTTACCTTTTATTATTCTAAATAAACTCCGTCTTTTCCATAAATTTATGGGAATGCCGTCTTTCCCAAGACTTTTCCTATTCTTATTAGTCCCACTAATTACAAAATATCCTCATCGAATAGTGACTGGGTCTATAACAAGATTTTGTGATAATTTATTAAATATTATTTTTACAATACTTTTCAAACTGATTTTTGAAATTAATATTTAGTCGACTCTCTATAATTACTAATTCAAAACCATAATTTTAATGAGACATCTCTCTTTATTTGACTATTATTCATTAGATTTCTAAATTTAGTCGTGTGTATTTTTAACTTAACCTTGTGTATTCACATTTGTTATGAATTGACTTTACGTTCTAATAATCATATGGATAAAAACCTCATTTGCTTTTAGTTTGACGCATAACCAACTTGACTTGGTTCCATATTAAATGTTAATTGACTTTTTATAACTGCATCTGTTTTGGGTTAATTACATGCAGGGTTATATAGTTGATTTATCAAGTTGGATTAGGTTCGTGTTAAATCGGGTTCGGGTTGATCTCGGGTTCGTATTCAGGTCGGGTTCGAGTTCAGATTATCGGGTCATATTCGGGTTTTGGATTGAATTTGATCGTGTCGGGTTCGGGTACAGGTCAATATTTCTTGGGTCAAATCGGGTTTTGGGTTGAGTGTGATCGTGTCAGGTCGAATTCGGATCAATATTTCTTGGATCGGATCGAATTTCAGGTTGATCCGTTCGTATCGATCCAGGTCTGATTCTCGGTTCGGATCAGAGATTGAGGGTGCTGGTGATATTGTTGGTAAGTGTCTCCTCCTTAATTATCTCCTTTTAACAAAAAGCTCATCATCTTATCTCGTTAGCTGTTCATGTTACATTTAATAATCATAATCAAGTGCTTTAGCTGTTGCTTAATTTCCAAAAGGCTACACATGTCGGCAACTTCTTCTTTTTTAACAACCGCTACCGACTTACCCAGTAGCAGTAACCTGCTCTATTTTCTGTGGGAAAATGCGGGGTCCTAAAGATCCAATCTTGGCGGTGGCAATGGTGGTGGTGATGGCGGCGGGTGTGGTGGAGTCGGGCATAGGAGTGAACTGGGGCACCGTGTCTGTGCACAAGCTCTCACCTAAGACGGTGGTGAATCTGTTGAGGGACAATAAGATCGACAAGGTGAAGCTGTTCGATGCGGACCCTGCTTGCGTCAGGGCGTTCATGGGCACTCCTATCCAGCTCATGCTCGGAATCCCTAACGATATGCTCTCCCTCCTCAGCTCTTCCCCCGCCGCCGCCGCCGACTGGGTCTCCCACAATGTCTCCAAGTACATGGTCAAAGGCGGCGTTAATATCAAGTACCTTCCTTTCATTCCTTCCTATGATTTACTGCTTCTGCTTTGATGAGTTATTAACATCTAGGTGATTTACTGCTTCTGCTTTGGTGAGTTGTTAACATCTAGGATTCGGGAACACGGATTGATGATTGTTTGGCAGGTATGTTGCAGTTGGAAATGAACCCTTCCTTACCGGCTACGGCGGTCAGTTTCAGTCCTATGTGGTCCCTGCCTTGGAGAATTTGCAGCAGTCCTTGGCCAGACAAAATCTTGCTGCCGCCGTGAAGCTGGTTGTGCCCTGCAATGCTGATGCTTACGAGTCTGCTCTACCTTCACAGGGGGCTTTCCGACCAGAGCTCGCTCCGACAATGGCTCAGCTCGTTTCGTTTCTCAACTCCAATGGCTCCCCTTTCGTCGTTAACATCTATCCTTTTCTCAGCCTTTACTCGAGTTCAGACTTCCCTCAGGACTATGCATTCTTTGATGGAACAACGCATTCTGTGGTGGACGGGCCGAATGTTTACACCAATGCGTTTGATGGGAATTTCGACACGTTAGTGGCTGCCCTCAACAGGATTGGGTATGGCCAGATGCCCATAATCGTAGGGGAGGTGGGGTGGCCGACAGATGGAGCCATCAGTGCCAACCTTACTGCTGCAAAAGCTTTCAATCAGGGCCTTGCGTATCATGTTCTCGGCAACAAAGGGACTCCCTTGAGGCCAGGTGTTCCCCCTATGGATGTTTATCTTTTCGGTCTTGTTGATGAAGGGGCAAAGAGCGTACTTCCTGGGAATTTCGAAAGGCATTGGGGTATCTTCTCCTTTGATGGGCAGGCCAAGTACTCGCTAAACCTTGGAAATGGATTGCTGCGGAACGCTAGAGATGTGGAGTACCTCCCGTCCAGATGGTGCGTGGCAGATCCATCGAAAGATCTGTCTCGAGTTGACAACCACTTCAAGATTGCCTGCACCTATGCTGATTGCACGACGCTCAGCTATGGTGGATCGTGCTATGGAATTGGGGACAAAGGCAATATCTCATATGCATTTAACAGTTACTACCAGGCACTAAAACAGAACGCGAGGAGCTGTGAATTTGATGGGCTTGGAATGGTCACATTCTTGGATCCTTCGGTGGGTGGCTGCAAATTTCTCGTTGGGGTTACGGACAGCAAGTCTTCATCGGGAGGATTTAGTTTGCATACAAGCTGTTTGACGAATCTACTATTGTCGATCTTTTGGGCGGGTTATCTTATCAAATTCAGCCCCTTCCCTCCTCTCAACTTAGCATAGAAAGAGAATCAAGCGTAGTATTTATGTAGACTCGACTTGTCTTAGCTATAGAGAAAAATTAGTAGTCTATGCTTGTGAAGTTGCGGACTTTAGATTCATCAAAAGTTATTAGAAGACATTAGAGATGAATTCAGTACACTTGAGCACCTAACCCAGCAGGATTTTTTCTACTTCTAAGCCCCATATTACAAAACAGGAAAACAAGGTGTCACTTCTATGTAACAAGTAATCACCATCACCAGCAGCCAAAGTACGGAATAAGGAACCATCAAAGCCAGACATCAGAAGTCTTCATTTATTCAGTTAAGTAAGTTTCTCCAGTGCTTGCATCAACGGTTCTCTCAGCTTGGCTTTCTTGACCTAAGACACACAAACCAAACGCTTAGAATCTGTAAAAGATGAAGAAAATAGGCAGCTGCCCACACACTGATACTGATTTTCAACGAGCATCATATTTACACACCTTCAAAATTAGTAGGTTTTTCTCACCAGCAATACGAGCAACTATGTTATACTAGTAGATACTAAGAAGCAATACTGGAGCAAATTAAATTTCCGGAAATGGCCAGAATCCACCAAGTGCATTTATAACAAAAGCTTAAACCTCAATACTCAGATTATCAAATGAAAATGGTCGAACCTAGCTGCCAGAACCAATGCCAAAGATTTCCATTGAGAAGAAAAACATTCTACTACTAGGCATTCCAACCAGGACTCGACATACCTTCAAGGATGGGACAAGAGCAAAAACTTCGTCTGCAGATTCTACCTTCAAATTTGCGATCTTGCAAATCTGTCGATAGAAAATGGAATGAAATGAATCTCACTGCAAACACAATAATAAAGTAGTTAAAGGTAAGAGACAATAGGGACCATACCTCACCATCAGACACGCTCATTTTCTTAAGAGGTCTAAATCTGAGTTAAGTGACAATTCCCACATGACACAATAATTCAAGATAACTGTAACACAGAGTAACACCTTAACAAAGGTATGGCAAAGATGCAGAAATACATATTATGATCATAGAGGATACTCCAGTATTTCGCGAACAGCTACAGCATCTGAAGGAATTCCGCGCCTCTTGGCGTACATCAAGCCTTCGTTAAAAGAACTAAAAAGAAGAAACTTTAGATAACAATGTTTGGATGGTGGCTTCTAAGAGAATCAACAGACCATATCATAACTCATAAGAGTAGAAAAAACGTTACTGAAAGAGATGTACAGGACAGCAGAAGAATTAAAAAACATGAAGTGGAAACAAGCGATGCTCACATAGGGATTTTCAAGGTTGGATCTGCTGATAACACAACCATGCTATCCTGAATACTTTGTAAGATCTGTGCAGCCTCACAGTCCATCAAGCACGTGGTGGTTACTGGCAAATCTGCCCATGCACCAAAAGAGATGTGTTATGCATAAAGAGCACCAACAAAGCAGACCACAGAGGTAGAGGCTTGCATATAGCTCTCCATACTTACATAATGCCTGATATGAATTGATAAATATATCACCAGAAACAAATCAACTATGAGTAATGAAGTATGCATAGATTGACTAAGGAATAGAGAGGAGGCTGTAATCCAGTATGATTTACAGTGGGGATATAGGAACGAAATGGTTGACGTTATTATTCGGGATGTAGAGTAAACTGATAACAAACAAATGCCATTTTTTAGGGCTGGCATCCTGTTTCCATTTGATTCCAATCGTATATTAAGAGTGGAAGTCTTGGTCCTAGAGGGACATACAAACAGCATGTTGACGAGCAAGCAAATTATAGAATCAGGGAAGTAAGAAACAACAAGGTACAAAGTTGAGAAGAGTGTGAGAGGAAACCTTTTTGGAAGTTGAAATCCTCAACTGTTGGTTTTGGGGCTTTCTTGTCACTGCGTCCCTTCCCAGCTTTGCCCAAGCCACCTTCATGTTCAGCAATACAAACAGCAATAATTGCAATTCATGAGAGATGAGAGGTGAGATTGACGAGGGATGGCGGAAGACGAACCTTTGTTGACTGACCCATTACTTTTGGCCTTGGCTGCCACAGAGTCTGCAACATTTCAAACATAATCAGCACATTACAAGTGTTTGGGGATAGTTTAGGGTTAATTACCTTCGAAATTAATCTGGACCTTCGTCCCCGTTTTGCCTTTGGAGAACCCTGTGCACAAATGAACACTCAAAACGAACAATGCAAAACCCTAGAGGCCGGATTCTCCTAAGATACACCAAATGTTGAAAGTAAACAATGCTTACCAGCCTTTTCTGCCATTTTCGTCCAAACCAGAGACAGCTCCAAACAGATCACCAGTACGCAGTGAAGTAGCGCTTAGAAAGGGCTCCGTCCTGACCCGCGGCAAAAACCCAAGTCCAAATGTACAATCATTATTAATCAATCCACCACCATCGTTTTTATTTCTGTACCAGAGAAATCATATAACTTTAGAATTAAACGCATGGTACCCACCAGTACAAATTCAAAGAAATCAAGATAAAATTTTTGGGTTGCATGAATTGTGTTATAAACTTTATAACTACTACACGTAGCATAATAAGTTTTTAATATTGCAACTAAGACCTTTTATCTTTTATTATTTTAATTAAACTCTGTCTTTCTATAAGTCGATGAAAAGACGGTCTTTCCCAAAATTTTTCCATTGGTGAGTCCGTCTCTTGAAGACGGTATTTCTATAAGTCATGGAAAGACCAAAGTTTAAAGTGCAAAATTGAAGAAATAAAGATAAAATTTTCGGGTTCCATAAATCGGGTTATAAACTTCATAACTGTACATGTTGCATATTAAAATTTTAACATTGCAACTAAGACTTTTTACATTTTATTTTTATAATTAAACATCGTCATTCCATAAGCATATGGAAAGACCGCATTTCCCAAGACTTTACCTATAATGAGTGAGTCTCATAACAGGCGGTCTGTCCATAAACTTATGGACAGACCACTTATTTTTTTAATCTTATAAATTGCATTTGTTAAATTACATACTCCCTCCGTTCCAAGGGAATCAACACAATTTCCTTCTTTGGGTGTTCAAGGCAAATCTGCACACTTTCCTCTTTTAGTAAAATTTAATATTTTAAAAGACGTGTTTACCCTTAGAGATTTAAAATTTAACACAACCCTACCCCCATTCCCACAAGCCCATATATGACTTCTGCAACCCATCCGCCACCCACTCATCAACAGAAACCCTCTCCCTCTACCCCCACCTCCGCGCCACCCCCTGCCTCCGCTAGTGCCACGGCTCGCCTCCGCTACCCCTCGTCGAACGCCTCCGCTAGCGCCACCCCTTGATGACGCCTCCGCTAGTGCCACCCCTCGTTGACGCAGCCACTAGTGCCACCAATCGCTAAAGCCTCTGATAGAGCCACCCATCGTCGACAGCGCCACCCATCGCTGAAGCCTCTGATAGTGCCACCCATCGTCAACGCCTCCGCTAGCGTTACCCATCACCGACGCCTCTGCTAGTGCCACTCATCGCGACGCCTGTGCGGGAGAACAATTGCAGTGAGTTCTCCCTACCGATGGAAAGGTTGGGGTTTCGCAATGGATTGAGGTTGAGTTAAACACCTTCGAAATAGATCTGGGTTTTTGGTGGTGATAATGGTAGTGGCCTGCGATTGTGGGATAGCAGAGGGATATAAGGAGGATGAGTGGCGGAGGGATACAAGGAGGACGAGCAGCGGAGGGAGATAAGGAGGACAAGCGGCAGGGGGGTTGAGGAGGACGAGCGCTGGATCTGAGAGTTGAAAAAAGCAGGGGTAATTTGGTATTTTCACCAGGGTTAAATCTGCAAAGATAATTTCTCTCTCTGCAAGTAGCCTTGGGATAGAGGGAGTACTAAATTTAGAAATTTTGAAAATATTTTTTATATTATATATATTTATATTTTCACATTCAAATACATTTTTTAAAATTTAAAAATACAACATTTAAATTTTATAAAAAATTAAAACATTTAAGATAAAAGCCAATGTGGGTTGTCTATAAGGTTAAGGAAATGCTGCATTTTCTGGGACTTTCTCTAAGTAGTTTGTCACTCTTTTCATATGAGAAGGAATGTGTTTATTGGAGTTGTGCTTATAAGAAAATTCGACTTATTTTAAAAGTACGGGGAAACCAATTTATGCTAATCTCCCAAAAATAACTTGTGCTTTTAAAATTATTATTTTATTTGAAGCTTACCAAATACTAAAAAGGTATTTAGTTGATAAGTAAAACACTTATAAGTCCTACCAAACACACCCTAAAGACCTCTATTTTTTCAATCCATGTGACATACAATTCAGATACAGTATCCCATGGGTACAATGCGATCTGTATCCCCCATGATTTACCATGTATTACAAATAGTCTAAAAACTAGATAACACCCATCCAATGCATGATTTAATATTATTATAGTTATTAATATTTTATTTTATTTGAAATAAATATAAAATATAATATTATTTATAAATAAATAAAATATATTTACATAAAAATAATATATACTCCAATATAAAAAAATACTACTCCAATATACAAACAATGTATTGATACTCCAATATACAAACAATGTATTGATACAAATATGAAGTACGGAATATATTATAATTTATGAATAACTATATACTAAATTTTAGTCTATTATTATTTGTTTTTTGACACTCTTATAGTGCACGATGAACTATTTTAATTATAAATAACATATTGATAAAAGTATGAATATTTAGTAGTATAGTTTTTTTAAGAAGAAAATAGTAAAAATGTTCTTAGATAGATGTAGAATGAAAATAATTGTATTTTTTTACTAATATTTTTTTTGTGATTAGATAAAATAATATATTTTTAAATTGAATGAAAATAAAATTATTTATTTACTGTTTACGTATTAATACTATTAAAAACAATTATTTATTTAAAAGTTATATTTTATTTTCTTTTTCTGTTGCTAGGGATCGATTAAGGAAATTCTCTGGGAGAAGGTGTTTTGGAATAAGGAGCATTTTGGGATAAAGAGGGGCGAAGAGAGAAAGGTAGGAAGAATAGGCGTTTAGGAGAATGAAAGATTAAAAAAATGTAGTGGAAATGAATCGTTTTTTATAATACACACACCACTCTATTACTATCACCCAGTTGCCTCACACAAAAGGGGGTGAGGCTCCCCTGCGTCTCACACAAAAGTGGGGTGAGACTCCCACATATGAGACTCCCACATAACTCCCACTAAGTGAGGCTCCTACACCAATACGGTGCAATTTGAGGCTTAAACCCCAGAAACTGCCCCAGGCCAGAATTGAGCCTGGGGTGCCTCTGGGGCGGGCATACGCCCTGGCCACTGGGCTACTCCCAGTGGTTGAAATGAATCATTAATTATGGCAATATGCATTAAATCATACATCTTCCAAGAGAGTATATTGGAAACTAAACATTCCAATACTTTAAATATATTTTAGAGCAAAGTGTGTATATAACCCTTTATAATTGACGAAAGTGCAGATATAACTCTGTGATAATTGAAAGTGCAAATATAACCCTAGATATTTAGGTTATGTGCAAATATAACCTTTTTCGACAATTTGAAGCCGGAATTAGATGAAAAGTCAATTTTACCCCTATATTTTTTTTAAAAAAATGAAAAATGTTGAAGTTAATATTATACACTTCCCTCCTTCTCCTCGTTTTCTATTCCACTGAAAGAGAAAATTACTTCTCTTCTTCCATTCCAGCAGCGGCATAACTTGATGTGGTCTGGTGACTCAGATGGTGACCGTGTGGCTATGGAATCTCAGTCCGATCACCACCGCACTCTCTATATAAATGTGACGCCCCTGACATGATCCCCCAATCTTGTCATTTGGATTGGAATTTACCAGATTCGGATATCCAGATCCGACCTAACGATGGAGCAGCTGATTCCAGCTACGAAGCACCTCCTCCTAACCTCCAATGGCGATGACATTTCTCTCCACCACGTCGATAAATTAAGCTCATAGAGCTTCACCAAGGTTTGTCAATTTTTTAGAGTTTGGCTGAGCGGCGGAGGAAATGGTGGTCAATGGTGTCGGGGTGGCGTGGGGCTAGGATTTCAGTGGAGGGTTGGGATGGGGATGCAGTGCCAAGGGCTTCGTCAATGGAATGAAGGTGGTGGAGGCGGGGGATATTCGACTTCTGAACGCGTCGAGTTAATTGGGTTCTGAAAATTACTTCTCTTCTTCCACTCCGGCTCCGGTGCCCTAGCTACGCCGCAAGGTGAATCTAGCGGTTGATGGCGTGAGGTGGCCGATGGTGGCGTGACGCGTGAGGTGGTGTGAGTCGGCGAGCTGAATCTAGCCACGCCGTTTTCACTGGGAAAAAGGGAAGAGTCGGGCAGGGCTTTTAGAGTCGGCGTCGAGGAAGGCTAACAGCGGAAGAGTAGCATCGGCGTTGGAGTCAAGGTGATGGTGGAGGCGTGAGGAGGCATCAGGCGTGGCGGTAGCGCAATGAAGGTGGTGGTGGCAGTATAGTGGTGGGTTAAAGGAAATTTTTGTCCTTCAAATGTTTAGTTTAGGCAGAAAGGGCATTTTGGTCATTTCCAGTCTGTCAATGGCCGAAAATGGTCAGTCAACGCCGAAAATGTCATCAGAAGATCATATTTGCACTTTCGTTAAGTAGTTAGGGTTATATTTGCACTAAATTTATCTCAGAGTTGCATCTGCACTTTTTCAATTACATATGGTTATATTTGCATATTTCCCTATATTTTATTTAATAATTAAACATTTTTGAAGTTGATGTGTCAAGCTTTCAAAGTGCCACTTGTTGAAAATTTATGAAAGTTGATGTGGTTAAATGTGGGTATGCCACTTGCCCAAGAAGTTGTTCTTTTAGGAATTTAAATTTTAGATTAAAATTATCTCATAGGGATACGATAATCTTGGATATCGTCGGGGGTACCAAGTAATTTGCGTATAACATGTAACCAGTTTAGAATAAAGTGCTTGTATAATCCTTGAGTTTATAATTTTCAAATTTATGATTTTGAAAAGTTGACGTGGCAAATTGGAATAAAGTTCTTTTAGTTACGATTATAGATGTTTTTAAAAAACTAAAATACAAAATACTTACTAAAGGAAGATGTGGGCCCAAAAAATATTTTTGTCCTGGGCCTCAAATGGCTGGATTTGGACCGACCCTAAATTGGGCTACTGCTTTTGAGGTTAGTGGGGGTAGTTTAGTCAAAAAATTGTAAACAAAGAGAGATCAATCAAATTAAAATAATGGACAAAGTTTCTTAAATAAGGAATTGAAGTGTAGATTGGAAATTCAGTTGTCAGAGGATCACTCAGAATGGAATAGGATCTCTCAAGTTGAAGACTCAAATCAAATTTAAATTCAAGCCCTCGCCTTGTCATTGTAGCCCTAGATATAATACTACTGCTATCACTTTGACTATTGTCTCATTACTTTTCTTCCATTCGTAGTCAGCCCCCCTTTGACCAAAACACACTCCTTAAGGAAATCAGCTGCTGATTTATATCACCCCCCACACTTCCCCTAAACATTCTGCATCTTTCCTCCCACCCCATGAACACTAGTAGCCCAAAAGCATCTACATGAAAAAGAAAATAAAATAAACTCCAAGGGATTACACAGACCTTCCCCTAACTGACAACAACATAATTCAGATTAAAAAGGTGTCGCTATTTTCTGCATCTACTCCCTCCTTCTGCCACCATGCTAGATGGCAAGCTTGCTCGCACCGCGCCCACACACAAGGGCCAAACGCGTCTGAATCAGGTGTCATCAACTTGGGAATGGAAGACAAAGCTCGGGAAAGTAGTAGTAATATCCCTGTCCATGGAACAATTGTGAGCTCATATCATGAACGACAACTCTATGGAAATTTCTAAGAGATTCCATCATATTCACCATATCCCCCCAAAACAGCTACCAGAGTTGCTTGTCAGGGTAACAACATTTTGCACATTCACCTAAGGCTAGTGGAGGAAACAGAAACAACACAAGCACAACTTACTTTAGATATTGAAGCGTCATGTTCTTCAAGAGAGAAGGGTGTCGCACTGCAAGGTTCCGCCATTCTTCCTTGTCAATCTTCCCGTCGTGTTTTGTATCAGCTTCCTCAAAGGTCTGATGTTACAGAATTAGATCAAATAAACCAACTCATACTAGAAAGACAGTGCAATCCAATTTTTATAACCACCACCAGCAAATAAACAAACTGAGAAGCTCATTATGTTATCAAAGACACAACTGATGCTGCATTAGCTAAGAAGCGCTAAAAGCAGTGTCTTTTTTTAATACATACATTTAATATTTGACCCCAGAAAAAAAAAATCTGCACTGAAGAAGTTTAAACACATCATTCTATTCTCTCTTTACACTGTGATGTAAAGAAGGGAAACCAAAGGTTTAACACCAAAACTGAATGCACATTAAGTCTCACCTTATCTATGATGCTTTCAATAACATCGTCAGAAAGGTTCATTCCCGATTCAGCAAGCGTTGCTACGACCATTTGCTTTACCTACAGTAATATGAAGAAAAGATAAAGTTCCTTCCAGGAGGCAGAAAGAAAAAAACAAGCTGGAAAACAAAGTCAGCATAGGAACAGTTACAAAAATAAACATTCAATTGCAAACCAAATACATCCCCAAAATCAGATGACACACATCTAATAGCAGCAATAAGTTATCAGAACTATTTCCAAAGCCAAACCACAACAGTAGAAATTATAGAAAATAGAATCACTCATGTATTCTCAAATAAGTTTATGATTAAATCAGTGATCAGTGGAATCTAGATTTCTTATCCACTGAACATCAAGGTTCACTAGATAGTTCCCAACTAAATTTAAACATCAGCGTCATGAGTGTGTAAAATCACAAACCCCACCGTCCTGTGCCGACACAACGGGACATGGATACGAACAGGCCTTGCATGCAGAGAAAGATTTCTTCATTTTCCTGATTTTTATTTCAAATTTGGTAATTTTCTTTAAAATGGTGAGCTCACCTGTAATCTACTTTTGGTTTTTCCAGTGTGACACATTCAATGCACTTGAATTTAAAAGGATGCCTTACGGTTACAAATTCCACAAGCAGTAAATCATTATTTCCCTTATTGAATTCCCCAATTTATGGTTTCCACCTTTCATTTATCCTTTCAAGCTTTATAATCTTACACAATTGGACTATTTGTTACAGTTAATATAAAGAAAGTGGTAACAAACAGAAAGCCCAATTTTAGTAGGAAGAGACATAATACAAAGAGATGCTTACCAAGTTATAATATGAACTGGAACAAATAGTCATACTTGAAATTACATTTGAAAATCAAAAAAGTTACCTCCTGTCTTTCAATATATCCTTGCTGCTTGAGATCATACAGTTGAAATGAAACTGCGAATGACCAATTTTGGCACCAACAGCAGAAGAGTAAAAATCAGTAACTTAAAGTCTTGCTAACCAAAGAAACACATGTGGAACATTCCATTAAACTTAATTCAAGGACATAGTTTGGCATCAACATATTGATCGTTCAGGAGGTCAAAAAGCTTACACCCATCGTGTACTTCATCGAGAATAACAATAAACTAACGGTTCAATTATCTATAAAGATAAGACATGCAGGGAAAGTGAAAGGCAGAAAAAGGAAACTTACAATCAATTTTGTCGTCCATGGGAGCATTCGGGTGAAAGACTGAAAGGGCGCGGGCAAATTCATCAAAATCTAATATCCCATTATGCTTTCTGTCAAATAAGTCAAATACCTGGGGATGTTGAATAAGACTTTATATCAAGTTCAAAAACTCAACAGGTATAAATTTATTATGCTTGACCCAAATAATTGGCTCAGACAAGCTAAACATAACTGCACCTTATCAATAATCTAAAACTAATAAAAAAAAGAACAAGATACGGAAATTAATTCCAAGGCTAAACAGGTGTAAAAGTACCCGATCAGCAAACAAGCTCTCCTTTTTATTTGTCTTAAACAGTGCAAGTTGAAACTCCTCCTGTATTTACATGAAAACAGAAAATATGACAGTCAAATCAAGCCTAATGAGAATTATGAGGGAAACATACAACCAGGAAAGGAGATGACACAGCATTATCTAATATTACCAGTAACTACCAGGAATGTGGAGTTATTACCTTGTTAATTAGTCCATCATCTATAACCGCGCTGCTGATCTTCTTAAACAGTTCATATAGAGCCTCTATTTCGCTAACACTAACTGCAGTGTGGTACCATGGACATCAAGAAAAGAGAACAGAAAAACTCCAAATTAGAACACCCAAAGGTGACAAAATATTATCACATAGGCCATCAGAATGAAACTGGAGAGAAAAAAACAAAGTGAGAAGCTAAGCTTTTCCAACTTATACATGCTCTAGACTAGGCAACTCAATTCCCAGTAGGGCCTCTAATATACTCGCCGCGTTCTGCATAAAGAGTCTCGTTCCTAATTTATAATATCTTTCTCAGTCTACATGTTCATAACTACGTATGAAGTATACAAGAGCGCAAGAGAGAAATGAGGAATGCAAAAAAGATGGCAAGTGAGTGACATACAGACAGTTTCCCTAGCCAGCACCTCGGGATTTTCCAAGCCTCGAGGTTGCTTGTATATGTCTGAATCGCAGCAATTGACCAGAGCGTTGAGGAAGTGCGTTGCGCCACTGATACACTGCAACATCATCATTGGCAGGTAACAAGATCCATAATAACTGTAGAGAAAAACGAATCTTCATCAGCAGAGAAACAAAAAGAATTCATGGAAAAAACACAAGCATTAACAAATAACAGCAACTCCTGAATTGAACATGAACACGTGCAAGTAAGGGCGGGTAAAAACAGATGAGACTAGGTTGTCAGCAATCAGGGGTTGGCTACAATGGCACACAAGTGCGGAGGAGGAGGAGGAAGCATAAAGATCCGCGACCTAAGGGCTAAGGATCCGTCGCCATCAAATGCCAATGCCACGCACCAACAACAGAAAACTAAGGTTTGAATCGTACCAGCATCGCCTTGACGATTCAACAAACACAAAACAGCGCGACGTACGTAAGAAGAGATGGAGAAATTAATGACTCAACCTTTCAAGAGAACATGCCTGCTTGTTGCACCGGTGCGGAGAATGAGAAACAGGCAAATGATTATTAAGCAATAGTTGGTACCATTAATCGATTTCTGGTTTGCCTTTTCAACCCTGCTATGCCTTGGGCTCTTGATGATATGCTACTAGGAGTAGATCCAAACTGATTTAGATTTTGTCACACAAATCATCCCACTCATTCCAACTTTCCATGATTGACACACTAATTAACACAGCGGCTTAACTCTACTAGATTCAAATGCCTCTCGTGCCTTTTCTTTTATATTTTTCCCCCAAAAACTTGAAACAAATTCATGAAAGAGAACGTTTTTTCACATGATAATAAAAGTGGATCGCTATATCTCGCCCTGTATTTTACTATTCTCGCCCTAATACATATACAGTATTTTTTATTTTTTTATTTTCAATAGGTAAATTAAAATCAATTTAGATAATTGTAGTTAGTTAATATTAACGGAACGAAGTTAGTTAATTAATCGAAATTGCATCACCGCCGCCGCCGGGCCTGGGCGCGAGGCGCCGCCGGTCGGCTCGCCATGGCCTGGGCGCGAGCCGGCGCCTGTCCGGTCGCTGCGGCCTGGCCGCGAGCCGGTGCCGGGCCGGTCGCCACCGACAGGCCGCGTGCCGCCGCCGGTCCGCTCGCCACCGGTGGACCGCGAGCCGCCGGCGGGCCGGTCGCCACCGACAGGGCGCGAGCCATCGCCGGGCCGCTCGCCGGCGTGTGGGCGCAAGCCGTGGCTCGCCGTGCGGTGGGCGCGAGCCGCGCGCGGGCCACTCGCCAGGGCTGGGCGCGAGCCGGACGCGCCTCGGCTCGCCGTGGGCTGGGCGCGAGCCGTGCCAGCCTGCTTCCAAAAATCGCACTGCTATAAATGAGCTCGAATTCTTACTCATTCAAAGGGCACTCGAATTCTTGCTCATTCGAAGGGCACTCGAAAAATATTGCTGTCCAAGACGAGCAAAAATTACCCCGAAAAGGGTGTTAGAAATTCCATGTCTTCGGAGGTAATTTTACTAATTAGCTTTCTGTCCGTAAGTAGTTGTTAAATTTAATAATTTTTGCCGTACAAATTTATGCTCGTCTTTGTGTTTTAATTTATTAACTGCTACGATGAAATTATTGCACATTTATCTCCTATGAATTTATCTCCTGTTAATAGCAGTAACGTTAATGTATGTCCTACTAATTATTGAAGCAGTTATTTTTGTTGTTTTGTTAATTTTGTGATTTTGTTAATTATTGTACCGTTAAGTTACGTATTTTTACGTTATTTTGATATTTTAATTTGTTGAACTGTAAGAATGTTATATTAATTCTAGCCACGATGTTATTGCATTTTTTTCCCACTACATGTATGTTTCAGCTGTTAATGAGAAAGAAATTTATGCTCATCTTAGTTTTTTAATTTATGCTCATCTTAGTATTTTAATTTATTAATCGTAACGTAAAAATTATTGTAACGTTAATTTTATCTATTGTAACGTTAATTGTAATTATTGTAACGTTAATGTTGTTGTTTTGTTAATTTTGTTATTTTGTTAATTATTGTGACGTTAATGTTGTTGTTTTGTTAATTTTGTTATTTTGTTAATTATTGTAACGTTAATTTACATTTTTTTACGTTAATTTTGATATTGTAATTGGTATAGCAGTTGAGTGTAACTAATTACTTGATGTTTATTGCTATTTAAGGATGACCATCAGTCATGTGAAGCTGCTGCAGGGCGGAACGGATACTCTCCATTTGCCACCTCAGCTGTGTTCCCAGACGTTGCCGAGGCTTACTCTTACCTGCAACGGATTGCTCTGCAGGTGGGATTTGAACTTGTGACGGGGTCCTACAAACAGAATAGGAATGGTCCCCTGAGGTTATATTGCATTTGCAATCGGGGCCGGAAGGATAAGGATGTAGATACGAGCGAATCTGATGTAGTCCGACGGAGTAGCAGCTCGACCAGCAGTTGTGGCTGCCCGTTCGCGATTGTCTTGAAACAGAGCATCACGGGGAATGGTTGGAATGTAGTGCCGTGCAAGGATCCTAGACGAGGGATGCACAACCACCCTTTCTCAGTGTACCCCGAGGGTCATAGACAGAGCAGCAAGCTCCATGCGGACGCGAAGCAAATGATCAGAGACTTGACAGATTCAGAAACTGCCCCAAGGCATATCAATGCCAGCCTCAGTAATTCGTTTCCGGACCTGCATCAGAACATTAGGCAGGTGTACAATGAGAGGTCGGCATATGCAACAGAAAGGCGAGGCGGGCGCAACACAGCGGAGAATTGTTTGCATCTGGCCACCGCGAAAGGGTATGTCACTAGTCACCGCTCAGCAGGTGATGGTACTTTGACTCATTTATTCATGGCCAATCCCGATGCTGTTGTGGCATTTCGCACGTTTCCGTGGGTGGTGGCCATCGACTCAACGTACAAGACCAATCGCTACGGCATGCCATTCATTGAGATGGTTGGGATGTCCCCTTGCAACACAAACTTCCATATTGCCTACGCAATTGTCGTTGACGAAACGGCAGATACCTATGAGTGGGTGCTGAACGCGCTGAAGAACTTGCTTGTGGATGGACCGTTCCCTGAGGTTGTGGTCACCGATCGGGAGATGGGACTGATTAGGCCACTTCGGACTGTGTTTCCGGAATCGAACCATTTGCTCTGCACCTGGCATATTAACAAGGATGTGGAGGCACGTGTTACTGTGCTGACAGGGAATAAGAGGAACGGGGCAGCGTTCAAGAATGGTGCCCCGTTCCGAGTTTGCAATGCGTCCACCGTTCCAGAGTACGAAACCGCTTTGGTGGATATGAGAACTGGATGGCTTTGGAACGAGGCTGTTGTTAGTTACGCTGAGACGACGTGGCTCACCCCCCATAAGGAGAAATTTGTGAGGGCATGGACGAACAGATTTCTGCATTTCGGGAACACAACTACATGCAGGGTCGAAAGTGCACACTCGTCATTGAAAGGGTGGTTACATACGTCGACTGGTTCGCTGGACACGGTATGGAGGCGTGTCGACCTGCAGATAGCCCAGCAGATTACTATGATCAAGACCGGCCTGGAGAAATCAAGAACTGTCATTGGAAGATTGCACCGTAGGGCCCTTTTCAGCAACTTGATCAACAATGTGTCCAAATACTGTCTGGATAAATTGACGGTCGAGTCCGGGAGGATTGATGCACTCGAAGCACAGGTATATGCTTACTGTGGATGTGTGTTGCGCTCGACACACGGAATACCGTGTGCATGCATCATGGCAGGGGTAGTTGCTGAAGGAATCCCCTTGTACTTGGACGACATTCATCCGCTGTTCAAGAGCCTGGCATTGGGTGATCACGTGCGGAGCACGGACAACATTGCGAGGGCCGAACAAGATCAGTCGCGGTTCAATACTCTGTTGGAGGAGCTGGCACGCAGCGACCCTTCGGTCCGCCGACGAGTTTCATCCTACATAGATGCGCAGTTGCGGCCGGAGGAGAGCGGCATTGGCGAGCCGGACAATTGCACCAGTGCACGTGGGAGACCAAGCGAGCAGGTCCCCCGATCAAGATCAACCCGGCGTTCACCGAGCTACCACGAGCACGTGAACAGGCGATACGGGAGTAGTTCACGGTCCCCGGGGCGTGCTTCAGGGAGCGGTCGCCGGCACGGTGAGTACAAGCACCATTCTTCCTAATGAACGCCTCCTGCACAAGATATTTATCTTAATGTGTTCTCCTGCAGCGACATTCCCGTTCCTCGAAAGTGTCCCCCACATTGTCCGGTGCTACATCGAAGGCTGGAACGATGTCGCGAGTGATGAAAACTGTGGCTTCAGATGCGTTGCTGATGCGTTCCACGTAGACGGTGAAGGTGAATGGTCTACAGCGCGTCGGGCGGTATTTAACGAGATATCAACTCATTGGCCTGACTATGTTCCCATATACGGTTCGCGGAATGACGTTGAACTCGCCAGAGCCCGTATACACCACACCAGCGGTCCATGTGGTCCGGAGCATTGGTTTACGGTCATTGCAGACATGTTTCCTGTGGCCACCTACTACAACGCGGTTGTAGTTCTATATTACATTTTAGAGAATGGGTCGGCGGACCATTGCTGTACAGTCCTTCCACTGAGGGCAGGCGGGGGCGAGGATGGAACAAGTAGGGAGCTACACATTGTATACGTTCGCAGTGCAAGCCATTTCGTCCGGGTACACGTGAAGGAAAACTGTCTCATGCCCCCCGTGGTTAATATGTGGACCACGTTGAGGAAGGCTGATGTCGTAGGTTGGGAGTTACCCTTTCGTAGGAGGCTAAGGGCTTGGAGAAGAGCATACTCTCAGAGTAATTAACTGTTGTAAATCGCCAGAAACATTTTGGCATGTACGCAACCGCTACAGTTACTATCGAAGCATGGAGTAATTATTTTGATAGCATTACTGTTGCAAAAATCGATGACTTATGTATTTGATATGCACAAACAGTTACCGATTACATAAATGAGCAAACTATGGCAAAACTGTGGGTTCATACATAAGCAAACGTCCGACTAAGGAATGGGGCCATAACCGAGCCTGCGGTACTCATCGCGACGACTGACAAAAGTCATCATCAACTGCCTCACGCGGGGGTCGGCGGCGAGTCCACCAACGGTCGCCGAGTCGAACGGATCCAGGTCGCCCATCATGTCACTGAGCATCTGTTGCACAGGAAACAGAGTTTACAATAACGAAACAGTAAAATGTAATATAATTACTCGAAGCAAACAGTACGGGAAAACTTACCGATAACTGATGATGTATCCTGTCCGGTCCACTCGCGGCAGCATGTTCAGGATTTGCGATCAATGGGTGTGAATGGGTCGCGTACCAGCCCTCGTAATCCATGGTACACTCTGATGGGCTCGTGGCTATCGGGAACGCCGCAAGCTGACCGTTGTGCCAACTGTGTGCCATCTCCCATAGGGTCAACTGCAGCCTCCCTGGGTAGGTCACTGAATAGCCGGCTGGATCAGCCGGGCGGGAACAAGGCTCGGGCGCAATTGCAAGACCCCGCGGTATACCCTGTAGGAGACCGAACTGCCGCACAACGCGATCTGGCATGTACGCCTCCATTGCGTCGAGGTGTCGAATCACGCCGCGGTAGTGAGTCCTCCCCCCCGCAGCCCTAACCACGTCCACTCCATATGGCAACCAATCCACCTGCAAAAAGTTTCACAGACATGTTACGTTTCTATGGAATCCGATCTATCTACTACTGTCAGAATAAGAGTAAAAGCATGGAATTCATACCTGGTCGGGCTGTAAGGCATCCAACTGTCGCCTGATGGCACCGAGCCTCCCCGTACCCCTCCCCGATCTATCCCCTGTGTGCCACCGACTGGCGCGACCCGGAAGAGCTGGCAATGTACTCGGTCCCGGCCGAAACATCGGAAAGTACTCGTATATCCATGCTTGAAGCAGCGTGCAACATCCGCATAGGCCGCGCGCCTTGGACCGGGACGCAATTCCCAACTGCAGATACAAACTGGCCAACGTCGCCGAGCCCCACGACAACTGCGAATCAAGCAGGGGTAGAAGGTTGGCTCTAACCTTATTCCCAGTTTTATCCACAAAAAGCGTGGATGAAAACAGAGTCAGCATGTAGCACATAAATTGGAAGTTCTGGCTCTGCCCCGCCGCTACACACCTCGCCATCAAAGATTGGGCATCTATGTTACCCCCGTTCCAGTCTTCCGCGACAAAGGACTCCACGTCTTTCCCAAACAGTTCAGCGCACGCTTCCTCAATAGTCTCCGCCGAAATGGTACTCGCAACAGCGCCACCATCGATGGGAATGCCAAGAATCATCTCAACGTCATGCATCAAGATGGTCATCTCCCCAAACGGCATGTGAAACGTGTTCGTGTCCGGCTGCCACCTCTCGACAAAAGCGGATATCAGTGCCATGTCAAGGAACTGGAACATAATCGCAGGCAGGTGGCCCAACCCGGTCGCATGTATCCGGGCCTGTGCAACATCGCTCAGTTCGGGGAGCGTGTCGACTAGCTGCTTGCATAGCGGCGACCGAGCATGGCATCTCAACACACCTCGCTCTATACCATTCCAAACGTCAAGCGCGACGTGTCCTCCGAAGCTTGGTATGACGAGGTCATCCTGCGGGCCACCAGCCATCGGTCCCCGCACTAGCCACGTCTCATCGGCGGGTCGCTTCCTCCTATTCCTCGGTGCCATTCCGGTGCTAGGCTCACCGGCATTGCACGATCCACCAGAAGACTGTGCGAATTGACCAGCTCTGTTCCTCACGGTGTGCCTGGCTCCAGCTTCAGTATAACGTTCGAACCCGGCATCCAATGGAACACTCGAACCAGGTTGGCCCACCGGGGGGACATCTGCGGGCAGGTCATAATTCATCTGCCAATCACTATCATGACGGATACCACCGGACGCGAGGATGTTAATCTCCGGACCGTCCCATGTCGGCATGGGATCGAATGCACAAACGCTCGGTGGAGAAGGCTGCTCCGCTCCTACATCAAACTCCCGCGGGCGAGGCGACGGTTCATCCTCGACCACGCGACCTCTAGCCTGTCTCGCCGAGGCACTAACACCTCTTCGTCGTATGGAACGACCATGACCGTCAGGTTGACCACCAGTGCTCATCTACGACACAAGATATGTAATTAGTATAACAACAAGTGAATCAAACTGATATGATAAGATAAATTAACATACATTTCAACAACGTGTGAACTAATATTTTCGAACAGTGCATAATTTCAATTTACTAATGGAAACTACATATTCTATAATGCATAGGAAAAAGTGGATATAACATAAAAAAACCCCACCACAAACAGCAAATTTAATTCTCGTACAATCCCATACAACGAACTACACATTTTTTGTACAATCCCATACAAAAAAAAATGGTGAAAGCTTAATTTATCCTCACCATGGAATGCCAAAGTACCATAAATGAAACTAACCACGGTTCATGACCCATTCTGCATTTTCTACACAACTGAGTATGAACAAAGAAACAACACACGCAAACAATTCAAAGGATAAAACAAGTTGGAAACTTGAATGAGAGATTTACCAGAGGCTGAGGAGCAGCATATGATGAACCCATCTGCGCCAGCAAACTGACAAATTCTTGCTTTCTAACTTCATAGTTGAATTTTGCACGATTCAACACTTCCTGTTCCCTATGCATATCTTCCACCAGCCTCTCCCTTCTCCACTTCTCCTCCTTCATTGCTTTATCAGTATGATAATAGACTTCTGGTAGAGTTGATCTTTTTGAGAACTTTGGAAATCTCAAACCTTCCTCTTCCCTGCTTATGCAAGATGTCAAAGTTCAATCAAACAAATAAACGGCCAGTACAGTACAAGTCGTATTCAGGATTAAGTTTCTTACTGTTCCCCAAACAAAAGCGTGCCCCTACTTCTCAAAATCC
This sequence comes from Rubia yunnanensis, assembly GCA_037428765.1. NCBI lineage: Eukaryota > Viridiplantae > Streptophyta > Magnoliopsida > Gentianales > Rubiaceae > Rubia > Rubia yunnanensis. The sequence continues at coordinate 165,509,163 of CM075061.1, forward strand.
CACCATCTAATGAAACAGCACCATCAACAATCAGAGGGAGAGCCTGGAACATATCTTCCCTAGTTCTGTAGACTTGTAAGCTAGAAAAAAGGTTGAAAAAGAGAGTCTCTCTCAGGCCAAGACCATTGGTGGTGACAAAGAATAAATTGGCTTGCTCGATGTTGATCAAATTCACAGCGAATCCGAGAAAGCCAGGGGGGGCTTCACCATTGGTTAATCTTGGCTTTAGCAAATCAAGCCTTCTCTGTGGATCATTGGCCACAAAATCTCCAGCATAGGGTCTGAATACAAACCAGGAGAAAAGTTAAGAGCAGAACTTAAGCAACAGAAGATGGGGCAAGCACAGACCTCAAACTGTCAAGGCAAATAGCAACAAATTGACCCTTTAAAGGGTTTCCGATAGAAGCTCCATGGCCACGAAGGCCTTCCATATCATATGATTCCAGGCCCCTGGCACACGCATGTGTTTTGCAGACAACTGCTAGCATGGTTTCCATACCCAAGTACTGTGATAAAACCCTGTTTGATCCAGTAATTGACTCAGACAATTCTCAAAAACAAGAATAGGAACACGGTAGTCAAATGTTTACAAGAAAAGATAATGGCAGAGAGAGATTGCACCTGCTCAGGCTGTCAGCTTCAAGCGTCGCAAGTGTAGCAACGACACCAACAACGTCTTTGGTCCATGGCGGGGGATGATCCTGCATTCTCAAGTGGCATATAATAGCAGCTGCAGAGTTAGGGATGCTGAGAATTTGCTTAACGACCTCCTCCTCGCCGTTGTCATCAGAATCGTCCTCGTTATCAGCGCCACGCGCACTGGCAGCGTGACACTTTCCCAGAGAGACTAAGCAAAAGGAAACGAAATGGAATCACGAGACAATAGTGCCTAGAGTAGAGCTGCACAAGCGTTTTCATAGGCAAACCTTGCATGTCTAGAATAGCATCATCCGCGACGGTTTTCTGGCGTTTCAAGAAGGCAATGCTGTCCTCGTGTTGCTTGATCCGGAGACCGAGAGCGTGTATGTCATCTTCCAGCTTCTTCGAATTGGTGAGCGCTGACAGTATGCGGGGCGCAGATCCGGCCTCATCCATGGATTTCCAAATGCAGCACACCACAATTCGTGATTACGGCTCTGCAATTGCCATTGAATTGAGCATGCACCCCCAATATTGGGAAATTAGCTTGTAAACAACGCACACATAAATATACGAGCGGAGCAGTGGAGGGGGGAGGAATTACCAGGAGTCCAACAGCGAACAGAAATGCTTGCAGTTGCGGAGTGTCGGAATGGAGGGGTTTGGGGTTTGGTTTCAACTTTGGGAGTGGTGATCAACAGTCAGTAAATGAGCCGACCACCGCTCCCACTATTTTCTTCCATCCATCCCTCCACTTTCGCACCTTTACCAAATCCACCCCTCAGCTCTTATATAATAACTCTAAATCCTTGTTTCGCTATGTTTGGCACCATGCTTTTGTTTTCGGTAAGTTGAAGTGTGCGGGGAAAATTGAGTGATGGGAGTACAAAATTTAATAAGTGGTTGGTAATAATTTACTTTTTGCCATAAAAGGAAATGCGACAAACTTATAAAAATATATAAATATAGCAAGTGTGCCAAAGTTAAGAAGATAGAGGGAGTATAAAGTTATAAGACTATACTTATCCATATCCAACCAAACCAAAATATCCATGTAAATATTATATCTCTCTCGTCCACCCCACAATTCAATTTATTTATTTTTTGATGATTTATTAATGAACCAACCAAACCAAACTCTATCTTTTTATATATTATTTTAATACCAAATATAAATAATATATTTTAAAATATTAATTAGTAATTAATGTAATAATATTAAAATATAAATACATTTTTAATAATTATAAATATAATACACTAAATTGTGGAAAAGGTTCAATTGTATCACTTCCGTTCTAAATTTAAAGATATACATCAAATTATATTACGGGAGAATAAAAATTGGATTTGAGTACAACGATAAAAGAATAAAAAATAAACACACCAAAATTATAACCATGACACTATTAATCTCTATTTATGGGGAATGAAAAATATAATTTATTGCAATCAATTATATTACTACAGTATTTTTGAAAAGAAGTATAAAATTGGATACGTAGATTAGAAGATAAAAGAATTAGGTTGAACTTGATTTGGTATATTTTTAGCCACGGTGTAAAATGAAGATCAATTTTGGCCCCTCCTTTCTAACGGTTGGGCTGGGTTTTTTTTAGTTTTTTTTTCTTAGGGAAATATGAAAATATAAGTGAATTGCTATATCACGCCCTGTATTTGACTTGATTACGTCCTGTATGTATACTATTTAATATACAATATGTATTTTAATTTTATTTAAATAATTTAAATAAATTAATATTAAATAAAATTATTTATTTATTTAATTAATGCTCCGTCGCCACCTCCGTGCGCCGCTGCTCCGCCGCCTCCTCCTCCGTGCGCCACCTTCTTCTTCGTCTTCTCTGGGCGTGCGCCACCACCTCCCCCCCTTCTCCTCTTCTTCTTCTTCTTCTCATTCTTCTTCGGCGACTCCTTCTCCTCTCCCGCTCTCCTTCTCCTTCTCCTCCCGTTCTCCTCTCCCGCTCTCCTTCATTCTCCTTCTCCTCCCCCTTCTCCCGCTCCCGCTTCTCCGCCGTTCTCCTCTCGGGCTAGGGTTTCGCTTGACGGGGACGAAGGAGAAGGAGCTCGGCTGGGCTAGGGTTTCACTCGACGGGGACGAAGGAGGAGGGACGACGGGGCTAGGGCTTTGCTCGACGGGGCGAAGGAGAAGGAGGGACGGCGGCGGGGCTAGGGTTTTGCTGAGGACGAGGGACGGTGGAGGAGGCACGGTGGTGGCGGTGGCTAGACCGCCGGAGAAGACGAAGAAAAAGAGAAGAAGGTGGTGGCGCACGGCGGCGGCGGCGGAGGCGGAGGAGACCGGCGGCGGTTGCGCACTGAAAGGTTATTTTTTTTGTTTTTGATTTTGAAATTTTAATATTAGTATTATACGTGTACATACGTATTAGGGCGTAAACTAGTAAAATACAGGGCGTGATATAGTTATACCCAAATATAACCCTATAGGTTATGTTGGAGAGAGTGTAAATATAATTGTGAGTTATTTTTTAGTGCAAATATAACCCTAATTATTATACATAAGTGCAAATATAACCCTAATTATTATACATAAGTGCAAATATAACCCTAAAGTCATTATTCCTATATTGACGGGCCCTTTTTGGCTATTAACCGGTCGGAAATTACTAAAATACCCTTTCAGCTTAATTTTTTTTTATGAAAGACGAAATGTCCTTAACCCACCACTATACTGCCACCACCGCTACTACTCCACCACCTACCGCCGCCGCCACTCCACCGCCACCGTGGATCGAAAGAGAACCATAAAGCATCTTCCATGGTAGGCCAGATGCAGGTTTCTTGTTCTTCTTGTTGCTCATCAAAGAAATAGTGCTTATTCCGGAGATAATCATTGTTGTGAAACAAATGTTTCCCCGTGTAAAGTCATGCGGTTTTCATGGATTAATTAATTGGTAATTTGTGAACTAATTTAGAAAAAAAATTTGTTCCTTGTTAGAACACACGGATAGCATGTCTCTTAAAATACCGTTTTTCCATAAGTTATGAAAAAGTCAAAATTTAAAGTGTAAATGAGAAGAAATTAAAATAAAAATTTTGGATTGCATGAATCGGGCTGCAAACTTTATACCTACTAAATGTTGCATAATAAATATTTAATATTACAACTAACCCTTTTACATTTTAGGGTGTTGCTATATCCCGCCCTGTATTTTACTATCCTCGCCCTAATACATATAAATACACGTATTTTAAATTTAAAATTAAAAAATAAAAATTGGGAGAAGTAGTATAAATTTGCAATTTCTCTCCTTCCTTCTCTCCTCCCTTCTCTCTTTTTCTCTCCTTCTTCTTCTTCTTTCTCTCCATTTCTCTCCCCCTTCCCTCTCTCCATTTCTGCCGCCCAGCCAGCGCCGCCCGCCGCCTCCGCCGCCCGCCGCCTCCGGAAACCCGCCGGAAAACGTAAGTTTTGGAGGAATTTTTTTTTACTTTTCGTGCGAATCTATTCGAATTTTGTTGAACCTGTCGGAATTGTTAGAATTGGGGTTTGTTAGAATTTTGTTAAATGTAGAATGGATGTTCGGTTGGTGGTTAGATGTTGGGTTTGTGGTTAGTATAGGAGATTAAGATGTAGAATAATTTGGAGAAATCTAATATTAGGAATTTAATGAATTTTGGAATTAAAACGAAGAAATTATGTTTTTTAGAAATTATTTAGTTTAAATTTGGAAATGATTACTATTTCCGTAATTTGGAAAGTATATGTGACATAATAGAATATAGTTCTATTTAAATAAACTTTATTAATCCGATGTAAACAATTGTGTAGTAAATTATTATGATATGTTTTAACAATTGTTTCCTTGAATGTTAATAATAGTGTGATGTGGTAAAAAAATAAGATTATTTAGTAATGTAATTTCCAATTTGTAACTTAAAAAATGTGTAGTTCGTTGTATGAGATTGTACGAGAATTAAATTTGCTGTTTGTGGTGGGGTTTTTTTATGTTATATCCACTTTTTCCTATGCATTATAGAATATGTAGTTTCCATTAGTAAATTGAAATTATGCACTGTTCGAAAATATTAGTTCACACGTTGTTGAAATGTATGTTAATTTATCTTATCATATCAGTTTGATTCAATTGTTGTTATACTAATTACATATCTTGTGTTGTAGATGAGCACTGCTGGTCAACCTGACAGCCATGGTCATTCCATACGACGAAGAGGTGTTAGTGCCTCGGCGAGACAGGCTAGAGGCCGCGTGGTCGAGGATGAACCGTCGCCTCGGCCGCAGGAGTGTGATGTAGGAGCGGAGCGGCCTTCTCCACCGAGCGTTCGTGCATTCGATCCCATGCCAACATGGGACGGTCCGGAGATTAACATTCTCGCGTCTGGTGGAATCTGTCACGATAGTGACTGGCAGTTGAATTATGACTTGCCGGCAGATGTCACCCTGATGGGCCAACCTGGGACGAGTGTGCCATTGGATGCTGGGATCGAACGTTATGCTGCTGGAGGAGCCAGGCACACCGTGAGGAAGCGACCCGCCGATGAGACGTGGCTAGTGCGGGGACCGATGGCTGGTGGCCCGCAAGATGACCTCGTCATACCAAGCTTCGGAGGACACATCGTTGTTGACGTTTGGAATGGTATAGAGCGAGGTGTGCTGAGATGCCATGCTCGGTCGCCGCTATGCAAGCAGCTAGTCGCCACGCTCCCCGAACTGAGCGATGTTGCACAGGCCCGGATACGTGCGACCGGGTTGGCCCACCTGCCTGCGATTATGTTCCAGTTCCTTGACATGGCACTGATATCCGCTTTTGTCGAGAGGTGGCAGCCGGACACGAACACGTTTCACATGCCTTTTGGGGAGATGACCATCCTGATGCACGACGTTGAGATGATTCTTGGCATTCCCATCGTTGGTGGCGCTGTTGCGAGTACCATTTCGGCGGAGACTATTCAGGAAGCGTGCGCTGAACTGTTTGGGAAAGACGTGGAGTCCTTTGTCGCGGAAGACTGGAACGGGGGTAACATAGATGCCCAATCATTGATGGCGAGGTGTGTAGCGGCGGGGCAGAGCGAGAACTTCCAATTTATGTGCTACATGCTGACCCTGTTTTCATCCACGCTTTTTGTGGATAAAACTGGGAATAAGGTTAGAGCCAACCTTCTACCCCTACTTGATTCGCAGTTGTCGTGGGGCTCGGCGACGTTGGCCAGTTTGTATCTGCAGTTGGGAATTGCGTCCCGGTCCAAGGCGCGCGGCCTATGCGGATGTTGCACGCTCCTTCAAGCATGGATATACGAGTACTTTCCGATGTTTCGGCCGAGACCAAGTACATTGCCAGCTCTTCCGGGGCACGCCAATCGGTGGCACACAGGGGATAAAACAGGGAGGGATACTGGGAGGCTCAGTGCCATCAGGCGTCAGTTGGATGCCTTACAGCCCGACCAGGTATGAATTCCATGCTTTTACTCTTATTCTGACAGTAGTAGGTAGATCGGATTCCATAGAAACGTAACATGTCTGTGAAACTTTTTGCAGGTGGATTGGTTGTCATATGGAGTGGACGTGGTTAGGGCTGCGAGGGGGAGGACTCACTACCGCGGCGTGATTCGATACCTCGACGCAATGGAGGCGTACATGCCAGATCGCGTTGTGCGCCAGTTTGGTCTCGTATAGGGTATACCGCGGGGTCTTGCAATTGCGCCCGAGCCTTGTTCCCGCCCGGATGATCCAGCCGGCTATTCAGTGACCTACCCAGGGAGGCTGCAGTTGACCCTATGGGAGATGGCACACACTTGGCACGATGGTCAGCTTGCGGCGTTCCCGATAGCCACGAGCCAATCAGAGTGTACAATGGATTACGAGGACTGGTACGCGATTCATTCGCACCCATTGATCGCAAATCCTGAACATGCTGCCACGAGTGGACCGGACATGACACATCATCAGTTATCAGTAAGTTTACTCGAACTGTTTGCTTCGAGTAATTATATTACATTTTACTGTTTCGTTATTGTAAAATCTGTTTCCTGTGCAACAGATGCTGAGTGACATGATGAGCGCCCTGGATCCGTTTGACTTGGCGACCGTTGATGGACTCGCCGACCCCTGCATGAGGGAGTTGATGACGACTTTTGTCAGTCATCGCGATGAGTATCGCAGGCTCGGTTATGGACCCATTCCTTAGTCGACTGTTTGTTTATGTATGAACCCACAGTTTTGCCATAGTTTGCTCATTTATGTAATCGGTAACTGTTTGTGCATATCAAATTTATAAGTCATCGATTTTTGCAACAGTAACGCTTTCAAAATAATTGTGACGCTTCGATAATAACTGTAACGGTTGAGTACATGCCGAAATGTTTCGCTGGGTTACAACAGTTAATTACTCTCAGAGTATGCTCTTCTCCAAGCCCTTATCCTCCTACGAAAGGGTAACTCCCAACCTACGACATCAGCCTTCCTCAATGTGGTCCACATATTAACCACGGGGGGCATGGGACAGTTTTCCTTCACGTGTACCCGGACGAAATGGCTTGCACTGCGAACGTATACAATGTGTAGCTCCCTACTTGTTCCATCCTCGCCCCCACCTGCCCTCAGTGGAAGGACTGTACAGCAATGGTCCACCGACCCATTCTCTAAAATGTAATATAAAACTACAACCGTGTTGTAGTAGGTGGCGACAGGAAACATGTCTGCAATGACCGTAAACCAATGCTCTGGACCACATGGACCGCTGGTGTGGTGTATACGGGCTCTGGCGAATTCAACGTCATCTTGCGAACCGTATATGGGAACATAGTCAGGCCAATGAGTTGATATCTCGTTAAATACTGCCCGACGCGCTGTAGACCATTCACCTTCACCGTCTACGTGGAACGCATCAGCAACGCATCTGAAGCCACAGTTTCCATCACTCACGACATCGTTCCAGCCTTCGATGTAACGCCGGACAATGTGGGGGACACTTTCGAGGAACGGGAATGTCACTGCAGGAGAACACATTAAGATAAATATCTTGTGCAGGCGGTGTTCATTAGGAAGAATGGTGCTTGTACTTACCGTGCCGGTGACCGCTCCCTGAAGCACGCCCCGGGGACCTTGAACTACTCCCGTATCGCCTGTTCACGTGCTCGTGGTAGCTCGGTGAACGTCGGGTTGATCTTGATCGGGGGACCTGCTCGCTTGGTCTCCCACGTGCACTAGTACAATTGTCCGGCTCGCCAATGCCGCTCTTCTCCGGACGCAACTGCGCATCTATGTAGGATGAAACTCGTCGGCGGACCGAAGGGTCGCTGCGTGCCAGCTCCTCCAACAGAGTGTTGAACCGCGACTGATCTTGTTCGGCCCTCGCAATGTTTTCCGTGCTCCGCACGTGATCACCCAATGCCAGGCTCTTAAACAGCGGATGAATGTCGTCCAAGTACAAGGGGATTCCTTCAGCAACTGCCCCTGCCATGACGCATGCACACGGTATTCCGTGTGTCGAGCGCAGCACACAGCCACAGTAAGCGTATACCTGTGCTCTGAGTGCATCAATCCTCCCGGACTCGACCGTCAATTTATCCAGACAGTATTTGGACACATTGTTGATCAAGTTGTTGAAAAGGGCCCTACGGTGCAATCTTCCAGTGCACGTTCTTGATTTCTCCAAGTTGGCCTTGATCATAGTAATTTGCGCGGCTATCTGCAGGTCGACACGCCTCCATATCGTATCCAGTGAACCAGTTGATGTTTGTAACCACCCTTTCAATGACGAGTGTGCACTTTCGACCCTGCATGTAGTTGTGTTCCCGAAATGCAGAAATCTGTTCGTCCATGCCCGCACAAATTTCTCCTTATGGGGGTTGAGCCACGTAGTCTCAGCGTAACTAATAACAGCTTCGCTCCAAGACCATCCAATCCTCATGTCCACCAAGGCGGCTTCGTACTCTGAAACGGTGGACGCATTGCAAACCCGGAACCATGCACCATTCTTGAAGGCTGCCCCGTTCCTCTTATTCCCTGTCAACACAGTAACACGCGCCTCCACATCCTTGTTAATATGCCTGGTGCAGAGCAAATGATTCGATTCTGGAAATACAGTCCGAAGTGGCCTAATCAGTCCCAGCTCTCGATCGGTGACCACAACCTCAGGGAACGGTCCATCCACAAGCAAGTTCTTGAGTGCGTTCAGCACCCACTCATAGGTATCTGCCGTTTCTTCAACAACAATTGCGTAGGCAATCAGGAAATTTGTGTTGCAAGGAGACATCCCAACCATCTCAATGAATGGCATGCCGTAGCGATTGGTCTTGTACGTTGAGTCGATGGCCACAACCCACGGAAACGTGCGAAATGCCACAACAACATCGGGATTAGCCATGAATAAATGAGTCAAAGTACCATCACCTGCTGAGCGGTGACTAGTGACATACCCTTTCGCGGTGGCCAGATGCAAACAATTCTCCGCTGTGTTGCGCCCGCCTCGCCTTTCTGTTACATATGCCGATCTCTCATTGTACACCTGCCTAATGTTCTGATGCAGGTCTGGAAACGAATTACTGAGGCTGGCATTGATATGCCTTGGGGCTGTTTCTGAATCTGTCAAATCTCTGACCATTTGTTTCGCGTCCGCATGGAGCTTGCAGCTCTGTCTATGACCCTCGGGGTACACTGAGAAAGAGTGGTTGTGCATCCCTCGTCTAGGATCCTTGCACGACACTACATTCCAACCATCCCCCGTGATTCTCTGTTTCAAGACAATCGCGAATGGGCAGTCACAACTTCTGGTCGAGGTGCTACTCCGTCGGACTACATCAGATTCGCTCGTATCTACAACCTTATCCTTTCGGCCCCGATTGCAAATGCAATATAACCTCAGGGGACCATTCCTATTCTGTTTGTAGGACCCCGTGACAAGTTCAAATCCCACCTGCAGAGCAATCCGTTGCAGGTAGGAATAAGCCTCGGCAACACCTGGAAACACAGCTGAGGTGGCAAATGGAGAGTATCCATTCCGCCCTGCAGCAGCTTCACATGACTGATTGTCATCCTTAAACAGCAATAAACATCAAGTAATTAGTTACACTCAACTGCTATACCAACGACAATGATGTCATCAATTAACGTTTACATATGAACGAATAAAGATAAAATTACAGTCAAAACGTTAAAACATATACTTAAAGAAGAGAACATAAAGATAAAATTATAGTACATGAAATGCCATTACAGTTATAAAATTCCCGTACACAAATTAACTCCCTAAACTAAAATTACATTCATCCATTTTAAACTGTCCTCCTAATGGACTTAAGGGTGCACTCCGCCATTTCTCATTAACAGCTAAAACATACATGTAATGGAAAAAAAATGAAATAACATTGTGGCTAGAATTAATATTACATTCTTACATTTCACATTAAGGTTTAAAATTAATTAACGTAACGAATTTAATGTTTACTAATGAACTTTTGGAATCCAAAATGCAACCGGGTCGTTTCAGATTAACTTTTAATACTTGCATTTGAATAATGTAAAATGAAACAAAGTAATTACATTTCAACAAATTAAAATAACAAAATAACGTAAAAAAACGTAAATTAACGTTACAATAATTAACAAAATAACAAAATTAACAAAACAACAAAATTAACGTTACAATAATTAACAAAATAACAAAATTAACAAAACAACAACATTAACGTTACAATAATTAACAAAATAACAAAATTAACAAAACAACAAAATTAACGTTACAATAATTAAAATTAACGTTACAATAATTTTTACGTTACAATTAATAAATTAAAATACTAAGATGAGCATAAATTAAAAAACTAAGATGAGCATAAATTTCTACTTCAAAAAATAGTAGATAATAAATTTAACTATTACTTATGGACAGAAAACTGATTAGTAAAATTACCTCAGAAGACATGGAATTTCTAACACCCTTGCTTGGAGTACAAATTTGGAGAGTAAAAATTTGGAGTTCCACATATTTTTACAGCAGAAATGATCTTTTTATAGCAGAAAATTCAACTTTTTCGGGTGTGTGATAGAGTAAATGACATTAAATGTGGGTAGTTGGGGAGAGGAAGCCGTCCGGCTCGCGGCAAGCCCATGGCGAGCTGAGCCCGTCCGGCTCGCGCCCAGACCATGGCGAGCGGAGGCCGCTCCGGCTCGCGCTCAGGTCGTGGCGAGCGGACCGGCGGTGGCTCGCGCCCAGGAGGTGGCGAGCGGACCGGCGGCGGCTCGCGCCCAGACCGTGGCGAGCGGATCGGCGGTGGCGAGCGGACCGGCGGCGGCTCGCGGCCAGGCGGTGGCGACCGGACCGACGGTGGCTCGCGCCCAGACTGTGGCGAGCGGAGACCGCTCCGGCTCGCGCCCAGGCCGTGGCGAGCGGACCGGCGGCGGCTCGCGGTCAGGCCGTGGTGAACCGGAGCAGGCGGCGGCGCACGGTGGTCCGGCGGCGGCGCACGGTGGTCCGGCGGCGGCGCACGGTGGTCCGGCGGCGGCGCACGGTGGTCCGGCGGCGGCGCACGGTGGTCCGGCGGCGGCGCACGGTGGTCCGGCGGCGGCGCACGGTGGTCCGGCGGCGGCGGAATTTCTTTTAAATTAATTCAGTTAATATTAACTAACTACAATTATCTAAATTAATTTTAATTCAGTTATTGAAATTAAATTTAAAAAATATACTGTATACGTATTAGGGCGAGGATAGTAAAATATAGGGCGTGGTATAGCAATCCACTTTTTTTAAGTTACAAATTGGAAATTACATTACTAAATAATCTTATTTTTTTACCACATCACACTATTATTAACATTCAAGGAAACAATTGTTAAAACATATCATAATAATTTACTACACAATTGTTTACATCGGATTAATAAAGTTTATTTAAATAGAACTATATTCTATTATGTCACATATACTTTCCAAATTACGGAAATAGTAATCATTTCCAAATTTAAACTAAATAATTTCTAAAGAACACAATTTCTTCGTTTTAATTCCAAAATTCATTAAATTCCTAATATTAGATTTCTCCAAATTATTCTACATCTTAATCTCCTATACTAACCACCAACCCAACATCTAACCACCAACCCAACATCCATTCTACATTTAACAAAATTCTAACAAACCCCAATTCTAACAATTCCGACAAGTTCAACAAAATTCGAATAGATCGGGCAACAATTCGCACGAAAAGTAAAAAAAAATTCCTCCAAAACTTACGTTTTCCGGCGGGTTTCCGGCGGCGGCGGGCGGCGCTGGCTGGGCGGCAGAAATGGAGAGAGGGAAAGGGGAGAGAAATGGAGAGAAAGAAGAAGAAGAAGGAGAGAAAAAGAGAGAAGGGAGGAGAGAAGGAAGGAGAGAAATTGCAAATTTATACTACTTATCCCAATTTTTATTTTTTAATTTTAAATTAAAAATACGTGTATTTATACGTATTAGGGCGAGGATAGTAAAATACAGGGCGGGATATAGCAACACCCTAAAATGTAAAAGGGTTAGTTGTAATATTAAATATTTATTATGCAACATTTAGTAGGTATAAAGTTTGCAACCCGATTCATGCAATCCAAAATTTTTATTTTAATTTCTTCTCATTTACACTTTAAATTTTGACTTTTTCATAACTTATGGAAAGACGGTATTTTAAGAGACATGCTATCCGTGTGTTCTAACAAGGAACAATTTTTTTTTCTAAATTAGTTCACAAATTACCAATTAATTAATCCATGAAAACCGCATGACTTTACACGGGGAAACATTTGTTTCACAACAATGAGTATCTCCAGAATAAGCACTATTTCTTTGATGAGCAACAAGAACAACAAGAAACCTGCATCTGGCCTACCATGGAAGATGCTTTATGGTTCTCTTTCGATCCACGGTGGCGGTGGAGTGGCAGCGGCGGTAGGTGGTGGAGTAGTAGCGGTGGTGGCAGTATAGTGGTGGGTTAAGGACATTTCGTCTTTCATAAAAAAAAATTAAGCTGAAAGGGTATTTTAGTAATTTCCGACCGGTTAATAGCCAAAAAGGGCCCGTCAATATAGGAATAATGACTTTAGGGTTATATTTGCACTTATGTATAATAATTAGGGTTATATTTGCACTTATGTATAATAATTAGGGTTATATTTGCACTAAAAAATAACTCACAATTATATTTACACTCTCTCCAACATAACCTATAGGGTTATATTTGGGTATTGCTATATCACGCCCTGTATTTTACTAGTTTACGCCCTAATACGTATGTACACGTATAATACTAATATTAAAATTTCAAAATCAAAAACAAAAAAAATAACCTTTCAGTGCGCAACCGCCGCCGGTCTCCTCCGCCTCCGCCGCCGCCGCCGTGCGCCACCACCTTCTTCTCTTTTTCTTCGTCTTCTCCGGCGGTCTAGCCACCGCCACCACCGTGCCTCCTCCACCGTCCCTCGTCCGCAGCAAAACCCTAGCCCCGCCGCCGTCCCTCCTTCTCCTTCGCCCCGTCGTCCCTCCTCCTTCGTCCCCGTCGAGTGAAACCCTAGCCCAGCCGAGCTCCTTCTCCTTCGTCCCCGTCAAGCGAAACCCTAGCCCGAGAGGAGAACGGCGGAGAAGCGGGAGCGGGAGAAGGGGGAGGAGAAGGAGAATGAAGGAGAGCGGGAGAGGAGAACGGGAGGAGAAGGAGAAGGAGAGCGGGAGAGGAGAAGGAGTCGCCGAAGAAGAATGAGAAGAAGAAGAAGAAGAGGAGAAGGGGGGGAGGTGGTGGCGCACGCCCAGAGAAGACGAAGAAGAAGGTGGCGCACGGAGGAGGAGGCGGCGGAGCAGCGGCGCACGGAGGTGGCGACGGAGCATTAATTAAATAAATAAATAATTTTATTTAATATTAATTTATTTAAATTATTTAAATAAAATTAAAATACATATTGTATATTAAATAGTATACATACAGGACGTAATCAAGTCAAATACAGGGCGTGATATAGCAATTCACTTATATTTTCATATTTCCCTAAGAAAAAAAAACTAAAAAAAACCCAGCCCAACCGTTAGAAAGGAGGGGCCAAAATTGATCTTCATTTTACACCGTGGCTAAAAATATACCAAATCAAGTTCAACCTAATTCTTTTATCTTCTAATCTACGTATCCAATTTTATACTTCTTTTCAAAAATACTGTAGTAATATAATTGATTGCAATAAATTATATTTTTCATTCCCCATAAATAGAGATTAATAGTGTCATGGTTATAATTTTGGTGTGTTTATTTTTTATTCTTTTATCGTTGTACTCAAATCCAATTTTTATTCTCCCGTAATATAATTTGATGTATATCTTTAAATTTAGAACGGAAGTGATACAATTGAACCTTTTCCACAATTTAGTGTATTATATTTATAATTATTAAAAATGTATTTATATTTTAATATTATTACATTAATTACTAATTAATATTTTAAAATATATTATTTATATTTGGTATTAAAATAATATATAAAAAGATAGAGTTTGGTTTGGTTGGTTCATTAATAAATCATCAAAAAATAAATAAATTGAATTGTGGGGTGGACGAGAGAGATATAATATTTACATGGATATTTTGGTTTGGTTGGATATGGATAAGTATAGTCTTATAACTTTATACTCCCTCTATCTTCTTAACTTTGGCACACTTGCTATATTTATATATTTTTATAAGTTTGTCGCATTTCCTTTTATGGCAAAAAGTAAATTATTACCAACCACTTATTAAATTTTGTACTCCCATCACTCAATTTTCCCCGCACACTTCAACTTACCGAAAACAAAAGCATGGTGCCAAACATAGCGAAACAAGGATTTAGAGTTATTATATAAGAGCTGAGGGGTGGATTTGGTAAAGGTGCGAAAGTGGAGGGATGGATGGAAGAAAATAGTGGGAGCGGTGGTCGGCTCATTTACTGACTGTTGATCACCACTCCCAAAGTTGAAACCAAACCCCAAACCCCTCCATTCCGACACTCCGCAACTGCAAGCATTTCTGTTCGCTGTTGGACTCCTGGTAATTCCTCCCCCCTCCACTGCTCCGCTCGTATATTTATGTGTGCGTTGTTTACAAGCTAATTTCCCAATATTGGGGGTGCATGCTCAATTCAATGGCAATTGCAGAGCCGTAATCACGAATTGTGGTGTGCTGCATTTGGAAATCCATGGATGAGGCCGGATCTGCGCCCCGCATACTGTCAGCGCTCACCAATTCGAAGAAGCTGGAAGATGACATACACGCTCTCGGTCTCCGGATCAAGCAACACGAGGACAGCATTGCCTTCTTGAAACGCCAGAAAACCGTCGCGGATGATGCTATTCTAGACATGCAAGGTTTGCCTATGAAAACGCTTGTGCAGCTCTACTCTAGGCACTATTGTCTCGTGATTCCATTTCGTTTCCTTTTGCTTAGTCTCTCTGGGAAAGTGTCACGCTGCCAGTGCGCGTGGCGCTGATAACGAGGACGATTCTGATGACAACGGCGAGGAGGAGGTCGTTAAGCAAATTCTCAGCATCCCTAACTCTGCAGCTGCTATTATATGCCACTTGAGAATGCAGGATCATCCCCCGCCATGGACCAAAGACGTTGTTGGTGTCGTTGCTACACTTGCGACGCTTGAAGCTGACAGCCTGAGCAGGTGCAATCTCTCTCTGCCATTATCTTTTCTTGTAAACATTTGACTACCGTGTTCCTATTCTTGTTTTTGAGAATTGTCTGAGTCAATTACTGGATCAAACAGGGTTTTATCACAGTACTTGGGTATGGAAACCATGCTAGCAGTTGTCTGCAAAACACATGCGTGTGCCAGGGGCCTGGAATCATATGATATGGAAGGCCTTCGTGGCCATGGAGCTTCTATCGGAAACCCTTTAAAGGGTCAATTTGTTGCTATTTGCCTTGACAGTTTGAGGTCTGTGCTTGCCCCATCTTCTGTTGCTTAAGTTCTGCTCTTAACTTTTCTCCTGGTTTGTATTCAGACCCTATGCTGGAGATTTTGTGGCCAATGATCCACAGAGAAGGCTTGATTTGCTAAAGCCAAGATTAACCAATGGTGAAGCCCCCCCTGGCTTTCTCGGATTCGCTGTGAATTTGATCAACATCGAGCAAGCCAATTTATTCTTTGTCACCACCAATGGTCTTGGCCTGAGAGAGACTCTCTTTTTCAACCTTTTTTCTAGCTTACAAGTCTACAGAACTAGGGAAGATATGTTCCAGGCTCTCCCTCTGATTGTTGATGGTGCTGTTTCATTAGATGGTGGGATTTTGAGAAGTAGGGGCACGCTTTTGTTTGGGGAACAGTAAGAAACTTAATCCTGAATACGACTTGTACTGTACTGGCCGTTTATTTGTTTGATTGAACTTTGACATCTTGCATAAGCAGGGAAGAGGAAGGTTTGAGATTTCCAAAGTTCTCAAAAAGATCAACTCTACCAGAAGTCTATTATCATACTGATAAAGCAATGAAGGAGGAGAAGTGGAGAAGGGAGAGGCTGGTGGAAGATATGCATAGGGAACAGGAAGTGTTGAATCGTGCAAAATTCAACTATGAAGTTAGAAAGCAAGAATTTGTCAGTTTGCTGGCGCAGATGGGTTCATCATATGCTGCTCCTCAGCCTCTGGTAAATCTCTCATTCAAGTTTCCAACTTGTTTTATCCTTTGAATTGTTTGCGTGTGTTGTTTCTTTGTTCATACTCAGTTGTGTAGAAAATGCAGAATGGGTCATGAACCGTGGTTAGTTTCATTTATGGTACTTTGGCATTCCATGGTGAGGATAAATTAAGCTTTCACCATTTTTTTTTGTATATTTATTGCAATGTATGTAGGCTAACTCATAACAACTCTGGCACCATATTTTCAGCAGCAGCAGCCAGGTCGTGAGAAGTTGACCCCGAGATAGCACATCAGTGTTTGGAATCTTAGAGTCGACAATGGTACATCATAGAGAAGGAAGTTGGAATGTTAGGGTAGACTATAAGTGCGTGCAAACTTGAGCTAGTTTGTGTTTGGAGGCTCATTTATTTTGTTTTTTTTAAATCAAAGCTCATTTATTTTGCCATGCATCTGTAAATCATGCATTCTCCTTCTCTGTTTGGAATCCTAAAAGAGAATGCCCAAATTTTCCTGCGGTTCCTTAGAGCCCATGACTTGCTGTCATATTTGTCAATTATATTTAGCTGCTCATATGCTAGAACTGTTGGCTTAACAAACAAGGCAATCTGGCAGTAGGTGGTCCTTGAAATTGATTTCAACAAACTTATTAATAAATATGATGATGATCTACAAACAATGCTATGCATATTTGCACACTAAAGCCAATTCATGTGTAAAATCATCTCTGCCTGATCATTGGCTCTCTGATTTCTTTTCCTTTCTCTGATGCTTGGTGCCTTAGCGGAGCAATGGGCTCCATCCTTAATTTGTTCCTCCTTTTCTCATCACGTGCCCTCAAATTGGTCATCAGAGGATCGGGATCTTCAACAAGGGTATCACTGCTGCCTGTAAGTGGTTGTCGGGGATGGCACTGGTTGCATCTAATTCTGATTGTCTCCAAGTTAAAGAAGAGAAGTTGGACAACTGTTCGCAATGGTAGCCGTTCGTTCCTCACGACCTCCCTTTGTATTTCTGGAGACAACTTATGGCAGTCTAGGATTCCACACAGCTCTCTCTTGTCTGCTTTTGGTAGGTCGGGGTGCTTCTGCAGATAACTGTTGATCGCCTTGTAAAGCTGATCATGCTGAGGCCGTGCCATTTCTGGAATGCTTGCTGCTAATGACACCAGTTGCTGCACTGATGTGCTTCCATCCATTGCCACCACTTCCAGGTACGAGTCTATCACCTTTCCCACCTTCATCATCGGCGATGATCTACTAGTTTCCAACTTTGACCGTCTTTTCAAGTAGCTTTCTAAGATGGCGCAAACCAAGTCAATGTCGTAAGCAGAAGGAATGAGCAGGTCATTCAGTTTTGCTGTCTCCAACTGCCACCCGGATCTCCTTATTAGTTCTGCTTTGGTTCCCGCAGAAACACCAAGAAGATTCGCCAGTCTCAGCAACTTCAGTAGGAATCCTGTTGAAACAACTGGTAGTATTCCATGATCTAATGGAATCAAGCTCACAATAATTTCAAGAATCTTCTTTTGCTGATTATCTTGTTGATCATTGGTTGAAACATCATCCGGTAGCCAGCGAGATGCATAAACATGTAATGCCTCCCCAATTAGCTGAGGGGGAAGAATGCCGCCAGACCTTACTGCGGTGAGGATGCATCGGAAAAGGTCTATGTCAAGGTCAGATACGTCCTCCGTCCACCAGTCTTTTGGGACTGATTTGTGGCGCTTTCGCTCATATCCTACCCTAGTGTAAGTGAAAGACCATGTCACCTACAAGCATATTTACATTCCGATGCTTATGGCTGGTGATAGATATACTACTAGTTTGAAACAGTAGCTAGATAGATAGGAACATGAACTGAAGTTCTGACCTTTTCTGGAGGGTGTAGTATTTTGTCTACAATGGAGTCGATGCATCTTCGAACGATTCCGGGACTTTCTGACCACTCGGGAACTGTGGCAGTGGACTGCAGTGCTGCAATGGAATCTTTCCAGCCTTGAAGAATGCAGGAAGAGAAGAAAGCCTCTAGCTTTGGGATGAAATTGTCGTCATCAACCGCGTCAGTCATTTGGAGGAACTTTGCAGCACAGAAAGCAGATACGAAATTGTGAGCACTGAGTATGATTGTGATGCCATAGCAGTATTTGGCACAGAGTTGGAAAGCATCATCTCCTCCTGGAAGGTCATGGAGGTCGAGGCTGAGATTTCCAGATTCATCGTGAGAAGTATTATTAGCAGAGCAAAGTCGGCGGAGAAGACCACACTTGTGCAGCAGCGGAAGCTTAATTTTGAGAGGTTGTAGAGCGTTAGAGAGAGCAGGCAGGTATTAATGTGGAATGGAGAGATGGGAGTACCTTGTGAAGAAGATAGGTAATGCCGTTGATACGAATGGTGAAGTCAGGGGGTGTATCTGAAGAAACAGTCCTGCATTACATGTGGGGATTCAGAAATGGAGAGATGAATGTGAAGTAGGAAGGCGGTAGTTAACCTGAGAGCCTGCTGAGTGAAGAAGATGTGGTCCGGCGTGGCCCCAAGTTTCATATATTTCATGCTTCCGCAGCTGCTAGAGTAACAAGAAGAGGAGAGGAAGCATGCATGTGCGTATAGCTATGAGTGATGGAGCATGTGAGTCTCAGGAGTTGCAGATGGATGGAACACATTTGAGATGAAGGGGGGGTGTGTAAATAAGAAGAAACGAGGGGAATCGACCAGCCCACTCCTCTTTCTTGCATGCTATGATGCCAATGTGCCTCAGTCCGTAGAGGTGGGAGACAAGGCGGTGTTTTCAAGTTGGGCATTTGGCCTACAAACTACTCCCCCCTCCCACCTATCTTTGCACTCTTTCCTCTTTCCTCTCTCCTTTGGGATGTTTGCCCTCTATTTCCCCTTTGCCCAGCTTTTATGGAAAGGCCAAGGTTTGACGTGTAAATAAAATCAAATGGAAAGGGAAAATAAAATCAAGGTTCCACACGGCACATGGGCAAAAAACACCTTAAACAATGAATACTTCCCCCTTCCCTCTCCGCAAAAGTAGCTAAATCGCCCGTGCACGAGGATGAGAGACTCCCACATCCCACTCGGCAGCATGGTGGGAATAGTCAGCTCCATTTATCATCACACGTCCACCGCTCTCATCATCTCTTAATTCTCTGTTTTCTAATACAAGCCACTTATTCACTCTGTTACCCACGTTAAAAAATAGGCGTGGGTAATTATTTAGTGATGATGGGCGTGAATGATTTGGGTGAATCGCCGAGAGAATCCATAGAATGATCTTTGCTATCATGCTTCCCCCCACTACCCCCTTGACCTTGATGCTAAGCCATGCCATGCACCATTTGATTAACGCAAACCACGAAGACAGGGACCTGATAAAATAGGGCTGTCGGAGTTGGATGTGTTGAGCATCTGCCCCCACCCTACCAACATAATTCCATTACGCATGGAATTAGTTTCCTGACCCATTTCCAAGCTCAAACTCGAGTGTCAGAGGATTGAAAAAAAACCACCTCCTCAAATACTGCCAAGAAAAGAGGGTACTAGAGTAGCTGCGGGAGGGATTGGTTATGTGAGAAGATGAACTAGGCGTACATTGTGTATTACTAATAAAATCAATCCACTCTCTCCCTTGATACCAGGTAGTCAACTCCAGCTTTACCGGAGCCATTCCACTCAACCTGTAAATGGAGAATTGGGGAATTCGCCACTCACAA
This sequence comes from Rubia yunnanensis, assembly GCA_037428765.1. Taxonomy (NCBI): domain Eukaryota; kingdom Viridiplantae; phylum Streptophyta; class Magnoliopsida; order Gentianales; family Rubiaceae; genus Rubia; species Rubia yunnanensis. The sequence continues at coordinate 165,529,139 of CM075061.1, forward strand.
ACCACTATCCCCAACTTCACTTTAAGCAACACCACCAGCACCCAACTCCAATGTTGAATCAACTAATCCATCACATGCAATTCCACCAATAAGCTTCCGCACAACTTCCAGCTCCGTTTACCAGCTGCCACTTCACCACAGACATTCTCATGGCGGCCCTTCACAGTGATCATGAAACGGGCACTTCATTTTTCATGGTGATCCGACACCTCAAAACCTGAAAATGGGAACGGGTACCTGCAACGACATTCCTCATCTGCTCTCCTCGGGATAACATAAATCACAAACAGCCAGGCTTCAGCAAAAAAGAAAATAACTGCAGTCAAGACTGAAGGAGAGTCTGCTCGCATAATCCAACTGAAGGAGCACAGTCACTTGCTGCCTCAGCTTCTAACACTCCAGAACAAGAAGCAGATTCTCAAAAAATATGCTCATAATTAGTCTCGTTCACTCTCCATCTTTCAATCTTAGCAGCACTACAACTGCTCTCCCTTTTCACACTGAAGTTTCCCCAGGGCAACAGGAGAATCAATGTGCCTTTCAAACCACTGAGGAGGAGTATATCAGGTCTCGTGTAGAGAAATCCCAAACAGCTCAAATGACACATTCATTATACTAAGTTTTACTCCTCAACAATATTCACAATTATCACAGAAATTACAGATGCTGCAACAACGCATAAATGAGGGATCTAGTTCATCATCAAGAAAGACTAAAGCTGCACTGTGCCATGGCTACATTCAAGTACCGACACTATAACAAACTATATAGACACTCAAGCTAACCTAGGCAGTAATCTCACACAGAGTATTTGATTTAAATCATTTTGTGAGATAGCCAAACACAACACTGCTTAGTGGGGCTATAACAGCTAACAAAGAAGAGAAATCTCCAAATTTAGACAGGTTCAGCTAGCCAAGAATAGGTTTTGAGCACATAGCCTAGGCTAAAGTGCTATTTCAAGCTAACAAAATTGTAAAGCATATCAACCACGAGGTTTAGAAATACACATCCATTTACAAAAGGAAAGAGTACTTCCTGTTGCCTTCTAAGAGATGACGCCTTTCATTTCGAATTCTCTCTTACAGCCTAAAAAGAATAACCCATGTATTGGCCAATAAATTAGCCAAACAAATCGTCGTCGTCGTCGTCATCACTTTGCTTGTTAACAGTACCAATTCTACTCTCAACCTTTTTATTAGATGCAGCATCTGCTCTCCCCTCAGCTCTCAACCCCTCCTTCGGCTTGATTGGGGGATGCGCCCAAGAAGAACCAACTTTTCCCAAAAACGATTCTCCATAGAGGTCATCATAAATGGCACCACCCGTAGTTGGAGCTTTCACCTTGTTGAGGACTTGCTGCAGCTTTTGAGTAACACCTGCCTGTGAAACACCCATTTCTTTTGATGACCATGACAGTTCCTTCCCTTTTGGTATCACTGTAGTCTGCACAAGGGACTCGTACTTGCCAACCAGACTTCCTTCTTTGACACCCAGTGGGCCAGGCTCCGTTTCTACATCAGCTCCATCTGAAACTCCAACTATCTCAACCAACTCCCCTCCCACCTGGTCCCGGAAAGCAACCTTTATTCTCCTCATGCGTTTAGCTGATCTCTCCCCTGGCAGCCTGCCATCCCGTACCCTCGAGGAGCTACCTGGCAGCCCGTAACGGTTTAGATATGTGTTGTAAGCCAAAACGGCATCTTCATCGGAAGGATCAGGAGGCGGGGGGACGTTAATGTCCGAGGGCTGCAGAGGAGGGGGGAAGAGAACTGCGTCGTTCTTTCTGAGAATGTATGCTCTCGTGGATGCTGCAAACCGCAAGGACTGGCCAGCCTCAAGTTCGACAGGGGAATCTTTCCTCACGCGCTCATTAGCAACAAATGTGCCGTGTGCAGATCCCAGATCTATTACATATACGCTCCCATTCTTGTGAGGAACGACAGCGGCATGCTGGCGGGAGACGGACTGGTGGTCAAGCACAAAGTCACAGGTTTGGAGCTGCCTTCCAAAGATATGCCTGCGCCTGTCCAAGCTGATCTGATCCAGAACCTCACCATCCTTGATGACCTGAAGATAAAAGAGGCCGGGGCGTGGCTCAATGGCCCAGTCTGGAGGCTGCCAAGTTGATTGCCCCCCTCCAATCTGGGTGACATGGTGAGATGGCGGGGCATCGGGCTTTTCCTTTTCCGGGACGGCAGAGGCCTTGGTGACGGAAAAGGGTTCCAAAGTTTGAGCTTTCCTAAATCGATCAAGACCGCTTCTCCCCTGCATACTGTTCCCACTTCATTCACGCTACTTCACAACCCGAACAGCAGGTCCAGAGTCAAGTTTGACCATATTCACACGAGCAAGAGCAAGAGCAAAACTATGCAGTGCAGTGTCGGCGGGGCGGGGCGGGGCTTAAAACACACAAATTTAGCAGACAGTCAAATTCTATGCAAGAGGAACAAGAATTGATCTCACATAGGAGCAAGCAACAATGCCTTCAGAAACAGACTCACCCCAGAGTAGGAGACGATGGTGTCTAGGGTTTATGAACATAATAACAAGGAGGGAAAAGCGGCCGGTGTGAATCAGGGGAAGCACCAGATTTTACACTTCCTTCCCCCAGAGTTTGCTATTTACATAGATATCCTTAAACTCTTTATAAATTACACAGATTTCTTTGAACTGCCCTTCTCTTTCCCAGAAAGGACAGAGCTTAGCTGCGATTTGGCGCTTAAAATGCAGCACATCATCAGAAGTTGTTCACAATTTGAATTCGGGCTCGGGGTTCACATGTGTGATCCAATCCAACAAAGAATACACTGCTATACATCACTCACTGCTTATTGCTTGTACATCAGATCCTCACGTGGAGAAAAAAAACCCTCAGCTCCTCAGGATCTGTTCCCTACTAACTGCTACTCACTTCACAAACTATCTAAAATACATACTACAACACATCCGCCATCCTCATTTTCCCGTGACAAATTCCTTTTCTAACACGCTGAACATCACCAGCAACCGCTCTTGCAGGTTCATTAGAATGTTCTTCGTTATCCTTTTCTGGTGCTTCGTCGACTTTAGCCATGCTATTCCAAAATATGCCTGCACGCTGCAGGCCGCGGGTCTTGAGGCTACATCCTCAACCTGGTACCGAAGGTGAAGCTGCCAACCACACAGTTAGTTAACAATTGTCACAAGCAACAAACTAGGCTCATGGACACAAGCGACGAATTCTTACACTGAAATAATCACCAAGTGGAACCCCATGGAGGGTCATAACCTCTTCTACAAGCCACCCATTTCTATCAGCAGCACGGGACTTCTGCTGAGTGCTCGTCACTTCTCCTCTATAACGAGATATGCGTTTATCAAATTTGTAATATAGCTGTCTTTGGAATACATCCGGCTTCTCAGATTCCCAAGGGCTGTAAGAATAATTAACACATCCAGCTCTCTCCATAACCTTGCGATCCAGCTCATTACCGCCAAATAACTCCATAAAGAAACTGGTCTGCAAATTACCAAAACAGCAGCAGTTGCTCTTTGTCAGTGATCCACCCAAAACCATGTGGGACGTGCAAATGAAAATTGAAGGGGTGGAGGGATACTCACAGGGATAGAGAGAACAGAAGAATAAACCATAGACATGTTAACATCCCCAACACCTAAGAATGACCCGTTCTCTTCATTTTGGAGGCTTTTCACCTCCGAGTCTTCATCCACCTCCTCAATGGATTTCTCTGAGGAATCCTCTTCAGAAACTCGTAGATTTTTAGGGTTCGCCTCTTCAACTATTTGGAACTTCTGCTCAGGGCTCAGGGCTCTTGCTTTCCACAAAGCCATGATTGTCCTATTCAACATTAGATGAAATCAAGTAAGGGCGTGTTGGCACAACACGTAACCAAATGCGCGTCCCCTAAAAATATAATAGTCCACGCTAGAGTTTACCTGTTTGCCACATTGAATGAAACAAATGAGTGGAAATGAAACTTCAGCCTTCCTTCCCCATCCTGTGTCTTTGCACCATGCTTTGCATCGAGGCCTCTTCCAGGCTTTAATGTCATGACAATTATTGGACTTCCCATCGAAGACAAAGTGGGGGCAAGCTCTTGAATGTCCTCTATATCTTCCCATAAGAAGAAAAACTTTGTCTTGTGCCCAAATAGATCTGCATGGAAACCAATTATTCTAGCCGACAAAAATAGGCGACCCTGTGTCCAAACAATAATAGGATTGTCAGAGATGGGGGCAGTTGTGCAATGAAAAGAAGTTGAACAGCATTTGTCTTTCCTGAATTAAACTTTGTGAAAGCAATATCTACAAATCTACTGTAATGGAGCTCACAGACAAAAATGATCCTTCTCAAAACAAATTATACTAATAAAAGTAAACGGAGTTATGATCCCACAAAAATAAAAGAAAAGGAAACATAAGATCTGCATATGCACTAACATGCAAGAAAAGCACATGAATCAGGATTATGAACAAACAGACTGGGAAAATCACCTGGAGGGGCATCTTGCGTTTCAAGTGACAGGTAAAGTCATTGATAAGGAACTCTTCAGGTGGAAGGCTAAACAGCTTTTGAAATGCAGAATTTGTTTGAGGTGAGCGCAAGCGTATCTGGAGAAAATTTAAATTATGACGGCAGGAGGCAAAATCACCAGGAAATGTGAGCCAACAAATAATTGAATAATACCTTACCTTCTTTCCCACTTCCTTCTCCATCCTTGTTAAATAATTTTGCACAACATTCCCACCCCTCGTGTTATTCAAGAAAATTCTCAAATGTAACTTAGACTGGCATGCCTGAGCCAACTTCCCTTTCAGCGGAACCCAAATGTCAGATAAATCTGATATGTTGGTCCTCAGAAAGTTTATTTCAGCATGACCAAGTGATGTCGCCTCATCAAAAGGTCCATCAAAATCATAAACTTCCACTTCCAGCACAGATGGAGGTTCATCCATTGCATCAAATTCAAATATTTCTGCAAACATTTAAGGTGAACCACAAAGCTTAGTACATTGAAGATGTAGCCGATAGTTGGAAGCGATCAACAGTTAGTAAGTGATGTGAACTTTTTTATGGACACGTACATACCATTCCATAGTGGATCAGGCTTTTGGAATTTGATGGAGCTCGTCCTTGTTTTCCCATTGCAAGTAAAGACAACATATGGATCAGAAAACCCACTCGAATCTACGGCAGCTAAATTGTTTCCCTCAATCAAGGCCACAGTTAGCAACCAACCATCTCCTTGCGCTTTAATTCCGTGATCACTGCCTGCATTTAAAATAAAAATACTCAACTCAAAGGGCATTCATCTAGCTACATTAATAAGACAGACAAATCAACTCGAGCACACGCAGCTACGAAACACAGAAAAATGGCTAAGCCTGGCTACTGAACTATACTGCTTTGCACATTATGGGGTTTGGCACATTCTATTACCTTTTTGCATCCTTGCCTGCATGAAACGCGACATCAGTTCGAGCACCCGTTTACCTTGAAGAACTAATATTCCACATACAACCAATTCACCAATGGAATCTGGTAAGTCTAGGCCGACAAACTCAAGCCCTTGAACTGCTCCAGGCGTGGCCAGAGAAATGTGCACAAAGATATACAATCCCACAAATAAAGTAGATATTACAGTAAAATTAGCAAAATACTGGAAGCCCAGTTTCCAATCTGACTGCGGTTCAACCTTTATAGATGCCAAAACTTGTTCCTTCTCAGAACTGATATCTTTCAAATCAACCATCTTAACAGTTTGCGATAGCACATTTCCATACGCCTCAAAGCTATCTCTAATACCCTGGCGGGCACCATTTTCAATCATACCCTTCATCATAGTACTCTGCAAGAAGTTAATTCTCCATGACACAACTAGTCTAGAAGACAATTCTCCAGATGGAAGATCAGGCCCGGGGGTGATGCAGTAAAGCACTTCTGCCCTAAAACTACTTCCATATGGAGCATCTGGGGTGGCCACACTAGAAAAAACTGCAAAAACCTTGCCATCAGCTCTCAAGTATGTTTGCTCTTCAGTTGCTTTCAGAGATCTGATTAATTTAGTGGCAGCTTTAACATAAGTAACTACTCTTTTAAGGTCTCCACTCCCATTCTCAAATTTCCAGGGTCCTACCTGCAGCTCTGTGGAGCCTTGAGTTTCTGTGGTAGACCTGAAAAAAGTGGAGTCTTGCGCGAAGAGCAAGGAGTTGAGTTCCTGAGGCGCGATAGCATACAGTTGGTCCAAAACTACACCACCGGGCAAATTACTTGGAATTTCACTTCCTTGTTCCTTCGCCTCCATGGTTTTCATAAGTTGCTCAAAGTTAGCGGAAGAGGCCTGGTCGTCGTTATCAACGTCACTTGGAGGATTGGCAGTTTCAGGTGGCTCCACCACCTCGGGAACTTTAGCGGAGGCAGCAGCCACGGCATCCCCATTTTTGCTGAAAATTTGAGCAATTCGACCGGCAAAGGTTTGAGCAGGAGCAGGAGCAGGTTCTTCCAATTTGACAGGAGAAGGTGATCTGGCAGGAGCAGTGGCAGACCTTGCAGGAGACTGAGTCAACCCTAAATCAGAAAACTTCCTTGTTAACTGGGCATGATCAGCAGCAGGAGCTGAGTCCGCGGACGAATTGGTTTGGGAGAAACATATGGTGAGAAGAATTTCACCTAGCAGCAACATCATACATACAATGCATCAAAGTGGAAGCCTTTATTACGAAAAAACTGAATGTGAGGTGGAACTTACCGCAGTCCTTGTTCTTGGCCTTCTTGTTCCTGGGGTGGAGAGTGTACCAGGCAGTGCCGAGGGTGTTGTCGGGGGCGTCGAAAACTCGAGAAACGGGAAACTTGATGTGGCCGACAAAATCATCGTTGAAGTACTTGTCTTCATCCAGAACGGATATGAGAAGCTCCTCCTTCAAGTCGTCCACGCGGAAACAGAACTCCTCACACCAAGATGGATTCAGGCATTTCTTCACCACCTTGGTCCTGTGCCTCTGCTTCCCCAACTGCAGTTTCACGTACGGATCACTGAACCCGTTGGGGTCCATTGCCGGGATGTTCCGAGCCTCAATCACGCGTACCAAAAGCTTCATACTAAGCTCGCGGATTCAATTGAGCCCCTGATTGATGCGGTTCATCAACCTTCTTTCTTTTCAAAAATCAAACTCAGGGACAAATTAATGAGATTTCAAGACCAGAAAACAGAATGGGGGTACAAACAAAAGGGCGCCTACTTTAGGAAGAATCAAAGTCAATTCTTTGTTTATATTAGGGATATGAATCATCATATGAAGAAAGGAAAGAGGGAGATGGAATTGAAACCATTGTAAGAGGGGAATTGGTTTCAATGGACTTTTCCGTTTTCAACTTTGGATTGCGATTTTTGGAAACAAGCTAAGCGCGTACTGTTTTAAATTTGGACCAAACCGAATTGACTCTCCGCAGAGCTCAAATTTCATGCTTTACCATTTGAAACTATTTCAACTTTAACCGTATATTTAAACATGCACGTGGATAATAATATTCTACTTGAAATTGTTTAATTCAGCCGTTGATTTGAAAAATATTACAATAATATCTTTCATTTAGCATTATTAAAATTTTTGAAAAGTTATATTTTGAAAATATATGCTACAAAAAGAGTTCGTCTCTTGAAAGGCGATCTTTGCATAAGTCATAGAAAGATCAAGGTTCAAAGTGCAAATTAGAAGAAATGAAGATAAAATTTTCGAATTGCATGAATCGGATTATAAATTTATAACTTTACATAACAAAATTTTAATATTACAACTAAAATATTTTACCTTTTATCATTTTAATTAAACGCAAGACTTTTCCCAAGAATTTGCCAACCGAAGGATGTATATCATACAATAAAATTTATACTCATATGCCATTCAATGTTAGGGTACGGTTGAGAAGTTTTGACTAAATAAATAGGGGCTCCATGGCTTAAGTCACAGATGGAGACCTGCAACCACTTTTGGTTGCCAGAAACTGCTGACATAAAACCAAATCACAATCCCATTGGCTGGTGTTCCAATTCCATAAAAATGATGCACCAAACAAACCAACACTGCAAACACACTTTTATTACAAACAATTTGATGAGTCTGAATCCCCTTTCTTGTCACTTCTGTCTCTTGTATATCTTCCCCAGGAATAACTTGAGAACTGCTTGCACTGCTTTGCTCGGATGACCCTCTATTGAGCTCGTCAGTTTCTCGTAGCTCTTGCTCTCATACTCCGCAAACTCACCCTACAATCATCTCGCATTTTACACATCAGAGGACCAACAAAACTGCAAACTCACCCTACAATCATCTCGCATTTTACACATCAGAGGACCAACACAACTGCAAACTCACCCTACAATCATCTCGCATTTTACACATCAGAGGACCAACAAAACTGCAAACTAGCTGTTTCACCAAAAAACATGCAGTGCCATATACCTGAAGATCAAGTTCGTTGTACAGGCTTTTGACTTTTGCAACATCAGCAGGGCTGGCCTTTCCATAGTGATCCTGAAAATGAACACACCTTCAGGTAACAAATCCATCAAAAACACAGGCAAAGGGGACTACTAATTACACACTTCATGTGTCCTTACGTGCAGAATCTTTTTCTGCTCCTCGCTACATTTTTCCAAAGCCTTCACAACCAGCCAAGAGCATTTAAAATCTTCAATGTCAGTTCCTATCTGATGATACGAGCAGGATCAAATAAGATTCACCAGTGTGTGGCAACCTACAAGTACAAAAGGATCAGGCCATTCTATCAATCTTTACCTTTCCAATCCTTTCAGGCTCACCATAGCAATCCAAATAGTCATCCTGTAAAACAGGAGATGCACAATCAACAAGAAATAAAATGTAGCAACAATGCCTCTCCACTTGGCATGCCCCATGTTCATTAAAAATTACCTGAACTTGAAAGTATATTCCCATGTCAATGAGAACATTCTTGACATGTACATGGTCGTCCAAATTCTCCCCAGCCATAAGCAAAGCACACGCAACCTGTTCATTCAGGGGGTGAGCTGCTGTGGAAAAGCACCTCAACAGTAAACGAAGCTAAACGTGCTACTCACTGGAAGGTAAAATGAGTAGTAGGCAGTCTTGTACTGAACTATTCGCCGGTGTCTACATGAAAGCGATTCAAAAATAAGGTACAGACACATGGGATCCCCGTTTGTACAGCACAACGACGTAGATAGGCTTAGGACAGACTGGGACTCACAGTGACAACGAGTACTTGGACAAATCCTTCTCTCCTTGGAGGGTGGTGATCAAGTCTATCATTTGCCCAGAAGCAGTTTGGAACTCCACCTGCGCACAACAAGGGATGAGATGAAATCGAAGCGACTCTACAAGGGTCGGGCGTGTGGGTCACCTCATTGAACAGATCCAGCAGATCCACGTAGCAGGGCTTCCCCCGGAAATGCTTCTTGAGAATCCTGGGAATGTGATTGCGGAGCACGACTCCGTCGTTGACAGCAATCAGGCCGACCTTGGGTACCTTGAACCAGCAGGGCTGGCCGCGCCTGGTGTGGGAGTTGTCCATGATGTCGTCAAGGACAAGAAAGTAAGCCTGGAGCTGCAATGCAGGAATTGGTGAGCAAGCCCAGGTCCTGATGCGGAAGCGGAAGCGGAAGGAAGATGCACGTACCCATTCAATACACCAGCCGAGAGCGCTGGCGAGGAACACCTCTTCTTCGCTCGGGTCCCTCCCTCCTACCAGCAGCTTGTAGCTGTCAATCACGGACAGGCCTCGGTTTAGCTTCCCTGCAAAACAGCATTAAATGCATCCTCGCGGATTTCTTTTTCTTGGCAAAAATAGAAGGCCATACCTCCGGGCACATTGTAGTCCAGCATCTGCAACACCATTGAATGCATCTATCAAAATTCCATTTTGGGCTGCATGGGTTGGGCAAGTCTAGATCTTCAACCCAGAGAGAGAGAGCGAGAACGTACCCGGTCAACCCATTGGCGAGAGTCGGGCGACCACTCAAAGGCAGGGTCGTTTAAGAGGTCGGATTTGAGGAGGGAGTAGACCTGCAGGAACGTGGCCTTCAGATCCGATGCCGCATTCGCCATGGCTGATGAGATGAGTCAAGGAGAAGGAATTCACAGCCCACCAAGTCAGTTTACCACTTTCTATTTATACCCGTCAGAGTCCATGGCATGGGATCAAACATGCAACCCATGATCATTGATGCTGCTATTTATCCTAATTATTTCAATTTCTATCTGGATTGGATTGACCATCCAACTTACAGCATTTATGCCTTTACATCTCAATCTTTTTAATAATAAACAAATAAGAGTTTTTTTCCAAAGCCATGGAAAGACTGGGGGTTTAAAGTGCAAATTAGAAGAAATGAAGATCAAATTTTTGAATTACATGAATAAAGTTATAAATTTTATAGGGCAAACTCTTGGGAAAGACGGTCTTTCCATAGATTTATAGAAATGCGGGGTTTGATTAGAATATTAAACGGTAAAGGGTCTTAGTTGCAATATTAAAATTTTAGTATGCAACATGTAGTAGTTATAAAATTTATAACCCGGTTCATGCAACCCGAAAATTTTATCTTAATTTCTTCTGATTTACACTTTAAACCTTGTCTTTCCATAAGTTATGAAAAGATCGTCTTTCAAGAGACGGAATCAGATTTTTATCAATTTGACTCATTATTCATGGATTTTGGAGATTAAAATAATAATAATTCAGGGATTGTGGGAATTTTACTTTGGCTTATAGGGATTGTGTGAATCTGATTCCACATCCCACGTTATTCTGACAAAATATTTGCCCAAAAATGAGTCCAGTGATGTCCAATTGTCCATATGCGTACCCAACCTTTCCAGCATTTACAAGTGGGCATCTCTCTATGGACGACTTTGATGAAAAGGTGCGTGAAAACTGAAAACTCTTCACCAAATCCAAAGCACCCAATTTTAGGTACAAGCACAATTGCATTTACTGCTTCAGTTTCTTTGACTAGCATATACTTGTTGATTTCGTGGCAAAGTCTCCGCATACATACGTGAAAAGATAAGATGTGATTTAATTAAAATGATAAAGAGTTCGAAAGATGATCTTTCTTTAATTTATAGAAAGTTTAAGGTTTAAAGTGTAAATTAGAAGAAATGAAGATAAAATTTTTGGGTTGCATGAACCGGGTTATAAATTTTATAACTATAACATGTTGCATACTAAAATTTTAATATTACAAGTAAGACCTTTTACCTTTTATAATTTTAATTATACCCATCTTTCCATAAGGCTATGGAAAGATCGTTTTTCCCAAGACTTTGCCTAAAAATCTGGTCTCAAGTATTTTTAAATGCCGTAATAATCTCGAGATGGTCAAAACTTGCAGTCAACGTTGATTGGGCCAGTAGTGAAATGATCAAAAAAATTCTCAAATTTAAATCTAACATAAACTAATTTTTTTAAAGTGTTCTTGTAACTTTCAGTAATAAATATGCGAGTCCGTCTCTTTAAAGATATTCTTTTCGTAAGTTACGGAAATATCAACATTTAAAGTGTAAATTATAATAAATGAAGATAAATTTTTTGGGTTGCATGAACCGGGTTATAAATTTTATAACTACTACATGTTGCATACTAAAATTTTAATATTACAACTAAGACCTTTTACCTTTTATTATTCTAAATAAACCCCTTATTTTCATAAGTCTATGAAAATACCGTATTTCCTAAGATTTTATCTAAATATGGTCCTGAGTTTTCCAAAATTCTCAAAAGACTCTCAAGTTGGCCTAAACTTGCAGTCAACACCGTTAAGACCGCTCGATGTTAATATGAACTAACAACTCTCAAATTTATTCTATTAAATAAATAGGAAAAAGATTATCGACATTTCTCTTTTGATTTTTTTCGTGGAACACTTATCGGTCACCATTTTCATACGCGTACCTAACACCATTTGAGCTCATACTATAATTATTATTTTGGGATAAGTGTCAATATAACCATATCTATTTGAGTAAGTGTCAATATAACCCTATGATAATTTTTAGTGCAAATGTAACCCTAACTAGTTAATACAAGTGTTAATATAACCCTCATACCCCATTTCCGGCATTGACCTCAATTTTGCAGCGTTGACTATATGTAAATTGACCAAAATATCATTTTGGGCTAACTTTGAAATTAGGTGGCCAATTTTACCCTCATAGTTCGCCGGACCGCCATAGTTCGCTGAAATTATGTAGGGTTATATCAGCACATTATGCAATCTTATTGGGTTATATCAGCACATTCATAATGTTTGTAGGGTTATATCAGCACATTTCTAATGTTTGTAAGGTTATATCAGCACATCCTTAAAACTTATAGGGGTATACTGGCACTTTAACTAAAATATAGGGTTATATTGGCACTTTCAAATATTGAAAGGTTATTTTGGCACTTATGTTAACTAGGTAGGGTTATAAAAATATTTTTTTCTATTATTTTTTAAATGGAGAGAGATAACTCAATAAACCATATAATTGATGATTGATTATAGATATATGAATTATTTAAAGTGGGAGAAGAATAGGCTCATACTCGACTAATGGAACATAAATAACCACATTAATTATATGGCATTAGAAACTCCACCATCCACATTAATAATATAAGGGCCAAAAGACATCCACGGGTGTACCCCAGTGGTTGGGATATGGGTGGGAAAGCCAGTAAACCCAGGTTCGATCCTCGGCAGCGGCAGTGTGGGGAGTTCTTGCTTTGCAAGGCTCCCTTGTGCGCACCGAGGCAATGCCAAGCCCATGGGTCCTGGTGCTGGGCTACCGTGATTTACCTCTCATATGATGGCCTGGGTGTGGGCTGGTATGGGCCGCTGAGGGCGAGCGGATGATCGCCTTTTGCCAATATAAGGGCCAAAAGGCCCAAAACCAAAGCAAGGCCCAGTCAGTCCGATCCCAGTTTTATATGCCAGTGGTTTATCTTATTATGCCATTTTCATCGATGATTTTTCGCTATTCGCATGGTTTCTTCCGACACGGCATAAGTCGGATTGCTATGACACATTTATCCAGTTTTAGAAATTTGTTGAGGCTCTGTTTTCTGCCAGGGTTAAATTTTTCCAGACCGATGGTAGAACAGAGTTTACTAATCACCGACTTGAGGCTCACTTCATATCATGTGGCATTCATCATCCGATGTCCTTGCCCTATACACCTGCTCAGAATGGCTGAGCTAAGCGAAAACATCGTCACATCACAAAGACTGGTCTTGCCATATTTTTCACTCTTCTCAGCCAGTTTCGGTTGTCCTCTCTCCGACATCTTCTGCTGGTCACTCTCTGGTCAGCTCTGCTCGGTCTTCTTAGGCGCCATCAGCTGGTTCGACTCTACCCATTGGATGGCTACTCGGTTTTCTACTGGTGCCATTCAGCACTGGGATTATTCATATATTATTGCTCATGGTCTCACTGCTGCACTCCTTTCTCAGACAGAGCCCACTGATTATCGCTCTTCCCTTCAGGATCTAGCCTGGGTTTCAGCTATTGATAATGAGATGGTCGCTCTTCGTGGTCAACACACTTGGGATTTGGTGTCTCAACCTTCGAATGTCAACATTGTTGGCCCCAAATGGGTATATAGGCTCAAGTATTGACGAGCTGACACTATTGAGCGTCACAAAGCTAGACTTGTGGCACAGAGTTTCTCGCAAATTATGGATTTTGATTTTGATCACACTTTCAATTAGGTGGTCAAAGCATTCACTGTTTGGATGGTCCTCGCGCATAGCTACCATGCGTTCCTGGCCACTTCACCAGTTGGATGTCAAGAACGCTTTCCTTAATGGTGTTCTTGATGTTCCGGTCTATATGAAGCACCCCGTTGGGTATCAGGATTCTGCTAATCCAGACTATGTTTGTCGTTTGCGAAAGGCCATTTATGATCTTAAGCAGGCTCCTCGGGTTTGGTTCCAGCGCTTCAGCAGTTATCTGACATAGCTTGGTTTTCAGTGCAACTCAGCCGATGCTTCTTTATTTGTCCTCTCGAGAGGGTCGTTGTTAATGTATCCACTTGTGTATGTGGACAATATCATTCTTATAGGCAACGACCTGACTCTTCTTCGCCAGTTCATTGATATGACACACAGAGAGTTTGCAATCAAGGATCTTGGTTCTCTTTATTACTTTCTTGGTCTTGAAGTTTCGTCTACCTCCTCAGGGTTAATTCTTGGCCAAGCAAAGTATGCTCGTGATATTTTGACTCGGGCCGGTATGCCTGATGCGACACCTGTTTCTACGCCATTTTAGGATCCTACACTTTATCGTTCTCTTGTTGGTGCTCTCCAGTATCTCAGCATGACTCGTCCAGATTTGGCATTCTCAGTTAACACGGTAAGCCAGTATCTTTAGGATCCCAAAGATGAGCATTGCACTACAGTGACACGGATTTTGAGATATGTTCGTGGCACTCTTTATTTTGGTCTTAGCTTTCGTATGCTAGCACTCCTGAGGTGTTAGGGTACTCTGATCCTGACTGGAGACTCGCCGGTCCACTTATGGTTAAGCGGTTTATCTTGTTGGGAATATGGTTTTTTTGAGTGCCAAGAAACAACCTTTGTTTCTCGCTCCAGCACTGAGTCTAAATACCGTGCTCTCTCCAACACTGCTTCAGAGGTGGTTTGGCTCACTCATTTGCTTCGTGATTTTCGGGTTCAGCTTTCTGGTTCTCCATTGTTGTTATGCGACAACAGTGCTATCTTTTTGGCTCAGAATCCGTGGCCCACAAGCGGGCGAAACACATCGACATTGAGTATCATTTTGTCCATGAGTTGGTGACTTTTGGAAAGCCGTGCGTTGCTTATATTCCGACTTCTCTGCGGACATCTTCACCAAGGGGCTCTCTCGTCTGCTTTTTCAGGGCCAAGCTGCGCGTCGGTGAGCATCCGACGCTTCGCTTGAGGGTGCGTGTGTTAGAATAAAGCAAGTAGAAGATTAGATAATATTTTATTCCATGTTGACCATACTAGAATTATATTTAGACTAGTATACTTTGTACTCTATTTATACTGTTCATCATTAATCAGAATCATTACGCCAAAACCGGTCAACCATTAGAGGAGTTAAGCTATTCATTTCAATGCTCAAGCATTATACGAGCACTTGAAAAAATAGAGGTTATATTAACATATACTATTAGACAAGAACCAGGGGTCACTTATGTTTTGATTTGTGAAGATGGAATCTAAAATTGGAGGGTGTTGGGTCGGGTCGGGTCGGGTCGGGTCAGACCAGGCGTGGATGGTTGAAGTATGTGGGGCCATTGTGCAGGATTATAAAATTGAAAATGATTAGTGTTAGTAGTGCGAGAGTAGGGCAAGAATTGTAATATTGATAATCGTGAAATGGGCGGAGGTGGCGGCGGACGTTCGGAGCACCTGACCAGCGAGAACGTGAAGCAGCTGGTGGAGTCCGTGGACGCTTTCCTGTTTGACTGCGACGGTACGTATTATGATGCTATTCATTTAAAATGGGCTGCTCTTTGATTCCCTGCTGGCAGGCGTGATATGGAAAGGCGACGTGCTGATCGACGGCGTACCCGAGACTCTCCATATGCTCCGCTCCCTGGTACGCGCACCATTCACTGCTTCTGCTTCAGCTTCAGCTTCAGCTTCACTCATGAGGGAATTTGCTGCAGGGGAAGAAGGTGGTGTTTGTCACAAATAACTCCATGAAGTCCAGAGCCCAATATTCTCAAAAGTTCCACTCTCTTGGCCTCCCCGTTCCCCGGGATGAGATATTTTCCTCCTCTTTTGCTGCTGCCATGTTCCTGAAGCTTAACAACTTCCCCACACACAAAAAGGTTACTTTTCCCTTTCTACTCCACGCACATTTTCATCAGGAATCGGTCATCAATTTAGTTGCAGGTGTATGTGGTCGGCGAGCAAGGCATTTTGGATGAGCTCAAGCTGCAAGGCTTTACTGCCCTCGGAGGTCCCGTAAGACTACCTTCCTCCTCTCTTTTTGTTTTGTGTATTGCAATTTCTTTCAAGTATCATCCATATGGCAGGAAGATGGACAAAAGACGGTGGAATTGAAGCAGAATGCTCCCTTTCACCATGACAGCAATGTAGGTTACATCTCCCCACCATTCTCATTTCCTTGTATGTGTTTATGGGTCACGTGAGTGGAGCTTGCAACCTCAGGTTGGAGCTGTCGTCGTTGGCCTTGACCCACACATAAACTACTACAAACTCCAGTAAGCTTCTCTTTTCCCTCTTTTTTCGCATACTCGTTCCCCGGGGTACCTATAGTAGTTGATACGAATTTATTCTAGTTTGATAACAATGGGTTGTTTGCCTCATTGGCCTTTCTAGGGACGTGAACATGTTTATTAGATCAAATGGAATTATGTCACACTTCAGTGCGTGTTTAGTTGTTGCTTAGTATACACATATTCAGGGGAATGGACTGGCAATTAAAATTGGCATGATTGTAGCTGTAGGCTGTAGAATTTTCCTTGCTGGATCTGTTTTGTGCCAAAAAAACACGAGGAATTGGGATATTGGTAATCTTAGATGATTTTATTACAAGGAGAGATTGAGAGTAATTACATGTGATTTTATTACAAGGAGAGATTGAGAGTAATTACATGTGATTTTATTACAAGGAGAGATTGAGAGCAATTACATGTGATGCTGTAGGTATGCAACTCTGTGCATACGTGAGAACCCAGGGTGCCTTTTTATAGCTACCAACCGTGATGCAGTGGGTCACATGACTGATCTGCAAGAGTGGCCTGGTACATTTCCATACCTAGGCTTATCTCGTCAGTCAATGTAGAATGCTAACACAGTGACCTGTTGCTCCGAATGGTGGGATTGGGGTTTCAGGGGCAGGATGTATGGTGGCTGCGATTAGTGGATCCACCGAAAGAGAACCTACTGTCGTTGGGAAACCGTCAGCCTTTATGATGAGCTTTCTACTGGACAAGTAAGTGAACTGATGCTGCAGTCGAGCATACAAATGGTTGTTGGTTGCGGAATTCAGGATTCATTTGGCTGCAGGTACAATATCAGCACTTCGAGAATGTGTATGGTAGGAGACAATCTGGCCACTGATATCCTATTTGGGCAGACTGCGGGGTGTAAAACTCTTCTTGTTCTTTCAGGTGGATATGTCATTTTCTTGTGTGATTGCTGACTACAATTTTCTGCTGAGATGAATGAGTGATGGTAGTGTTTGTTCTCCAGGTGTAACAAATGCGTCGGCTCTTGAAAATCCATCGACCAACATAATACCAGATTACTACAGCAGCCAGGTCTCGGACATCAAGAGACTGTTTGCAGAATGATTCAGATCCACACCAGTATCATTCTTTCTTAGCATTCCGATTGTCAAGCATGCTCCACACAAACTTCATAATCTCAACTCTCAAGAATCATTTAAATGCCAGATGCTGTTCGGTTCAGCTTAACCAAATCATCTG
The DNA here is from genome assembly GCA_037428765.1 of Rubia yunnanensis. Taxonomy (NCBI): domain Eukaryota; kingdom Viridiplantae; phylum Streptophyta; class Magnoliopsida; order Gentianales; family Rubiaceae; genus Rubia; species Rubia yunnanensis. The sequence continues at coordinate 165,546,632 of CM075061.1, forward strand.
AATATTTAATTTGACTTCCTACGGCACTGCCACGGTTCAGTTTGATCTATAAACCTTGGTTCAGAACATCAAGTATCCCAATGAATTATACTCCACAATCGAGCAAATTATGTTTGAGAGAGAAGCTTTCTTTAGCATGACCAGAGTTAATTTTATTTCATCTCAACTTCTCAAGCGAGTTTAATTAAAATGTCAATTGTATCTTTAAATTCCATCTCGTTCAATTGATTTTTTTTCCAAGTACGTGTTATATTTCATTTCAACACCCATTTATTCAGAAAGAATAGTACATTTCTATAGTGGATGCATTCATGCATATAATTACGGGTAAATGAATATATTTGAGAAAGATATGGGGCTCTAACTATGGAAAGGAAAACATTATTTTTGAGGTTTTGATAAAAGAGCTGAGATGCTCTCTTCAGTTTATTGAGTCCGCCACTTGAAAGACTCATGGAAAACTCAAGGTTTAAAAGAAACGAAGATAAACGTTTTGTGTTGTATAAATTGGGTTATAAACATTATAACTATTGCACGTTGTATAATAAAATTTTAATATTGCAACTAACGTCTTTTACTTTTCTATTATTTCAATAAATCCCGTCTTTCCATAGTGTTGGTATGCCTTGGATACTGTAATAGCCGCTTCTGCGACCCTGGCCTGGAATACAACTACATCTACAATTATGATAAGAATATAATTCCAATTCCAATTTGGACTGGTGTTGATTTGGGCCGAATTGTGTTTTGTTCCAATCCCAGTTTGTTAGGGTTTAGTGGAGACAGTATATAAAGTGTCTCTCTTCTCTCTGTAAACATTAATTCTGATATAGTGAATCCGTCTCCCGTGGATGTAACCAAATTGGTGAACCACGTAAATCTTGTGTCTTGTTATTTTCGTTCATATTTTCTGTTCTTTCTCCATTCCGCACAACAAACTGGTATCAGAGCGGGTTTTTTTTCCGGCGATATCCGTAGTGGGTATATCGGATTCTGGGCTCATTAGATCGGAGCTGATCGGGGAGAAAGATGTCTGGGTTGAACGTGAAGATCGACAAGTTTACTGGGAGAAACAGTTTCAGTTTATGGCAGATCAAGATGCGAGCTTTGCTGAAACAGCAAGGTTTGTGGACTCCGCTGACGAAGGATTTCGCGAGCAGTTCTGGCGATGTTGTGAGTCTGGAAGAAAAGGCACACTCGACGATTATGCTGTGTCTCGCGGACGAAATCATCACTGAGGTCTCAGATCAGGAGACTGCTGCACAACTGTGGCTGAAGTTGGAGAGTTTGTATATGACGAAATCTCTAACCAACAAGTTGCTTCTGAAACAACGCCTCTTCGGTCTCCGAATGCAGGAAGGTACGCAACTCAGAGACCATCTAGAGCAATTGAATACTTTGTTATTAGAATTGCGAAATATAGATGTGAAAATTGAAGATGAAGATGCTGCTTTGATTTTGCTAGTTTCTTTACCACTTTCGTATGAGAATTTTGTTCAGTCATTTATTGTTGGTAAAGATTCTGTGTCTCTGGAGGAAGTTAGATCCTCTCTCCATAGTAGAGAGTTGCGACATAAGGCAAACAGTACAGATACAGAAAGTCAGGCATCTGGTTTATTTGCTAGTGACGGAAACACAAAGGGCAAGGGAACCGGTGGTAAGAAGAAGGGCAAGAAGTCATCTTCAAAGGGTCCCAAGGCCAATGATGTTTGTAACTACTGTAAGGAGAAGGGGCATTGGAAAAAAGAGTGTCCGAAGAAGGCTAGTAAATCTGGGAGTACATCTAGTACTGCTGCTGTGGCTAAAGGGGATTTCAGTTCTGAAGATGATTTTGCTCTAGCTGTTACTGGGCAAAATAATCATTCTAATGCGTGGTTTCTTGATTCTGGGGCATCTTACCATGTATGCCCAAGGAGAGATTATTTCTCAACTTATGAGCAAGCTGAGGGCATCATTACTACGGCAAATGGTGTTGCGTGCAAGGTAGTTGGGATTGGTTCAATCAAGATCAGGACGCATGATGGTAGTTTCTGTACTTTGAACGATGTCAGGCATGTTCCATCGATGACAAATAATCTGATTTCTCTTCCTACGTTGGATAGAAAGGGTTTCGTCTACTCAGGGAGTGATGGAGTTCTGCGTGTCTGCAAAGGTTCTAGGCTGGCTCTGAAAGGTGTTCTGCATGGTACTTTGTATTTTCTACAAGGTTCTACGGTTATGGATTCTGTTAATGTTGCATCTTCGGAGGTTCACCAGGATGATATGACTAAGTTATGACATATGAGGCTTGGTCACATGGGTGAAAGAGGGATGCAGATTATGTCGAAGTATGATCTTCTTGGTGGCCACAAGATCAAGAGCTTGGACTTCTGTGAGCATTGTGTTTTTGGGAAGCATCACCGCAGCAAGTTTCCTAAGGCGATTCATAGAACAAAGGGCACATTGGATTACATCCATTCTGATTGTTGGGGACCTTCCCGAGTTGAGTCACTGGGAGGTCACAGGTACTTTGTTTCTCTGATTGATGATTACTCAAGGATGACTTGGGTTATCATGATGAAACATAAGAGTGAAGCTTTCTCAAAGTTCAAGGAGTGGAAAGCTTTGGTGGAGAATCAGACCGGGAAGAAGATCAAGAGGCTTTGAACTGATAATGGGCTGGAATTCTGCTCGTCTGAGTTTGATCAGTTTTGTAGGGATGAAGGGATTGCTCGTCATCATACAGTCAGGAATACGCCACAGCAGAATGGCGTAGCTGAGCGGATGAATCAGACATTGCTGGCGAGAGCGATGTGCATGCTCTCTAATGCTGGTTTGGAAACGAGATTCTGGGCAGAGGCGGTGAGTACAGCTTGTTACCTGATCAACCGCGGGCCTCACACGGGTATAGAGTGCAAAATACCTATGGAGTTGTGGTCAAGTAAAGTTGTTGATTACTCCAAGTTAAAAGTTTTTGGTTGTACATCTTATTATCATGTTAGTGATGGTAAGTTAGAGCCCCGAGCCAAGAAGGGTGTCTTTGTGGGTTATGGAGATGGAGTTAAAAGCTCCAGGATATGGTCTCCATCTGAGAAGAGGGTTATTCTGAGTAGGGACGTTGTCTTTGATGAAAATTCTTTGCTTAGATCTATGGTGAAGCCCACAGTTGTGCCAGAAACTAGTGGAGTTGATAAACAGGTGGAGCTTGAAGTCACTCAAGGTGAAAATAGATTGGAACAATTTGAGGTGGATCAAGAGCCACAAACAGAATCTGAGATACCGGAATCTCCACCACTAGATCCTCAACCATTATGAGCTACAGTCCGCAGTTTAGCTCAGGACCGACCCAGGAGGGTTGGAGTAGGGGCGCCAAAGAGATATGGGTTTGAGGATATGGTGGGTTATGCACTGTCAGTTGCCGAGGAAGTGGATACTCAAGAGCCATCAACCTTCAGAGAGGCTACTTCATGTACTGATGCTGATAAATGGCTTGCTGCAATGGGAGATGAGATGGAGTCTCTTCAGAAGAATCATACATGGGAATTGGTCAAACAGCCTCAAGGGAGAAAGGTAATCAGTTGCAAATGGGTTTTCAAGAAGAAGGAAGGAATATCACATGCAGAGGGAGTCAAGTACAAGGCAAGAGTTGTTGCAAGAGGTTTCAGTCAAAGGGAGGGGGTAGACTATAATGAGATTTTCTCACCAGTGGTCAGACACACTTCCATCAGAGTGTTGCTAGCCTTGGTGACACATCAGGATTTGGAGCTCGAGCAACTTGATGTGAAGACCGCTTTTCTACATAGAGAGTTGGAGGAAGAGTTGTACATGACTCAGCCAGATGGTTTCCAGGTTCCTGGCAAGGAAAAGTATGTTTGCAAGTTGAAGAAGTCCTTATATGGGCTTAAGCAGTCTCCGAGGTAGTGGTACAAGAAGTTTGACAGTTACATGCTTCAGCTGGGATATACGAGGTGTGCTTATGACTGTTGTGTCTACTACAGCAGGTTGAGAGATGGGTCATTCATCTATCTGGTGCTTTATGTAGATGACATGCTGGTAGCCGCAAAGAGTAAGCACGAGGTTCAGAAGTTGAAAGGACTTCTTAGTGCTGAGTTTGAGATGAAGGATCTGGGTGCAGCTCGGAAGATACTAGGAATGGAGATTCTTAGGGATCGAAGTCAGCGGAAGCTTTTCTTGTCACAGAAAGGCTACATTCAGAAAGTGTTGGCTAGGTTTGGCATGTCTACAGCAAAGCCTATAGACACTCCTAGTCCTGCAAATATTCATCTCACCACTATGTTTGCTCCTCAGTCAGACGAGGAGAAGGAGTATATGTCTCGGGTTCCTTATGCCAGCGCGGTGGGGAGCTTGATGTATGCTATGGTTTGCACGAGGCCAGATTTAGCACAGGCAGTCAGTGTTGTGAGCAGGTTCATGGGGCAACCGGGAAAGGAACATTGGCAAGCTGTGAAGAGGATCTTCAGGTATCTTAGAGGTACGTCTGATGTGGGTCTCATTTATGGAGGTGATACCGAGTGCTTAGTTACAGGCTACTCGAATTTTGATTATGCTGGTGATGTTGACACGAGGAGATCGATGACTGGTTATGTATTCACTTTGGGAGGTTCTGTGGTTAGTTGGAAGGCGACTTTGCAACCTACAGTGACGTTGTCTACTACGGAAGCAGAGTACATGGCTTTGACAGAGGCTGCAAAGGAGGGAATATGGCTGAAAGGGCTAGTTAGTGATCTTGGTCTACATCATGACCAGGCTACTGTGTACTGTGACAGCTTGAGTGCAAGCCTAGCCAAGGATCAAGTCCATCATGAGAGGACCAAGCATATTGATGTCAGATATCATTTCCTGGGGAGTGAGAGGAGAATCAGGGTGAAGAAAGTGGGAACTGCTGACAACCCCGCTGATATGTTCACCAAACCTGTTCCACATAGCAAGTTTCAACATTGTTTGGACTTGCTGAACATCAGAGCTGATTAGGTGCTCTATGGGCAGTCCCGGGAGTGGAGGGCGAAGTCTACTCATCTGGCACTGTAATGGTGCATCTGGAGTTTTCTACTTTGAGGATTCAAGTCAAGGTGGAGATTTGTTGGTATGCCTTGAATACTGTAATAGCCGCTTCTGCGACCCTAGCCTGGAATACAACTACATCTACAATTATGATAAGAATATAATTCCAATTCCAATTTGGACTGGTGTTGATTTGGGCCGAATTGTGTTTTGTTCCAATCCCAGTTTGTTAGGGTTTAGTGGAGACAGTATAAAGTGTCTCTCTTCTCTCTGTAAACATTAATTCTGATATAGTGAATCCGTCTCCCGTGGATGTAGCCAAATTGGTGAACCACGTAAATCTTGTGTTTTGTTATTTTCGTTCATATTTTCTGTTCTTTCTCCATTCCGCACTACACATAGTAAAGGGAAAGACGGTCTTTAATTTCACAAATAAAGTAAGAGTTCATCTCTTAAAAGTAATTTCACAAATAAAGTAAGAGTTCGTCTCTTAAAAGACGGTCTTTCCATGAACAAGAGCAAGGGAAAATAAGAGGGGGTAAAAGGAGAATTAGAGGGGCCTATCTTTGTGCTGGTGGATGGCGAACAGAGGCTAGGAAGCAGACGGCTGCGGTGGGGATATCGGTACTCTGCTCTATTCCTTTTCATTTAGGGTTCCCCTTTCCGTTCTGATGTTCGCTTTCAAAATGACGGCCAACTGGTCGCTGGATGCTTTTGCTGAATTGCATTCATGAATTCCGTAGAAGTTTACAAGGATATTGTTTTCAGGTGAAAGAGCATGAAGATGATACGCTGCGTGGGCATAGCAAGGCCCAGTTTTGTGCTTGCTCATTTGGAGGTACCTGCGATTTCTGTTCGGCTGCGGTGCTCCGCTACTGATACAGCACTTTCATTGCCCACTAGTTGTAGGCGCCCCAAGAAGCCCTCCCCCTCCTTGTTTACTCACCCCAGCCTGGGCCAGATTAGGACTGATAAAGCCGCCAATCGCGCTTCTGTGTATGGTTTCCTGAGGGGCATCGGCATCGTCCCCGATGAGCTTGATGGTTTAGAGCTTCCTGTGACTGTTGAGGTCATGCGCGAACGGGTCGACTTTCTCCACACCCTGGGACTCACTATTGAAGACATCAACAATTATCCCCTTGTTCTTGGCTGCAGTGTCAAGAAAAACATGGTCCCTGTGCTCGATTACCTCGGCAAACTAGGTGTTCGGAAGTCTACTCTCACACAGTTCTTGCGTCGATATCCCCAGGTCCTCCATTCCAGTGTTGTTATCGATCTCGCTCCTGTTGTTAAGTACCTTCAAGGAATGGATATCAAAGCAAATGACATTCCTAGGGTTCTTGAGCAGTATCCGGAACTGCTTGGTTTCAAGCTTGAAGGCACTATGAGCACTTCCGTCGCCTACCTTGTTGGGATTGGGGTTGCAAGGAGACTAATTGGTGGGGTGCTCACTGCATATCCGCAAATCCTTGGAATGAGAGTTGGCCGTACAATCAAACCGCTTGTGGAATACTTGGAGACTCTGGGAATGCCGCAATTAGCTATTGCTAGATTGATTGAGAAGCGACCCCAGATTCTTGGATTTGGACTTGAAGAGAGGGTCAAACCGAATGTCAAATCTCTCTTAGAGTTCAATGTCAGGGAAACAATGCTTGGATCTGTGATTGCACAATATCCCCAGATCATTGGACTTGATTTGGGCACAAGGCTTCGCGTTCAGCAGGAGTTTCTTCATTCCATCCTTGAATTGGATTCTGTGAGTTTCGGAAGAGCCGTAGAGAAAATGCCGGAGATGATCAGCCTGAGCCATGCCCCTGTGGTGAAGCGTGTTGATTACCTCAAGGAATGTGGATTTTCGTTGGAACAAATAAGAAAGATGGTGTTGGGATGCCCACAGCTACTTGCTCTCAATCTTGACATAATGAGGCGGAGTTTTGATTACTTCCAGGAACAAATGGGAAGGCCATTGGAGGACTTGGTTTCTTTTCCAGCCTTCTTCACTTATGGTCTCGAATCAACTATTAGACCCAGGCACACCATGGTTGCAAAGAAAGGATTGAAATGTTCTCTAGCCTGGCTCCTCAACTGTTCTGATGTGAAATTTGAAGAGCGGATGACGTATGACACCATTGACCTGGAAGAGATGGACGCAGCAGATTCAGCATCGTTTGGCATGAGCTCTCTACTAGATGCCAGAAATGAGGAGACGGATTCTGATTATGAGGATGACAGTGACAGTTGATGCATGTACAGAAATAAACTGTGTAGGAAGGCTGGCTACTGTCTACAGTCTAGGGCAGCAGTAAGCCTGCGGAGGAGAGTGCTGTGTTATTGGTTTGCAGAGCTGTTGGAAGGTAATATTCTCTGCACTTGCATGCTTCTTGTGCTCAAGGTTGTGGTATCATATACTGCTATCCATTTCCAATAGTCAAGAACAAAAATTCCAATCTGATTTTATATTCTCCGTGTGTGTGTGTAAGTTGGGTTAGTTCAGTTTCTCTCTTTGCTGCTCGTTTGATTAGGCATCGAGCCATGAAACCCTTTCCTCATCCAATTACTTGAGCTTTTGTTATGTAATTTATCCTGGTGACTCATACGAAGAACATGAATGTTTAATCGCTGTGTGCAATTTGTTATTTTTGTAGTTGAAGAAGGCAGGGCTTGTTATAATGAAGTTGGAAGCATGCGTAACTTAACAAGTTTGTGCTACTTTTGCATTGTTGCTTGGATGATGTTGTAATGAAATGGCTCAAAACGCGGGTTAGTAAACTGGACGCTAGTTCTCTAGTGAATCAATTTTCTTGGTAGATGATGACATAAGACTCAAAGCATATAGGCTACAGCAGCATCAGTTTATGCTATACAAGTATTAATGTTGCAATTGGAATTTGTTTACAAGTCAGTGTTGTTGCTGGAAATTGTGAATGGCCGTTGGCAATAGTAAATAATAGTAGTTTGAATGAGGTGTACATGTGCTATCTTAGTAATTTGAAGCAACCACACCCAGCGGCCGATTGAGTAGGCGGAGAATGGGAGGTGGTGGCCGTGGGAGGATTGAGTTGGAGTTGGACTTGCTGGCCTTGACATATAATCTTGACATCACACAATTGGGGTACGCCTTTTGCTACCTCATCAACAACGCATCCATTGCTTCTCTTGGACCTCATCTTCCTGCAGCCATGAACCAGATTAGGCACACCAACCACAATGGTAATACTATTTCTGCTAGTATTGTAAGAAAGCATAGCAGGTACCTGAGATCAGGTTTGGTGGTGCCTAGCACCAGGTTTGTGATGTTGATAATGGGGACCAGGTCTATTATTGCCTGTGCCTCCATGTCACTCTCGATCAAAATAGTCTCTACCTTAACCTTGATCAAAGTAGCCTTTGGTAAAGTAAGGATGCGTTTGATACTCCATGAATAAGTAGTAGTAGTAGTACCTTGGCAGCGGAGCATGTAGTGATGAAGGTGTTGAGGAATTGCCTTCTCTTGTCAGTTTCTTGAGTCACATACTTGTCCTTCTGCTCCGCATTCACTTGGCTCACCGCCATCATTCCCACTGCATGTTTATATGATTCCGGTTTCATCAACACCCATTTGCATAATTGAGCCATGAAATGAATGGCATAATAAGAGGGAGAAACTTACACGGGGTAGGGATGAACTTAATGGGGGGAAACACGTGAACGAGAGAAACATTGGTGGCGAGTGATGGCTGATTGAGAGTCCACTGGAGAGCGTCCATGCTTGCGGATGCTGCTGAGGCTGATACCACCACATACACCGTGTTATCATCCTCGATCTCATCCTGATCCTGATTCTGATGATGTAGTAGGTCGAAGGAAAAGAGACTGCTCCTGTCCCCCTGAATCTCCTCCTCCTGCTGCTCCACTATTTCTTCCAAACTGTCGTGACGATGGGCGTGGTAGTGGTGGTAATAAGTACGGGCTGTTGCTATTCTGGCTTCCTCGTCATCACCTGCTATTTCTTCCCAGCTGCTGTTGGGTTGGTGTCCTGGAAAATCGGTGTAGTCCAAGTACTCCTCATGCTGTGGATGATCATCCGTGGTAGTACTGCTGGGACTGCTAGATGTGCTCACCGTCACTTCCTCCTCCTCGGAGATTTTCATCATTGATAGTATCAAATGCAAACCCTTGCTGCTTACATTTGCTTCAAATACATCATCACCACAACCTACAGCCACACATGAGTATGGCGACACTTATATAAAGAGACAAGCATGCTGACTGAATCCACAATGTGACCTGTGTGCACAAGAATTCTTCTTGTTTAATCACAATATCGACTATAAATTATTTGTTCTTACTTCCACATCAATTAACCAAGCCAATGTCAAACTCCCATTGCGTCCTATTCAAAGCATATTCTCAAAAATTCTTTATGCTTTGACTCTTCTTCATCAATTATTTCCACTCCATTTATTTTATAAATGGTAATTCCAACAGAGTCCGTCTCCTGAAAGACGGTCTTTCCATAAGTTATGGAAAGACCAATGTTTAAAGTGTAAATTAGAAGAAATGAAGATAAAATTTTCGGGTTGCATGAACCGGGTTATAAATTTTATAACTACTACATGTTGCATACTAAAAGTTTAATATTGCAACTAAGACCTTTTACCTTTTATTATTCTAATCAAACCCCGTCTTTCCATAAGCCTATGGAAAGACCGTCTTTCCCAAGACTTTGCCTTCCAAGAGATGGGGAAATACTAGTTTTTTTTCCAATTGATATACTTTTAATGTCTATGTTATTGGATAAGTATGAATTTGTTTTTGTACATTAGTATTGTTATTCGACCTGATAAATTATATTGTTGAGGTCAATGTGTTTTGTCCAATCCGGTTTTACAGATCGTGCGTTCGTGATTTCGTTTGCGTTTCTCTATTAGGAGTTCCGTTCTCGATGTGTTTTCAAGGTGTATATAGTTTGGACAATATAGATTGCGTTTTGGATCAGTGGTGTTACATCCTTGTTCGTGATTTCGTTTGCGTTTCTCTATTAGGAGTTCCGTTCTCGATGTGTTTTCAAGGTGTATATAGTTTGGACAATATAGATTGCGTTTTGGATCAAGATAAAGTGGTGTTACATCCTTGTTTGGCGTTGCGATATTGATGTTGATACGCTCATCTTTGCCAAATGGTCATGATTTTTGCGAAAGCGAGTTAATATTCTTGAGTGCGATGTTACCGTTTTTGTTGGGCCTCTCGACGATAATTTGGTTGACATGTAATTTGAATATCATTGCAATAGATTGGTTAGTGCTAGAGGGTAGTTAGATTGGGCGTCAATTACACTTGTTGTAATCGCCGTAGAGCATGTCCCCCGCATAATGGAATGAATGATTTTTCAAAAAAAAAAAACTAATCTAACCCGTCTCTATTAATACACAATCTATTGAAAAGATATTTAAATCAAATGTATAATTTCTATTATGGCAAATCAGAGATCCAATTGAATTGTAATATTGCTGTAGAAATATTTACTTGCTACTTGATAGAGAAAGTGAATCACACATTAATATAGTATGAAATTGTAAAAGATGGATACATGCATTATACGATGAATGTCAGCATATAAATAACTATAATAATTACTTGCTACTTGATAGAGAAAGTGAATCACACATTAATATAGTATGAAATTGTAAAAGATGGATACATGCATTATACGAAATTGTAAAAGATGGATACATGCATTATACGATGAATGTCAGCATATAAATAACTATAATAAGACATTAGATATCATACTATATTAGGCTGTGTACTCGAGTGAATAGAATATAAACATTACAAATAAACATAGTTTTGATTTCAAATTCTTCACAGTAATAGTTTTTTCAAATTCTTCACAGTAATAGTTTGGTTTGGCAGTTGTATATATATGGAATTAGAAAGAGTAAGTGAGGGAATATCTTTGGTAGTTAGTGCGGGGATCGTAAGGATGGAGAGGATCAGGGATTGCAAATAGAATCGGGATTGTAATCACATTCGAGTACCAAACAAGTAGAGTTGGAACTCTTCCCCTGCGTACATATACATATATATATACACACAACCATCGGAGGTCTATTAATACACAATCTATTGAAAAGATATTTAAATCAAATGTATAATTTCTATTATGGCAAATCAGAGAGGATCCAATTGAATTGTAATATTGCTGTAGAAATATTTACTTGTAATATTGCTGTAGAAATATTTACTTGCTACTTGATAGAAATTGTAAAAGAGGGATACATGCATTATGTCAGCATATAAATAACCATAATAAGACATTAGATATCATACTATATTAGGCTGTGTACTCGAGTGAATAGAATATAAACATTACAAATAAACATAGTTTTGATTTCAAATTCTTGGATTCAATTTAGTTTACATTGTGAAAATTTACATTGTGAAAGTAGGTGGTGAGATTGTGAGCACGGTAATAGTTTGGTTGGCAGTTGTAGTCCTGTGTTGAAGGCATTGTAGTCCTGTGTTGAAGGCAATCAAAAGTAGAGGTAGTAGTAAGAATAGAAAGAGGAATCCCAAACGGAAATAGGATAGGGATAAGAATGATAGGATAGGGATAAGAATGGTAGAAAAGAGGTGGTAGTAAGAATAGAAAGAGGAATCCCAAGGATAAGAATGGTGCATATATATATGGAATTAGAAAGAGTAAGTGAGGGAATATCTTTGGTAGTTAGTGCGGGATGGTAAGGGATGGAGAGGATCAGGGATTGCAAATAGAATCGGGATAGAATCGGGATTGTAATCACATTCGAGTACCAAGGCAAGTAGAATTGGAACTCTTCTCCTGCGTACATAGATATATATATATCTGTACACACCCCCTTGGGAGTTCTATCTTACGCCGGAATCTAGACATGGCCAAATTCGCAATCCTCCTCCTTGTGCTCGCGGCTTATTGCCAACACCCCGCCGTAGCCCTTCTCAGAAGGGAGAGCTATGTTCCTTCCTCCACGCCCGACCATCACACTCCAACCAAGAAGGTATTTTTATTACCACTAACTTGCATGCATGCATATATCTGACTTGTCATCACCCTGCAGCTGCAGGCATATGTGGTGTACTTGGGAGGTCACTCGCACGGCCCCCATATAACTTCCGCGGATCTTGATCGGGTCACCGATTCTCACCATCGTTTGCTGGCCTCAGTCTTGGGAAGGTATATTCAAATCTTGCCTTGCCATTTCCACAGTGCATGACAATGATTACTGTTTGATGATGCAACAGCAAGGAGAGTGCCGCGGAAGCCATAATCTACTCCTACCGGAAAAATATTAATGGCTTTGCTGCCACCCTGGACGACGAAGACGCACAAAAGATATCCGGTCAGTTTTTACTGTCCTTAACGCGGGTTTGGTTGTTAATTAATATCTTGTGATGTGACTGTTTTAAGCATGTGATGTGACTGATGTTGTGGGCGGTGCAGAGCTCCCGGGTGTGGTATCGGTGTTCCCGAGCAGGGGGAAAAAGACGCACACCACCCACACCTGGAACTGGCTCAACCTGGAGGACCCCAGGGGCAAGGTTCCCAGGGCCTCCCTCTGGACCAGGGCCAACTTCGGCAATGACGTCATCATAGCCAACATCGACACCGGGGTGTGGCCCGAGTCGGAGAGCTTCAGCGACGAGGGTTTCGGGCCGGTCCCATCCCGGTGGAAGGGCTCCTGCGAGAACTCCACTCTAGTGGCGTGCAACAGGAAGCTGATCGGAGCCAAGTACTTCAACAGGGCATATCTGGAATTCATCCACGGCAACATGAGCAGGGACCTCAACGACGCCAGGGACCGGGAGGGACACGGGAGCCACACCCTGTCAACCGCAGGCGGCAACTTCGTGGAGAATGCAACGGTGGTGAGATCCGTGGTTGGGACGGCCAAGGGCGGGTCGCCCAAGGCCAGGGTTGCTGCTTACAAGGCGTGCTGGCCCGAGGTGGGCGGAAGCGGCGGCTGCTTCGACGCTGATATCATGGCAGCCTTTGACGAGGCCATACACGACGGGGTTGACGTCATCTCCGTGTCCCTGGGCGGCTCCCCCGGTCCCTATTTCCAGGATGGGATCTCCATTGGGGCTTTCCACGCCATGCAGCGAAACATCCCCGTCATTGCTTCCGCCGGGAATGATGGTCCCCTCCCCGGGACTGTCACCAACGTGGCCCCCTGGCTGCTCACCGTGGCGGCCGCTACCCACGACCGTCGCATGGAGTCCTCCGTGGACCTTCCCAACGGACTCATCCTCAGGGGCCTCAGCCTCTCTCCTCCACTCCCGGAACACAAGTTGTACCCCGCGGTGCGCGCGGGGAACGCCAGAAGCCGCAATGCCTCGCTCGGGGACGCAGACCTGTGCTTCTCAGGAAGCCTGGACGAGGAGAAGGTGAGGGGGAAGATCGTGGCGTGTTTGAGAGGGGTGACAGGGAGGGTGGAGAAGGGGAAGGAGGCTGCCCGCGCTGGTGCGGCTGGAATGATCCTCTGCAACGACCAAACCACCGGGGACGAAATCCACGCCGATCTCCACTTCCTCCCGGCCTCGCACATCACTTACGGGGACGGTCTCTCCCTCTACGCCTACTTGAATTCCACCACCCGCCCTGCCGCCTACATTCAACCCCCCCGCCCAGTGTTCCACGTCGCGCCTGCTCCCGAGATCGTCGACTTCTCCTCCAGGGGTCCCAACACCGTGACCCGCCAGATTCTCAAGCCTGACATCAGTGCCCCCGGCGTTGATATTGTTGCTGCGTGGTCCCCGCTAGCCTCTCCATCCGACAACGCGTCCACGGACTCCCGCCCCACCCCCTACAACGTCATATCCGGAACCTCCATGTCCTGTCCTCATGTTGCCGGAGTCGTCGCCCTCCTCAAGTCCCTCCATTCCGACTGGTCTCCCGCTGCCATCAAATCCGCCATCATGACTACGGGTGCGTGAATGTGCTGTCCTGTATTTTACTTTCCCGTGCCTTATTCATTCATACCATAGGTGGATAATGCACTTCGTAATTTGGGTGGCGCAGGGCGACTGAGGGACAACACGATGCACCCGATTCGTGACAGCGTGGACAGCAGCCAAACGACGCCGTTTGCTTACGGAGCCGGACATGTGCGCCCCAATCGTGCTATGGATCCGGGGCTGGTCTACGACATGACCGCCGACGACCACTTCAACTTCCTGTGCGCTCTTGGCTACAACCAAACGGCCATTCGCCTCATCTCCGGTCGCTCCCACCAGTGCCCGCCCCGGAAATTCAGCCTCAACGACTACAACTACCCTTCCATCTCCGTGACCGGCCTTGCACCCGGCAAACACGTGACCGTCACACGGACGCTCAAGAATGTGGGCCCCGCTGCCACCTACTCGGCCCGTTTAAGAAGCCCGCCCGGTGTTATCCTCACCGTAGAGCCCGAGACACTGAGATTTACCAAGGTGGGTGAAGAACAGAGCTTTAAGGTGAGCGTGAAAGCAGAAGCAGTGAATGAGGTGCGCACTCATGGATTTGGACAGCTGTTGTGGTCAGATGGCAAGCACTACGTCCGATCTCCCATTGCTGCGACCTTTGTAGCCACAAATTCAACCAACCTAGCTTAGCTTTCCTTTTGCGTTTATTTATCTCCCGCCCCACACTTGCACTTCTTTGTCTCTTTTTTTCGTCAACATCTTTGATTTAATTATTTTTATTTAGAGCTTCATTTTTCGCGATTGATCCCTAACACTAAAGTTTACATTTTAAATTAAAACAAAAAATCTAAATTATTAATCTTTTCCCATCCTATGTAATAATTCTAATTCAACCCCTCTTATCTTCCCCTCCTCCAGAGCGTTTCCTTGGTGGAGATACGCAATCACTTTAAGGGTTTAGGGTTTAGGCTTTGACTCCCTTCTTCACCGGGAAAACGTCGTTATCTTCCTTCTTCTCCGGGCTCACCTCCAGCGTCCCTCTCCCAGCCTTCCTTCATCGCCATTTTCGTCGCCAAAAACATCCTCTCTTCCTAGCGCCCAACTGAAAAACCCCTGGGCTCACTCATTTCTTCGCCGGAAAATGCCGTCTTCTTCCTTCTGTCTTTGTAGGTTATGGGATTAATTGTGTTGGGGCGATGGTCCAATAACAATTTTGTAGTTAATCCACTGGCATGCAAGATTTTCGGCCAATCATCGGAGGGAAGGAATTTTGGGGGTATTCTTTGTCCAGCAGAACCTTCTGTTGATTTTCCCAATTTTTCCCTTCTTGAAAAGAAATGAGAAAAGACTTGCACTGTCGCACATGCTGTCAACGGCCTAATCACTAAGCTTTTGAATGTGTTGATGCTGAAAATATTGGTGGGTTAAAACGATATTCATTTTCCGTAAATGCATTACATATCAGTGGTTAATGTGAGAATCCGCTTACCTCATTCCTTTGTCTAGCAAGAGGTCATAATGCTAACCGTACACCATCCTTTGCTGTGCTCATAAATCTCTTGAGCCTTCAAGGTCCAGTAAATGAATCTCTTGCCACGAGGAATCAGAAATTCTCAGGTTTGGTTCTTAAATGCCGAAGTCCAACTCTCTAAGGTGAGGGTTTCTACATTTTCTCCTGATCTTTTGAATTTTGTTCTTCTATTAATATGAAATGATTAGGATATAGCTCTGTGGCGAAGGCAAGGAATATAGACTGGAATGTTTGAACCAATTGTTTGGGCCATTCTGGAATAGCCCAAACAATACTTACTGCACATTTTGTTTGTGGAACTATAATATTTAATGCATTCTTTTCATCTCAACAAGTTTGAAACTCTTTTGTTGAGAGTAAAGGAATCAAGCATATTCTTGTTTGTTGTTGTGGCATCACTTTCATAGAATGGTTTGCCGTAATCAATTGTATCATTGATGACTGAATATATAGAGAGTACAATAGAGCTGTAACAAAGAAATAACTCTAATCATAATAAATCATAATCTAATTAGTAATCTGATTTATCCTAACATCCCCCCCTCAAGCGAAGCGTCGGATGCTCGCCGACGCACAACTTGGACATGAAATACTCAAGCAGCGGACGAAAGGGCCCCTTGGTGAAAATGTCCGCAATCTAAAGAAAACTTGGGACATGAGCAACGCGCAGCTTCCCAGATGTCACCAACTCACGAAAAAAATGATAGTCAGTGTCGATACTTCGCCCGCTTGTGCGCCACCGGATTCTGAGCCAAAAAATAAGCACTGTTGTTGTCGCATAACAGCAATGGAGAACCAGAAAGCGGAACCCGAAGATCACGAAGCAAATGAGTGAGCCAAACCACGTCTGAAGCAGTGTTGGCGAGAACACAGTATTCAGACTCAGTGCTGGAGCGAGAAACAGTGAGTTGTTTCTTGGCACTCCAAGAAACCAGATTCCCACCAAGATAAACCGCATAACCGTAAGTGGACCGACGAGTCTCCAGACAACGAGACCAGTTAGCATCAGAGTATTCTAACACCTCAGGAGTACTATCAGAACAAAATCTAAGACCAAAATGAAGAGTGCCACGAGCAAATCGCAAAATTCGTGTCACTGCAACGAAATGGTCATCTCTGGGATCCTGAAGATACTGGCTCACCGTGTTGACCGAGAATGTCAAATCCGGACGAGTGATGGTGAGATACTGGAGAGCACCAACAAGACAACGATAAAGTCTAGGATCCCGAAACGAAGGACTGCTAGAGCTGTGAAGTTGAGAACCAGCAACAAATGGCGTAGAAACAGGTGTCGCATCAGACATTCCGGCCTGAGTCAAAATATCACAAGCATACTTTGCTTGGCCAAGAAGTAACCCTGAGGAGGTAGGCAAAACTTCAAGACCAAAAAAGTAATGAAGAGCACCAAGATCCTTGATCGCAAACTCTCTATGTGTCCGATCAATGAACTGGCGAAGAAGAGTCGAGTCGTTGTCTGTATGAATGATATCGTCCACATACACAAGTGAATACAGTAACGACAACCCTCTCGAGAGTACAAATAAAGAAGTATCGGCTGAGCTGCACTGAAAATCAAGCTGTGTCAGATAACTGCTGAAGCAGTTAAACCAAGCCCGAGGAGCTTGCTTCAGATCGTAAATGGCCTTTCACAAGTGACAAACATAGTATGGATGAGTAGAATCCTAATACCCAACGGGTTGCTTCATGTAGACCGGAACATCAAGAACACCATTAAGAAAAACGTTCTTGACGTCCAACTGATGAAGTGGCCAGGAACGCATGGTGGCTATGGCGAGGACCGTCCGAACAGTGGAGACTTTGACCACATGACTGAAAGTGTGGTCAAAATCAAAACCTGAAATCTGTGAGAAACCCTGCGCCATAAGTCTAGCTTTGTGACGCTCAATAGTGCCATCTTGTCGATACTTGAGCCTAAATACCCATTTAGAGTCAACAATGTTGACACTCGAAGGTCGAGACTATAAATCCCAAGTGTGCTGACCACGAAGAGCGACCATCTCATCATTCATGGCTGAAATCTAGGCTGGATCCTGAAGGACAGAGCGATAACCAGTGGCCTCTGTCTGAGAAAGGAGTGCAGCAGTGAGACCATGAGCATTAATATTCAAATAATCCTGGTACTAAATGGCACCAGTAGAATGTCGAGTAGCCATCTGATGGGTACGAAGCTGTAGTGGCGAAGCTGGAGGAATCGAACCAGTTGATGATGCCAAAAAAGATCGAGCAGAGCTGATATGAGAGTGGCCATCAGAAGTCGTCGGAGAAAGGATGGCCGAGACTAGTTGAGGTAGAGTGGCCGGTGGCTGAGGCGTGGTGGCCGTCGATTGAGGTGTGGTGTCATCGACTGAGGTGTAGTGGGCATCGACTGAGGAGCTTGGTCCGGGTCAGCCGTCCAGAGGGAGCATGGTGGTGAAAGAGGGGCGGCTGGAACAGTCACAGGCGTGGTGACCCCAATCGATGAAGTAACAACTCCTTAAAAAATGATGAAATCTCCAGATCCAAAATAGAACAACTGTCCGCGGAAGATGAGACATAAGGGAATAAAGTTTCATCAAAATGGGCGTGGCGAGAGACATAAATGCACCCAGAAGTTGGGTCGAGACACTGGAAGCCCTTGTGACGTGGGCTGTAGCCAATAAAAACACACGGTATAGATCGCAGTGCAAACTTATCAGTAGCAATGGCACGTAGACATGGAAATGCACGACATCCAAACGGGTGAAAGAGGATATAGTTAGGCACATGACCAAAAATAACCTCAAAAGGTGATTTGCCACCAAGAACTGAACTAGGCAAGCGGTAGTAATGTAAATCGCGAGGAGAAAGCTTCCACCCAATAACAGTGCAACACAGAAGAGTGAAAAAACATGGCAAGACCAGTCTTTGTGAAATGACGATGCTTCCGCTCAGCTCGGCCATTCTGAGCAGGTGTATAGGGCGAGGACATCTGATGATGAATGCCACGCGATATGAAGTGAGCTTAAAGTCGGTGATTAGTAAACTCTGTGCCACCATCGGTATGAAAATTTTAAATCCTAGTAGAAAATTGGGTCTCCACAAATTTTTGAACTGGATAAATGTGTCATAGAAATCCAATTTATGCTGCATTAGGAGAAACTATGTGAATCATGTAAATTATTGATGAAAATTGCATAATAAGAGAAACCACCGGTAGATAAAACAGGAGCCGGTCCACACAAATCACAATGCACATTATCCAACAAACCAGTAGCGCGCTTGTCACTAGTGGAAAAAGGCAAACGACTACTCTTGGCCGTCTGACAAGGAGAGCGATTAAAAGATGCAGGCATAGCAGAAGTGACAGAAATAAGGCTCATTCGATTCAATAACTAAACAGTATCATGAGACATGTGACCGAGGCGAGAGTGCCACTGCTCAATAGAAGCATGAAGTTTTCTAGAGTTTAATTCGCCTAAAAAGCTGGAATCTCCTGTCTCGAGAAAAGAAAGACCTGAACCATGATGACCTTTACCAATTATCGTCCTTGTATGCTTGTGCTCAATGGAAATGCATCGACATCAAATATAACATGGACATGTAAATCACGAGTAAGCTTACTAATGGACAATAAGCTTCTAGTAATCTTAGGAAACACAAGAACATCATTAATAGAGAAACCAGAGAAATGACATTGACCGATGTGAGAAATGAATAATGATGCACCATTTCCAACAAGAATAACATCAGAACCACGATAACATTGTACCTTATCAAGATGACTGGTATACGCAGTAATATGAGATGTAGCACCGGAATCAACGATCCACTGATTCGACGAAGGATGACGGTTGAAACCATTCAAACTGGCCTGAAACAAAGTTTTGTCCGTAATCCAATTAGCGGAACAATCTTCATGAGATGGAGGTCCAAATAAACCGTATGAGGAGCTGTAATAGAATGTGTAAAGGAATCGGGTCAAAAGGACAAAAAAATGCCAAAACTGCAGGGCGCGTGGACTTCATGCAGAGAGAAAAGCTGGAGAGCGTGGACATCACGCGCAGTGATTTCTAGAGCGCGTCTTCCTCACGCGCGGATATGAACTTGCGCGCGTGGATCTCACTGGCCAATGATGATTGTTGAATGGGGACGCGAAGAGCGGAGCTGACCGGAGATGGAGACCGCCTGAGAAGCTCCTGCGGGTATGAATGCATATATATTCTTCTTAATATTAGGACTATATTTTGGAGAAGTCTTTCTGCCAACATTATTATTTAGAGAAAAGTGCAAATATAACCCTATATAATTGAAGAAAGTGCAGATATAACCCTGCGCCATTAGAAAGTGCAAATATAACCCTATCTATTCAGGTTATGTACAAATATAACCTTTTTAGCCGGTTTGAGGCCGGAATACAGTGAAATGACCAATCTTCCCCTGATGATTTTTTAAAAAAAACTGAAAAAACCCCATTTATCAAATGGCAATATTACCCCCTTACCCCTTTGTCTCTTTCCTTTTCTCTTTCTTCCGCTCCATTCTCTTTTCTTCCTTTCTTTTCTCTTTCCTTTTCTCTTTCCTTCCTTCCCCGCTCCAAACTCCTTCCCTCTCTGAATACAATCTGCAGATGGTGGTGGCGGAGAGCTCGCAGCTAGGGGTTCACCGGTGGTGTTGTGGATTCGGGGCTTGGTGATGGTGGAGGCGGGGATAGGGCAGAGGAGGATGCGGCGATGGCGAGGAGTTTGGGGTTGGTGGTGCCATGGTGGGATGGTGCAAGGTGGCGCTAGGGTTGGGGGCAGGTGGTGGCACGAGGTGGCGCTAGGGTTCGGAGCAGGTGGTGGCGCTAGGGTTTGCTGTGGGTGGCATTGAGCGGCGGCGAAGTTTGGGGTTGGTGGTCAGAGGTGCGAGGATGGGCTCAGGTGGTGGCGGTGGGGATGGGCTCAGGTGGTGGTGATTGGGGGCGGGGATGGGCTCAGGTGGTGGTGGCTGGTGGCGGAATGGGCTTAGGTTGTGGCAGGCGGATTGGTGCTGGTGGCGGGGATGGGCTCAGGTGGTGGTGGCTGGTGACAGGGATGAGCTCAGGTGGTGGCAGGCAGATTGGTGCTGGTGGCGGGGGATGAGCTCAGGTGGTGGCAGGCGGATTAGTGGTGGTGTGGCTGGTGACGGGGGATAGGCTCAGGTGGTAGCAGGCGGATTGGTGGTGGTGTGGCGGGGATGGGCTCAGGTGGTGGCAGGCGGATTGGTGGCGGTGTGGCTGGTGGCGGGGATGGCCTCAGGTGATGGCAGGTGGATTAGTGGTGGTGTGGCTGGTGGCGGGGATGGGCTTAGGTGGTGGCAAACAGATTGGTGGTGGTGTGGCTGGTGGCTGGGATGGGCTCAGGTGGCGGCAGGCAGATTGGTGGTGGTGGCAGATTGGTGGTGGTGGATTGGTGGTGGGGGTATTTTTATCTTTTAAATTTTTGTATTAGGTTAGAAGGGCATTTTGGTTATTTTCGGTCGGTCAATGACTGGAAATGACCAGTCAATGCCAGAATAGTGTGTTTAGGGTTATATTTGCACTTATGTGCAATAGATAGGGTCATATTTGCACTAAAAAATAACTCATGATTATATTTACACTTTTCTCAACATATAAGGTTATATCTGCATATTACCCTATTATTTATTTATAAAAAAAATAAAGGGAGTACTAAAGAGGACGGTGGTGTGAGCATTGGAAAAACAAGGGGGGGTGGAGAATTGGTATTTTGTAAACTTGATTAAAAATGGAAAAAGTAGGATGAGTGAAACAGTGACATTTAAGTTTGATTGCAAAGAGAGAGGAATGAGATGATTATAAAATAACAAAAGGAGGGAGGTAACGGTGAATGAATACTGAATAGTGGTGACGCTTCAAATCCAACCACGCAACTGAATGAGCTAGGTCAGTCACCGACACACAGAGTCGATTTGGAAGAAGAACTAGGGATGAGGTTGCGGAAGGCGGCGCTGCTGCTGCTGCTGATCTCCGTTGCAGCCCCTATTGTCCTCTACACCGACACTCTCGCCACCTATCTCTCCTCTTCCACTGCGTCCTGTGAGCATCCCGTCTTCCCCCCTCTCTCTCTCCCTCCCTATCCGTGCTTTCACTCATTTGTGTTTTGCTTTTTCTCCCCAGCCGAGATCCCGTTTGTTGCTGAAGAAGCCTCCGCCTTCGTAAGTTGTACAATCTAATCTTGCGCCTTTCGATTCCATTGCCTCTCGATTCACATTTTTCTTGTTTTCCAGACCTTTGGAGGCGAAATTAGGCCACTCAATGTACTGCCCCAGGTATCTCCACTCTCCGTTCCCAATTAGTACATTTTCTCTTAGATCTCTTCGTGATTCCCGTTGCACACTTACAGGAATCCACCCACGTTTTGAAGGAGCCGCTAGGTATTGTATACTTGCAGGACTCGCATAATGTTTCAGATGCTCGTAAAACCAGACAGCTATCCCAAGGTCCCAATATCTGTACTAGCATCTGGATTCCATGCCAATTATCATCATAACAACTCAATTCTGTTTCCAGATTCTCTGCCCCAGCACTCCAACCGCACACCGACTGAATCACCCATCACAGACAAACCTCGCCTTCAAAATGCTGAATCCAGCACACAGGCTGTTGATGCTCCCCAAATATCCACTCCAAAAACGGTACTCTCTGCTGATAACTACTACATCTTGTACTCGTGCTCACCCATTCTCTTTGCAGCAGCAATCCACAGCCAGACGCCCTTCTTCCAGGCGCTCTGTGAGAAAAGGCGGAGTGGATGTTCAAACTGCAAGCCAAAAGGAACAGTTACCTGCTCCGGACGTCCGCGTGCGCCAGCTCAAGGATCAGCTCATCCGTGGAAAAGTTTATCTCTCTCTCTCTGCCACAAGAAACGATCCCCACTATGGAAGGGAGCTGCGGTTGCGCATGAAGGAAGTTCAACGAGCTCTTGGGGAAGCCACCAAGGATACTGAGCTGCCCAGGAAGTATGCTTCCTCTTTACAAATGCTCTTTCAGATTTCTGTGTATGATCTTCCTAGTGATATCTGGAATGTGTTTGCAAGTTTATATCCTGCTTGGTGGACTTTATCTTATCCCCTCTTTGAAAACCAATGTTGCAGTGCCCTGGAGAGGCTAAATTCAATGGAGCTAACCCTCACCAAAGGGAAGCAGATTCAGGATGATTGTGCTGTGGTAGTAAAGAAGCTGCGAGCCATGCTTCACTCTACCGAGGAACAGCTTCGTGTCCACAAGAAGCAGGCCCTATATCTGACACATCTAACAGCAAAAACACTTCCTAAAGGACTTCATTGTCTTCCACTGCGCCTTTCAACCGAATATTTCTTACTAAATTCTTCTCAACAGCAATTTCCAAGCGAAGACAATCTACAAGACTCCAGCCTATACCACTATGCACTTTTCTCAGATAATGTTCTGGCAGCTGCAGTTGTTGTTAACTCAACTATATCTCATGCTAAGGTACTATATGCCAATTAGTCATGTGCCAATTACGTTCAACTACAGTATGTTGCCAATTACGTTCAACTACAGTGTGTTGATGCATCCCTCAGGTTGCTTCTCTTGAACAATCATACGAACATGAAGTTTTTTTGCTTTGACAGGATACTTCCAAGCACGTGTTTCACATTGTTACTGACAGGCTAAACTATGCTTCCATGAGGATGTGGTTTTTGGCAAATCCACCCCAAAATGCTACCATACAGGTCCAGAATGTTGAGGAATTCACATGGTTAAATTCAAGTTATAGCCCTGTCCTTAAGCAGTTGGGGTCCCCCTCTATGATAGATTATTACTTCAAGGCTCGCCGTGCTGAATCTGATTCGAATTTGAAGTTCAGAAACCCCAAGTACCTCTCTATAATGAATCATCTTCGGTTTTACCTCCCACAGATTTTCCCCAAGCTGGATAAAGTTCTTTTCTTAGATGATGATGTCGTGGTGAAGAAAGATCTGAGTAACTTGTGGTCCCTTAATCTAAAAGGAAAGGTCATTGGTGTGATTGAGACTTGCGGAGAAAGTTTTCATCGGTTTGACCGCTACCTGAACTTCTCAAATCCTCTGATATCTAGAAAATTCAACCCTCGTGCTTGTGGTTGGGCATTTGGAATGAACATTGTGGATCTTGCACAGTGGAGGAGACAAAACATCACAGAAGTTTATCATTCATGGCAAAATCTGGTAAGGGATCAAATTGTTTGGTGGACAACTTCTTTGCTTTTCTGCATTTTAAAATTGCCGACAGTGGGTTGAATTACTATTTCTTGGTCGCAAGTCATTCCAAGGAGAATATGATATGCTAGTTATTGACTCTTTAGCATTGATTGTTTGGTGGTATGTGCTGTATTATACTGCAGATTAAATTTCTTATCCTATCTTTTTAGATCCTTTTAAATCCACAACTTTGAAGGATCTATTTATTCTATGGACTCTTTTCCACCTTGAGCACTTATGCCCAACACTCTGTTTTACTGTTGCAGAACCATGATAGGCAGCTGTGGAAGTTGGGGACCCTACCACCAGGGTTGATAACGTTTTGGAATCAGACGTATGCCCTTGATCGATTCTGGCATGTACTTGGCCTTGGTTATAACCCAAATGTTAGCCAGAGAGATATTGACAAAGCAGCAGTTCTACACTACAACGGAAACCTGAAACCATGGCTTGAGATTGGCATACCAAAATATAGAAGTTACTGGGCAAAATTTGTTGACTATGATCAGATTTATCTGAGAGAATGCAACATCACTCCGTGAAAGTTGACAACCTGTGGTGCAGCAATGTCCTCTGGGATGATACCTTGGACAATGTAATGACAGTTGTGCACTTTTGCTGGATGGGGATTACCTTTCTCAATGTTGACAATGAAGGCATCAGGTATATAAAAAATTCTTTTGCAGAACTCTCAGAATTTTAGGGACGGGGATGCATATGAATCTGATAAAAGTTGCAGTGACAAGGATGTTTTTGTATATGGTTTGGAAGACACAATGTCGCCATGTGTCTGTTGCAGCGTGGCTTTCTTGCATTGTTCTGTATATCTACTCGGGGTTGTAATGTATATGATTCATTTTTCTTAGTGTAGCACCACGTACGAGCCAATTTCACTGCAGATTAATGTGTCATTTAGATAAAACGAAGTAATTGTTGTTTCATGCTTGGATTGCTCTGTTGCATCATCTTGACGTTGTTGGAAGTTGATGTTGATCTTTGAGTGTTGTTTAGTCATATGAGAAATGCAATGTATGCCGTTTTTACGATTCAGAATCGGTTGTGATACTGCCCTATGCAAGGTTCTTTTAAGAATCGAAAGCCTAGGATACTGCCCTATGCGAGGTTCTTTTAAGAATCGGAAGCCTAGGATACTGCCCCATCATGCAAGGTTCTTTTAAGAATCGGAAGCCTACGATACTGCCCTATGCAAGGTTCTTTTAAGAATCGGAAGCCTGGGACTGAATGATAATGCGACTAGTGAACCCAAGTTTGAAAAGCCTGTTCTGTTCCGTATATGCTTGCTGTGGTGAGTTTGGTGACCCTTCTTAAAGAATGGAGATTTCTTTTGTTTCGGTATACAGTAAAGTGATCGAGTTCTTTTACTTTTAACTTTGAGTGAAGTTCGTTTTTAATCTTATATTTTGGATGAGTGTAGAAATGACCTTGTAAATCTGAAAGTGCAAAATTAACCATGAAAATTGTTGGCCAGGCCAATTTGGCTGGAAATTGGTAAAAAGACTATTATACCCTCTATTAAAAATTCAAAATCCAAAAGATGGGAAAAGGATAAAATAGCCTCCCCTTCCTCTTCCCTTTATTCTTCCTAGAAAAAAGTGCAAATATAACCCTATATAATTGAAGAAAGTGCAGATATAACCCTGCGCTATTCGAAAGTGCAAATATAACCCTATATAATTGAAGAAAGTGCAGATATAACCCTGCGCTATTCGAAAGTGTAAATATAACCCTATCTATTAAGGTTATGTGCAAATATAACCTTTTTAGCTGGTTTGAGGCTGGAATATAGTTAAATGACCAATTTACCCCTGATGATTTTTTTTAAAAAAACTGAAAAATCCCATTTATCAAATGACAATATTACCCCCTTACCCCTTTTTCTCTTTCCTTTTCTCTTTCTTCCGCTCCATTTTCTTTTCTCTTTTCTTCCTTTCTTTTCTCTTTCCTTCCTTCCCCGCTCCAAACTCCTCCCCTCTTTGAATCCAATCCGCAGATGGTGGTGGCGGAGAGCTTGCAGCTAGGGGTTCACCGGTGGTGTTGTGGATTCGGGGCTTGGTGATGGTGGAGGCGGGGATAGGGCAGAGGAGGATGCGGCGATGACGAGAAGTTTGGGGTTGGTGGCGCTATGGTGGGGTGGTGCAAAGTGGCGCTAGGGTTAGGGGCAGGTGGTGGCATGAGGTGGCGCTAGGGTTCGGAGCAGGTGGTAGCCTAGGGTTTGCTGTGGGTGGCATTGAGCGGCGACGAAGTTTGGGGTTGGTGGTCAGAGGTGTGGGGATGGGCTCAGGTGGTGGCGGCGGGGATGGGCTCAGGTAGTGGCGGCTGGGATGGGATCAGGTGGTGGCGCTGGGGATGGGCTCAGGTGGTGGCGGCGGGGATGGGCTCAGGTGGTGGCGGCGGGGATGGGCTCAGGTGGTGGCGGCGGGGATGGGCTCAGGTAGTGGCAGGCGGATTGGTGGTGGTGTGGCTGTTGGCGGGGATGGGCTCAGGTGGTGGCAGGCGGATTGGTGGAGGTGTGGTTGGTGGCGGGGATGGGCTCAGGTGGTGGTGGCTAGTGGCGGGGATGGGCTCAGGTGGTGGCAGGCGGATTAGTGGTGGTGTGGCTGGTGGCGGGGGATGGGCTCAGGTGGTAGCAGGGGGATTGGTGGTGGTGTGGCTGGTGACGGGGATGGGCTCATGTGGTGGTGGTGGCGGGAATGGGCTCAGGTGGTGGTGGTTGGTGATGGGGATGAGCTTAGGTGGTGGCAGGCGGATTGGTTGTGGTGTGGCTGGTGGCGGGGATGGCATCAGGTGGTGGCAGGTGGATTAGTGGCGGTGTGACTGGTGGCGGGGAGTGGCTTAGGTGGTGGCAGGCAGATTGGTGGTAGTGTGGCTGGTGGCTGGGATGGGCCCAGGTGGTGGCAGGCGAATTGGTGGTGGTGGCGGGCGGATTGGTGGTGGTGGCGGATTGGTGGTGGTGGCAGAGTGGTGGTGGTGGATTGGTGGTGGGGGGTATTTTTGTCTTTTAAAATTTTGTATTAGGTTAGAAGGGCATTGATGTGTCCATTTTAGGCGCATTATTTAGTAGTATTTAGGATCACTTTTGTGCTCTTTTATTATCGAGAGCTTGTGTTTTACCTTGAAATTCACTTAGGAGAGGTAAAAGCAACTTTGTACTCTTTTACCTCTTTTAAGTGGATTTTGTGTGACAAGGGAAGAACACGGAACCAACGAAGACCGGAAGACATTGAAGACTATACTTTCGAAGACTTTTGGATACTCACTTCGAAGACATGAAGACCGGAGGCCGTTGAAGACCATTTTGGAGCTGTTGAAGACTTGAAGAGTGAGAGGGATGGCTATGAAGAAGACAAAGAAACAATGCAAAACTGTGGCTGCCGTCGCGACCCCGTCGCGACGCCGTCGCGACACCATCGCGAGCCGGGGCACCGTCGCGAGTCGCGACGAACACCGTCGCGAGTCGCGACCATCGGGCGGCCAGAAATCAACTTTATTTTCTTTGCACTATAAATACCATCTCTTTTCCCTCTTCTTCTCCAAGCTTTTCCAGGCGTGTTTCTCTGGTTTTGGGCGCCATTTTTAGGTTTTTCTTCTTCTTTCTTTTCTTAGCTTTCTCTTAGTTTGATTATGTCTTTTCTTGTTGTTCTAGAGTAGTTCTTGTTCTTGGGAGCAAAGGATTGAAGCTTCCACTATCTATGTAGCAAGAACTCATTTATATCTATCTATTTGGTATTTTTGCTATTGTGCAATTAGTGTGCTTTGAATGTTAATTGTTGATTGCATTGATGTTGTTGAGAGCTTGATGATATGAAATGCTTGGATTAATTGCTAGCTAGGGTTTGGGGGATTTGGGTTAATTTCCCCCCTGTTCTTGTTAGCAATGTGAGAGTATGAATTAGAGCTTTCGATTGTGTTAGTGTGTTGACAATGTGCTAGGCAAATGTGATTGATGTCGAACTCTTCGTCACGTTCGTTATGTGTAGCAAACGAGAGAGTCATATGCTCGTGGGTGAATGTGCGTTGCACGTTCATCCAATCTCGTGTAATTGCATGAATTGGTTCAATGCCTAGTCACGGTGTAGTGGTCATAGGCATTGCCAAGCTTGTTGGTCCTTCGTGCTAAATGCCACCAATGTCGCCTTGAGTCGTGGTCGCGACTCGGGAGCCATTGGTGAGGTTTGACGAGAGATGTCGAACTCACTCTCGCAAACTACGAACTAAGAAGGATAGGAGTTCAATCTCCACGACAAGTAGTTGAAGTATTGAATAGGTGATTTAAACTCATTCCTGAAGCATTTGTTGTTTGGCGTTTATGTACTCTTGACGGTGTGTTTCACTGCATGTGTGCCATGAGTGGTTTGAGCATAGGGAGTGCTTGTGTGGTTGAATTGCTTAGGTGTAGGAACGTGACAACTTCCGTAGCACCTTTGCATGAAGATCTACGAGCATGAACTTAGAACTCCTTGTGGTGTGTGTGTGTTGTGGTACTTGCTAGATGGGGTGTGTGAGCGTTGGGTCATGAATGCTATATGATGGAATGTGTGAATGATTCGATGAACTACATTAGATGTGGAAGTGGATATCCGTTGCCCCCAAGGCATTTTATCTTTGTAGTTTAAAACCCTTTTTCTTTAGTTTCGTTTGATGATTAGCATAGTCACTTGACGTTGCTAATTATCCCGTCTTTTTACTTCTGTAACTTAGGAACCAACCAACCAACCAACCCCCCCTTTACTCGCTTTTATGTGTGTGTATATATATTTACTCCTAGCCTAGTATATCAACCATTTGTGTGCTTAGGCGCTTAGGAAGATCCCTCTTCTCTTTGGACGACCCCGATTTGCCACTATCTACCTAGTTGTAGAAAGTAAGCACTGAGGGCTTATAAATTATCTTTTGGCGCGCGGGCGCGACGACCGCCCGCGCCTGTCAAAATGGCGAAAGCTGTCGTAAAGTTTCGTTGTTCGTTCCGTCGTTGACCCTATCTATGTTTCTATGATGGCCCAAGAACACGCTTATTCTTCAGCCGTAGAGAGACTTTTGAATTGCGAGGTACCATTACGAGCTCAATATATACGAGTGTTATTCCGTGAAATAACTCGAATTTCAAACCATTCACTTGCTTTAACTACTCATGCCGTTGCCGGGGAAGAGGCGTTTATTCTTAAGTATTTAGGTGTATTTGGTTGTGTATTAGCTAGTTGTTTTTATTTTCCACTACTTGGTGGTTGTTTTTGTTCGGAGTAGGTATTGCTTGAGTTCTTGGTGATTTATTTTATCGAGAATCCTTGCACTATGATTCCGAACTTTTGAAAAATAAAAAAATTAAAAAAAAAAAAAAAAATTTTCTTAATGGAGCGTCTCACCTTGAGGGAACTCATGATGAGAAGAGAGGCTCAACAAGCAAGGTTTTGTAGGATGTGTCATTCCGATCATCCTACCGAATCTTGCCCTTTGTTGTGGGAAGAGCACTATGACCGAGAAAGAACCCTTGGTTTCCAAAACTATGGGTACTATGAAGAGTGCTATCAAGAGGTAGGGGATATTGGTTTTCAAGGGCAAGAAGCTCATGAATGCTATCCATACCACAACTCTTACAATCCGGAATGGAGTGGTAGTCCGGATTTGTGGTATGAGAATGAGCCGGAAAACCAATATTACGAGCAACCTAGTTGGCCATCACCACCCTATACCATACCCCAAAACCAAGCCCAACAAGGAAGTTCAAGTTTGACACGTGAGGATGTCTTAAATACCATAGCAAACTTGAACTCCTTTACTAGTGAGGAGCCGGATACCCAGCTCTCCTCTAGTGTTGAGGCCATTGAGGGGCATGTGAGGAGCATATTAGAGGTATTGGCCCGCATGGAAGCTCGTGATTCCGAAAACACACCATACCAATTTGAACTCGATGACTCGGTGAGTGAGGTCACCAATAGACATGATTTTGAGTTTGAAAGGGATGAGGAGTTGGTTGTAGAGGATAGAAAAATGGAGGAAGAGGTGATAGTGCTACATTATCCATTAGCATTGTCACCCCTTCTCCCACCTAGTGAACCAACTCTTCCATTTTCGGAAGTTTTGAGGGAAACGAGAGAGGAGCCAAAAGATTATCCTAAGCTCCCTAACCACTTAATTCCCTTTGAACCATCTCTACCTCCACAAGACTTTCCTCTTGGAAGTTTTGTGCCCCCACCTCTCTTGTTTTGGATGCTCATGGTGAAGAGCTTCAAGCCTTCACCATACGGATAACATTAGGGTCGTGCCGACGACCTTAAAAATACGGAGCTTCGTCGTGCCGACGACGTTAAATAAATTCGGCATTTCTTTTAGTTTTTGTTTCTTAGTTTGTGTTTCTTAGTTTGTTTTTGTTGTTGTTTTGTTTTGTTCTTTTTTATGGCTTGTTTTTCTATGATGTTGTAGCAACATGAAGTGCATTGCAATGAAGGAGATGAAGGAACGAGATCAATGAACGAGGGAAGCAAGCTTGGACAGTTGGTAAGAAAACAGAAAAAATTTTAAGCTTGGGATACCCTGCCGTCGCGAGTCGCGATGGGCTTCGTCGCGAATCGCGACGAACAGGGGAGCAAAATCCACTCCCAGCGCCAACTTTCCGCGAGTCGCCCTGACGTCGCGAGGCTCGTCGCGAGTCGCGACACCCTTCGTCGCGAGTCGCGATGAGCTCAGAAAATATTGAGCTCCCGGACTCCACTTTCCGCGAGTCGCGATGACTTCGCGAGGCTCGTCGCGAGTCGCGACCTACTACGTCGCGAGTCGCGACGAGCTCAGAAAAATTTGAGCTTCCGGACTCTACTTTCCGCGAGTCGCGATGACTTCGCGAGGCTCGTCGCGAGTCGCGACACCCTTCGTCGCGAGTCGCGACGAGCTCAGAACCTTTTGAGCTCACGGGCTGTACTTTCCGCGCGTCGCGATGACGTCGCGAGGCTCATCGCGAGTCGCGACGAACCTCGTCGCGAGTCGCGATGTGCTCAGTAACTTTCGAAAATTTTTTGAGCCCGGATTTCAAGTTTCCAAGCTTCCAAGTTTCCAAATGATTTTAAACATTGCATGATCTTTCCTTCTTTTCCACCCAACACTCCCAAGAACATCACATACCTCTCATTTCTTCCACCATCCTACATATATTGACATATGCACATTCTTGCATCTTTATAGTACATTTGTTGATTGTAGTATGCCGACTACATCATTGTGACCGTAAGTTCTTATCCTATAATGATGCTTGTATACATGTCAATATATGTTGGATATTTTTCATGCATAATCTTACCGTGGGGATTGAGGGTTGATTGGTTGTTCTTTGAAAATACTATGGTTATTAACTCTTGATGCTAAACCTAGTATTACATATCCTTATGTACTTGTGCGTTTAATGTGTTCTTCGTGGTGTAGTCTTGATCAAACGGCGCCATGGAGACAATGTTTTTCTCGAGGGGTGAGTTCTTCTACGGCATTTTTGCTCACCCTTCCGGTTCCGAAACCTATCTCGGGACCATCCAAGTACTTGGATATCGCCATATCACCGGCGAATTGCGGAGACACGGGTGTCACTCTAACTCCCTTACCTTGATTTTTATTCTTCTTGCCTTACGTGTTTACATTGAGGGCAATGTAATGTTTTAAGTGTGGGGAGGGGTTAGAGGATTCAATGCATGCTAGATTGTTTTGGAATGCTTTTTGCTACTTTTCATTGGAAAAACATGAAAAAAAAAAAAAAAAAAAAGAAAAAAAAATGAAAAAAAAAATTTTGAAAAAAAAAAAAAAAAAAAAAAAAAAAAGAAAACGAAAACCCGCTAAGTTGAAAACCCGAGAGGGCAACTTAGGCAACATTGGGGGCCCGGATAGGTCGAAAACCCTTAAAGGGCGGCCTAGGCAAAAATGAGAGGCTTAAATGTGCGGAAAAAGGTGAGATGTGAGCTAAAGAAACAGGATGTGTGGCTAGGATGAAAACTCGAAAGAGCTCCTAGGCAAAATGAGAGAAATTGAGAGAAATTGAAAAATGCTATGATTTCACTCACTTGCCGGCGTTGGAGTCATAAGGTTGCGGTTGTCACACGGATGAATCGGGTAGCTCAATATCTTTAGACCTCTTGGGTTTGGGTAGCTTAGTGGGTTAGGAAACGGAGTATGGTTATGAAATTCTTGATCTCTTTCTACTTC
The DNA here is from genome assembly GCA_037428765.1 of Rubia yunnanensis. Taxonomy (NCBI): domain Eukaryota; kingdom Viridiplantae; phylum Streptophyta; class Magnoliopsida; order Gentianales; family Rubiaceae; genus Rubia; species Rubia yunnanensis. Next base: position 165,578,505 of record CM075061.1, read on the forward strand.
GTTTTTGGTTGATATATTGGCATTAGGTGAAGCATGTGTTTAAAACTTCCTCTATGGTTTTAGCTTCATTTTGTGTCATTGAATTCTGGGAATATCAATTCTGGGCTGTGAAATATTTTTATGGGTAGTGAATTGATAAGTGGTAGGTTTGGTTAGATTTAGGATTGGGGATGTGTGTGTGCAAAATTCTCATGTGAGCTTTTATTTTGGGATTTTTGAGATTGAGAGTTTTTGTGAGGCTTTGATTGGGGGATTAGTTTAGGTTTTGGGATATATCATTTACTCCGCATGCTTGAATCTTTTCTTACTCGAGGACGAGTAAGGTTTAAGTGTGGGGAGGTTTGATATGTCCATTTTGTGTGGTTATTTTGGGGGTTTTAGGATGTGGATATGCCATTTCCTCCGTATGCTTAAATCTTTTCTTACTCGAGGACGAGTAAGGTTTAAGTGTGGGGAGGTTTGATGTGTCCATTTTAGGCGCATTATTTAGTAGTATTTAGGATCACTTTTGTGCTCTTTTATTATCGAGAGCTTGTGTTTTACCTTGAAATTCACTTAGGAGAGGTAAAAGCAACTTTGTACTCTTTTACCTCTTTTAAGTGGATTTTGTGTGACAAGGGAAGAACACGGAACCAACGAAGACCGGAAGACATTGAAGACTATACTTTCGAAGACTTTTGGATACTCACTTCGAAGACATGAAGACCGGAGGCCGTTGAAGACCATTTTGGAGCTGTTGAAGACTTGAAGAGTGAGAGGGATGGCTATGAAGAAGACAAAGAAACAATGCAAAACTGTGGCTGCCGTCGCGACGCCGTCGCGACGCCGTCGCGACACCATCGCGAGCCGGGGCACCGTCGCGAGTCGCGACGAACACCGTCGCGAGTCGCGACCATCGGGCGGCCAGAAATCAACTTTATTTTCTTTGCACTATAAATACCATCTCTTTTCCCTCTTCTTCTCCAAGCTTTTCCAGGCGTGTTTCTCTGGTTTTGGGCGCCATTTTTAGGTTTTTCTTCTTCTTTCTTTTCTTAGCTTTCTCTTAGTTTGATTATGTCTTTTCTTGTTGTTCTAGAGTAGTTCTTGTTCTTGGGAGCAAAGGATTGAAGCTTCCACTATCTATGTAGCAAGAACTCATTTATATCTATCTATTTGGTATTTTTGCTATTGTGCAATTAGTGTGCTTTGAATGTTAATTGTTGATTGCATTGATGTTGTTGAGAGCTTGATGATATGAAATGCTTGGATTAATTGCTAGCTAGGGTTTGGGGGATTTGGGTTAATTTCCCCCCTGTTCTTGTTAGCAATGTGAGAGTATGAATTAGAGCTTTCGATTGTGTTAGTGTGTTGACAATGTGCTAGGCAAATGTGATTGATGTCGAACTCTTCGTCACGTTCGTTATGTGTAGCAAACGAGAGAGTCATATGCTCGTGGGTGAATGTGCGTTGCACGTTCATCCAATCTCGTGTAATTGCATGAATTGGTTCAATGCCTAGTCACGGTGTAGTGGTCATAGGCATTGCCAAGCTTGTTGGTCCTTCGTGCTAAATGCCACCAATGTCGCCTTGAGTCGTGGTCGCGACTCGGGAGCCATTGGTGAGGTTTGACGAGAGATGTCGAACTCACTCTCGCAAACTACGAACTAAGAAGGATAGGAGTTCAATCTCCACGACAAGTAGTTGAAGTATTGAATAGGTGATTTAAACTCATTCCTGAAGCATTTGTTGTTTGGCGTTTATGTACTCTTGACGGTGTGTTTCACTGCATGTGTGCCATGAGTGGTTTGAGCATAGGGAGTGCTTGTGTGGTTGAATTGCTTAGGTGTAGGAACGTGACAACTTCCGTAGCACCTTTGCATGAAGATCTACGAGCATGAACTTAGAACTCCTTGTGGTGTGTGTGTGTTGTGGTACTTGCTAGATGGGGTGTGTGAGCGTTGGGTCATGAATGCTATATGATGGAATGTGTGAATGATTCGATGAACTACATTAGATGTGGAAGTGGATATCCGTTGCCCCCAAGGCATTTTATCTTTGTAGTTTAAAACCCTTTTTCTTTAGTTTCGTTTGATGATTAGCATAGTCACTTGACGTTGCTAATTATCCTGTCTTTTTACTTCTGTAACTTAGGAACCAACCAACCAACCAACCCCCCCTTTACTCGCTTTTATGTGTGTGTATATATATTTACTCCTAGCCTAGTATATCAACCATTTGTGTGCTTAGGCGCTTAGGAAGATCCCTCTTCTCTTTGGACGACCCCGATTTGCCACTATCTACCTAGTTGTAGAAAGTAAGCACTGAGGGCTTATAAATTATCTTTTGGCGCGCGGGCGCGACGACCGCCCGCGCCTGTCAGGCATTTTGATCATTTCCAGTTGATCAATGGCCGGAAATGGCCAGTCAATGCCGGAATAGTGGCTTTAGGGTTATATTTGCACTTATATGTAATAGATAGGGTCATATTTGCACTAAAAAATAACTCATGATTATATTTGCACTTTGCTCAACATATAGGGTTATATCTGCATATTACCCTTCTTCCTATTTTTCTCCTTTCTTCTTGTCGTTTAGTATCCCCTTCTTCCTGTTTTTTTCCTTTATTCTTCCCATTTTTTCTCCTTTCTTCTTCTCGTTTTTCTAGTTCTTCCAATCGGGCAATTTGTTCAGTTCTGCATTCCAAATTCCAATTAGCGTTCCAATTGGCATTTTAGGGAGGGAGAGGTGGAGCGCAGTGGCGGTGGCGGGGCTAGGCAAAGTTAGGTTGAGCGAGGGTGGGGCTAGGGTTAAGCAGTGGCGGGTCTAGTGTTGAGCGGTGGGTTTAGGGTTTAGCAACTGCATAACTGGTTGTGATACTGCCCTATGCAAGGTTCTTTTACGAATTGGAAGCCTAAGACTGAATGATAATGTGTCTAGTGAACAAAAGTTTGAAAAGCTTGTTCTGATCCGTATTTGATTTGATGTGGTGCGTTTGGTGACCCTTCCTAAGAATGGAGATTTCCTTTGTGTTAGGCAGCTAAACTCTAGGGTAGAGTTTATTGTGCAATTATTGCAAGTTTCATTTTGGGATGAGTTTTTTTAATATATGCTAACAAATTTAGGGGGCTATTGTGCAATTATCAAAATTATAGATCACAAATTCAGAACTTTTATTTTTGTTTTTCCAATCGGAAATTTGTAACCGCCGCTATTCCGCCACCAATCATCGTCGTTCCCCCGCCTAACTCCACTGCTCTTTTGCCTTTCTTCTTCCGCCGAGATTGAGGTCGAAGCTTCATCGGAGCTGAGCTAATACGATCTCGATCGGTCAACGTTTCCAGTGGAGGAGGGCATTTTAATCGATGGCGTTGTAATGAGGTGAACGGTGACGAGGTGAACGGTGACGAGGTTGATTCGAAAGGCGGCGAACGATGAGGTTGATTCGAACTGCGATGATTTGGAGTGCAACTAGGCTAAGTTTTTCGTCGAAAATTGTTCGCAAAGACGAGGCTAGGGTTCTGGAGCGTGACAGAGCGAAGATCCGACGAGGTTGCTCGTGGTTTCCGGCGCTGTGACGAGCATGGGTTATTCCTCGACGGAGAGAAAGGCGTGTGAGATGCACGCGACTGAAGGAAGAAGACGGCGCACATGCATCTCACACTTGGGCGGAGCTGACGACGTCGATGGATGGCAATAGTGGTGTCGGAGCTGAGCTTCGACTTCTGAGAGGTGAGGTATGATATTGTATTTTTTTTCCAAAGACTTATTGAGGTTTAATATTTATTTGACTGAGTTTAATGTCAACAATGATTGTTTGGTCCAGGGGTTAATACTCTTATTGTTGATATTTGAGGTACGGGGTTTGAATCTCTTCGTGACCTTTATTTTGAAGAATTTGTATTTTTCATGTATGAGCATATATAACCCTACATATTTCACAAAATGCACATATAACTATGTGATAATTTAAAGTGCAAATATAACCCTAGATAATTAGTTTACGTGCAAATATAACTTTTTTCGACAATTTGAGACATATTATGTTAAAAAGACAAATTTACCCCTTTATAAAAAAGTTTAAAATACAAAAAACATCAAAATGACATTCGTATCCTCTTCTTCTCCTCCTGCAAATCGCCACTGCAATATGGGTTCACCATTTCCTTCTCCTTGTAAAACTTTAGTGCCTTGGTACAAATAAGGTTAAATGGGTAAGTTATCATAAAATGCACATTCCCCTCAAAAGGAAATATCTGCAAATCGCCACTGCAATCTGGGCTCGGCTGCCGGCTCTTGTGCCTTGAGTGGCTCCTTCACCTCAGGCGACATGGCGTTGCTTCGGTTTTGATTTCTTCTTCGGTGGCTTTAGGTTCCTCCGTGGCGGCGAGTTTGGGCTCTTCAGTTTCAGGCTTGTCGCCGGCGGCATCGGAGCTGATGAGCTCGCGCTGGTCGTCGATTCAGGTGGCTCTGAGCTACATCTCCCCCAGTTCAACGGCGATGGCGGGGACCTCGGGAAATTGGAAATCATCGGTACGTTCAATTTCCCTATAGGAGATGACGCCGGAGCGCGTTGGCGTCGATACGTTCAATTTCCCAATCGAATTTACCGCCATCGCCGCCGTTGTCGAATTGAATTAATTTCCAGTAACTACCCTACCGATATCTTAGGGTTTGTAATCGGCCGGTGATGGGTGAGCTGGGTATGCAAGAGATGTCGTCACCGGCTCTGTTTGGTTTCCTCCGCCATTAATGGTGATGAAAAAGAGCAAAAAGAGCAGAATTTGGAAATCTTCTCCTCCTCGGAAGTGTTGGGGGTGGTGGTGGATCGTAGGCGGCGATGCATCTGAGGGGTGGTCTGATGGAGGTAAATGTTATTTTTGTATTTTAGATTTTTGTATTTGGTCTAAAGGGCATTGTAGTCATTTTCAATCGGTCAATGGTCGAAAATGACTGGTTAATGCCATAATATAGCTTTTATGATTATATTTGCACTTATATGAACTAGTTAGGGTTAATTTTGCACTAAAAATTATTTGAGGGGATATCTGCTCTTTCTCAATTATATAAGGTTATATTTGTATGTTTCCCTTAATATTTTTTGACCGAGTGTATGTTCAATAAGAGTTTTTGGTGTAGTGTTTATTGATCTAAACTTTGAGGTTAGTGAACGGATTCAAATCCATCAAGTCCTTTTTTTAAAAGAAATTCGTATTCTTGAGGTACTATAGTTTTTGTTAATGTTTGTAGTTTTTTCCTCTTATGTTGATGTTTTTCATTATTTGAGTGAGGTTTAATTGATATGAGTTGATGTTTTGCAGTTTTTTTTTTTTGGTAATATAGATTGATATTTGTAGTTTATTTATTTATGTTTTTCATTTTCCGACTGAGAGTTTGGTATTAGGAGTTGATATTTGTAGTATTCTTATGTTATGTTTTTCATTTTCTGGATGAGATTCATATGTTAGAAGTTGATGTTTGTAGTTTTTGGGTGATATAAATTGATATTTGTAGTTTTTAAAAAAATTGTGTTGATATTTTATGATTTTCAGAGTGAATAATTTATACTCTTGATGTACCGTTGATTTTTTGTTGATATTTTTTGTTTTTTCCCTCTTATGTTGATGTTTTCCATTTTCTGGATGAGTTTAGGTGATGGCAAAGTCTTGGGAAAGAGCGTCTTTCTATAATCTTATGGAAAGACGAGGATTAATTAGAATAATAAAAGTTTAAAGGTCTTAGTTGTAGTATTAAAAGTTTATTGTTCAACATGTAGTAGTTATAAAGTTTATAACCCGATTCATGCAACCCGAAAATTTTATCTTCATTTTTTCTAATTTGCACTTTAAACTTTGATATTTCCATGGTTTATGGAAACACCGTCTTTCAAGAGACAGCTCTTAGGTGATAGGGGTTGATGTTTGTAGTTTATTTGGTGATATGGTTGATTTTTGTAGTGTTTTTTTTTCTTATGTGGACGTTTTTTCATTTTTTAGGTGAAGTTTGGATGATAATAATTTATGTTTTCAACTTTTGGGTTTTGGGTGATATATGTTGGTGTTTGTATTTTTTTTTTTTGATAATTTAGTTTTGTTGACGTTTTCATGATTATTAGTTGATTTTTTGTTAACTTAAGTCTATGTTTTTTTCTAAAATTTTCTGTTGATTTTTATTTGTTTTTTATTGTTTTATTTAATTTATATATTTTTATTATTATTGAATTTGATTTTTATATATTTTTTACGGTAAATTTTTAGTTGATGTTTTATAAATTTTTATTAATTTTTTGCTTTTTTTTTGCTTTATAGTTTTTACTTAGGTGATTATATTGAATTTTTGAATATTTTTTTAAAGAAAAATTGAATTATTTTTGCAGATTGCAATGATAGAAGAATGATGTGAAAAAAATTGGACAAATCCCTGGTAAATATTAGCAATAAGTCACTGTGAAATAATTAGAGATAAGTCTATGTAAAATTATTAAAGATAAGTCTATAAATCGATTATAATATAAAATTGCTCCCTACTTAAAGTTTAATCTGTCTCACGGGAGACATTTCTCTATTTTAGTATACAATAAAGTGATTGAGTTCTTTTACTTTTAACTTTTATTCTCCCCCTCTTTATTTCTTCGGGCTTGGGAAGGACCGATGAAGTCCAAGATCTTCTTTTTATTAAACAAAGTTTGCCGGGTCCAAAGATTTAAAATAAAGAAAGTCCTTTTTGCCCTTTTTTAAATCTAAAGAATGAGGAATAAACTACTCCCTCTAATCTTCAAATATTAGCATCATATAAGAGGATGAAAATTATCTAGGATTTATCAAAAGTGAAAGATATAAATAAATTATTCTAAAAAAAATATTAGTATTAAAAAATTATGATAGTATTTATAACTTGACAGCTAATACACTTTATCTTAGAACATCTCCAATGCTTATAAACTTCTTCAATGTTACAAGAGTTTCCTGTGTATATAGTAGTCATCCCCAATGTTAAGAGAGTTTCATGTGTATATAGTAGTGATAGCAACATGTTGAATTGTAATACGGCTCTGTTAGAATTGTTTAATTTTGAAAACACTGTTCTCCAACATTAAACTCATAGTCGTGTGTTTTCTTATTTCTACCAAACATTTAATCAATAATTTTAATATTGTACATAAACACACTACTTGTAATTATTATACTTGTGAAGTGTCTACAATTATTATAATAAAAAAAATCATTTCACTTTAAAGGCTCTATTAAGGATTTTAACTATATTATTGCATCATAAAAATTGAAATATGATACATATTCAGTTATCAAATTTTAATTCTATTTCAAATGCTTAAATCAATTATTTAGTTCGCATGCATTATTATGCATATCATAATTCATTACTGTATTTTTTATTTTTTAAATATTAATAATGTAATATAATTAAATACTGTAAAAATACATATAGCAAAAGCTATAATTCATACACTTTATTAATTGTATATAATAAAAGTTTGAAATCTTAATTTTAAAATATCTAATCAACAATCAATTGAGTATTAGAACTTTTGTTATGAATTTTACTGGGATTGAATATGGTAAAAATTACTGCATAAATAATGAAATGATAAATTTTGGTTTATATAGTAAAATTTTCATTAAATTTACGTCCATTTAGGATTTCTCTACCTGTACTTAGATTTTGTGATATTTATACATGTAAAAGTGAGGGCCTCCATATAACTTCTAATGACTCTTGCTTTTTAGTTAAGTAGTTTTTATATATTACGTATCAATTGACATTCATTCAAGTGAATTCCGCATTGGAGAGGCTCTTAAACTCCCCTCAAGAGACAATAATGTTCATATTCATTTTAATACCATTTTGCTAAATTACTCGAATAAGGATGTACCAAAATGTTCTCAAACTAAAATGACTCAAATCAAACTCGATCTGAACCGATTCAAAAAATGCATTGTACCTAAAATCAAAAGGTCCCAAACCAAACTCAATCCGATACGATATTTTTCAGAACAATTAGAATGGTATCCAAACTCGGTCACCCTATTTTCGTATACAAAAGAACCCACCAGATTATACTCGAATCGATTGAGCTTTCCATACCCGACCGAAAAGATCCGTTTGCCAAGGTACTTCCATGTACCAAGTTAATATACACCCTCCGTTCGCCAGGGTACTTTGTATAAATCAAAAGAACGGATCCGTTCTGATAAAAATAACACAATTTTCTTTTCCATCCATCCCAACAAAAATGGCCTGATATAAAAGTTACTCAAAATGACTGAATAAGCTGTTAAATTGTCACAACATTGTCCTCTTTAAGTTTAACAATTTTCATAAAGAACATGTAGTTTTTTCCAAAGATAAAATTGCAGTATGCTTTATTTTGAAGAGGAAAAAAAGATTGTGATATCAATGTTAAAACGAGTGTGTTGCTTTGCCTTGGGTATTTTTCTATCGAAGCGTGATAAAGAATGAGGAAACATGAAAAAGGGTGAGCAGAAGTGGGGCCTGGGAGGCGGTCATGCTGACCAACTCCAATATAATACCATAGCTAATCGCGCTTCCCACAACTAAGAGGAAAGTGGGAGTGATGGTGAGAGGGGCTTGGAAGAAGCTGATCGCCTCCTTTTCCTCTTCTTCTACCAATGCTGCAAATACCAAGGTCTGTTCAATCACTTGCGTGTTCTCATTCATATTCCTATCAACATTTTAATGGTTACCATTGTGCGTTTGGCAGGAGGAGGAGAGCATGTGCGCAATATGCCTAGACCCCCTCAACCACTGCACCTCGGCGGTTTTCAGGGCAAAATGTGGTCACGCTTTTCACTTTTCTTGCATCTCTTCTTATCTCGGCCACGGCGGTGTTACCTGCCCCATATGCCGAGCCCTCTGGGCGCACCTCCCCCGCCACATCCCTGCTCGCTATGATGACGATGAACCACTTCCAGTTGGCCATCCACATCACCATCATCGTCATCACCGTCTCCTTGTTGATTTGTGCTCGCGTCCCTCTCCTGTGCTCATACAATCATCGTCTGCTGCGTATGATGCGTGTGCCAGACTGGAGCATCCGCCGCCAACTGATTTGGTCCTAGTAGCCACTGCCACTGCACCATATTTGAGGCAAGCCATGGCTTTGCTAATGCTCTCCCTCCGACCCCTGGATAGGCCGTCCATCGTTGCTCATTCCGCACACATCTCCCCCCTCATGCGCATGACCCCTTATGCCAAACAAACCGCACTGCAACTCCTCCATCGTTTCTTCCACTTCCACAACGAACCTTGCTCCGCTGCTGATGCTAAGGCTGCTCTCAACAAAGGGATTCAAGTGCTGCATGATGGCGTCTATACCAACCCACAATCTCCTATCCTGCATCTTTCACGCAACCCGGCTCACTTGGAAGTTGAGCAATTTCTGACTCGAATGCTACACAGTGCTGCAACACAAATCCAGATCAAAATGGATGGAAGAATCATACAGGTGGGAGAGCCAAGGGGCGATGAACACAGAAAGCTGCCCCTCTTATTACCAAAATGTGGTCACTATTGTGCGGAATACAGTTACATTGACGGCGGCACTAATAAGGTGACGGGGAAGATGTTAATCAGAATTCAAAATGACGCGCACTATGGCAGCGCTGAGACTTCTCTCATGCCAAGTAGACGAGCCAAGCATTTACATGGAAATAGCTAGCTTATTGTAGCCCACCTCCATTCAAATTCATTACTACTAGCTTCTATCGTCAATATGTAATGCACCTAACATTTTAAAACTTGATGGTTAGAATGCATAGCAAGACTTTCCCTCTTACTTATATACCATCTATTGGCATTGGCCATGCAGCATTACACTATTTCAGCTGAACCAACCGAATGTACATATGCTACAAATAATTTCACTGACAGTAAGAAGATGAGGGATTACAGAACTACCATTTGCAGTTATACCTAGAGGTCAGGAAGAATGCCTCCTCTGTTTGACACTCTTCAGAATACAAAGACGAAGCCGCTGGCTAATATTCTCAAACTTTTCACGTTTTGACTTCTTAATTGTTGAACCTTCCTCTGCTATCTTTCCATCTTGCACAGGCGTTGCAAGCACATCAAGTGTTGTTGCCTGAGATGGGATCAACTATTATTTCTCAAGTTCAATAAAAACTTTCTCATTCTAGTGCAAGAAGGTGAGAGAGCCACCTGATCTTTTGAAACTGGAGCACCATTGGAACAAGGCTCATCATCGCTGCCAAGGGAGGAGCATCTTCCCCAACTCTCCCTATTTGAACTGGTGAATGAACAAGACTCTTCATTCAGGCCGCTTGATTTCCCCTGACCCAGTTACAAATCCACCATTCAGCAAACCGAGGCATCATAGAGGACTAGTATTTGGGTGTCCCCAACTTTTGGTGTCGAAACAAGACAGATGTCCCCAGCTCATCACAATATAATTTCAATTCTTAGTCCACTCAGTTAAGGGGTTAGAATTTCGGTGTAGAAAGAACTCCCTAGTAAACCCTGAATATTTTATTATACTTTTGAGATAAAATTGTGCTGGGGAGAAACCTAGCACACTGCATGAAATACTCCGAAATAGAGACATATTTCAACATTCTACGGAAAGCCTAAGAACTCACAAAATGCAGTTCCATCCCAGCAAGAATTTAGCTGGCAATCGATGACATTAACAATAAAAAAAGGTCAAAGTTAAATGCTAAGGCTGCATTCAATAATCAACCATTGGTACCTGTAATTGTAAGGAGGAATCATCACAGTTTGTTGCACACTCTTCAATTACCACCGATTCCTAAGGCCAAAAGATGAACCAGAATATGCAGTTAAAGAGCCTCAATGCGCTGTCATGTGAATCCCAACCATAAAGACTACTCCATCTGTCCCGTTAAAATTGTCTTACCATTGACTTTTCACGCAAAATTGGGGAAAAAAAAATAAGATCACAAAATTGTCTTATACATGTGTAGAAATATTAATTCTCTTAATATATATAGAAATATTATCATGTGAGGTCTTGTTGGATTTGTTTTAACGTAAATTTTCAAAATATCAAAAATTTTAAACCAGTTTCAGATATACAAAACTAAAGATATTAATGATTAAACAAGTGCGCTGAAGATCGTGAAAAGTCATCTAGGACAAGCATAATGGGACAGGGGGAGCATGGAGGAAAAAGGCTTTCTTCCTGAAGGAAATTAATCATTCAAATAACAGATAAACACCAATGGGAAGACTAGTACAAGTACACTGGCAACGGGAGCAATCTCAGAAAGAAGTTCACCCACAGACTTTGGTGCTGAAATGTCAGGTGGTGCAGATGATGAACTAGCAGCATCAGTATTCACACTTTGAAGACCAGCTATAATTTCATATAGTACATTCTGAAAGCATAAACCCAACAACAAAAATAACAACATCAATGGTGTTAAATATGGATCTTTTCAACGGGTATCAAAGCAGCAGGTCCAGTAATATGTAATATAAAATCAATACAATAGCTGATGCACAGAGCACGCGCAGAATTTTCAACTGAATGATGTCCATAATCTACCTCATCTGCATTAGCACTGACTTTCAAGTCCGCCAGGTCATAATATTTCTCGATTGTACTTTTACGAGTAGCTGGCAGTTTAGGAGGCTGAAGAACGTTGTAGAAGAAAATGGACACTGAATCGTAGAAAAATTGAGGCCTGGAAGAGTTGTGATCACCATCAAACTTTATAATATTCTTATCACCCTGTAGGGAAGCAAGAAGAACGATTAGTTCATCCACGCCTGGTTCAGAGAGAAGATGATCGAATAAGCTGTGGTACCGCATAAGACTTAAAAATGTCATCAGAATGATGAGGCTGGATAAACTTGTCGTCTTTGGCATGCCCAAACAAAGCAGGAATGAATGTTCCAGGCGCTACCTGAAAGTTGAGAGGAGATCGGCACGCAGCCCAGTACAATGGGAAGGAACGAGTTGGAGCGCAAACCTGTAAGCAGTTGAGGGTCATTATGTCGAAGTCCGCCTTCTTTCGGATTACGCGGCGCATGTATTGAAGAGCAACCCTGATCTGGAGGCACGAATGCAGGTTAGGGCAGTTTATACGGGGAGCGCTGGTGAGAAGCAGCAGAAGGCACATACAGTGAACTTAGGAAGCCGAATTTTGTAGACGTGGACGAGCTCCATCATCAAATGGAATAGGCTGGAGAAGGCGCTGTCCACCACCATCCCTGCGATGGATGGATCCTGGGCTCCGTAGAGAAGGCTGGTGACAGCACCCATGGAGCGACCCCAGAGACCGATGCGCGAAACGGTGAGGCTGGCCCTGAGATATGAGACGACGACCTTGAGGTCGTTTTTCTCGTGGGAGCCGAGAGTGACGTAGTCGCCGCCGGATAAGCCGGAGCCGGAGAAGTCGAGGGTGAAGAGGGTGATGTTGGAGTGGAGGAGAATGAGGGCGGCGTCATTGGCGTCGGCCCTGCATCCGCTGTTGCCGTGGCAGTAGATGACGCAGGGGAGGCGGGTGGCGTCGGGAAAGGGGGCGGGGACATAGTGGCTGCACTGCAGAGTGTGGCCCCTTTCATTCTTCAGCTCCAAATCCACTCTCCTGTACTTTCTCTCCCCGAGGCTGAACTGCTTCTCCCACAGATGCTGCTCCGGCTCGTAATCCGCCCTGAAAATCCCATACGGTTACAGCCTACAGGATACATGTAGCAGCAGATGAGGATTACCTGGGTGGGCGGATTACCAAATTGATGAACTGCTCCATCATGCCTGCTCCCCGCCCATTTCCTGATCTACTTCGATTCTGTTTCCCTATTTCTCCGCCTCCAAGTCCAATTCTTAATTCCACACTGTCACTGCCATTGCCACCGGGGCACAGTCCACCCACCCACCCACCTTTTTCTATTTACTATTTGCCCACCGTAAAATAAATATATCTACACAATTATTTTATAACTGATCTTGTACGCCCTGAATTTAGAAATTTTCAAGCTATTTTTCTATTTTTAATATTATTACTTGAGTGCGTCTCTTGAAAGACGTTCTTTCCATAAGTTATGGAAAGACCAAGGTTTAAAGTGTAAATTAGAAGAAATTAAGATAAAATTTTCGTGTTGCATGAACCGGGTTATAAATTTTATAACTATTATATGTTTCATACTAAAACTTTAATATTGCAACTAAGACCTTTTACCTTTTATTATTCTAATCAAACCCCGTCTTTCCATAAGCCTATGGAAAGACCGTCTTTCCCTTAACTTTTAAAATATAATGTTTACATTTTATTTAAAATATACAATATTTCAGGTAAAAGTCACGGTAAAATCCCCATCTGCAAAATCCTCGTCTGCTGTAAAATAAAAATAGAATATTTTAATATTTCAGGTAAAAGCGGACTGGAATGACCGTCTTTCTCTTGATATAATAATACTATGATTTGATGTATTTTTTTTATTTATTGCAATAATGAATCTATAACTTTGAAAAACTTTTAATATGTGCATAAATAATTATAGTTTGACTCTAAGTTATTGGAACTAGATTTTTTATGATCTAAGCATTGGTCGGTCTAACAGATGACATGTTCTCAAATATTATATAAAAATATCATTAAATATATTGTACGCCATGAAAAACTTCATGTGGAGGTAAGGCCAATTACATTTGAACATATTGCAAGTGAGTGCGTTTAGAAGTTAGTTTTATGCATTTTTTCCATTGCTTTTATTTGCCATGTATTTTGTCTTAGGGCACTATATAATAGAAATCCTTCCAATGCCATTGTTGACACAAATGGTCGTCAGGGGTAGAAGGGTAATTTTGCAGATATGAAAATTTCATCACCTTCCCAACCATGTGTGTCTACATAAATGTTGACACAAATGGTCGTCCGGGGCATTTTTGTACTTTTACTTATGCTCCAAAGTCCCAACTTCCATGTGCTTCTACAAGTGCAGAGAGGTGGCTGCCAAAAACAACGTCGTTTTGAGCGGCTCACCATTTTGTTCCATTCTGTTTCTTTCCTCTTTTTCCCCTGCTTTTCAGTTTCAATTTTTCGTTCTTGATCTTTAGCACGCGAGGAATCCCTCCAAATTCGGCAACCGAATGTACGATTCGTCAAATATGATAGGGATTTTAGGTTTTCTACTTTTACGTATGCTCCAAAGTCCCAACTCCTATGTGCTTTTACAGGTGCAGGCAGGTGGCCGCCTAAAACGACGTCGTTTTGAGCGTCTCACCATCCTGTTCCAGTCTGTCCCTTTCCTCCTTTTCCCCTGCTTTTCAGTTTTGATTTGGAATCCCTCCAAATCTTAACACAAGAGTTCGAGTAGAGGTTTGAGTGGTACTGGTTCGAGAGGTACGGGTTCGAGAGGTGAAGGTTCCATAGTACTGGTTCGAGAGGTGATGATTCCAGTGTAGGGTTCGAGAGGTGAGAGTTCGAGTGGAGGGTTCGAGTGGTACTTGTTCGAGATGAGGGTTCGAGAGGTACTCTCTTGTTCGAGAGGTAAAGGTTCCAGTGGAGGGTTCGACAGGTGAGAGTTCGAGAGGTGAGGTTCGAGAGGTGAGGTTCGAGAGGAGGGTTTGAGAGATGAAGGTTCCAGTGGAGGGTTCGAAAGGTGAGAGTTCGAGTGGAGGGTTCGAGTGGTACTGGTTCGAGAGGTGAATGTTCCAGTGGAGGGTTCGAGAGGTAATGGTTAGAGAGGTGGGGTTCAAGAGGAGGGTTCGAGAGGTACTCTCTGGTGGCATCATATATATATATATATATATATATATATACACACATAATCATTTTAATTCGATTTGTGTTAAGGCGATGCAAACACTCACCTCGGTGGAGAGGTTCGAGTGGGAGGGTTCGGGTGGAGAGGTTCAAGCGGAGAGGTTCGAGTGGACAGGGTTCCATCAAAACCCTTTCCAAAAAATCTGGAAATAGTATTGTTCACTCTAAAGTTAGTCATACTCTATTGGTTTCCTTTTTTCCTTTCATCTCTTTTTGCACAGTTTCCTCTACTCTTTCTTCTTATCTTATATTATTATATATATTATCTCCCGGTAAACTATAATAATAAGATAATTTATATATATATATATATATAAGAAATCCTCCAAACCCCTTGGTTGACACAATGGTCGTTCAGGATATATTGGACAATTCACTTTGGCTTCATTTCCTTGTAACATCTCTTTTGCAAACTTGGGTCGCTAGGTAACATGCATGCATTTATATTTTGAAATATTCTAATTATGTAATAAGATATGTAAACAATACTTATTAAAAGTATTAAAATGCCATCAGTACCTTGTACTATGAAATTGTTACCTATTACTGCATGAGAATGGTACGTTACTTTAGTTGATAGCTCGGGTTAATTATGAGTTTCAATTACATGTAAACTTGGTACATTTATAGCTTCAATTACAACATTCCCGTAGTATTTCCGAGCGAGTGGTGTGATTGTGCAGGCCAAGCGAGAGATGCGGCCGTGGATTCATGAATCATGTGGTTTGACGAGGCCGTGAAGCTTCCACCCGCCAAATCCTGCCAGAGAAAAGGCCTGAAGAGCAAAACTCAGATGGAGACGGAGTATAGCAAAAGGCAAAAGGCAAAAGGCACAGACAAGATGAAGTTGCTACCTGTTGCCACGAATCTCCATGGGCTTGAAGCAAAGCAGCATTGCAAGTCTTGAGTTCCACCGACGCGCCACACAACACGGAAGCAGCCTCTTCCCACCCCCGGTTGTGACCCATACACCTGCACCAGCACCACTCCAACATTTATAAAATGGAATCGGAATGGCAGAGCTGAATTCAAAGTCTCACATCACTGTATCTATCTCCTCCCTGTCTCCTGCATATTCACAAATCGCCTCTCGGACGTGCTCTGCAGTCTGCCCGTCCATTGCCGCAACAGAGTAGAAGCTTGAAAGAAAGTGCACCTCCGCCTCCACAAAACCTTCCACCTCTTCCTGCATAATCCTCAGCGTTTCCCGCGTCCGCCGCGCATCACTGCACCAATTCAAACCCAACCATTTCTACAGCTTATCACCAAGTCAACACTCACTATTTACTGCCACTATATGCTACATACAGACCTAGAAATGATGAGCTGAGGAATCCAGCCCAAGGACCGCAGCTTCCGAGACACCTTAACAGCATCTTTTATCCCAGTATTGCTCAGAGGCCGATCATGATCTACGCATTGCACAATTCTCAATTCACGAATCAATTCAATCACTCAATTCCAAATGAGGTACCTCGAATGGAGCGAGTCTCCCAACTACTTTGGGCGTGGCGGAGCAATATGAGGCGTCGAACAGGCGACTGAGAACCAGATTCTGCCTGTGTGGCACAAGCGGCTTGGCGGCGGCGGCGGGGAAGAAGAGGATTGGATTTAGTGTGGAAAAGGGCAGGCACCGCCGCAGCATTCATGTTTAACACCCACCACTACAGATTATCCTATTACTTCCCGACCCTTCCAGGGGTATTTATGTCCACTATCCATCACATCCTAAGAACATCAAAAATATGCTAATAACAGATAACAGTAGCATATTATTTTGACTCATTGTCACGGGGCACTGTGATTATATCTCCCAAAAGGTGTTTGATCATAGCCCACTTATTTTTTATCCTACGCACGAATTACATATTTTTCATATCATATATTTTTATTATTTATTTTAACTTTAATAAAAATTTACAAGTAAAAACCCCTGGAAATGAGACTCTCTTGTACCAAAAACACTAGCGATTGATTACGAGGTGCCGATTGTGCTTCCAAAGTCAACGTGCATGGTACAACCAACATCATCCATGTTCCAACGAATATCGAGCAAGAAAAAAATATACAAACATCAAGTCCTGTCTACAGACAGGCTTGAAGATTCGATATTGAAATACAAGATTCAGCTTCTCAGCGGCGAAATGCATTTCCTTCACTGGCTTCTGATCTGCCCTGCGAATAGTGCGTTCGACGTCGAACACTCTCCTCTATGGTAGATGATCCACCTTTGGCTGTACCATACACACTTTTCTGAACCTCGTCCAGGAAGCTCCGCCCCTTAGATGTAATAGCCTCTTCAGCATCCCTTTCCTCTGCCTTCTTTATCCGTTTCCATCTCTGCTCCTCGTGGATTTCAGCATCCATTTGCATCTCCTGTAGCCTTGCCCGTCTCTCTTCTTCCGAAAGTTTCACCGGATTTCTCTTCCTATGCATATTCAAGGGTTTTGCTTCTCTTTTCACCGGAAAGCTTCTACCAACGTCAAACTTGTCGTCTTCACATGTCTCTCTCTCTTTTACCTCCCTCTTGGAAACAGATTCTGAATGAGTTTCTCCATCCCGACCTTTGTACCGAGTATCTTTCACTTCTTGACAAGCCGCATGCTTCTTAGTTATTGGCTCAGGCAAGGCACGTGATCGCCCTTCTTTGTATTTATGACTCTTGTGAGAGCTACTTCTTCCCTCGATATCCCCACCACTTAAATCTTCTTCAGAACTTGGCAAGCGGCCACTGGATTTTCTGCATTCTTTGGAGGTGTGAGTGCCGGAGTCAGAATGGTGTTTGGAAGATGATTGTTTATCATGCTTCTTTTTGTGATGGTGCTTCCTTCTGGGTGCATCCCCATCATGCATCCTTTTCTTGCTTTTTGTAGCTTCAACCTGAATAGGGGCAAAAGCTTGTACAATTAGTCAATGACACAGGGAAAAGGCCACTCAAGGATATATATACAAGTGTAAATCACAGCAAGACACGCCCAGGTCAGGAACTAAGACACTGACACTGTTTAAATAATTACTGTAAGCCAAGAAATCATACTAACTAATATCCAGAGGAGGATAAAACTTAATTGTCCGATGGATTGACTTACAAAAACTGTATTAACTCATAATCCCTCCATTCCACGTGTTTCACACGTTTCTTTAACTAAAGTAGGCATAGAAAACAAGACCCTTGGCTCAGAACAGGGGGAGTACCTTTTATTACATTAACTAGCATCTACCCCTTTTCTGGACAACTACCAAGAACAATACAACTCAGTAACCACTCCACCTTAGGGACACTGCCAGGAGCATGTGATCATCAATAAATACGAATACCAGCTCACTAAGATTCCTAAAGTCCTCATTCCAAAGAACTAGCGAATATTTAAAGTTTTCAGATGGCAAATCACATTTGCAATAGAGTTACAGGATACTAGAAAATCCTCCTAACAAGGTCTTGCACTAATACCATGTATCCAACTGAAATCTTCAATTATAAACTTTGACTTGCACTTAAGTAGCCACAATTGTAGACTCACAGATTTACGGATCATAGCCATCTGAACAGGATTGTTCTTGACACGACTAAGGGCTTCCTGCTCCCTCTGACGGATCAAGAGCAGTGGATCTGAGTGTAGCTTCCTCCATGCATCATTGGAGGAGTGTTGTTTCTCCTCGAAAAGAGCTCCTGGCTGCTGAAGCTGGACACACATTCAAATCTTAGAATCTAAGAACAGTAACAGATAAGATAATGGTAGATTGGTATGTGAGTCTGACCTTGGTGGATGCGTCATCAGCCTTGGGCGGAGGAGGTGCGGAGGATTCGAGAGCCTTGAACCCGCCAGAAGAAGAGCTGCCCTTTCCTACCGCCAATCCAGAGTCGTACAGAAATTCCAACCTCTCCTGCTTGCTGAAAAAGGTAAAACCCCAAATCGGTACAAACCCTAATCATAGACACATAAAACAGAAGAAATCGGGAAAAGGAAAACAGCTTACGGAACAAGCCCGGCCTGTTCTTGGAGGAGGCGGAACTCGGAACGTTCCCTCTCCTCCAGAATCTGCTTTCGGAGCTCCTCCAGCTTTTTCTGCTCGGCTTCATGTTTCTGCTCCGCTTTCCACACGTTCTCTATATTGCGGAGACTCCCAGTATGCCATCCCTTCTTATTCAGAAACTTGAGAGCCATCGTCGCCGGCTGACAAGGTGTCCGGTCAATCGATCAGCGCCTCCCCTGATACGATAAGTCTCTAATTCTCCGTTCCAAAGAAGCGGCGATCTATATACTCTCTCCGGTTCTTTTTTTATTTTTTAACCACCGCCAGTCTTTCCATTTTAGTTTGGTCACGCATTCTCTTGACTTCTTGTTAAAGGCGGTATCCTCGCCAAGGGTCCCGGTCGTGTCGACACCATAGCCATCACTAAAGAAGTAAATTATAGCAGACACTCAGACATAATTGTACTCGTTGACCATAAGGAACCCCTCTATTTGCAAAAATTTTCACACTGCGTCTGACGAGAGTTGCCTATTTGCAAAAATTTTCACACTGCGTCTGACGAGAGTCGAACCCGCAGTAGCATGATTGAAACCAAAGGTCTAACCAGTGGGTCGATTGTGTGGGTGTCTCTTGACTTCATGTTAGATTCGATATGATATGTAATTTTTAACTTTAGTGAAAGATATTATTAAGAAGAGTAAGATCGTCTTTCCGTAAATAATATAAATACCAATATTTAAAGTGTAAGTTATAAGAAATAAAGATAAAATTTTGGGTTGGGGTTATAAAATGTAGGCAAAGTCTTGGGAAAGACGGTTTTTCCATATGCTTATGGGAAAATGGGGTTTAATTTGAATAATAAAAGATAAAAGGTCTTAGTTGCAATATGAAAAATTTAGTATGCAAAATAGTTATAAGATTTACAACCCGGTTCATGCAACCCGAAAATTTTATCTTAATTTCTTCTATTTTACACTTTAAACCTTGGTCTTTCCATAACTTATGGAAAAACCGTCTTTCAAAAGACGGACTCTAAAATTTATAGCTACCATATGTTTCATAATAAATTTTTAATATTGTAACTAAGACATTTTACCTTTTACCTTTCATTATTATAATTAAACTCCGTCTTTCCATAGACCTATGGAATGACGGTCTTTCCCAATACTTTGCCTATTAAGAAACAAATAATTTTTATTTCAACCGTTAGAAGTTAAAATTGTGCTATTTAAAATGGGACGGAAACATAATGACTAAACTATTTAGTATACTTTTATTTTATACTAGTGGAGTAACATCGAGCGATATTATTAATTAAAATATTATAATTAAATTTTATGTACATTTTATGTCTTAAACTTAAATTGAAATCAAAAAATTTATTTAAAATTTTAGTTATATGAGTTTTGAAGTGAAATATTAATTTAGTTAGAAACTGTTAGATATTGAATACAATAAAAAATTATTATTTTTATAATATTGCATTCAAATTATTTAAAAATAATTATTTATATGTTGATATTTATTTTAAAAGGTTATCGTAATTATATGTATCTCATTGCAATAAATAAAATTAAATATCAAATGACCTTATTAGTCCCTTTAATTATAAAATGTCCCCATTTAACAGTTAGTCGGTCTAAAATAAGACTTTATTATACATAAATAAATAAATTATGTGTATACATATTTTTATCAAAAGAACTCTACCGTTGTATAAAATAAAATTCGAACATTTTGTGATTTCAGATCATGTGTTTCTTTAGATTTTTCTTCAGTGATATGTATGTAAACATATGCAATGAGATATTTATAAATACAAGTTTAAAAAACAATTTCTAAACAAGTTTTTTAGCCCCTCTATTATGTGATGATTGGGATTATCATGCTTCAAGTCTCTTGTTTAGTGCATATATACCTTCTAGTATTTTTAAAAGTGCACATATATTCCTTGATTGACAGTGGCTAAAAAATTGTACCCCTATTTCACACGGTTCATGCTATGGGGAATTTAAAAGTATGTGCACCATGTGACCAAATGAATGTTTTCTTTTTAAGCTCGTACTAGGAAATTCCATATTTATATAATGATTTATCTTAGAGTTAGTCCTCTCCAAATTGGACTTTCTCGTTTAGTGGGTCCTTACTACCCTAATATGATTGAGGGGGTTCGGAAGATAGGCTTGCAGTGAATTCAACCGATCGATTCTCCGTGGCATGTAGAGATGGGGAAAGCATAAAAGAAAAAGGCGTTTTGATGCTCAATTGGTGATGATAACTTCCCCGACGGTGGGCTTTGTAGGAGTTTGGCGAGATGCAAAAGTTGTTGATTCATATTGAAGACTAAGAAAGAGGCCTGTGATGAAACTTAAGTTGCAGTAGTTGCAGCCACATGGAGAGTTCACTGAAATTATGATCGCTTGAGGGCACCGTTGGATTTAAGGAGGGATTTTCAATTTATTTTACGGGATACAAGCAGGCTATGAATTTCCCAAGAATATTGGATGGGAATGGACAAGCGCCATAAAAAGGACATAAAAGAACGGTATACTTATTGGTATAGACTTCTGACTCGTGGGAGTGAAGGCTTGGTATTAAACAAACTCTCATATCCTTGACCCACATAGGTTAGCAAGTTTCCTATATGTTAGGAGGAGGATGTTGAGTCGATTAAAATAGATTAGACTATTCTAATTCCATCGCGGACTCGTGTTGCTTATTTGGTTTTTGAGCGAAGCGGAATCAAGGTTTATGGTAAAGTCATCAAAGTTTCTATGGTGTTCTACCTTTGCGTAGTCCAAGTACATAATGAAAGGGTCGACACCCGAGCTTCATTAGACTCGGGTTAAGTGTAAGGTATAAGTGAAAAGAATATAAGAGTTGAAGTTTGTCGCTTAGCCTAGTTTACATCCACAGCTGACGCAACTCCGTACCGACGCCTCACTGCTACTTTATTTTTATTTAATTTTAATGAATTAACGACTAAGGGATTTCATAACATGTCTTAACTAGTTAATTTTACTTCATAACCTTAACTTTTACTATAGCATAGGCATTTGTCATAATTTCATCCCTTTTTTTCTTATAAGAAAGAATGGCGTCTTACTTATTCAGGGGTGTGAAAGATAAAGAAGGGATCAACGGGCTTTATGATTGGAGAAAGAGAAGGGATGTGGTTGGTGTGTCACTTGGTCTATAGAGGAACTCGTAGGAAGGAGGGATGCCCTACCTATTTCACGTCATAAATCGCCAACGTGAATACAAATTTAATCATTAATAACATATAAAAAACAAGACGAATCACTTATATTCTCAGAGGTGAGGTATGTGAAGAATGATTTTTTGTCCCTTTCGTCCAGTGGTTAGGACATCATCTTTTCATGTACTCATTCTCGGGCGCTTTCAGTTAGTGTTAATTGCTGAGAAATCGCTCGCATCCTGGCCAGAGAAGCATAGCCCTGAAGCTTGTCCAAAGGAGAGAGACCTTGGCTCTGCTTGTGCTTATAAGTAAAGCTGTCTTATTTTGAAAGCAGAGGGAGACCAGCTTATGCTTTTCCCTCAAAAATAGCTTATGCTTTCAAAATAAACTATTTTTTAGCACTTTACCAAACACTAAAAAATGCTTTGTTTATAAGCTCTGTGGGAGCTCGTCGCCGTACCTCTCAAAGCTGATATTTATAAGCCCTAAATGCTTACCATCTACAACTAAGTAGATAACGGCAAGTCAGGGTCGTCCACGAAGAAGAGGGATCTTCCTAAGCGTTTAGGCACAAAAGGTTGATATTAGGCTAGGAGTAGATATATATACATACATATAAAAGCATGTAAAAGGGGGGGGGGTTGGTTGTTTGGTGGTCTTAAGTTATGAAATTAAAAGGACAAGATAACTAACAAAGGCAAGTAACTAGGCTAATTATCAAGCAAAACTAAGAAAAAAGGGTTTAAAACTACAAAGATAAAGCCTTGGGGGCAATTGATATCCACTTCCAAACTTAATGTAGATCATTGAACCATTCACTCATTCTATCACATTCATTACTTAACTTAACATTAACATACTTATCTAGCAAGAATCACAACACATTATGCACAAGAAGTTCTAAGTTCATGTTCATAGATTTTCATGCAAAGGAGCTAAGGAATTCGTCACTTTCCTAGCACCCGAACACTTCAATCATAAAAAAACTTCCTATTCTTAAACAACTCATGACATAAATGAAGTGAAACATAGCATCAAGAATACATAAATACTAAATAATAAAGGCTTCAAGAACGAGTGAAACAATCTATTCACTACTTCAATTACTTGTTGTGAAGATAAATCTTCTACCATTTTTAGATAGTAGTTTGCAAGAGTGAATTCGACATCTCTTGTCAAACCTCACCAATGACTCCCTTAGGACTAAGAGTATCCCATTGATGGCATTTAGCACGAAGAATCAACAAGCTTGGCAACACTTATAAATACTACACCGTATCTAAGCATTTAACCAATTCATTCATTTACACAAGATTAGTCAAGAACGATTGACATTTATAGATTTTTCTCATTTGCTACCTAAAACAAACAAGACAACGAGTTTGACATCATCACATTCATCTAGCAATTATCAACACACCAACATCATTTAAGAAGCTCTAACTCATGCTCTTGGATTCCACATTAAAAGAGGGGAGAATTAGCTACTTTCTCCCAACCCTAACAAGTAATTATACAAGCAATTAATATACTCAAGCTTCCAACAACATCAATGCAATTAACAATTCACATTCAAAGCTCAATAAATGCACAATAGCAAAAGCACTAAATAGATAGATATGGTTCTTACTACATAGATATGGAAGCTTCAATCCATTACTCCCAAGATAAAACTAAGCTAGCTAAACAAAACCCATAACATAGAACAAAGATCTACAAAGAAAGAAGAAGAAATGGAAGAAAATGTTGAAAAAGTAGGGTTTTGGAGCCCCCAAGTCGGGCTTAGAGAGTTGGGGAAGAAGGGGGTTCAAAGCTATTTATAGTACAAGAAAAAAAGGAGTAAAACGCAAGTTGCAGGGCAGTTATCGCGAGTCACGATGCCTCCGTCGCGAGTCGCGACCAGATCAGTAAAATTTTGAGCTCTCAGGTCAACATTTCGCGAGTCGCGAAGAAAAAATGTCCCATTTTGTTTTGCTTCCTCCGGGTGAACCGTTGATCCGTTTTGGAAGTTCTTGTAGTCGATTTTATAGTAATCGAGAAGATGAATCCAATGGTATCACTCTTGGAGACTGATTCTTCTCGGAAAATTCTCAAAACTCTGCTTCAAAACATAGACCACTCTTCACCCTTTGGTTTGCTCTCCTTTCTTCACTTTATCTTCTACCACTTTGTGAGTGGTCTTCCATCTTCTACCATCCTTTCGAATGACCTTCACTAAATCACTCGTACGTGCTCATGGGCAATCTACAAATTAATCTTACAAAAGGGAATCTAGATGCTCATAAGGACCAAAAGTCCATTAGACTAAACATATGTTACAAAATGAAGGATTTAGATATAAAAATCGAAAATGGTCATCTAAACCCCTTATCACGTAAACCTACTAAATCTAGCAATCTTACAATAAAAATATGATAAACGAGATGTTAAATGCTTTGTAAAATACATGCTTTTGACGTCTCATCACTCTGCCAAACTTATCTTTTCATTATCGTGGTTGAACCGTTTAGTTGTGGTTTGAATACTTTATGAACTAATCACTTAATTGTGCCATATACCATTTCTCAAAATTGCATCTCTATTATTACGCACTTGGCACTCTTCGATGATATGTGGTGATCTTCTTTGAGGAATCTAATTAACTCATCGGTACAAAATTATTTCGGGCCAACTAATAAATATTGGAAAAAGTCTCATTCGCATTAGCAAATAAACCCCCTAACCCTGCCATGTATAGTACCCCAAGCCCCAATTAAGGTTTGGTACCTCAATCCTCTCAGTCATAATGATACCAATTATGCCTAGAAATATTTCTAGGAGGTCGAGAGAGCTCCTTTTATATGGAAATTAGGATAAAAAGTACTTATCTAAACACTTCTTTTATCTGGCTTGCTCTTTCAAATAAAACTACAGCGGGCGATCTTAAATAGGATTGGAACCTGTGCTGTGATTATTTACTTACATAAAGTACACGATCGTCCAACCACTGAATTCTCCTGACAGATAGGATATATAATTTGTTGTTTTTAAATTTATTTATTGTACTGAAGTATCTTTAATAATGAAAATCTTTTTAAAAAATCATCTAAATAATTAGAGTCCATTTTTTGATAAACGGTATTTCTATATAGAAATAGCAAGGTTTAAAGTGTGAATTAGATGAATTCAATATAAAAATTTATGATTGCACTAGTGAGGTGATAAACTTATAACTACCGTATATTGCATAGTATATTTTTTAACATTGCAATTCCATAATGTGAATTTACTCCTGGCAATGGAAAGACGGTAGATTTTAAGTAATATAAAAAAAAAAGAAAGTTGAACAAGAAAATGATTCTCAGCGGCGTTTGTTGCAAACTTGAAGAGAAATGAAACTTGGAATGGAAGAATAGTTGTGCGAAAATGCAATTGGAGCATTAGAATCGGTTCAAGTACCAAATCCGTTATTTTGCCCTAGGTCGGCATGGAGGATTCGCGGGGGAGTCCGGGAAAAGAGCAGCAGGCAGCTGGAGTTGGAATCCTTCTGCAGATCATGATGCTGGTGCTCTCCTTCGTCCTTGGCCATGTCCTTCGCCGCCATCGCTTCTATTATCTTCCCGAAGCAAGCGCATCCCTCTTGATCGGTAAATCCCTCCTCTCTTATTCATGCTTCCATTTCTTCCGCTCTCCGGCTTGAAATGCTTCTGTTTCCCCAGGCTTGATCGTCGGCGGACTGGCCAATATCTCCGACACCGAAACTAACATCAGGTCCACTTCTCTCCAAACCACTTACTATCAATCTTACCGTTCCTCATTTCTCGTATTCTTGGGCAGGACATGGTTTAACTTCCACGAGGAGTTCTTTTTCTTGTTTTTGCTGCCTCCCATAATCTTATATCCTTTTCAAATGCTCCTTTTTCGTTTCCATGCTCTTCTGTTTCAACTGTGTTCTTCCTTGATTCACGTGCTTTACTCAATCGGGGTTCAGCTTGCAGCCTGTAAGTCGCCTTTCTCTCTGTCCAAAGTGATATTAGACCATCAAGGATGTAACACTTCCCCATCTTCACCATTACAGAAACCATTCTTTTCAAATTTCGGAGCCATCGTCACCTTCGCTATTCTAGGGACTTTCATAGCTTCCATTGTTACCGGGACACTAGTGTGAGTAGTACCTATGTTTGTGCTGTTAACAGCTAGTACCAAAATATTGAATTCGTGACTTCATCTCTTTTTTTTTTTGTTGCAGCTACCTTGGTGGTTTAATGTATCTCATGTATAAACTACCATACGTTGAATGCCTCATGTTCGGGGCTCTTATATCTGCAACCGATCCTGTCACTGTTTTGTCAATTTTTCAGGTATTATATTCCACACATGCCATTCCTATCCATCTTACTATCTCCAACTTCAAAAGCCGCCAATTCTCTATGTCCAGAATGTCCAATGTTCTAAGTAATTTTATTAAAAAAATTGTCCACTGAAAGTGTGTTGACTTTTCAAACTGCCCTGAACGCAGACGGCTAGGAAAGGAAACGTCCTGCTACCAATGAGTAATATCATTTTAAAGGGGTTGGCAGTGTACATATACGCATTTTAAGACAGAAAGTTCACTAGTGGTGTCCATTAAGTCAAACTTCTTAGAATCTCTTTCTCTCATTCACCAGTTTGAATATGTATAGTTTCTTTTGGATTTGTATAATGGCTAACTGTATTGACGAATGACATGCTTACGTTTTAGGAGCTCGGAACTGACATAAATCTCTATGCTCTGGTCTTTGGGGAGTCCGTTTTGAATGATGCTGTAAGTTTGATTCTATTGCCCTTCCCTGGAACTAGGTTCTGTGGATATGGTTGTGTTCACTATCTGCTCACAAACCAACCACTTTATAAGCACTTGTGGATCTTAACTGTTTTCTTTCGACAACTCCTGACTAATACATTTGTTTCTTTGTGTGTCGTTAAATTTGAAGATGGCTATTTCCTTGTACAGGTAAGTCAGCTCTTCTTTATTGTGCTTAATGAGAATAAGTCTTTTTGCTTGTCGTCATTCTACATCTTCAGCATTCTGTCAGGACAATGTCGCTGGTGAGGAGCCATACATCTTCCGAGCAGAACTTCTTCATGGTCATTGTCAGGTTCCTTGAAACGTTTGTCGGTTCAATGATGTCAGGTTTGTCGCTGATTTCAAGTTAACACAATAAATCACTACCAAGCTAGTGTTGGAGTGTTGAATGATTTTATTAACAGTATGCTTAATAAGAAATCAGCTATAGCCAATGAAGAGATAACTGTGTAAAGAAAATATAGACTTCAAATAGACCTGTTTCTAAAATTTGGGTTTCAAATATCCTCTTTGATGGATCCCACAGCTAAACTGATGTCGACAAGGTAACCTAAGATGGTTATATTAGCATTATGCTTTTAAGGTAACTGGTATTTTTCTTGATAAGAAATCAGGAATACATGTCCCTTCCTCTGAACTAAATCATCATATCTTCAATCAATCTATCATATGCAAAAGAAAAAGAAATTTAATTTATCAATGAGACCATATATCAGAAATTTGGACCTAGAGCTGAACTGGAGTCAGCTTTCTTGCCTTCAATTGAGAGAGCACTGTAAAATAGTTGCACGCACATTGCTGTGGCACAACTACACTCGATGTAGAGTAAGTATTACAGATCCTGAGTGAAATCCACATATTTAGCATATTTTTGAGAAGTTAATTCGTGAGACTACGTATTGTGGCAAAGTCTGATAACATACATTAAAGATGGCACTGAGAGACTGAGACTATTCAGGAGAGTTTCTATTTTGAATCACTTGGCATGTACTCTTGATATAGCTCTCTCTCTATATATATGTGGTACATATTATACATTTTAAGTTAAAAATAGGAGCGTCTGTAACACCCTGGGTCTCACAGCGTCAGCTAGTAAATCTGTTTATTTAATCTAGTTTTAGATGAAAATGTAAAATTTCATATATTGACAACCATAAAAGTGCAGTCATTTCTGAATGATTCAAGCTGATTTTTAATTCCTTTTCTGAATTGGAATCATGGTTGATGTCATCGAAGTTGAACCCAAGTATTGCAGAGTTATGGTAGGATAGGTCATACGGTTCAGTTTCATAGCGCAGTGGACCCATTAATCTCTCCTTCATCATGATGCTGTTAAGAAAACTATGGATCAAAAGTAGAATCTGTAGACCCATTAATCTTTCCTTCATCTCAATGCTATTAAGAATATTATGGATCAAGGGAAAGTTTTTCAAGGCAAAGTTTTTGCTTCTATGTGCTTTATATTACTGTATATTGTTATAAGTGATTGAACACATATTTTGCAAGAGAGAGGAGAATTTTGAATCCATAAGTATTTCCTTCATTTTTTCAGGTGTTGGAGTTGGATTTACCTCAGCTTTGATATCCTTTTTTATATCATCGTCGTTGTTCATTCCTCATGAAAACTAGGTGTAGGACATATATATATTAGTCAAAGTGCTATAAACCACTTTGGGTTTTCACTGCCTGAAACTCTCTAGTTGCATGTGTATTGAATAATTTATTTCTGCTGGTACCACTCTTTCTTTATGTCTTCATACCTGATATTTGCTCTGAAGGCCTTAACCCTAATCAGCACCTCTTTAAGTATGCTGGTCTGGATATTGACAAGTAAGCTCATATATTTGTTTGAACGTCTTCTACTATGTATAGAAACTGGAATAATTTCTTAACGACTCGTCCTTTTGAATCTTTAGCCTCCAGAACTTGGAATGCTGCCTATTTGTCCTTTTCCCATATTTTTCGTAAGCTCCTTTTCTTCCATTCTTTAAGTCCGTACTTTGTATAATTTTTCCATATAAAGTCACTAGATCTACGATGATCTCGGTTTTTTGTTAAGTTACATGCTCGCAGAAGGACTTGGTCTCTCTGGTATTGTATCAATACTCTTTACTGGAATTGTAAGTAAACCATTACCTCATTCCCCCATATTCATTTCTTTATGTTTCTTGCGGTCGTTATAATGAACAAGCTATTCTGTACTTTCTTAGGTCATGAAGCACTATACATTCACAAACTTGTCAGACAATTCACAGCGGTTTGTCTCTGCATTTTTTCACCTAATATCTTCACTGGCCGAGACATTTGTGTAAGAGATTGTTCTTTTATTTTTTCTCGGGGTTAACTTTTATTTGTATCTGTTTTCTCGAATGACCTTTTTCTATCATGTAGGTTTATCTACATGGGATTCGATATTGCAATGGAAAAACATAGCTGGTCACATGTTGGATTTATCTTTTTCTCGATTGTATCCTTGTGTTTGTGAAAGTTTAAAATTTTATATTTTTCTGAACATTTCCAAAAAAGGAGAGATTTGCCTAACTTAACTCTGGACCAGTTATTCATCATAATAGCCAGGTATGTTGAGCTGAGCTCCTGGATGTTGATGAAAGTTTCAGTCCTTACACTTCTTTTTGGCACCATAAGAATTAGAAGCAAAATATCTGAGCCATAATGTCTTTTGCAAGTGAATATTTCAGGATTTACTATATCTTACTCCATTTCTGATCTGATTAGTAAACATTATTTTATGACATCTATGTATGGACTGGCCACAAAAAATATTTGCTTAGTGTTTCGTGAGCTTGACATTTCTTTATTGAAAAGTTCTTACAAGTTCATTTCTAAGTCTATCCATGTGTGTTTTCTCAAGAGCTGCAAATGTCTTTGGATGTGCATACCTACTAAATTTGGTTCGGCCAACAAATCGCAAAATTTCACTGAAACATCAGAAGGCACTCTGGTACAGTGGTAAGCAGTGATTACACGTTGCTTACTTTGGTTGCTCTATTACTTCTGTACCCATTATCTCAATGTTGATCAGTTTTTTGTATGGTACTGTGGAAGGGCTTCGAGGGGCTATGGCATTTGCACTGGCACTGCAATCAGTTCATGATCTTCCTGAAGGGCATGGGCAGACAATATTTACTGCAACCACTGCGATTGTCGTTTTGACGGTAATTCAATGAACATTTTATTCATTGTGGATTTAGTTTAGAAAACACTTGTATTTAAATGTGTAAAAATACTTGTTGACTGAAGGTAGGTTTAATGTCCTATACATATATTTGTTTTTTTTTAATTTTAACACTTGGAATTCTGCTTAAATCTACACAGTCTTTTTACTCTGTTCAGAAACTATCTGACTACAATACTTCAACGTTTCTTTTTGGTGTTTTTTGTGAAACGACAAGTTACATAGGCCAATTAAAGTATCTCAGGTAGTTTTGCAAAACTAGTAGCTCAAGCAATCATCTCGGTTAAATATTTAAGACTGCTTAAATGACATGATTTGACTTATACTACCTCCATTCCACATAAAGAGTCCCGTTTCTATAACTAAAATAGGCATATAGATAAAACTCTTCATTTGCAAAGGAGGGAGTAATAGATGAAGTGTCAAACTTAGTTTGCTGTTCTATAGTGTTACTGATGTTAGTTTTAACAATTCCGTGCTTCTAGTGTGAGTTCTTTTATGCCAGCCTAGGAACGTGTTAGAATTCCAGTTATTGATTGCCTGACACTATATGAATTTGGAAGAGTTCAACTTCCTCATTATCCACCCAAAGAAGAAGAGGCCTCCGTAGAGGATCACCTTTTGCCATATCTATATGGATCTTACTGTTTACAGTTAGTTAGCTCTCATTATTAGCACATTATAATCACGGTTGCTCCCCGACAACGGAAGCACAGTTCTTATCCTAGCTATGAATGCATTTTGTATATCTAACTACTAGGAAACTTTGCAGGTCTTGCTGATAGGAGGATCAACCGGAACGATGTTGGAAGCGTTAGAGGTCGTAGGTGATGGGAATGATGGGCCCTTTGGGGAAGTAAGCTTACCTATTATTCACGACATTATACTTCAAATTTCGCAGATCTTGTGTGATAGTTGTGGATATTTTGCTGGACTTTGGATATTGTATTGTCTTTCCTTGTCATTTTTGTTACCAAGTGTTTCCTGATTCTTCACTTTGGTTGGTCTAGTGGGTCCTACTTACATAAATATTCCACCTATCCATGGTAAAGACCAAAGATAGAGTTCATTAAGCATTGCTTTGTTTTATTATAGACTAAATAATATATTTTTTCTTGGAATTTCAGACCTTTGAGGGGAACCATGGCTACATTGCTCCTTCATATGAGGGGGAGTCATCGTCAGGAAGCAGGCTGAAAATGAAGCTTAAAGAGTTTCACAAAAGGTACTTGGAAGTGAGTTTTATCTTATTTGGGAAAGTTCTCTCTCTAATCATGGTTTCTGTTTATAGCACGGCGTCGTTTTCAGCATTGGATAGGAACTACCTCACTCCATTTTTCACCAGTCAGGGTGGGGATGAAGACGAACAAGGTAAGATAAAATGATGTAATGCTGCAATTCAAGTTGATGTGTTGAGTGGAGAGTTGATGATTCTGTTATGATGGTGGTTTGCAGGCGAGGCAATGATTAGTTCCAGTAGAGGAGAATATGATGGCCGTGACCGAACTTAGACTGCATAAACTTGTTTAGGGAAGGGAAGTTAGTATAAAAGGTACAGCTTGATTACAGTTGTAGAGTTCCATGTTCCACTGTAGAAACAGAAGCAGCATCACATTTGCTTACAAACCATCTCCCGAGTTGGTTTGTTTCATATCGTACTACTGTAATATTGGCCTTTCACTCACCTCTCTCTCTCCAAGTAATTTCTGGAGCATTTGTCTCTTCTTTTTCCTGAAATTGAGACAGCATCTCTCTGTGAATGGCTTTAACGCCATCCAACACAGTTGGAGTCGCGATATGATCATCCATTCCTCTTATATCCACACAACCAATCTATTATACGGTTCATTTACACCATCCCTATGAAGAAGGGGTTTTAGGACATCAAACACTGTCGGAGTCGGGATTTGAGCATCCATTTCTCTTATGGTCAGAACTCGGTGTTCAAATAATATTTTGGACCGATTCATTTTTGAAAAGTTCTTAGATTTTCATTTTCTACAATATGATACCTTCCATTTTGCTAATTAGTAACTTTATCCAATCCCTGAAATTCAAGCCAACAAATTAAAAGGATGATTCATGTAGTCATAATAACTTGGTGCTCAAATAATATTTTGGACTGATCTTTTTTTTGTAAAGTTCTTATATTTTCATGCTCTACAATATGGTACCTTCCGTATTTGCTAATTAGCAAACCAAAATTCAACCAATCAAATAAAAAAGACGGTTTAAATGGTTATAACTTGGTGCTTAGTATTTTGGATCGATTCTTTTTTCAAAATTCTTGTATTTTCATTGTTTTCAACATGGTGCCTTCCGTGTTTGCTAATTAGTTACTTCATAAAATTCCCGAAATTGAACCCATCAAATGAAAAAAGACGATTCAGATGGTCATAACTCGGTGCTCAGATCATATTTTGGACCGATTCATTTTTGAAAAGTTCTTATAATTTCATGGTCTATACTATGGTACGTCCCGTGTTTGCCAATTTGTAACTTCATAAAATCCCAAAATTGAACCCATCAAATGAAAAGGGCGATTCAGATGGCCATAACCCGGTGCTCATATCATATTTTGGACCGATTCTTCTTTACAAAGTTCTTATATTTTCATGGTCTATAATATGGTACCTTTCATGTTTGATAATTCATAATTTCATAAAATTCCCGAAATTGAACCCATCAAATGAAAAAAGACGATTCAAATGGTCATAACTCGATGTTCAGATCATATTTTGGACATATTCCTTTTTTGAAAAGTTCTTACATTATACGCAAGAAGTTATAAATCCATGCTTTTGGATTTCATGTCAAACGAGCTAAGAAATTTGCAACTTTCCTAGCACCTTAACACTTCAAGCATACAAACATTTCATACACTCAAACAACCCATGGTATAAATGAGGCAAAACACACCATTAATGGCATATTAAATGTTCCCAAATAAATGTTCATAAATGAGCAAATATAGAATATTACTACATAATTTTGGAAGTTTCAATCAATTGCTTCCAAGAACTAGATTCAACTACTAGAGTTCATACTAATTAATGCTAACAATCCAAATACAATACAAGAGAAATCAAAGATAAAATGGTAGAAAACTAGGGTTAGAATAGTACCAAAATTGCAGGAAGAAGAAGTTATGAATGAGAGGAAAGAACATGTTATTTATAGTACAAAAATGATAAAGTTAGGTTATGGCCACCCGTGCGTCGCGACTCGCGACGGGCGCCAGAACTTAACCTTGTCTTCTTTTCTTCTTCTCGTGGCAAGCACTCATCTTCACAATAATTCCTCTCATTTTTCAAGTTTTCAAATCTTTGAAGCAAGTCTTCAAAGTCTTCGAAATGTGCTCTTCAATGGCCTCTGGCCTTCAAGTATCCATGTTCTTCCTTTGTCACGCAAAATTCACTTAGAAAAGGTTAAAGAGAGTAAAGTCGCTATGACCTCTCCTAAGATAATTTCAAGGTAAAACACAAGCTCTTGATAATAAAAGAGCACAAAAGTGATCCCAAAAAGTACTAAATTATGCACTTAATATGGACACATCATAACTTAATAAAATCCCCAAAATTGAACCCATCAAATGAAAAAGACAATTCATATTGTAATAACTCGATGCTCATATCATATTTTGGACCGATTCTTTGATCAAAATTTCTTATATTTTAATGGTCTACAATATGGTACCTTTAGTGTTTGCTAATTAGTAACTTCACAAAATCTCCAAAATTGAATCCATCAAATGAAAAGGACGATTCAGGTGGTCACAACTCGGTCTTCTAATCATATTTTTTACCAATTTTTTTTAAAAGTTCTTATAATTTCATGATCTTCAATATGTTACCTTTCGTGTTTGCTAATTAGTAACTTCATAAAATCCCCGAAATTGAACCCATCGAATGAATAAGACGATTCATGTGGCCATAACAAGGTGTTCATATCATATTTTGGACCGATTCTCTTATCAACAGTTCTTATATTGTCATGGTCTACAATATGGTACCTTTAGTGTTTGCTAATTAGTAACTTCATAAAATCTCCAAAATTGAATTCATCAAATGAAAAGGACGATTCAGGTGGTCACAACTCGGTCTTCAGATTATATTTTGGACCGATTATTTTTTTTTCAAAAGTTCTTATATTTTCATGGTCTTCAATATGGTACTTTCTATGATTGCTAATTAGTAATTTCATAAAATATTCGAAATTGAACCTATCAAATGAAAAGACAATTTATATGGCCATAACTCGGTGCTCATATCATATTTTGGACTGATTCTTTTTTCAAAAGTTCTTATATTTTCATGTTCTATAATATAGTACCTTTTGGATTTGCTAATTAGTAACTTCATAAAATCCCAAAATTGAAACCATCAAATGAAAAAGACGATTCAGATGGTTATAACTCGGTGCTCATATCCTATTTTGGACCGATTCCTTTTTGAAAATTTCTTATATTTTCATGATCTTAAATATTGTATCTTCCGTGTTTGCTAATTAGTAACTTAACAAAATCCCGGAAATTGAACCCTTCAAATGAAAAAGACGATTCAGACAGTCATAACTCGTTGCTCATATCATATTTTAGACCAATTCTTTTTTCAAAAGTTCTTATATTTTCATGGTGAAAAATATGGTACATTTCGTGTTTGCTAATTTGTATTTTATAAAATTCCCGTTATTGAACTCATCAAATGAAAAAGATGATTCAGGTGGCCATAACTCGGTGCGCATATCATATTTTGGACCAATTTTCCCCCCAAAAGTTCTTATATTTCATGGTCTACAATATGGTACCTTTCGTGTTAGCTAATTAGTAACTTCATAAAATCCCAAAATTGAACCCATCAAATGAACAAGATGATTCAGACTGTCATAACTCGGTGATCAGATCATATTTTAGACCAATTTTTTCTAAAATTTCTTATATTTTCATGGTCTAAAATACGGTACCTTACGTGTTAGCTAATTAGTAAATTCATAAAATCTCGAAATTGAATCCATGAAATGAAAAAGATGATTCAGATAGCCATAATTCGGCGCTCATATCATAATTTGGACCGATTCATTTTTTAAAAGTTCATATATTTTCATGGTCTACAATATGTTATCTTTCATATTTGCTAATTAGTAACTTCATAAAATACCAAAATTGAACCCATCGAATGAAAAAGATGATTCAGATGGTTATAACTCGGTGGTCAAATCATATTTTGAACTGATTCTATTTTCAAAATTCCTTATATTTAATGGTTTACAATATGGTACCTTTTATGTTTTCTAATTAGTAACATCATAAAATCTCAATTGAACCCATCTATTGAAAAAGATGAATCAGATGGTCATAACACAGTGCTAAGATCATATTTTAGACTAATTCCTTTTTGAAAAATTCTTATAATTTCATGATCTTCAATATGGTACTTTTTGTGATTGCTAATTAGTAATTTCATAAAGACTCCGAAATTGAACTCATCTAATGAAAAAGACCATTCATATGGTCATATCTCAGTGCTCATATCATATTTTGGACCGATTCTTTTTTCAAAAATTCTTATACTTTCATGGTTTACAATATGGTACCTTTTGGGTTTAATAATTAGTAACTTCATAAAATCCAAGAATGAAACCCATCAAATGAAAAAAAATGATTCAGATGGTCATAACTCGGGCTTAGATCACACTTTGGACCTATTCTTTTTTCAAAAATTCTTATATTTTCATGGTTTACAATATGACACCTTTTGTATTTTATAATTAGCAACTTCATAAAATCTAGAAATTGAATCCATCAAATGAAAAAGATGATTCAAATGGCCACAACTCGGTGCTCATATCCTATTTTGGACCAGATATTTTTTAAAAAAAATTCTTATATTTTCATGATCTTAAATACGGCACCTTATGTTTTTTAAAATTAATAAATTCATAAAATCCCCATAATTGAACACATCAAATGGAAAAAATGATTCAGGTGGTCTTATCTCGGTGCTCATATCATATTTTGAACCGAATATTTTTTTTAGAAAATTCGTATATTTTCATGGTCTATAATATGGGGACTTTTGTGTTTGCTAATTAGTAACTTCATAAAATTCCCGAAATTGAACCCATCCAATGAAAAAGACAACTCGGGTGGCCATAACTCGATGCCCATGTCATATTTTGGACCGATTCTTTTTTCAAAAGTTCTTATATTTTCATGGTCTAAAATATAGTAGCATTCGTATTTCCTAATTAGCAACTTTATAAAATCCCCGAAATTGAACTCATCAAATGAAAAAGATGATTGAAGTGGCTATAACTCGGTGCTCATATCATATTTTGGACCAAATTTTTTCCCAAAAGTTCTTGTATTTTCATGGTGTGCAGTATGGTACCTTTCGTGATTGCTAATTAGTAAATTTAAAAAATCCCTGAAATTGAACCCATTAAATGAAAAAGATGATTCAGGTGGCCATAAATCGGTGCTCAGATCATATTTTGGATAGATTCGTTTATCAAAAGTTCTTATATTTTCATGGTGTACAGTATGGTACCAGTCGTGTTTGATAATTAGTAACTTTATAAAATTCCTAAAATTGAACTCATCAAATGAAAAAGACGATTCAGGTGGCTATAACTCGGTGTTCATATCATATTTTGGAAACAATATGTCTTCAAAAGTTCTTATATTTTCATGGTGTACAATATGGTACCTCTTGTGCTTACTAATTAGTAAATTTAAAGAATCCCTGAAATTGAACCCACTAAATGAAAAGGACAATTCAGGTGGCCATGACTCGGTGCTCAAATCATATTTTGGACTAGTTCTTTTTTCAAAAGTTCTTATAATTTCATGGTCTGAAATATAGTAGCATTCGTATTTCCTAATTAGCAACTTTATAAAATCCCCGAAATTGAACTCATCAAATGAAAAAGATGATTTAGATGGCCATAACTCAGTGCCCATATCATATTTTAGACCAAAATTTTCCCCAAAAGTTCATATAATTTCAAGGTCTACAATATGGTACCTTTCGTGTTTGGTAATTAGTAACTTCACAAAATTCCAAAATTGAACCCATCAAATGAAAAAGATGATTCAGATGGCCATTAATCGTTGCTCATATCTTATTTTGGACCAATTACTTTTTGAAAAGTTCTTATATTTTCAAGATCTTAAATATGATATCTTTTGTATTTTGTAACTAGTAATTTAATAAAATCCCTGAAATTGAACCCATTAATGAAAAAGACTATTCATATGGTCATAACTTGGCACTCGTATCATATTTTGGACTAATTCTTTCCTCAAAGTTCTTATATTTTCATGGTCTACAATATGGTACATTTCGTCTTTGCTAATTAGTAACTTTATTAAATCTCCAAAGTTGAATCCATCAAATGAAAAGGACGATTAAGATGGTCATAACTCGGTGCTCAGATTATATTATGGACTGATTCCTTTTTGAAAAGTTCTTATAATTTCATGTTCTTGAATATGGTACTTTTTCTGATTGCTAATTAATAACTTCATGAAATCCTCGAAATTGAACCTAGCAAATGAAAATGGCGATTCATATGGTCATAACTCGGTGCTCATATCATATTTTGGATTGATTCTGATAGAATGATTTGCCGTAGTGAATTGTATTATTGATATCTAAATATATAGAGAGTACAATAGAGGTATAATAAGGAAGGAACTCTAATCAGAATAAATTATAATCTAATCAGGAGTCTGATTTAGTCTAACACCCCCCCTCAAGCGAAGCGTCGGATGCTCGTCGATAAAAACACAGGGAATGGATCGGGGTGCAAACTTATTAGTAGCAGTGGCACGCAGACATGGAAATGCACGGCAACCAAACGGGTGAAAGAGGGTATAGTCAGGCACAGCTTGGACCTTAAGAACTCGAACAGCGGACGAGAGAGCCCCTTGGTGAAAATGTCTGCAATCTGAAGAGAAGTCGGAACATGAGCAACGCGCAGCTTTCCGGATGTCACCAACTCACGAACAAAATGATAGCCAATAAAAACACAGGGAATGGATCGGGGTGCAAACTTATTAGTAGCAGTGGCACGCAGACATGGAAATGCACGACAACCAAACGGGTGAAAGAGGGTATAGTCAGGCACAGCTTGGACCTGAAGAACTCGAACAGCGGACGAGAGAGCCCCTTGGTGAAAATGTCTGCAATCTGAAGAGAAGTCGGAACATGAGCAACGCGCAGCTTTCCGGATGTCACCAACTCACGAACAAAATGATAGTCGATGTCGATGTGCTTCGCCCGCTTGTGCGCCACTGGATTCTGAGCCAAGAAGATAGCACTACTATTGTCGCATAACAACAGGGGAGAACCAGAAAGTGGAACCCGAAGATCACGAAGCAAATGAGTGAGCCAAACCACTTCCGAGGCAGTGTTGGCAAGAGCACGGTATTCAGACTCAGTGCTAGAGCGAGAAACAGTGGGCTGTTTCTTGGCACTCCAAGAAACCAGATTCCCACCAAGAAAAACCGCATAACCATAAGTGGACCGACGAGTCTCCAGACAGCGAGCCCAATCAGCATCAGAGTATCCTAACACATCAGAAGTACTAGCTGAGCAAAATCGAAGACCAAAATGAAGAGTGCCACGGACATATCGCAAAATCCGAGTCACAGCAGCAAAATGGTCATCTCTAGGATCCTGAAGATACTGACTCACCGTGTTGACCGAGAATGCCAAATCTGGGCGAGAGATGGTGAGATACTGGAGGGCACCAACAAGAGAACGATAAAGTGTAGGATCCCGAAATGGAGGACTGGTAGAGCTGTGAAGCTGAGAACCAGCAACAAATGGAGTAGAAACTGGTGCCGCATCAGACATACCGGCCCGATTCAAAATATCCCGAGCATACTTTGCTTGGCCAAGCAGTAATCCTGAGGAGGTAGGCGAGACTTCAAGACCAAGAAAGTAATGAAGAGCACCAAGATCCTTGATCGCAAACTCCCTGTGTGTCCGATCAATGAACTGGCGAAGAAGAGTCGAGTTATTGCCTGTAAGAATGATATCGTCCACATACACAAGTAGGTACAGTAATGACGACCCTCTCGAAAGGACGAACAAAGAAGTATCAGCTGAGCTGCACCGAAAACCAAGCTGTGTCAGATAACTGCTGAATCGCTGGAACCAAGCCCGGGGAGCCTGCTTAAGACCATAAATGGCCTTTTTCAAACGACAAACATAGTCTGGATGGACAGAATCCTGATAACCAACGGGCTGCTTCATGTAGACAGGAACATCAAGAACACCATTAAGGAAAGCATTCTTGACATCCAACTGATGAAGTGGCCAGGAACGCATGGTGGCTATGGCGAGAACCGTCCTAACAGTGGAGGCTTTGACCACAGGACTGAAAGTGTGGTCAAAATCAAAACCTGGAATCTGCGAGAAACCCTGCGCCACAAGTCTAGCTTTATGACGCTCAATAGTGCCATCTGGTCGATACTTGAGCCGATAGACCCATTTGGAGCCAACAATGTTGACATTTGAAGGTCGAGGCACCAAATCCCAAGTGTGCTGACCACGGAGAGCATCCATCTCATCATCCATGGCTGAAACCCAGGCTGGATCCTGAAGAGCAGTGCGATAATCAGTGGGTTCTGTCTGAGAGAGGAGTGCAGCAGTGAGACCATGAGCAATAATATCCGAATAATCCCGCCGCTGAATGGCACCAGTAGAAGACCGAGTAGCCATCCGATGAGTACGAAGCTGGGGCGGCGAATCTGGAGGAGTCGAACCAGCTGATGACACGGAGGAAGATCGAGCTGTGCTGACCGGAGAGTGGTCGTCGGAAGTCACCGGAGAAAGAATAGTCGATACAGGTTGAGACGTGGTGGCCGGTGGCTGAGACGGTGGCTGAGGAGTGCTGGCCAGCGGCTGAGATATGGTAGGCGTTTGACGAGGAGCCGGGTCCAGGTCGGCCGTCCAGATGGAAGATGGTGGTGAAGGAGGGGCAGCTGGAACAGACATAGACACAGGCGTGGTGGCCCCGGCTGATGAAGTAACAGTTCCATCAAAAAATGATGAAATCTCCAGATCTGAAATCGAACGACTGTCCGTGGAAGCTGAGACATAAGGGAAGAAAGTTTCATCAAAACGAACATGGCGAGAGATATAGATGCGCCCAGACGTCTGGTCGAGACACTGGAAGCCCTTGTGACGAGGGCTATAGCCAATAAAAACACAGGGAATGGATCGGGGTGCAAACTTATTAGTAGCAGTGGCACGCAGACATGGAAATGCACGGCAACCAAACGGGTGAAAGAGGGTATAGTCAGGCACATGACCAAAAACAACCTCAAAAGGGGATTTGCCACTCATAACTGAACTAGGCAAACGGTTAATAATGTAAACCGCAGAGGAGAAAGCTTCCACCCAATAACAGTGCGGCACAGAAGAGTGAAAAAGCATGGCAAGACCAGTCTCTGTGATGTGACGATGCTTCCGCTCGGCCCGGCCATTCTGAGCAGGTGTATAAGGCGAGGACATCTGATGATGAATGCCACATGATATGAGATGAGTCTGAAGTCGGTGATTAGTAAACTCGGTGCCACCATCGGTCTGAAAATTTTTAACCCTGGCAGAAAACTGATTCTCAACGAATTTCTGAAACTGGATAAAAGTGTCATAGAAATCCGACTTATGCCGCATCGGAAGAAACCATGTGAATCGTGAAAAATCATCAATGAAACCATCGACAGATAAAACAGGAGCTGGTCCCCACAAATCACAATGTACTTTATCCAATAAACCAGTAGCGCGCTTGTCACTAGGGGAAAAGGGCAAACGGCTACTCTTGGCCATCTGACAAGGAGAGCAACTGACAGGTGCAGGCATAGCCGAAGTGACAGAAATAAGGCCCCGTCGATTCAATAATTGAACAGTATCATGAGACACATGACCAAGGCGAGAGTGCCACTGCTCAAAAGAAGCATGAAGCTTTGTAGAGCGTAGTTCGCCTAAAAAACTGGAATCACCAGTCTCAAGAAAATAAAGACCAGACTTATGACGGCCTTTACCAATTATCGTCCCTGTAATCTTGTGCTCAATGGAAAATGCATCGGCGTCAAATATAACACGAACAGGTAAGTCACGAGTAAGCTTACTAATGGACAATAAACTTCTAGTAATCTTGGGGACCACAAGGACATCATTAACAGAGAAACCAGATAAATGACATTGACCGATGTGAGAAATAGATAATGATTCACCATTTCCAATAAGAATAGAATCAGAACCACGATAACGTTGTACCTGATCAAGATGACTGGTGCGAGCAGTGATATGAGATGTAGCGCCTGAGTCAATAATCCACTGATGATTGAGACCATTATCATTGGCCTGAAACAAAACTTTGTCTGCAATCCAATTAGCAGAACCATCTGCCCTAGAAAAAGGTGCCAAATAAACCATAATGAAGATGGAAGTGAGCTGGAGTATCACTGGAAGACAGCTGCGTGCAAGGCCCAAGGCAAAACTGCGGGCGCGTGGCAACACGCGCTAGGAGGCTGCGTGAAGTTTGGACGCGGAGCTGACGCAGATGCTGACGCAGGCGCTGATGCAGGCGATGATGCAGGCGATTTTGGGCCGATGAATCTGGCCGATGATGGACGGTTTCCAGACGCAGACGGCGGAGATGGACAGAGCGGCGGAGATGGACAGAGCGGCGGAGATTAATTGACCGCTGTAAGCTTTGCTCTGGTGACGCCGGAGAACGCCGATCGGACGAGATTCGGACGAGATTTTTGCCGGCGAAGATGAACGCCGACAGGACGCGGCGGAGATGAAACTTCGGTCTTGAGACGGCCGAAGGAGCTATTGGCCGGGAATCTGACACCGCCGACGAACGAAGAATCTGAAGAATCTGACACCGCCGACGAATGGAGAACACTGCCGGGAGTTGTCGGAAATTGCCGGAAATTGACCGGAGAATTTAGAATAATTTTATGATTAATGATTCAGGATCAGAACCTGCTCTGATACCATGATAGAATGATTTGCCGTAGTGAATTGTATTATTGATATCTAAATATATAGAGAGTACAATAGAGGTATAATAAGGAAGGAACTCTAATCAGAATAAATTATAATCTAATCAGGAGTCTGATTTAGTCTAACAGATTCCTTTTTCAAAAGTTCTTATATTTTCATAGTCTACAATATGATACCATTTGGGTTTGCTAATCAGTAACTTCATAAAATCCCAAAATGGAACCTATCAAATGAGAACGACGATTAAGATGGTCATAACTTGGTGGTCAGATCCTATTTTGGACAGATTCTTTTTTTAGAAGTTCTCATATTTTCGTGGTCTATAATAAGGTACCTTTCGTGTTTGATAATTAGTAACTTCATAAAATCTTGAAATTGTACCTTTTAAATGAAAAAGACAATTCAAATGGTTATAACTCGGTGCTCATATCATATTTTGGACGATTCTTTTTTCAAAATTTCTTATATATTTATGTTCAACAATATGGTGCCTTTCATATTTGCTAATAATTAATGTTAGAAAATCCCCAAATGGAACTCATCTAATGAAGAAGATGATTAAGATGACCATAACTCTGTGCTCAAATCATATTTTGGAGTGATTCTTTTTTCAAAAGTTCTTATACTTTCATAAAATTTCGAAATTGTACCCATCATATGAAAAAGACGATTCAGATGGTCATAACTCGGTGCTTAGATCATATTTAGGACCGATTCCTTTTTGAAAAGTTCTTATAATTTCATGATCTTCAACATGTTACCCTTCATGTTTGTTAATTAGTAACTTCATGAAATCCCAAAATTGAATCCATCAAATGAAAAGGATGATTCATGTGGCCATAACTCGTTGTTCATACCATATTTTGGACCGATTCTTTTTTCAAAAATTCTTACATAATCATGGTCCATAATATGACACCTTTTGGACTTGCTAATTAGTAACTTCATAAAACATCCAAAATTGAACCCATCAAATGAAAAAGACCATTCAGGTAGTCATAACTCGGTGCTCAGATCATATTTTGGGCCGATTCTTTTTTCAAAAGTTCTTATATTTTCATGGTCTACAATATGGTACCTTTTGGGTTTGCTCATTAGTAACTTCATAAAATCCCGAAATTGAACCCACCAAATGAAAAGGACGATTCTGATGGTCATAGCTCGGCGCACATATCATATTTTAGACCGATTCTTTAACAAAAAGTTCTTATATTTACATGGTCTACAATATGGCACCTTTCGTGTTTTCTAATTATTACTTCATAAAATCCCGAAATTCAACCCATCAAATAAAAAAAATGATTCAGATGGTCACAACTTGGTGCTCCAATCATATTTTGGACCGATTCTTTTTTAAAAGATCTCATGTTTTCATATTCTATAATGTGGTATCTTTGATGTTTTTTAATTAGTAACTTCATAAAATCTAAAAATTGTACCCATCATATGAAAAAGACGATTCAGATGGTCATAACTCGGTGCTCGGATCATATTCAGGACTGATTCCTTTTTGAAAAATTCTTATAATTTCATGATCTTCAACATGTTACCCTTCATGTTTGTTAATTAGTAACTTCATGAAATCCCAAAATTGAACTCATCAAATGAAAATGATGATTCATGTGGCCATAACTCGGTGTTCATACAATATTTTGGACCGATTCTTTTTTCAAAAATTCTTCCATAACCATGGTCCATAATATGACACCTTTTGGGCTTGCTAATTAGTAACTTCATAAAACATCCAAAATTGAACCCATCAAATGAAAAAGACCATTCAAGTGGTCATAACTCGGTGCTCAAATCATATTTTGGGCCGATTCTTTTTTCAAAAGTTCTTATATTTTCATGGTCTACAATATGGTACCTTTCGAGTTTGCTCATTAGTAACTTCATAAAATCCCGAAATTGAACCCACCAAATGAAAAGGACGGTTCTGATGGTCATAGCTCGGCGCACACATCATATTTTAGACCGATTCTTTGACAAAAAGTTCTTATATTTACATGGTCTACAATATGGCACCTTTCGTGTTTTCTGATTATTACTTCATGAAATTCCAAAATTCAACCCATCAAATAAAAAAAATGATTCAGATGGTCATAACTCGGCGCTCTAATAATATTTTGGACCGATTCCTTTTTTAAAAGATCTCATGTTTTCATATTCTATAATGTGGTATCTTTGATGTTTGCTAATTAGTAACGTCATAAAATCTCGAAATTGTACCCATCATATGAAAAAGACGATTCAGATG
This sequence comes from Rubia yunnanensis, assembly GCA_037428765.1. NCBI lineage: Eukaryota > Viridiplantae > Streptophyta > Magnoliopsida > Gentianales > Rubiaceae > Rubia > Rubia yunnanensis. Next base: position 165,622,748 of record CM075061.1, read on the forward strand.
GTCATAACTCGGTGCTCTGATCATATTTAGGACCGATTTCTTTTTGAAAAGTTCTTATATTTTCATGGTCTACAACATGTTACCCTTCATGTTTGTTAATTAGTAACTTCATGAAATCCCAAAATTGAACCCATCAAATGAAAAGGACGATTCATGTGGCCATAACTCGGTGTTCATACCATATTTTGGACCGATTTTTTTTTCAAAAATTCTTCCATAACCATGGTCCATAATATGACACCTTTTGGGCTTGCTAATTAGTAACTTCATAAAACATCCAAAATTGAACCCATCGAATGAAAAAGACCATTCAGGTGGTCATAACTCGGTGCTCAAATCATATTTTGGGCCGATTCTTTTTTCAAAAGTTCTTATATTTTCATGGTCTACAATATGGTACCTTTCGGGTTTGCTCATTAGTAACTTCATAAAATCCCGAAATTGAACCCACCAAATGAAAAGGACGATTCTGATGGTCATAGCTCGGCGCACATATCATATTTTAGACCGATTCTTTGACAAAAAGTTCTTATATTTACATGGTCTAAAATATGGCACCTTTCGTGTTTTCTGATTATTACTTCATGAAATTCCAAAATTCAACCCATCAAATGAAAAAAAATGATTCAGATGGTCATAACTCGGCGCTCTAATAATATTTTGGACCGATTCCTTTTTTAAAAGATCTCATGTTTTCATATTCTATAATGTGGTATCTTTGATGTTTGCTAATTAGTAACTTCATAAAATCTTGAAATTGTACCCATCATATGAAAAAGACGATTCAGATGGTCATAACTCGGTGCTCGGATCATATTTAGGACCGATTCCTTTTTGAAAAGTTCTTATATTTTCATGGTCTACAACATGTTACCCTTCATGTTTGTTAATTAGTAACTTCATGAAATCCCAAAATTGAACCCATCAAATGAAAAGGACGATTCATGTGGCCATAACTCGGTGTTCATACCATATTTTGGACCGATTCTTTTTTCAAAAATTCTTCCATAACCATGGTTCATAATATGACACCTTTTGGGCTTGCTAATTAGTAACTTCATAAAACATCCAAAATTGAACCCATCAAATAAAAAAGATCATTCAGGTGGTTATAACTCGGTGCTCAAATCATATTTTGGGCCGATTCTTTTTTCAAAAGTTCTTATATTTTCATGGTCTACAATATGGTACCTTTCGGGTTTGCTCATTAGTAACTTCATAAAATCCCGAAATTGAACCCACCAAATGAAAAGGACGATTCTGATGGTCATAGCTCGGTGCACATATCATATTTTAGACCGATTCTTTGACAAAAAGTTCTTATATTTACATGGTCTACAATATGGCACCTTTCGTGTTTTCTGATTATTACTTCATGAAATTCCAAAATTCAACCCATCAAATGAAAAAAAATGATTCCGATGGTCATAACTCGGCGCTCTAATAATATTTTGGACCGATTCCTTTTTTAAAAGATCTCATGTTTTCATATTCTATAATGTGGTATCTTTGATGTTTGCTAATTAGTAACTTCATAAAATCTCGAAATTGTACCCATCATATGAAAAAGACGATTCAGATGGTCATAACTCGGTGCTCGGATCATATTTAGGACCGATTCCTTTTTGAAAAGTTCTTATATTTTCATGGTCTACAACATGTTACCCTTCATGTTTGTTAATTGGTAACTTCATGAAATCCCAAAATTGAACCCATCAAATGAAAAGGACGATTCATGTGGCCATAACTCGGTGTTCATACCATATTTTGGACCGATTCTTTTTTCAAAAATTCTTACATAATCATGGTCCATAATATGACACCTTTTGGGCTTGCTAATTAGTAACTTCATAAAACATCCAAAATTGAACCCATCGAATGAAAAAGACCATTCAGGTGGTCATAACTCGGTGCTCAAATCATATTTTGGGCCGATTCTTTTTTCAAAAGTTCTTATATTTTCATGGTCTACAATATGGTACCTTTCGGGTTTGCTCATTAGTAACTTCATAAAATCCCGAAATTGAACCCACCAAATGAAAAGGACGATTCTGATGGTCATAGCTCGGCGCACATATCATATTTTAGACCGATTCTTTGACAAAAAGTTCTTATATTTACATGGTCTAAAATATGGCACCTTTCGTGTTTTCTGATTATTACTTCATGAAATTCCAAAATTCAACCCATCAAATGAAAAAAAATGATTCAGATGGTCATAACTCGGCGCTCTAATAATATTTTGGACCGATTCCTTTTTTAAAAGATCTCATGTTTTCATATTCTATAATGTGGTATCTTTGATGTTTGCTAATTAGTAACTTCATAAAATCTCGAAATTGTACCCATCATATGAAAAGGACAATTCAGATGGTCATAACTCGGTGCTCGGATCATATTTAGGACCGATTCCTTTTTGAAAAGTTCTTATATTTTCATGGTATACAACATGTTACCCTTCATGTTTGTTAATTAGTAACTTCATGAAATCCCAAAATTGAACCCATCAAATGAAAAGGACGATTCATGTGGCCATAACTCGGTGTTCATACCATATTTTGGACCGATTCTTTTTTCAAAATTTCTTCCATAATCATGGTCCATAATATGACACCTTTTGGGCTTGCTAATTAGTAACTTCATAAAACATCCAAAATTGAACCCATCAAATGAAAAAGATCATTCAGGTGGTCATAACTCGGTGCTCAAATCATATTTTGGGCCGATTCTTTTTTCAAAAGTTCTTATATTTTCATGGTCTACAATATGGTACCTTTCGGGTCTGCTCATTAGTAACTTCATAAAATCCCGAAATTGAACCCACCAAATGAAAAGGACGATTCTGATGGTCATAGCTCGGCGCACATATCATATTTTAGACCGATTCTTTGACAAAAAGTTCTTATATTTACATGGTCTACAATATGGCACCTTTCGTGTTTTCTAATTATTACTTCATAAAATTCCGAAATTCAACCCATCAAATGAAAAAAATGATTCAGATGGTCACAACTTGGTGGACCGATTCTTTTTTTAAAATATCTCATGTTTTCATATTCTATAATGTGGTATCTTTGATGTTTTCTAATTAGTAACTTCATAAAATCTCAAAATTGTACCCATCATATGAAAAAGATGGTTCAGATGGTCATAACTCGGTGCTCGGATCATATTTAGGACCGATTCCTTTTTGAAAAATTCTTATAATTTCATGATCTTCAAAATGTTACCCTTCATGTTTGTTAATTAGTAACTTCATAAAATCCCAAAATTGAACCCATCAAATGAAAAGGACGATTCATGTGGCCATAACTCGGTGTTCATACCATATTTTGGACCGATTCTTTTTTCAAAAATTCTTACATAATCATGGTCCATAATATGACACCTTTTGGGCTTGCTAATTAGTAACTTCATAAAACATCCGAAATTGAACCCACCAAATGAAAAAGACGATTCTGGTGGTCATAACTCGGTGCTCAGATCATATTTTGGGCTGATTCTTTTTTCAAAAGTTCTTATATTTTAATGGTCTACAATATGGTACCTTTCGGGTTTGCTCATTAGTAACTTCATAAAATCCCGAAATTGAACCCACCAAATGAAAAGGACGATTCTGATGGTCATAGCTCGGCGCACATATCATATTTTAGACCGATTCTTTAACAAAAAGTTCTTATATTTACATGGTCTACAATATGGCACCTTTCGTGTTTTCTAATTATTACTTCATAAAATCCCGAAATTCAACCCATCAAATGAAAAAAATGATTCAGATGGTCACAACTTGGTGCTCCAATCATATTTTGGACCGATTCTTTTTTAAAAGATCTCATGTTTTCATATTCTATAATGTGGTATCTTTGATGTTTTTTAATTAGTAACTTCATAAAATCTCAAAATTGTACCCATCATATGAAAAAGATGATTCAAATGGTCATAACTCGGTGCTCGGATCATATTTAGGACCGATTCCTTTTTGAAAAATTCTTATAATTTCATGATCTTCAACATGTTACCCTTCATGTTTGTTAATTAGTAACTTCATGAAATCCCAAAATTGAACCCATCAAATGAAAAGGACGATTCATGTGGCCATAACTCGGTGTTCATACCATAATTTGGACCGATTCTTTTTTCAAAAATTCTTACATAATCATGGTCCATAATATGACACCTTTTGGGCTTGCTAATTAGTAACTTCATAAAACATCCAAAATTGAACCCATCAAATGAAAAAGACCATTCAGGTGGTCATAACTCGGTGTTCAAATCATATTTTGGGCCGATTCTTTTTTCAAAAGTTCTTATATTTTCATGGTTAACAATATGGTACCTTCCGTGTTTGCTCATTAGTAACTTTATAAAATCCCGAAATTGAACCCACCAAATGAAAGAGATGATTCTGATGGTCATAAGTCGGTGCACATATCATATATTGGATCGATTCTTCTTTGAAAAGTTCTTATATTTACATGGTCTACAATATATTATCTTTCGTGTTTCCTGATTATTACTTCATGAAATTCCAAAATTCAACCCATCAATTGAAAAAAAATGATTCAGATGGTCAAAACTCGGCGCTCTAATAATATTTTGGACCGATTCTTTTTTTAAAAGATCTCATATTTTCATATTCTATAATGTGGTATCTTTGATGTTTGCTAATTAGTAACTTCATAAAATCTCGAAATTGTACCCATCATATGAAAAAGATGATTCAGATGGTCATAACTCGGTGCTCAGATCATATTTAGAACCGATTCCTTTTTGAAAAGTTCTTATAATTTCATGATCTTCAACATGTTACCCTTCATGTTTGTTAATTATTAACTTCATGAAATCCCAAAATTGAACCCATCAAATGAAAAGGATGATTCATGTGGCCATAACTCGGTGCTCATACCATATTTTGGGCCGATTCTTTTTTCAAAAGTTCTTATAATTTCATGATCTTCAACATGTTACCCTTCATGTTTGTTATTTAGTAACTTCATGAAATCCCGAAATTGAACTCACCAAATGAAAAGGACGATTCTGATGGTCATAGCTCGGTGCACATATCATATTTTAAACCGATTCTTTGACAAAAAGTTCTTATATTTACATGGTCTACAATATGGCACCTTTTGTGTTTTCTGATTATTACTTCATGAAATTCCGAAATTCAACCCATCAATTGAAAAAGATGATTCAGATGGTCACAACTTGGTGCTCTAGTCATATTTTGGACCGATTCTTTTTTAAAAAGATTTCATATTTTCATATTCTATAATGTGGTATCTTTTATGTTTGCTAATTAGTAACTTCATAAAATCTCGAACACCACCCTGCATGGTGTTCTTCGACTCATCGTTACTCTAGATGGTGAAGATGTTATTGACTGTGAACCAATATTAGGTTATTTACACAGAGGGATGGAGAAAATATGGGTCTGTCTCCCGGGAAACGAGGACTAGATCTTTCGTCAACCACTTGATTCGCTTATCTGTTGAAAAGTCTTATCCAGACAGTAAACCTTTAGGACATATGACTAGTAAGGTAAATAAACCTATCGTATCGACGAGATGCAATTTCGGGGATTTTATGAAGTTACTAATTAACAAACACAAAGGGTAACATATTGAAGATCATGAAATTATAAGAACTTTTTAAAAAGAAATCGGTACTAAACATGATCTGAGTATCGAGTGATGACCATCTGAATCGTCCTTGTCATGTGATGGGTTCAATTTTGAGAATTATATGAAATTACTAATTAGCAAACACGAAAGATAATATATTGTAGACCATGAAAATATAAGAACTTTTCAAAGAAGAATCGATCCAATATATGATCTGAGCACCGACTTATGACCATCTGAATCATCTCTTTCATTTGATGGGTTCAATTTTGGAATTTTATGAAGTTAATAATTGGCAAACACGGAAGTTACCATATTAAAGACCATGAAAATATAAGAACTTTTGAAAAAAGAATCGGCCCAAAATATGATCTGAACACCGAGTTATGACCACCTGAATGGTCTTTTTCATTTGATGGGTTCAATTTTGGATGTTTTACGAAGTTACTAATTAGCAAGCCCAAAAGGTGTCATATTATGGACCATGATTATGCAAGAATTTTTGAAAAAATAATCGGTCGAAAATATGGTTTGAACACCGAGTTATGGCCACATTAATCATCTTTTTCATTTGATGGGTTCAATTTTGGGATTTTATGAAGTTACTAATTAACAAACATGAAGGGTAACATGTTGAAGATCAGGAAATTATAAGAACTTTTCAAAAAGGAATCGGTCCTAAATATGATCCGAGCACCGAGTTATGACCATCTGAATCGTCTTTTTCATATGATGGGTACACTTTCGAAATTTTATGAAGTTACTAATTAGAAAACATCAAAGATACCATATTATAGAATATGAAAATATGAGATCTTTTAAAAAAAATCGGTCCAAAATATGATTAGAGCACCAAGTTGTGACCATCTGAATCATTTTTTTCATTTGATGGGTTCAATTTCGGAATTTTATGAAGTAATAATCAGAAAACATGAAAGGTGCCATATTGTAGACCATGTAAATATAAGAACTTTTTCTCAAAGAATCGGTCTAAAATATGATATGTGCGCCGAACTATGACCATCAGAATCGTCCTTTTCATTTGGTGGGTTCAATTTCGGGATTTTATGAAGTTACTAATGAGCAAACCCGAAAGGTACCATATTGTAGACCATGAAAATACAAGAACTTTTGAAAAAAAGAATCGGCCCAAAATATGATCTGAGCACCGAGTTATGACCACCTGAATGGTCCTTTTCATTTGATGAGTTCAATTTTGGATGTTTTATGAAGTTACTAATGAGCAAGCCCAAAAGGTGTCATATTATGGACCATGATTATGTAAGAATTTTTTTAAAAAAGAATCAGTCCAAAATATGGTATGAACACCGACTTATGGCCATCCGAATCATCTCTTTCATTTGATGGGTTCAATTTTGGGATTTTATGAAGTTACTAATGAGCAAACACGGAAGGTAACATGTTGAAGACCATGAAATTATAAGAACTTTTCAAAAAGGAATCGGTCCTAAATATGATCTGAACACCGAGTTATGACCACTACAATCATCTTTTTCATTTGATGGGTTCAATTTTGGATGTTTTATGAAGTTACTAATGAGCAAACCCAAAAGATAATATATTATGGACCATGATTACGTAAGAACTTTTTAAAAAAGAATCGGTGCAAAATATGATATGAACACCGAGTTATGGCCACCCGAATCATCTTTTGCATTTGATGGATTCAATTTTGGGGATTTTATGAAGTTACTAATTAACAAACACAAAGGGTAACATATTGAAGATCATGAAATTATAAGAACTTTTTAAAAATAAAATCGGTACTAAACATGATCTGAGTATCGAGTGATGACCATCTGAATCGTCCTTGTCATGTGATGGGTTCAATTTTGAGAATTATATGAAATTACTAATTAGCAAATCCCAACACATGCAAGAGATGATTCGGGTGGCCATAAGTCGGTGCTCAGATCATATTTTGGACTGATTCTTCTTTGAAAAGTTCTTATATTTTCATGTTTGTTAATTAGTAACTTCATAAAATTCTGAAATTGAACCCAACAAATGAAAAGGATGATTCATGTGGCCATAACTTGGTGCTCAGATCATATTTTGGACTGATTCTTCTTTGAAAAGTTCTTACATAATCATGGTCCATAATATGACACCTTTTGGGTTTGCTAATTAGTAATTTCATAAAATCTCGAAAGTGTATCCATCATATGAAAAAGACGATTCAGATGGTCATAACTCGGTGCTCGGATCATATTTTGGGCCGATTCTTTTTTCAAAAGTTCTTATAATTTCCTGATCTTCAATATGTTACCCTTCATGTTTGTTAATTAGTAACTTCATAAAATCCCCAAAATTGAACCCATCAAATGCAAAAGATGATTCGGGTGGCCATAACTCGGTGTTCATATCATATTTTGCACCGATTCTTTTTTCAAAAGTTCTTATATAAGCATGGTCTACAATATATTATCTTTTGGGCTTGCTAATTAGTAACTTCGTAAAATCTCTGAAATTGAACCCATCAAATGAAAAAGACGATTGTAGTGGTCATAACTCGGTGCTCCGATCAAATTTTGGACCGATTCTTTTTTTTCAAAAGCTCTTATATTTTCATGGTCTTCAGTATGGTAACTTTTGTGTTTGCTAATTATTAACTTCATAAAATCCCAAAATTGAACCCAACACATGCAAGAGATGATTCGGATGGCCATAAGTCGGTGTTCAGATCATATTTAGGACCGACTCCTTTTTGAAAAGTTCTTATATAATCATGGTCCATAATATATTATCTTTTGGGCTTGCTAATTAGTAACTTCATGAAATCTCTGAAATTGAACCTATGAAATGAAAAAGACGATTCATATGGTCATAACTCGGTGCTCATATCATATTTTAGACCGATTTTTTGATCAAAAGCTCTTATATATTCATGATCTTAAATATGTTAAGTTTCGTGTTTGCTAATTAGTAACTTCATAAAATTCCAAAATTGAACCCATCAAATGATAAAGACGTTTCAGATGGTCATAACTCAGTGCTCTGATCATATTGTGGATCGATTATTTATTTAGAAGTTCTCATATATTCATATTATATAATATAGTACCTTTTGGGTTTGCTAATTAGTAACTTCATAAAATCTCAAAATTGTACCCATCAAATGAATAAAACGATTTAGATGGTCATAACTCAGTGCTCAAATCTTATTTAGGACATATTTCTTTTTAAAAAGTTCTAATAATTTCATAATTTTCAATATGTTACCTTCGTGTTTGTTAATTAGTAACTTCATAAAATCCCCGAAGTTGAACCTATCAAATGGAAAATACTATTCAGGTTGTCATAACTCAGTGCTCGGATCATATTTTGGACCGATTTTTTTTCAAAAGTTCTTATATTTTCATGGTCTTCAATATGATAACTCTCTTGTTTGCTAAATAATAACTTCATAAAATCCCAAAATTGAACCCATCAAATGAAAGGACGATTCAGGTGGGTATAACTAGATGTTCATATCGTATGTTGGACATATTTTTTTTTCAAAAGTTCTTATATTTTTATGGTGTACAATATGCTACCTTTCGTGTTTGCTAATTAGTAAATTTTAAAAATCCCTAAAACTGATGGGCTAAATTTCAATGAAAATACATGTCAATACGAACGGACGGTTGATTTGATGAAAACCCAGCATAAATTATGAGAAAAAGTTTCCAAGTGTGTATGACATGAAAAATATAAAATGAAATGGCAATAATAACCTGAAAAGGCCTGAACCTAGGCCTGCAAAAATACTCAAGCCATGAGGGCAAAGTGCGTAAACATGAAAGCACAAGATTGCCCATCAACCATGCAGATTTGATTACATAAAACCTATCAGTGTCTGTATAGAATTTTTGACCGATTTATTTTTGAAAAATTCGTATATTTTCATTCTTTGTAATTACTTTACAAAATTTTTGTAATTTAACCCATCAAATAAAAATGACATATCGAATGAACATAACTCAGTGTTCGAATCTTATTTTGGACTGATTCCTTTTCAAAAAATTATTTTATTTTCATTCACTATCATATGGTACCTTTCATATTTGCTTGTTAGTCACTTCACATAATACTTAAAATCCAACCCATCAAATGAAATGACAATTCGTATGGTCATAATTCGCTGTTGAGATCATATTTTTGACTGATTACTTTTAGAAAAGCTCTTACATTTTCATGCTCTAAAATATGATATCTTCCGTGTTTGCTTGTTATTAACTTCACCGAATACCCAAAATTCAACCTATTAGATGTAAGTGACAAATTGAATGGTGATAACTCGATGTTTAGATCGTAATCTAGACTGATTCCTTTTTGAAAATTTCTTATATTTCCATATTCTACAATATGATACATTTTCTATTTGCTTGTTAGTCACTTCACCAAATCCCCGTAATTGAACCCATCATATGAAAATGACAATTCAAATGGTCATAACTCGATGTTCGGATCATATTTTGGACTGATTCATTTTTTTAAAGTTATACTTTAGGGTTTACAATATGGTACTTTACATATATTCTTGTTAGTCACTTCACAAATCTCAAAAATTCAATCCATTAAATGGAAATGACAATCCGAACGGTCATAACTCGGTGTTCGTATCATATTTTGGGCCGGTTCCTTTTGGAAAGTTTCTTACATTTTCATGATCTACAATACGGTTCTTTTGTATTTGCTAATCAATAACTTCATCAAATTCTCGAAATTCAACCTATCAAATGAAATTGACAACTCAAATGACCATAACTCGGTGTTTAATTCATAATTTGAGACCAATTCCTTTTCAAAAAGTTCTTAGATTTTCGTTCTCTACAATATGGTACCTTTCGCATTTGCTAGTAAGTTACTCGACCAAAATTTTGAAAAAGACGATTAAGATGTCCATAACTCGGTGCTCATATCAAATTTTGGACCGATTCTTTTTTCAAAAGTTCTTATATTTTCATGGTCTACAATATGGTATCTTTAGTGTTTCCTAATTAGTAACTTCATAAAATCTCCAGAATTGAAACCATCAAATGAAAAAGATGATTCAGGTGACCATAACCCGGTGTTCATATCATATTTTGATCGATTCTTTTTTCAGAAGTTCTTATATTTTCATGATCTACAATACGGTAACTTTCGTGTTTACTAATTTGTAACTTTATAAAATCCCCGAAATTGAACCCATCAAATGAAAAGACAATTCACATGTCCATAACTCGGTGCTCATATCATATTTTGGACCGATTCCTTTTTGAAAAGTTCTTATATTTTTATCGTCTACAATATGATACCTTCCATGTTTGCCAATTAGTAACTTCATGAAATCTCGAAATTGAATCCATCTAATGATAAAGGCGATTCAGATAGCCATAACTCGGCGCTAAGATCATATTGTGGGCTGATTCATTTTTGAAAAAGTTCATATAATGTCATGGTCTACAGTATGATATCTTTCGTGTTTACTAATTAGTAACTTCATAAAATTCCCGAAATTGAACCCAGCTAATGAAAAAGACGATTCAGATGGTCATAGCTCAGTGCTGGGATAATATTTTGGACCAATTCTTTTTGAAAGGTTCTTATATTTTCATCATTTACAATGAAACTTCATCCTTCCGTGTTTGTTAATTTGAAACTTCATCCTATCTCCGAAATTCATGTTTCGAAAACTGAAAAATTTCAAATAAAAAAATTTTAAATA